>CM053612.1:83700873-83807484 GCA_028646535.1 Procyon lotor | reverse complement strand
CATACTGTGGAAAGAACCAAGATGCCCTTCAACAGATGAATGGATAAAGAAGATATGGTACATATATACAATGGAATATTATGCCTCCATCAGAAAGGACGAATATCCAACTTTTGTATCAACATGGATGGGACTGGAAGAGATTATGCGGAGTGAAATAAGTCAAGCAGAGAGAGCCAATTACCTTATGGTCTCACTTACGTGCTGAGCGCAAAGAAAAACATGGAGGGCATTATGAGAAGGAAGGGAGGGGTGAATGGGGGAAACCAGAGGGGGAGATGAACCATGAGAGAGTGTGGACTCTGAGCAACAAACTGAGGGTTTAGGAGGGGAGGGGGTGGGGGGCTGGGCGAGCCTGGTGGTGGGTATTGAGGAGGGTACGTATTGCATGGAGCACTGGGTGTGGTGCATGAACAATGAATCTTGTAACACTGAAAAAATAAAATAAACATTTTTGGGGAAAAAAAACAAAAACAAAAATGAAAACAAGAAAGCAAAACAAAACAAAACAAAATGGCATCAAAGAACATCAAACTCTAAAGTATAAGTTTAATGAAAGATGTGCAAGATCTATACACTGTGAAGTGTGGAAAATTATTGAGAAATATAATGAAGGCATGAACAATTGGAATGGTATAAAATATTTTTATGGATTAGAAGATTCAATATTTTTAATTTCCCCACACTGAGTCACAAATTCAATATAATCCCAATTAAAATCCTATCATTTCTAATGATGTTAAATTTCTTCCTTTGCATGCTTGTCACATGGGTGTTATTTGTGAAAATTAATCAATCTGTAACTTATGACTTGTGTACTTCCTTGTATGCTTGTTAAACTTTAATGAAAACTTTTATTTATTAAAGCAAAATGTCACAGTTGTCATTTTCTTTTAAAAAAATACTGTTTTTTTTTTCCTCATAACCCAATTAAAACTAGTTTAAGAAGCTTAAGAAACAATTCAGGCTGAACAGATTTAATAAAAGAAACAGATGCACAATTTATATTTCAGATAGCATCCAGGAATTAAGTAGATCTCAATTAAAAGTCATATTAGGATGTATAGTAGAAGAAGAGGAATGTGAGGAAAACATTGATGATGACTAACAAGGAAAACTGGAAGAGGAAGAAGAAAGAACATTTAAAAACTTAACATTATTGAGTCCCAAAACATGAAAAAATAAATTTAGGGGCGCCTGGGTGGCTCAGCGGGTTAAGGCCTCTGCCTTTGGCTCAGGTCATGATCTCAGGGTCCTGGGATCGAGCCCCGCATCGGGCTCTCTGCTCAGCGGGGAGCCTGCTTCCCCCTCTCTCTCTGCCTGCCTCTCTGCCTACTTGTGATCTCCCTCTCTCTGTCTGTCAAATAAATAAATAAAATCTTAAAAAAAAAAGAAAAAATAAACTTAAAAAAAAGTGTGAACATTAAGAAATAATATCCAGAGGGGAAAATAAGCTTCCAAATGATTTATTTTAATATATGGAGAGGCTAAGAGAGGGAAAGGGCAGGACATCTATCTCATTTGGATCTACATTTCTCATATACAGAGCTAGAGATATGGAATTAAGTAACGTGGAAATCCCTTCCAGCACTTCGAAGTTAGTTCTGTGATAGAAATGCTTTGGGCCTATGGGTCAGAAATTTGGTTTTCATTTTTCATATTTTCATGCCTGTTCTGTAACCTTAGGCAACATACCTAACCTTTCAGAACTTTAGTCAGTTCACATTTAAAACTTTGATAATATTTGCTTACCTACCCATAAGCATTGCTATGAGAATCAGATTTGACGGTGGGGAGCAAGACAATCTCTAAATGAGTCTTAAACCCTATAAGTCATTATAAAAAATGTATTCATATCATATTACAGACCATGTAGAGGTTTTCATTATAACAGTTAAATGTGCTTTAAGTTTGCATTCTTATAAAATGATATTTGCTATATAAATATCACTGAAAGAGTTCAATTTAGAAATGAGGCACAGTTATTACTTATTTGAATTTTAACTGGAGACTGCAAAGCCATGGAATATGAAATTTCAAATGAGGCTAAAATTTATTCAGGATATAATTTTTATAATTAGAAAGCAAATGTCATCAATATGTGAATGTTTAACATTATTTAGGTGAGAATTTTTTAAAGAAATAATTTTTAATAATAAAAAACTCTAACAGTATATGTCATAAAAAGCCCTCTAGTATCATGTATATTACATTGTCTCAGGAAATATCAAATAATAATTTCGATGATTCAAAGAAAGCTATTATTTATAGCTATTTCAAGTATTAATATTGTCTGATGGGAAGACTGTAGTATTAGTAAGTAAAGGGACTTTGTTCTACAATCCTTCTTTGTTCTATAATCCTTAAGACCTGCATTTTCTTCTCCTAAAAAAGGAAATGATACCAATTCTATCTACTTACTTTACCTCTAGATCCTACTAATAGCATAAATACTGTGGGTTATTATTATTACTAGAATAGAAAAAAATCTCGGCATCTAGGGGAAATAACATAATTTTGCTCTTTTACTACTTTTAAAGCAAATAGACATTAAATCGTTGTGTGACTAACATAACACAATAAAAATTTAAAAAGTGAAAACAATTAAAAATTACAACAATGACAAATAGTACTAAAGCTTATGAATTGCTTAAAGAAAGTTAGGTATCTTATTATTGCTTCCTATAAGTGAGCGGAAGGTTTCATGGCCCAAGCTGGATTTAACATAAGCTTAAGTAAATGATAAGGGAATGCTGAATATGAGATTACTTTAGGCAACCTGAATGGTTTGGCAGAAATGAGGGGCTTGGAGGGTGGAGCTGGAATATATAGAGAGGAAACTAGAAATAAATAAGGGAACTGACAATTTGGAAAAAGAAACAGAAAAAAAAAACTAATGGGTGATATGTGGTATTTTAAGGTAATCATAGAAAAGCAAATGACAATGTTCCATTAAAAAGAACTATTAAAGCCAGTAATCAGTCACAACAGCATCTAATCAAGAAGATGAAAATGAGTGCCTTTAGCAGCTGATTGAGAAAAATGAAAATTATGAGACAAATTTTGTCAAGACTTGATATGAAATGCATAGCTTTCTTGCTTTTTGGTTTTCTTCAAATCATAGCTAGAAAACTTGGCAGACTTCCAAATGCTGGTTGACTTCAAATTATGAACATTCCATATAAGTTAACGCTTCATTCTTTTTGCTAAGTTTTTAAAAATGCATACTTGCTGAAGAGATATTTTCGAAGATAGGCAAATGAATCTATGCCGCTACTCCTTGAATCCTATAAAAATCAACCACTAAAACAATTCAAACAGTAAATCTAAATACAGTTTTAAATAAACATACGATTCGCTTTATTTCTTTTGTAGAAATACTTCTAATCGGCCTCTTGTGATTGGGCTTTCTATATTGGCCTGTGCTTCAGGTTATTCCTTCCAGCCTCATCAACTTAAAATGATGGTAATGATGATGGTGACTTCAGTCATATGCTCTCCTTTATCATGTTTCAATTTTCTGTTAAAATCCATTAGCAGTCACATCAATGTCTCCCACATGAGGACCACCAAATCTTTACTTGAAAGTCCTTTAAAATGGCTTTTCCTTTTAGAATTTCCAATTATGAAAAATACCTGATGTTTTGTTGAATATTTAAGAAAATTCAGTTTGCTTAGAGATTAGGGAAGCAGCACTTTCCTACATCTGCTTTTAATATCTCAAATGACAAGGTGGCTTTTTTTTCATCATCAAGTAACCAAAGTTAGCATTCTTGTAGCTTTCTATACCATCTGTTTAGCAATTTATTCAGGAATGTTACCAGGCTCTGTCCTAAGCACTAGGGATTAAATAGCAAACTAAAAAAGTACATAGTTCTTGCCCTCGTGGAGCCTACTTTCCGTGGGAGAACAGAAATCAAATAAATATATACCAACAAAATGTCAAGTATTACGAAGTGCTATGAAGAAAATGATTAAATGTTAAAAGCTATTGAAGGTTTGGATGGGATGAGAACTTAAAATTTTGCTTTGACTTTGGTAATGTGTAAGTCATTGGGTAATTTAAAGTGATCTCAGTAGCACAGCGGGAATCCATGTCTGATAGGAGTGTCTTCTAGAATAAATGGAAGTGAGAAAATAAAGAGGGGCAAGCACAGATAACTCTTTAGAGATGTTTTCCCTAAAGGGGGACGGAGGAAAGGTACACAACTGAGGAGGATGCAAAGTCAAGGAAGGTTTTCTTTTTTCCCACTAGATGAAAACTATCCCAGATGCTTTAATAGTAATGATAATATAGAGAATTGCAAATAATGGTGCATAAAGAGTAAGGGAGAATTCCAAGAGCAAAATCCTTAAACAGACAATGGAAAATGAGTTTCAGTGGTTAAATGGAGAGCTGGCACCAGACAGAAGAGAGATTCCATCCTGTGTAATGGAAAGAAGACAGAGCTTGTGGTTTAAAGTCAGGTTAGTCGGTGTACATGTCTAGTACTGGCAGTATTACCGTGGTAACTTTACTTTTTGCTGTGAAATTAAATGAGATCACCAGTAGGTTCTTGGCCGGAGAGAATGATTGAGATATGAAGAATGACAAGATAGCAGCTGTGGATTTCCTCCAAATCAGATTCTGAGACCAGGACTCGGTTGTGGGTAGTTTGTTTGGGAGTTATTCCCAAGAAGTACAAGCAGGAAAGTGGGACAAAACAGATGAGAGACAAATATACGTCACTGTATCTTGAATCTCACAGAGCTCAGAGCTACCACACCTTCATATCCCCTTTGCCATCATCTTATTTAAGCTGTCTTAATTTCCCAGACTTATAGTAATGTTTTTCGTAACTTCCCTGTCACCAGTTTTGCCACTTACCAATCATCATCGGCATAATAATAAAAGGCAGCTTTTCCTCTCTCTCTTAAAATCCTTCATAAGAAATCTCTTGGTTTTGTTACACAAGGTCTCTCATGATCTGCCCCTTACATCGGCATCCTTATCTTCCACCATGTGACCAAAACACTCTTCTATCTAGCTGTCTTATAATATACTGAAGTTCTGGGGCATCTGGGTGGCTCAGTGGGTTAAAGCCTCTGCCTTCGGCTCAGGTCATGGTCTCAGGGTCCTGGTTTTGAGCCCTGCATTGGGCTCTCTGCTCAGCGGGCAGCCTGATTCCCTCTCTTTCTCTGCCTGCCTCTCTGCCTGCTTGTGATCTCTCTCTGTCAAATAAATAAATAAAATCTTTAAAAAATATATACTGAAGTTCTCTGGCTTTTTACATGCTACAAAAATGACCCTTATTCAGAATTTCTTCAACTGTATTTTCCAACTGGATAAATGCTTCCCATTCAAACCGAAATTGTTTCTGTCCCTGACACCTTTCCTTAAACTCCTGATTAGATTTAATGGCTAAATCGGTGAATTGCTAATCCACTGCTAACACATTTTTTCATAGGCAATTCATGGTATACATACATGTATGCAAATGTGTATGTGTGTGTGTATGTGTGTATATATATATATGCATATATATATAATGTTTGGGATACTTCCATACTTTATGAACTTTTGTGAAATCTCGTGACAAGTTTCTCTTCTCTGTATCACCATAGTACAGAGCATTAGCAAGATCTTGATAATTTTATTTATTAAATAAATGAATAAAGTCCAAACTGTGATCCAAATATTGATCAAAGAAAATAGCCAAGACTAAAGTTTGTGGATCTCTGTGCAAACACAACTCATTATGGGTAATATAATGACTTTTTTTTTTAAGAGTTAGTTAACAATGAGGGGCACGTGGGTGGCTCAGTTGGGTAAGTGTCTGCTTTTGGCTCAGGGCGTGGTCCCAGGGTCCTAGGATCAAGGCCCATGTTGGACTCCCTGCTCAGCGAGGGGGGTCTGCTTCTCTCTCTCCCTCTGCCTGCTGCTGCTACCCTTGCTTGTACTCTCTCTCTCTCTGTCAAATAAATAAATAAAATCTTTAAAAAAAACCCCAAAACACTGTTAAAAAAATAAAAGAATTAGGTAACAATGATACCATGTCTAGAGCTCATAGACAGCAGAACCTTTATCCTCCATCTTTAAAAAATTGAGGTCTTTTCATATTATACAAATGTTAAATATCTAGTGAATAAATAGATGAATGAATGAACTCTCATTGTCTTTCATGAGGTTGACTAACGTTATTGATCAAGTTATTAAGGAAAACCTTATCTTTTTTGACATGGAGCTAAGATTTTGGAAATAGAATAGGGCCTTTCTTTTCCACTGGCTCTGTGAATATGAAGAGTTGACAGCCTAATACTTAGTGAGCAGTATTAAGCCATACCAGTGTACAAGATAGTTTATGAAAGTTATAGCAAGGAAATGCAGAGCAGCAAGGGCTGTTTCTTTGTGTTCAATAGTGTGTCATCAGAAACTCTTCTGGCTTGCTACTTGAAATATCTTTTTGGTGAATAGTGGAAACTTCCTAACCAGTATCCAAATGAGAAAGAAAAAAAGATAAAATTATATGTCATCATTGTCAAACATTTTTGGGTGAAAAGAAGATGGTCTACTTCAAGAGAGAGAAGAGATAATTTTCACAGTGCTGGACCACAGACAAACCTCCTAATTGTTGTAAGAGTTAGAAGAGGGGAGTCACAGGGTCATGTATGTTTTGAAGCTTTGCTTGGATCATTGAACTAGTACAATAGTTAAGAGGGGATGGGAACCAGAGTAGGTAATATTTGATTATCATGTAAAATTAACCTAATTAAAAAATTTTAAAGACTTTTAAAAAAAAGGATTTTATTTATTTATTTGACAGAGAGAGAGAGAGAGATCACAAGTAGGCAGAGAGGTAGGCCGACAGAGGGGGGGGGAAGCAGGCTCCCCGCTGAGCAGAGAGCCCGATGCGGGGCTTGATCCCAGGACTTTGAGATCATGACCTGAGCCAAAGGTAGAGGCTTTAACCCATTGAGCCACTCAGGCGCCCCTTAAAGACCTTTTTGACTGAGATCTTGTCTCTCAGAAATCTGAACCTTTCATTCACTGACTTAAAATAGTACATAGCTCTAGAGATCTAAATGGAAAAAGGAATGCTTTTTGATTATTAGTCAAAAATGCCACCAAAATTTTTGAATTAAAATAGCTTTTAAGATTATTTCCACAACTATAGATATGTGTTATATTTAGATCAAATATTCAAGATACGATAATTATTATTTAATCTTATTTGTTACAAGAATGACAATTTGAAGTTGTAAAACAGGATGAAAAAAATATTCCATATATATATATATATATATATATATATATATATATATATATACCATCACAACCAAAAATTAAAATCCGATCTCATCAATTCATATGCTGAGACAATGGAACCATACTTGGCCCTACCTTGTAAGAAAAAAACGATCACCACCTCATGTTGAGAGAAGATGGTGTGGGAACTCTGCTGGTAAGAGAACCATCTCTAGCTACAATAAGCAAGCAAAGGCTGGGACAAACATTCTTTTATTAAAATCACTGTAGTCTTCTGAAAAGCTTCTGATGGGTGTATTAAAAATATATTTTAAAATCATCTGAAGTGCAAACACATACAATAGTTTCTATAGAAACACTGCATGTATGATTGACTAAAGGCATGAAATAGTTTGGGTTTTGCATAAATTATCAATATGCAATCCACTACTGCAGTAAAAATCTGTCCTGGTTGAGAAAAGCTTTAGCTTTCAAAATGAAAGAAATCAGCAAACTCTATTTATGCATTGACTAATAAAAGACAGTATGTTATCTATCTTTTTTAGCTATATTATTCTACAATCTATCATTGCCTTGATGCTTCTATCTAATTTTTATCACCTGAAAAATACTCGGTCACATTTTAATATTTTTTATTTAATGCTACCATATATAAAGAAAGGATGAGCATTCCCTCGGGGGGAAAACAAAGAGGGAAAGAAAGAAGTTAAATCCATTTGCTTGTACATTGCTGTTTCAGACTTAGTCAGGACATTTATTAAAAGTAAGGAATGATGGGGGTGCCTGGGTGGCTCAGTGGGTTAAAGCCTCTGCCTTCAGCTCGGGTCATGATCTCAGGATCCTGGGATCGAGCCCCACATCGGGCTCTCTGCTCAGCGGGGAGCCTGCTTCCCCCTCTCTCTCTGCCTGCCTCTCTGCCTACTTGTGATCTCTAAGAAATAAAATCTTTAAAAAAAAAAAAAAGTAAGGAATGATGGATTCATATTTTATAAACTTCTGGAACATATGTACTACGCGATTTCTTTTAAGCTGCTTCTCAAGTATTCATAATAATTTCTGAGGAGCAAAAAGCCCCAAAATGTCTGCAGATATTGATTACAACCTTTTTTTGAAACACTTGAGCCATATATTCTGGTCATAAAAGAAAAATCATGCATTTCATTAAAGAAGAATATGGCCAAAGGGGCAAAAATTAGTAGTTGTTTAATCCTGAGATTTTAACTTGACTAATATTTTCATATACACATGTGTATATGTGTATATCTATATCTATCTTTTGCATCATTGAATAGACACTTATTTCATCTATTAATACAAATGCAAAAGCATATTTTCTATTGTATTAGCAAATAGCATACGGTAACCTATGGCAATTCTCTACCAGGAGATAAACAGTGTATACAGACATCATACAGACAGTATATAAATATAAAAATAGAATATAATTTTCTGGTGCTTTCTTTAAATGCAATATCCCATCTTCATTGTGATTAAAAATTTTATAAATACTTGAATGCACCATTATGTCTCTTCTTACTCTTCAAATATGATTTTTCTCTCTCTTGAACACTATTCTACTCACATTTCAGGTTCAGTATTAATGTCACTTTCCTCTGAAGAGACTTCCCTGCCATCTGCCAGCCCCCCATCAAGTTAAGTGTCCTTCTTAGGTACTCCTGGAACATCCATATTTCTCTGCCATAATGTTTCTCAAATGTTGATTTTTTAAATTGTTTCTCTTCTGCCACTGGAGTTTTTCTGTTAAAGGAGTAACCTCTGATCCTACAGGAATGTCTGGCACCTAATGTAAGTTCAAATAAAATATTTTGATTGAAAGATTACTAAAATCAGTATCTAGGAGAATATCTAGAACATAGTATTTGCTCAATAAATATTTCAATAAATATTTCAATATGCTCTGTTATCTTTAGAAGAACTAACATCTCCTGCTATAATCATAAGTTCCGTTATGAAGTGGTAAATCAAAGGTTTTACTTTATTTCAATTCCCAGAAATTTTTATTCATGTCATAATATAGATAAAAAATAGAAGAACATATATGAAATTGAATTTTGTAATTGAATCATGGATCTAAGCATGATACTAACCAAGGTCCATTTCTTGCAATAGGAAATGTATAAAAGTATCCTGGAAAAACAGCAGTGAAAGTCTCACATGGCAGAATAGTGTAAATACCCTCATTCGAGCTCATACAAAGATTTCAGGGATGGTTTTCCAAAGTGGTTTGCAGGATCAGGCTCAGTGACATTACAGGTTATTTTTGCCTGGAGTTATTCTAGTTTATGAATTGTGCTTTTGAATATAGCCCAGAGTTGAGAGCCATAAGTAAACTTGTAATAGGATTGAAGTCTCAGTTGAATTGCTAGAAGCTGACCCATTGCCAACTCCCTATTCAGCTTGGAATGATTGCTTAGTCAAGCAACCTTCTAGATTAAATATATTTTACCTTCTGCAAGTTATACTTTAGGTGATACATTTCACTCTTCAAAATTCTTCTGAATTTTTTAGTCTGGGGTTATGGCATGTGTTCTTATGTGGTCTTAAATGTCAAGTTGTTGAGATTCACATTTTAAATCTGTTTTATAGCCAATTACTTAAAGAAAGCATTAAAAGATTAGTAGCTTTTTAAAGAAGGACATTTTAATGTGAAAATAGGACACTAATTCTTCACTGTTCATAAACTACTTACTGAATTTCAATTTTATTTATTTTTCTTTTTTTAAGGATTTTATTTATTTATTTGAGAAAAAGAGATTAAGAGTGAGAAAGAAAGCATGAGGGGGGGAGGGTCAGATGGAGAAGTAGACTCCCTGCTGAGCAGGTAGCCTGAGGTAGGACTTGATCCTGGGACTCCAGGATCATGATCTGAGCCAAAGGCATTTGCTTAACCAACTGAGCCACCCAGGCACCCCTAGAATTTCAATGTTGTATACAAAGTTATCCATATCTATGGGTATATATTTTGCAGCTATACATTATTTTAATTATTCTATCATGTGAAAAATAATTTTATCAAAATGTAATGGGCATAATCGATATAATGATTAGTGTGTTACTTTGTACAACTGATTCAAACAATGGCTATTTACTCAGTATCTACTGTGTTACAGTAATTTCTTAATAGCAGCATGTATGGATTTCAATCTTAAATTTGCTTCCTCACTCTGCAACTTCAATTAATTCTATATGATCAAGGACTCTAGCAAAAAATGAATTCTTATTTGTACATTAAACATACTATGATTCTCAATTTGAGTCTTTGTCATTCCGGGCATATTCGACAGTTCAAAATAAAATTCAAAACCTTGAAGTCATCAGCTATATAATGATGCAGTTAAATAAAGACAAGTAAAATATAGGGTATTTAGGAACACATAATTTATAGATGTCCTGCACAGTATGAATCTATATATGAGTTCCCACGGCATAAAATTTGTTCATATTAATCTATACCAGAACCTTAAAACTAAGAATAAATCAAAACTCTGTGGCTCTTGAAACACAATATGTCAAACTTGATATTTCAAAATAAGTTACATTTGAACCTTAATTCTGAAGAACATGTATCCATGTTAATACACTAACAAAAATTAAGCTGATTAATTAAATCACAAATTATTGGATGATTCAATATCACTTACCCAAGTCCTTAGAAAGAGTTGCTTTACACTTTCTATTGTGAACATCTACTAAAATATCTTATTTTCTTAATTTTACATTTCACATTCTAGAATAACTCTGTATGAAAGTTTCTGAAAAGATTCTATTCTTTCTTTAAAAAAAGACTTATTTATTTTAGAGAGAGAGAGAGGGAGAGATGTGCATGAGTGGGGATGGGCAGAGGGAGGGAATCTTGAAGCCAACTCCTCATTGAGCAAAGAGTCCCATGGGGTGGAGGAGGGTGGGGGCTGGGTCCCATGATCCATGAGATCATGACCTGAGGGGAAACCAAGAGTCAGAAGCTCAAGGGACTGAGCCACCCAGGCACCCTCAAAGGATTCTTTTCTGATTGTGAAATGATTCCAAAATCAAGCCATTTCCCCAAACTAACTAATCATGTATAATTTTAAAAGTATATATACATATTTGCATACTATTTTCATGTGGTAATTTTAATAGAAATAGACTTAATTTCCTATTCCTTACCAGTTTGTTTTTTGTTTGCATCCACAGAGGACTACATAAGCCAAATTCTATAACATGATTGGGGATCTGAGAAGGCAAATACTTATTGTTATAACCTAGCCTCTATCCTTTCACCCCACCCTCATCCTTGGTGTTTATTGACTAGATTAAAGTCAATCTTTCTATTATATAAATAGTTCCCTTGTTGAAACTACTGTATAATCTTCATTTTCATTAACAGTGACTGTTCATCATTATAACAATTTCATTGCCAGAACCTGTGGGATTAATACTAGCAAGTACTTGAAGAGCTCACTACGTTTATCATGTTATACTGCCAAATAGCAGCCAATTATTTTCATGGTAGTCCCTTATCAGCTACAACTATTTCCTCAGATAACTATGAAAACCATTTTTATGTTGATTATTAAGTTTTACTACTTAAACTGCAATGGCTTAAAAACAGGACAAAACAATCCTGCCAGGTCTTACAATAGGAATCCTGGTGATACATTTCTTAATTATTAAGTTATTTTATTTTTTCCTATTTTTTATATGAATATCCAAAGCAAAAATGACTTAGGGAATTGTTATTATTAGTGGGCTCAATATTTTGTTGGCTGAATTTGACTAGGGAATTGAAAGTAAATTGAGGTTAATATTTTAATACATTTGTATTGCCCTGGCATTACAGAATGAGCATACAATCATTAGAACTGTAGCATAAAAAAATCTTCAATAGTAAATCTGAGTTTAAAAAAAATCAGGCTGGAATGAATAAGGGGTACAAAAGAGCATAACTGTTTCCCATTTTCTTATTTCTTTAAAATGTCTCAAATTATCTCTCCGTGGGCCATTGCAAGGTAATGGAGATTTTCAAAGCCATGCTTTGACAGTGAGGCAACTCTTCAAGAAAAATGGAGTTACTCCAGTCCTTTTAGATGAGCTAGGAAAATGAGAAGAGAATGTCCTCTGCTTACAGAAAAGTATTATTTTCTACAATAGTGGAAATTTTTGTACTGTATAGATATAACTGTGGTGTGCATATAATTAGGTACATAAGAAGAAAGAAGAGAGGAAAGAAAAAAAATTTTTTTGCATCTTACTCTTAAATATAAGGTTGTTTTTTTTTTATTATGTTATGTTAGTCACCATACAGTACATCATTAGTTTTTGATGTAATGTTCCATGATTCATTGTTTATATTTTTTTAAACCGGAAAATCACTTGTTTTCCATAGATATAGTGACTTCAAATATGAGATAGCACCTAAACCAATAAGGTTGTCTAAAAACTATAAAGAGATTCGAGAACTGAGAGGCCTGGTCCTCATGACTTGATCCTAGTATTGCCCTGCAAGCCAAAATATATAGGTTTCTAACTTCTTTGGGCAGAAATGGGATGGGGGGAAGCATTTCTTTATAGCTTCTTAAGGTATAGCTATTCTCAATTTCTTCATGAGATAGTCTTACATTTTTATTTTATTTTTTTAATTTTATTTATTTATTTTTTTCAGTGTTACAAGATTAATTGTTCAGCACCACACCCAGTGCTCCATGCAATAAGTGCCCTCCTCAATACCCACCACCAGGCTCGCCCAACCCCCACCCCCCTCCCCTCCGAAACCGTCAGTTTGTTGCTCAGAGTCCACAGTCTCTCATGGTTCATCTCCCCCTCTGGTTTCCCCCCATTCACCCCTCCCTTCCTTCTCATAATGCCCTCCATGTTTTTCTTTATGCTCAGCACGTAAGTGAGACCATAAGGTAATTGGTTCTCTCTGCTTGACTTATTTCTAGTCTTACATTTTTAAAGGACTTTTGAGAGCTCTCAGAGCTCAATTACAAATGAACAATGCAACTTTTTAAATGGGGAAAATTTTTGAAAATACACTTCTCCAAAGACGATATACTGATGACAAATAAGCACAGGACATGATGCTAATATAATTTTTCATTAGGGAAATGAAAACTAAAACCATAATTAGATACCATTATCTTTCCATTAGAATGGCTAAAATTACAAGGACTGATTATACCAAGGATGTGAAGCTACTAAAACTTCCATACAATACTAGTGAAAGTAAAATGATTACAACCACTATAAAAAATGGTTTGGTAGTTTCTTAAAAAGTTAAACACACACTTTCTAGAGAAATAAATGCATATATCCATAGAAAGACATGCACAAGAATATAAATAGTGGTAGCATTTATGATAGTTAAAAACTGAAAGAAAAAAACAAAAGATGTCCATCAACAGGTAAATGGATAACCAAATTGTGGTAAATTGATAAAACAATTATTCAGCAACAAAAAAAGAATGAATTATTGGTACATGCAACAACATGGATGAATCTAAAAATAATTATGCTGAGTGAAAGAAGCCAACAAAAAACAGCACATACTGTATGATTCCATTTATATAAAATAGTTTTTTTTTAAAGACTTTATTCATTCATTTGACAGAGAAGAGAGAGATCACAAGTAGGCAGGGAGGCAGGCAGAGAGAGAGGAGGAAGCAGGCTCCCTGCTGAGCAGAGAGCCTGATGTGGGGCTCAACGTGGGGCTCGATGTGGGGCTCGATGTGGGGCTTGATCCCAGGACGCTGAGATCATGACCTGAGCCGAAGGCAGAGGCTTTAACCACTGAGCCACCCAGGTGCCCCTATATAAAAAAGTTTTAACTGCAGTCTGATGTATAATAGCAGAAAACAGGTCAGTGATAGCCTCGGGTTGGGGGAGCCAGAGTGAAGCAGAAAGAAGATACTATAAAAGGGCTTGAGGAAACTTTTGGGGTATATAGATGTGTTCATTATTTTTATTGTGGTGACGATTTTCATGTGTGTATATAAATGTTAAAATTTATTACATTTTATGCTTTAAATATGTGTGGGTTTTTTGTATGTCAATTAAACAAAAACATTAATTTTTTTCCTTTATTAAAAAAAAGAAATTTCTGTTTATAAGACAGTCTAAGGTGTTCTGTTCTAACACTGTTTATAGGCCACCCAGTCTGTAGTATTCTATTATAGCGGCCCGAGTGGACTAAGACAGAGTTGTTCATATTATCATTTCATTATCTCTTTTGATATCTCCTGAATTTGTACAGATGCTTCCATCCTCATGGCTTATAGTTACTTTGTCTAATTTTTTTCATTTTTCTGGTTAGCTTTCTTTTCTTTTCTTTTCTCTCTTGCTTGCTTGCTTGCTTTTAAAGAGGGAGAGGGAAGGAGAGGTTGGTAGGGGGAGAGAGGGAGAGAGAGAATCTTGAGGAGTCTCCATGCCCAACACAAAACCTGACTGGGGCCTGGATCGCACTACTCTGAGATCATGACCTGAATTGAAACCAAGAGTTAGACGCTTATCTGACTGAGCCACTCAGGTGCCCCTGATTAGCTTTCTGAGATAGTAAACCAATTCTGGTTTAAATTATTATTTCCCAGGATATATTATTTTCTTTCTTCTGTTTTTGGGTTTACTGTTCTTGGCAATGATCTATTTTCATTATCATCATTATTATCAGTATAATTCATTATCATTGAAATGCTAATATCCATTGGAATCTTGCTTTTAACCTAATGGGTAATTTCAAATTTCCTTTTATAATTTTAATTAAATTTTATTTCAAATATGGTAAGGACTACTTATCTTTTTATATTGACTTCTAAGGCAGCTACATAGAAAAGAAGAGAGGAGAAAAATCTCTGAATGTTTTCATTTCTTGACACTATATGGCCATATTTTATAAGTTTTGAATGCATGCTTGATAAGCTACTCTGGAGAACAGCTTGGAGGTTCCTCAAAAAGTTAAAAATAGAGCTACCCTATGACCCAGCAATTGCACCATTACTAGGTATTTACCCAAGGGATACAAATATACTGATTCAAAGGGGTATGTGCACCCCAATGTTTATAGCAGCATTATCAACAATAGCCAAGCTATAGAGAGAGCCCAAGTGTCCATCTACTGATGAGTGGATAAAGAAGATGTGATATATATGTTTTGGCATATTATGATCTTGGCCAAGATTATTCAGCCATCAAAAAGATGAAATCTTGCCTTTTGAAATGGACTGTTTGGAGCTAGAGTATATTATGCTAAGCGAAACAAGTCAATCATAGAAAGACAAATACCCTATGATTTCATTTACATCTAGAATTTAAGAAACAAAGCAGATGAACATATGGGAGGGGGAAAAAAAGAAAAAGGAAAAAGAGAGACGGAAACAAACCATAAGAGACTCTTAAAGATAGAGAACAAACTGAGAGTTGATGGAGGGAGGTGGGCAGGGGATAGGCTAAATGAGTGATAGGTATTAACTAAGGGGCTTGTTGTGATGAGCGCTGGGTATTGTATAAGTGATGAATCACTGAATTCTACTCCTGAAACCAATATTGCACTGTATGTTAACCAACTAGAATTTAAATAAAAATTTGAAAGGAAAAAAAGAAGTTGGAGATAGAGTTACCAGCAGTTTTACTCCAAATGTATATTATAGAAAAATGAAAATGTGTCTACACAAAAACTTGCACATAATTGTTCATAACATCATTATTCATAATAGCCAAAAGGTAAAAAAAAAAAACCCAATATTCATTAGCTGATGAATAGGCAAAAAAAAATGGTATAGTCATACAATGGAATATTATTTGGATGTGAAAGGGATTGAAGTACTGATAGATGATACAACACGGATAAATCCTGCAACATTAGGCTAAGTGATAAAAGCCAGTCACAAAAGGCCACATGCTGTATGATTCCTTTTATGTGAAAGATCTGGATTAGGCAAATATATAGAGACAAGTAGAATGATGGCTTCTTATGGCTCAGGGACTAAAGGATGATAGCTAAATAGTATAAGGTTTTCTTTTTGAAGTGATGAAATTGTGATGAGATTTACTGTGATGAATGTACAATTCTGTGAATATACGAAAAACCACTGAATAGTACACATTAAGTGGATGAGTTGTTTGATAAGTGAACTGTATTTCAATAAGGCTATTAGGGAAAAAAAATTATCCTTAAAAATTCTTGAGACCTTAACATTAACTTCATTAATTTGAATTTAATGTGCTGGTTTCTCATGGCTTCATGTTAACTTGCACTCTGATTAGTAAATGCTTTGTGATATCTAACCCAAAAAGCAAATAAAGCATACACTATAGATATAGAGGTTGACTGGCTTGTCCCTTATAAACAGGTCCATCTCAATTTACGTAAAGTCAGACCATTAAGCATTAAACAGTTTCACAGTGATAGTGCTTACATGTTCTCCTTCTGTTTAAGTATTCAGTACTTGGAATAATTGGCAATTGATCTTGCATTGAATAACCATTATCTTTAATCATTGTGACCATGTTTTTCAAAAAAGCAAACTGTAGAAAATACCAGTAAACTTGTTAAATTTACATATGACTTAATTTCCACAAATAGATAGTTCTACAAAAATTTCATTTAACTTTTCTTTCAGAAGAACTACCTCTAGGGATGGTTGGGTGGCTCAGATGGTCAAGCATCTGCCTTTGGCTTAAGTCTTATCCCAGGGTTTTGGGATCAAGCCCCACATCGAGCTCCCTGCTCAATGGGGAGCCTGCTTCTCCCTCTCCTTATACTACTCCTTCTGCTTGTGCTGTCTTGCTTTCTCTGTCAAATAAATAAATAAAATCTCTAAAAAAAAAAAGGAACTACTTCTAAACTTGTAATTGTATAGTGTAACAATATGGAGATGCACTAAGATAATCATATTTTGGTTCTCAATAAAACCAAAATCAATTTAGTAAGCACAAACATGGAAACAAAAAGGCCCTTTACAACTGTTATTAAAGAAAGGTAATTGCTGGCTTTGATCACAGCATTCAAATTTGTGAAAAAAAGTAGCAGAACAGCTTATGTTCCTAAAGGTGATGCTTTCTGTAAGGTGTTTCCAAGATCTACAGCTCATATATTATAAACAAGCAAACTTTGTGTGTTTCACAAATAAAATAAAACATTGACCTTGTTTTTGTGTTCTGACACATTATATACATACAAAGCACTGGAATAAAACCATCTATCACTTTAAATATAGAACATAATGATATTAAAATTTTGCAAAAATGTTTTAAGGGAATGAGTAGTGTACATGAGAAAGAGAGACAGACAGACAGACAGAGAGACAGAATTATCTGCTTCAAACTAGCTGGTACTTGAAAATAATCTTAAACATAGTAAGAGTTGTATCAAAATAAAATAATAGCGAATGACTCAATCAGAAAAGTATACAAATTTCTGAAGATGACATAGGAAAGATTAAATTTTCTTTTCCTTTTTTTTAAAAAATATTTTATTATTCCTTTATTTGAGAGAGAGAGAGAGAGGACCAGCAGGGAGGAGAGGCAGAGGGAAAAGGAGACACAGACTCCCTGCTGAGCAGGTCTTCCCACCACAGGGATCCATCTCGGCATCCTGGGATCACAATGGGAGTTGAAGGCAGACAGTTAACTTACTCTCAGGGGAAAATGCATATCTGAGCAGATCTATTGCCATGTGAGTCCAAAACGGGCCTCAATTGTTCCATACCACAAGCCTTTTCTTTCTCCTTTCTCTGCACAAAGGACAAAGGGAGAGTCTGGCCACCAGTGAGGATCAGGGGATCTCAGCCTAATACTAATTAGGAGGGGCGAGGCAGGGGTAGACACCTGGAGCATCTCAAGGGGGAAGTGGCAGCTCACATGCCAGAGCTATTCATTTCTTTGGAAATGTTTCACAAATTAGTCTACAACTCTTCCCATGCATCACCTCTAAGGCACATACCATGTTTCATATTACATGACCTTTGAGTGTCAGTTCCCTTTCTACAGGTAAACAAGAAATAAAAACTGATATTAGAAGTTGTCCTGTATTAACATGGCAACTTAATAATCCTTTAACAACAGAATAATTGGTTACAATGCTGATTATTCTTTTGGCACAGCTGTTAAGTGGCATTGAGCTTCAGGCCAACTTAGAAACCTTTCAGTTTTTTCTTCTAGTTGCTGCAGAACTGATATGTTCTAGATCCAGCCTCTATAGGCATTTCAAATCAATTTCCCCACATACAAGTATGATCTGGTTTCTAAGACTTAAAAATAAAAAGTATCAAAAAGAGAATAAATAGAGGCGCCTGGGTTGCTCAGTCAGTTGAACGTCTGTCTTCGGCTCAGGTCGTGATTTCGGGGTCCTGGGATCGAGCCCCGCATCGGGCTCTCTGCTCAGCAGGGAGCCTGCTTCCCCCTCTCCCTCTGCCTGCCTCTCTACCTACTTGTGATCTCTCCCTCTCTGTCAAATAAATTAATAAAATCTAAAAAGAGAGAAAGAGAATAAATAAAAGAATGAAAATAAGAAAAAAAAAAGAAGGCAATAAGTCTAAAATGGAATCTAAACCTCCCTATCTTTAATTTTATCCAGGATACGGGACTGGGAAAGGGATTGTGGAGTGAATAAGAACAACTAACTCCTTCTATCCTGGAGCGGGGACTGGCACATACAAATGACCGCTGTGTTCTTTGAAAAAATCCAAAGGAACTCTTTTCACCATCTAAACTACAGTGGGTGAGAAGGAGTTAGTGTGGGAAAAGAGATTGTGGAAAGGTAGTATATGATGCATGCATGTGTAAAATGAGAACTTATTATACTTATCTTCTCAGAGCGGACAAGAAGAAGAGTGATATAAGTCTACATGGCTGTATTCACATTCTTTATTCAAGCACATGCTAAGGAAACGGTGAGTGGGTACTTCAAAATTACACTACACTTGCCATAACACAGTATGATTAACTTCTATAATTCACTGAATCATGGGGAAGTTGCAAATCCCATTATTTATATGCATAGGTACAACTATATGCATATATACACATATACACTCACGTGCATATGCAAGCATACATTAGCTTCATTACATTATGTATATGATAAATTAGTTCTGCCTCTGCAAACATGTGTACTATGTATTTCCTTCTCTGAGATGACATATCCAAATTAGCAATAATTAAAAGTAGACTAAGAAGTCATTTGTCCTGTTTACCTAAAGTTTCTCTGGAAACGTATTTCTTTTCCCTTTCCACACATTTCAAATAAAAAATCTGGAAGAAAAAAATCTTATTTTCAAGCCTCTCATTTTGTTACCATATTTTGTGAAATTATGTTCGCTGTCAGAGCACACGCATCTCCCCAACTCTTGACTAGCACTCGATGGAATGAGAGGAAGTACATGCAATTTTAAAATAACATATTTATAACATCTCATAAAAAGTAAAAATGTGTTATTAATGGATATGTATAAAAGGAGACCATGGGGGTATTTCTGCGTTAATTTAATAAACATTTATTAAGGCTCTCCTATATTCCAGACATACAAATACGGGTAAAATCTAGACCTAGACCATTAGGAGCTTGTTATCTCTAGGAGGAGTTCTACATCCACATATATAAAACTAAATTTAAAAAAAATGAAAGGCATTATACGTAGAGTAAGAACAAACAGAGTTCAGGGGAGGACAAGAGTAAATCTGCCTGGCATATGCAGCAGGGTGCTAGAGCAAGGCTTCTTAGACAAAGTGACATTTACTAGATTCATACATTGATCTTTCACCATTTTAACTGCAATATGTCTCTCTGGTAGATGTATACTATATATACTTTTACGAGGGTAAAATGCCCATGAAAAAAAAATTGACAGCAAATAACCAATGGCGAAATGAGGCAAGATTAGCAAAGAAGGAAACATAATTGGAATGAGATACAGCTAGGAAGAAATAAGAAAAATAATTAGCTCAGTAACGGCTCTTTGATGCCCTAGAAAAAGCAGAGAAAACTGGAAGACTTCTGAAGTAAAATAGAGCCTGCTGCATGAGAAACTTAACTACTTAAAGTTGAATAAAAAAATCAGTTATAGTTTAAAAAATTCTAACACTTATTCAAGGGATTCTTAGAGGGAAAATTGGATTATTTATGTAAGATATACTAAATACAAGAGATATTTTAAGATACATTTGTCAAAGATAACTATAAACCCACTAGAAATTATATTTTGGAATTTTTTTAGTTATTTTGATATTTTATTTTAGTTTTGATTCATGAAGAATAAAAATTATACTATCTTACTAAATAAAAAGTTAAGAAAAGCATAAGGTTGAATGAATAGTAGTTTTTTCCCCTTCTTTTACATATCTAGAATATTATAGAAATTGCTGGATGTCTTAGAGATCAGAAAATAATTATTTTTCACACAAATTATTAAGGCTTAATCTAACTTATCATTAAGGTTATTTTGTTCGTAAAATATGTCACTAAATAAACAATATTCATTAGATGTTGTCTAAAAATTTTATTCTCAATTCTTTTCTTTAAATTTATTTACAGAATTCATCTGTAACAAATACCTTGTGTAAGCCTAAACTCTGAAAGCTGAAATCAGAATAAACAATTGTATCTGGATCATGGAAAGAGAACAACAACAGGTATTGTGAAAAGATGTTGATGTGACCATTTTAGACCATCTTGCCATTTAATTTTTTTTAAAGATTTTAGTTATTTCTCAGAGAGAGAGAGAGAGAGAGAGAGAGCCCAAGCAGGCAGATGCAGAGGCAGAGGGAGAAGCAGGCTCCCTGCTGAGCAAGGAGGCCGATGTGGGACTCGATCCCAGGATCCTGGGATCATGACCTGAGCTGAAGGCAGCTGCCTAACCAACTGAGTCACCTAGGCGTCCCTCTTGCCATTTAATTTTTTAAAAGAGTGCAAAACCCCAAAGTTTTCTTGACATTTCATTTTCTTGTCATTTTACTAGATCAGGGGAAATAAATATATATATTTTTAATGAGGAAGGAAATTCAATAGAAGAGGAAAAATATAAGGAGGGGAATAATAATCAGGGAAAAACAGGGAAAGAGAAAGGATAAAAAGAGCAAGGGAGAGATCTGGAGAAATTCCTTTCTTCCTTTTTGTCCTGAATCTTAAAGGGAAAGGGAAGTAGGAAGAGCAAACTCATTGTCAAATAGCACTCTATGTTAAAACAACAGGATTTAATGTTCTCTGAGTTGTGTAATGAATGGATTCCTTTCCTGCCACTGTGGTTAAACAGTTCACACAATAGATGGCCTGTTACCTGACTGTTGCATTAATGTCGTGATGCAATATTCATACACGCAATGAAGAGTGCAAAAAGAATTAATTTCCAGACCAAGACCACCATTAATATTCACACAATAAAATCTGCTCCATTCTTTGAAAGGCAAAAACAATTAAAGTGACTGGCTGCTGGCATTCATTTGAATTTAATGAGAATAGAGTTGATTTAAGCTTTTCCTGGGGACATGCATTAGTGGTATCTTCGGTCCAGGCATATACATTTTGACCATTACAATATGGCTAAAAATAGCATTACATACTACTTAGAGTTATGGATAAAATAATACATACTCCCCCTCCAATAGCAAATGTGTCCTCCTGGAACAAAACGTGAAGTAAATTGTGAGTCAAGACATCATGATGCCTCTTTTCTTTATAGCACAGTTTCAAACCCTACATAAAATTGAGAACCCTGAAATGCATAATACTTCATACTTTTTTTAGGAATATGAAAATTTGCACCTATTTTAACATATATATTTAGATGTGATTGTCATTTAATAAATTGCACATAGTTAAAGTGTATAATTTGATAAATTCTGACATACGTATATACCCATGAAACCATCAAGATAATTAGCATATGCATTGTCCCCAAAAGTTTCCTCATGGCCCTTTATAATCTCTCCTTTTAACCCTTAACATTGCCCTTGCCACCCATCCATAGACAACCTTCCTATGCTATTATACATTCATTTGAATTTCCTCGAATTTTATTTAAATAAGATCATGCAGTATATACTCTTGCTTCGCAGCTTCTTTCACTCTGAATAATGTTTTGAGAATCATCCTCATTATAGCTTGTATCAGGGGTTGATTTTGTCTCCCAGAAAGATATGTTGAAGTCCTAATACCCAATACCTCAGACTACAACTTTATTTGGGCATAGTGTCATTATAGATGTAATTATTTAAGTTAAGATGAGGTCATAGCGGAGTAGGGTAAACTCTTATTCCACTATGATTGGTGTTCTTATAAGAGGACATGACAGAGACACACAGCCATGCAGGAGGAAGATGTCATCTGATGACAGAGGCAGAAATTTAAGTGCTGCAGCTGCAAGGTGGGACCTAATGTAGTGTGACTGGTACCTTTATAAAAAGGGACAATTTGGACAAAGACATCACAGAGAGAAGACTATGTGAAGATATATACAGGTAGAATGCCGTGTGGTGATGGACCATTAGAGCAATCCATCTACAAGCCAAGGAACCCAAGATTACCTGGAAGCCACCGAAAGCTGAGAAGAGGGAAGGAAGGAGTGTCCCTACATGTTTCAGAGGGTGCTTGGCCCTGCCAACACCTTGGTTTCAGACTTCTGGTCTCCAGAAATGTGAGACAATTTCTGTTTAAGTCACCCAATTTGTGGTACATTTTTACAGCGACCTTAGGAAACCAATACAGCGTATATTCAAATATCCTTCCATTTTTGTGAATATGTCACATCTGTTTATCCATTCACTTGTTGAAGACATTTAGATTATTTCCAGGTATCTGCTCAGTGGTATCACTAGATCATAGAGTACATTCAAATTTAATTTGATTAAGTACTGACAAATTGATATCCAGATTTGCAACAGTCAACAGCAGGACACAGGGTTTCTATGTCCCACAACTTCACCAATACTTATAATGTGAACCTTTTTCTTATTTGTCAATGTAAAGTGGTATCTCCTTGTTATTGTAACTTCATTTTTTATTATGAATGTGTTTGATTATCTTTTCACATATTCCTTCACCTGTTGAGTGTCCTTTTTGCTGAATTGTCTGTTTATATCATCTGATTATGTTTTTATTGGTTTTAGATGTTGTAATTATAATTTCCTCATGTTTTCTGTCTCTTAGAATCATTCTTGGTGTCTCTCATTGGGAAAAGCCCAAAAAAACCTTGATTTTGATGTAATCAAATCACTCCTTTTCTGGACCTCATCACTGATGCTTTTTGAGCCTTATTTAAGTTCTCACCCAAACTTAGTTGACAATTATATTCTCCTAAATTGTTCTATACTGACTTTATAATTTTGTCTTCCATATGTAGCTTTCAAAACCATCTGGAATTCATCTTTTTATATTTGATAAAGCAGGAATCAGGTTTTATTTTTTATTTTTCTATAAATACTAAACAGATTTTCCCAACATCATATATCAGATAGTATAAGACTGGCCATGCTATAGTCAAAAGCTATGTATTGATTTCTCGGTCCTTGTTGATCTTTCTCTATGTGGTCACATATTATCCAACTTCAGAGAACCTAAAGTTATAGCATTTAGCTCTTAACAAGGTTTTTTTCAAACTCTTGTGACTAGTGAACACTTTTCATCATATTTGAGAGAATGAAAGCAATCTACAGTTTTCTCCAATTGATATAAAATCTAACTTTTCATATATTAATAAATTCCAGTGATTTGTCTGTTCCTGAGCCAATAATACGTTTCATTGTAAACATTATAAATAATTGAATATCTGGAGAGGAATTCCCTCTTCATTCCTGTTTGTAATTTTTCCCCTAGAAATTCTTCTGTCTTAATTTTTCTATGACTGTTTCAATGATTTTAACTGATAATGGTACACTCATTTTGAATTGTATTGGAGTTATAGATTGATGTAGGAGAAAATGACAGTATTGAGTTTTTCCATATAAGTAAACAGTTTCCATTTATGCAAGGCCTTTGTTGTGTGCTTAGTATTTAACCAACCTCCTGTCCTTTTGGACAATGGAATTTTATTCATATATAAGCTTGTCATAAGCAAAATTGAATTTCTAAACATGTACAGTAGTTGCCCCTTATTTGCAGGGGATATATTCCAAGACCTCTAGTGGATGCCTAAGACTGCAAACAGTACTGAATCCTATATAAACTTTGTTTTTTCCTATACATACATACGTACCTATGATAAACTTTAATTTATAAACAGTAAGCAATTAATAACTAATAATAGAACAATTATGACAAAATAGCACAATAAAAGTCATGTGGATATGGTATCTCTCTCTCTCTCTCTCAAAACATCTTATTGTACCGTACTCACCCTTCCAGTGATGGTGTGACAGGCTAAAAAGCCTACTCCATGAGTCATAGTGAAGCCAGTGTTGCAGGCATCGTGATGTAGCACTAAGTACTACTGACTTTCTGATGATTTGTCAGAAGGAAGACTGTTTGTTGCCAGACTGTGTTAACTGGGCTAACTGAAACTGTGGAAGCGAAACTGTGGAAAGAGAAACCAGAAATAAGGGGAGACTATGGTACCTCATAAACAAATATCTGTCTGTATTTTTAAAGTGTGGAGTTACCGAAAATATTGTGCCATTTTCCTTAGATCCCACTAGGACCCTTTTCCAAAAAAATCATCTACTTCCTAAGTAAGTACAATATTGAAGGAGAAGCTGAAAGCTATTGGCCACATTTCTGTGAATTGGGGTACAAGTCATCAGTTACCCCAGGACTTTCTAGAGTAATTCTATTTTTTTTTAAAGATTTTATTTATTTATCTGACAGAGAGATCACAAGCAGGCAGAGAGGCAGGCAGAGAGAGAGGGGAAAGCAGGATCCCCGCTGAGCAGAGAGCCAGATGGGGGGCTCCATCCCAGGACACTGAGATCATGACCTGAGCTGAAGGCAGAGGCCTCAACCCACTGAGCCACCCAGGTGCCCCTAGAGTAATTCTTAAGAAAACATGATGATTGCTCTAAATTTGAGGCAGTGGTAGCAAATATTTTCTATAAAGGACCAAATAGTAAATATTTCAGGCTTTACACACCATATGGTCTCTGTCACAACTACTCAACCATGCCATTGTAGCATGAAAGCAGCCTTAGACAATACACAAACAAATTGGAGTGGCTATGTTCCAATAAAACTACATTTACAAAACCAGGCAGTGGGCCAGATTTGGCCCATGTGAAGTAGTTTGCTACCCTCCTCCATTCCAGAGTTTGCATTGAAACATCAGAGTTACTTTAAAAAGTGATGTCTCTACAGATGGCAAATAAGCATATGAAAAGAGGGTCCACATCACAGGTCATTAGGGAAATGCAAATTAAAACAACAAGGAGCTACCACCATATAGCTATTAGAATGGCCCAAACCCAGAATATTGACAGCACCACATGTGGGGCAAGAGGAAGTCTTGCATTGAGCAGTCTCATTCACTGCTACTGGTAATGCAAGATCATACAGCCACTTTGGAAGACAGGCAGTTTCTTAGAAAACTAAACATACCCTTAACATAAGATCTAGCAGTCATGCTCTTGGGTATTTTACCCAAAGAAGGGGAAAACTTGAAAACTTATGTCTGCACCAAAATCTGCACATGAATGTCATTGCAACTTTATTCATAATCATCAAAATTTGCAAGTGACCAAGATGTCTGTCAGCAAATGAATGGATAAATAAACTGTGGCACAACCAGTCAATGGAATATATATATATTATTCAGTGCTAAAAAGAAATGGGCTATCAAGCCATGAACCCTAAATGCATAGTACTAGGTGAAAGACTTAGTCTGAAAAGCCTACATACTTTATCATTTCAACTGTATGGCATCTTGGAAAGGGCAAAACTCTGGAGACAGTAAAATGATGTGTTTGCCAAGGTCTGGGGAGGAGAGGGTGGGCGGTGAATAAATGGAGCACAGAGGACTTTTAGGGCCATGAAAGTACTCCGTATGATGCCATAATGATAGATATATGTCATTATACATCTGTCCAAACCCATAGAAAGTACAAGATCAAGAGTGAACCCTAAGTAAAGTATGGGCTTTGGGTGATTATGACCGGTGATTGCAAGTTCATCAATTGTGACGACTGTGTCACTCTTGGCCAGGATGTTGATTATGGGAAAGTTACGCATGTGTGGGGGCTGGGGGTTTGTGGGAAATCTCTGTACTTTCCCCTCAGTTTTAAAACTACACTAAGCAACGGAGTCTCTTTTTTTTTTTTTTTTTTTTTAAAGATTTTATTTATTTGACAGAGAGAAACAGTGAGAGAGGGAACACAAGCAGCGGGAATGGTAGCGGGAGAAGCAGGCTTCCTGCCGAGCAGGGAGCCCGATGCCGGGCTTGATCCCAGGACCCTGGGATCATGACCTGGGCCGAAGGCAGACGCTTAACGACTGAGCCACCCAGGCGCCCCAAAAACGGAGTCTTAATAAAAAGTTTTCTATGCTCTACAACCCATAAAGTCTGATCTAATTTAAGTAAGCCAGGCAACTATTTTTTTTTTTTTTTTGGCTTGTTCTTTTTTTTTTATAGCAGTCCTAAATCAATAATTGAGAAGTCAGATTTGAAAACCACATCCTTGAGGCATTTTTCTCGAAGTGTAACTAGTTTTAGATGTTGCAAATATCACCTCATCGTGTGTTAAAACTACAGATTGCAGGGTCCCACTCCAGACTTACTGAATCAGAATTTCCAGGGAAGGGCAGTGGATTTGCAAAGCTTAGTGAGAACATCAAGGGAATTCTTATCATTAGAAAAATTTAGGAAACACAGCCCTGTTGCATGTTTCTGCATCCTGTATTGCTCTGCTCTGAAGCACACTGAATGCTTTGGACAAATAGCCTTCTATTTGGAGATTAGCCATCCTGGGAGGTTAGCCAAACCTTTTCTGGGTGTAGGGAATTATGAATAGGGTATGAAATTCTCCAGGGCACCAACCAAGGGAAAGCCTGTTTTAAACTTGAATCAAGAAAGCATAACCGTGTCAATTTTCCTGTATTTTCTGTTTTCTACATATTTCAGTTATGAGCCATCTGTTAGAAAGTTGGTATTTTGCCCCAAGATGAGATATTCTGAATTCAGGTATGTGGTACAGTGGGATGGTAACAGTAACAATAATTTTTATTTAATGACTCTCTCCTCCAACAGACAATTGTTACGCAACACATCTTTGAAGGAGAGTATCGTGAGAGAAAAGTAAGGAAAGATTTAGTAAGACATACTGAATGCTCAAAATGACGTTTCTCCACATACGCATACACATGTATAAATATAAGCAACTCTTTTCAGCTTCTTCTCAATCCTCATCCCTAAGGGCAAGTCATCAGCCTGAAAGAAAACCACCTTCCAGTAGCCAAAGTAGTACTGGTTAGTGACCTTAGTACTGTCAAATGGAAGCGGAAGGCTCATATGTAGCAGTTGCAAGACACACCAGATAAAATTCAAGGATAAAACTCTATGTGATTTCTTTCAGATTTAGTATAGGCTTTTGATAATGAAGTTAAAACTATTTTGTCATACTATGAAATATTTATTCTTTCACATTCATTTCTCATTTCATCTAGTAAAATGTTTAAGATTTTCCACCACCCATTAACAAAAAATAAAATGTTAGCTGCCAGATACTAAATAATGAGGCTAATTTCTATCCTATTTTATTTTATGGGGAAGCACAGTTTCTATAAAACTTTACTTATAATAATTACAAAAATGTATAATGCACTTATACTGTTTTGACCAGTTCTATACCAACCATCATCATAACAAAAATAAATCCCTAAGACCTATTTTAATCCTTAAATTCTTATGCCCAGGGACATAAGACACATTAAAATTTCAATCCATGTATGCACAGTATTTTCATTTTCTCTCTTAAGGTAGGATACTATACAGAATAACTTTCAACAGTTAAAGTTATAAAGTTAACTAACATGTCAAATATTTATTTAACTCAATAATGAGGGAAATAATGAAGAAAACAGCATGTGCGAAAGCTATTTCATAGGAGAATTCAAAGAGTGGTTTTGTTGTCAGTTTAAGAAAGGCATGCTAAAATACATTTGCTAAGTCTGAGATAAAGCTGTTTAATATCTTACTGGAAAAATAAATTGTTAGAATCACTTTCTCTATCTGAGAGAAACAGTGCATCTCTACTGCATACCATCTCTAGAAGTTCACATGTAACTTTATAGAGCCTAAACTCTACTAAATAATAAACCAGAAAAAGGTACAATCCCCTACAGAATCAAATAATCTCAAGTGAACCTTTTGGACAATGGTTCAGTATGAAAAAGGAAAACATGATCTCTTTACCTACCTTCAATTTGAACTCCTCTAGAGTCTTGAGTGTCTCATTTCTGAGTTTTTGCTAATTTTCCATTAACAGTGAATCGACAAAATATGTGCAAACATAACAGATTATGACAATTTTCAAGAAATGAAAGAAAAATGTAGAATCTCTACATAAAGATCTTTTCATGAATTTTCTTGATGGTTGATGATGACGAGTAAAAACTCATGATATTTAAATTCCATTGGTTACAATTTTTAAAATGATGTCATGGCTTATTTTAAATTATAATTTTTACAGTATATCAGAAATTACATCCCTCACAATGATTTCAAATTATGCTGAAACTTTAAATGCCACTTAAATATGTGTGTGGGAGTGTACATAGTTTTTCAAAATTCTTATAAGGATGTTATCAAATATATCTGACGGCCTAATCTGAGAAAATATTTTCCTTTGCTCAAATTTCTCTGTCGGTATGATCCCATCTATATTCATCTTCCTGGAATACTTCAAATTATGTAGGAGACACAGTTGCTTGTTCTCTAGCACTGTAACAGATAGGCACCGGGGAGAAAGCGAGTGAGTAAGAAAGGCCTGGGCACCTATCCTTGCAGGGCTTGCAGTCTAGAAAGGGAAATGGAGATTAACAAGATGGCTTCAGGCCATTTTCTTTCTCTCTCTCTGATCACATATCAACCTATGATCTCCTATGATCATACCAGTTTGTGGAAGACACACTCATAGCCTTGCTCATTCTGTGAGTGGGAGAAATACCCCAGCGTCTTGTCAGGTAAGAGTCAAATGCCAGAACTCTGTGTCCTCCAAACTTCAGCGGACACTTCGGAATCTTCAGCTGCTTTTCTTAAATAGAGCCCTTTTCACTAGACTAGCAATGAGAAGTAACTTCATAGTTTCCTTCTAAGAAATCAGTGTAATGGTAAAATAAGAGAAATTACGAGTCTTACTGCAAACATTTCCAAAAGAAATTCTCTCCTTACCTGACTTCAATTTAAATTTGTTTATAGTCTCAGATGTGGGGTACGGGTCACAAGACTTTTTCTCATGCAACTTCTTTATATGAACTGCATAAATGGATTAGTGCCTCACTTTGGCGACTATTGTTTTGTGCTCAACTTGAGGACCTCCGCGGAAACTTAGACACAAGGAATCTCATTTAAGATAATCTTACATACTAAGATTACTGACTTGCATACTATGCTTAACGGGTAATTTTAGTTACTCAATTGACACGTCAGCTACTTACAGAATTTGCTACTGTAAACAATGCTGCAATAAATATCAAGGTACATTGGTCTCTTTGCAGTTTTTGAATATGCTGCTAGGAAAAATTCCAAGATGGTGTATGAATCAAGGGTTGTGCTTATTTTTACGCATATTTGAAATTGCAGTGAAACGGAATAAAAGTAACCCACTTTTCATCTATCTCCATATTTCATTAAGATCTTAAATCTTTGCCTATGAGATTAGCACAGAATAACACGTCATTGTTATTTTAATTTATATTTTTCATTTTTAAAGCACGGATTAGTTTACTGTGCCTGCTGTAACTTACCACAAACTACGTACCTAAAACAAAAACAACAAAAATTTTCTTACACTTCTAGAGGCCAAAGTTCAAACATTAGTATCAGTAGGTGTCAGCAAGGCCACATTTCCTCCAGAGGCTCCAGAAGAGAATCTGTTTCTTATCTCTTCCAGCTTTTGGTGATGGCTGGCATTCCTTGCTCTATGGTCACAGTATTCCAGTCTTTGGGGTTAAGATATCAAATGTCTTTCTGCTCAGTCTTTCCATTGTCTTTTGCTATGTGTGTGTGCATGTGTGTCAAACCTCCCTCCGCCTTTCTCTTAAAAGGGCACGTGATTGATTGCATTTAGTGCCAAACTGGATAATACAGGTTACTCTTGCCATCCCCAAATCCTTAATTTAGTCACATCTGCAAAGACTTTGCTATATGAAGTAACATTCGCAGGTTCCATGATGTAAATAACTTTTGGGGAGTTATTATTTTCAGCTTGCCACAGAGTACATGATATGTTTACTGATTTGGGGTATTTCCTTTTCTGCAAACTGCTAATTTCTGTTTTCCCCTGTGATCAAATTTAGTCATTTGTATATTTCTATTTTCATTGTAAAAATGAAGGCATTACCCATAGGAAGGGGGACATATTTGGCTTTTTCCCTACTAATACGGAATATTTTTTAGTAATCCAATGTATCAGTCTTCCCCATTGTCACCCCTTAGATTTCTTGTCCCTAAAAATAACAGGCCTTTACTATCTACCATTAGTAAAATTTTTACCAAATATAATTTTTTTTCTTGAAGGATTTGATTTTGATAAAATTTATTTTAATAAGAAATGAAGATGCAGTTTCTCCTAGTTTGTAGACTGCTAAAGCAACACCAATTTTATATGGCAAAACTTACTCCATATTTAGCATATGAGAAACCCCTTACACATAGCTCTACACTTTCTTTCCACTGAAATGTTTCTCTCCTGTTGCAGCCATGCAGTCATGTTTCTATCACACTGGACTTACATATGTTGATATATGGTGGAGTTTGTCCTCTAACATTATTTTTCTGAAAATTCCATTTTACTCCTGACTAGTAAATTTTCAGGTGAATTTCACAATCATTTTGTATTTTCAAAAAGGAAAGAAAAGAAAATCCTCATAGTACTTTTCCCCGGATTGAATTAAATTAACAAATTGACGTTTGGGAAAATGGAATGCCTCATAATAATGATCTCATGTAAAAAATCAAGGCATGTTATTATTAAAGGATTTTTATTAAAAATCTTATTAAAGGATTTCATATAGCTTAAAAGACTTTAATTCTTCCTCCATATAGATTCGTGTCATATTTACTACCAGTCATTTAATCTTAAGTAGCTACTATGCTTATTACTGGATAAGGAAAAGTTATTGGTTGTCATGTACTAATTTATGTCACCAATACCCTTACTTAATTTCCTTTTTGTTTTCATATTCTTTTAGATTTTCACAGTATATTATGATAATATCTGAAAACATAATATGCCCTCCTTCCTTCCAATATTTATAGCTCTCATTTCTTACTCTTTTTTATCTAATTGCATAGGCTAGGAGCAACAGCTCAATGCAAAATACTGGCTGCTAATTGACATCACTATCTTGCTCTCACTTACAGTAGACAGTCCTCTAGATTCACCATTAAATACGGTGCTGATTTTCATTTGTACACATGGAACATATTTTCATTAAAAGAGATACACACACATAAACACACAGCAGTACATACAATGGAATGATATTCAAAACATACTACAATATCCACCCAACAGATTCTGACCTCTATCTATGAGTACTGAGCAACCAGTCCACTTGTACAACACCTAATGTGCTGTACCAGTATGTACTGACCACATATCAGCTCTACGAATATATGCTACACACGGTTAAGGGAGTATTACTTTTTACCAGGTATAGGCGTTGAATTTTATAATTCTTTTATTGCCTTCTGTGAGATGAGTATTTTTTTTCTTATTGTAGTTTTAATATGGAAAACTTTCCTTACTCTCTGGATAAAATGATGATCATGATGCGCTCACTGATAGGCTACAATTGGTGATATTCTATGTAGGCATTTATTTCAATATGAATTAATTTTTTTTTTGAGGAGGGTTCTCCTTGTCTGTTTTCTTTCTAGTAAAATTCTAATCCAATTTTTCAAGTGTTTGGAAGCTTCTTTTCTCTGTCTAAATCCCGAAACAGGTAAAATTGCACTGGTGTTAATTTTTTTCCTTGAAGATTAAACATTCACCTGTTATAGTCTCAGAGTATTTCAAATAACAGAAAACTCAAAGTAGATTAGCTTAAATTAGAAAGGAAAGAGTTTCCTTTGTTATCCAACAATCCAAAAGCAAAGCATCAGGTGCCACTTGCTCTAGGGATTAAATACTATAGGTGCATTTCTCAAGACATTATCTGCCTTGCTTCTTTGATACTTCTGCAGAAAGCTTCTTCCCTTGTTCTCAAAGTATGGCTGCCACTAGCTCCAAAAAAGACACACTCCTCATTTGTATCCAGCAGCAAAGAGAATCTCTTCAAGTAGTTTTCATGGAAAAAGAAAGTATAATTCCTAGAAACTTATGCATTTCATTTGCTTTGCCTTTGTTGTATATATATCCATGTATCAGTGACAGATGTAAAGGAATACAGTAATACATCCCTGGGGCGAAAAACAACAATACATCCCTGGGGCTGCTGATGGGGTAAGGGTCAATCTCACTCTAAATGCTTGACTAAGAATTAGGAATTGAATTTCCTACTGGAAATTTAGAATACTTCTTAAGGAAAGGGAGGGAGAATGGAAAAGACAAAGTAAATATCTATTACTGTACCATAGTAAATTATATATTTTATGTACATATGTGCACAGCTCTAATGTGAATTCACGTACATCAAACTGGTAAGGATGAGCTCCTGAGCAAAATGTAGGAAAAATAGATCTTAGATTTCAGATAATGGTAAAAGGAGCTTTTAATCTTATTAGATGGTATTTTTATAGGAATGCTATATTCATGTATTAAGTATCCTTTCATAAATTTCAAACAGAGATAGGAAGAAAAAAAGAAAAGAATGTGCCAATTTCCTTACAGCTAAGTTGAATACCCTAAAAAGAACAACTTAGAAGTTCCTTTAAATCACGGCTTATATAGTTCACTTTCAGGCTATCAGTATGGAATGATACATCTGCATATGCTGATAAAATATTTTATTTGAGAAATAATAATGAAATCACATTAGTTGTTAGGTATAAAAGAAAAATCATTACAATATCTCATTAACTAAGTAGGAAATATTCATTGACATACCTGTGGTACTTTAAGATTTTATAATTTTACCTACATTGGTATTTATGGCATAAGCATCATTTTATAGATAAGTACCTGGAGACTTAGAGATATTATAGAAATGAACTGAAGCCAGATAGGTAGGAAGTACTTCAATAACGGCACAAACGTATCCCTTACAGTACACTTTTCATCTCTGTCTGAAATATTAGTGAAGATAAATAAAGGCATCATGCATAATACTATTATTAGAAACATATTTATCTAAGGGAATTTATAACTATGTGAGCCTAAACTTGTGGTGAGTGTTTCACAATATACACATACATCAAATCATTATGTTGTACACTTTGAACTAATTCACTGTTATATGTCAATTATATCTTAATAAATCTGGAAAAAAATAACTAGGGGGTATTATGCTAAGTAAAATAAGTCAGAGAAAGAGAAATACCACATGATCTCACTCATATGTGGAATTTAAGAAATGAAACAGATGAACATAGGGGAAGGGAAAGAAAAATAAGATGAAGACAGAGAGGGAGGCAAACCATAAGAGACTCTTAACTCTAGGAAACAAACTGAGGGTTGCTAGAGGGGAGGTGGGTGGGGGGACGGGGTAATTGGGTGATGGGCATTGAGGAGGACACATGATGTAATGAGCACTGTAATATATGCAACTGATCAATCACTAAATTCTACCCCCTGAAACTAATAATACACCATATGTTAGTTAAAATTGAATTTAAATAAAATTTTTTTTAAAAATGTATTCATCTAGGGGCGCCTGGGTGGCTCAGTCGTTAAGCGTCTGCCTTCGGCTCAGGTCATGATCCCAGGGTCCTGGGATCGAGCCCCGCATGGGCTCTCTGCGCAGCAGGGAGCCTGCTTCTCCCGCTACCATTCCCTCTACTTGTGTTCCCTCTCTCGCTGTGTTTCTCTCTGTCAAATAAATAAAATCTTTAAAAAAAAAAAAAAAAAAATGTATTCATCTATAGGACACTGATGTATTATCTAAACTCTAACAATGCAATTTTCCCCATAATATGTAATCTATTCTACACTGAAAAGGATCTTCATATTTAAGATCAATAGAAATCATACAAAATTTTATTACATTTAAATAATGATACTCAAATCTGAGAAAAATATAAATAGCTTGCCATAGACTATCAACCATTCTTTGATATTTTGCAATCTTTGGAAATACATCAAAAATACTGTATCTTCTCCACTGCCAAATGTGATAGAGTAAAGCACTCTTCACAGATTTTTTAGGGTATCTTTGAAAATGTGTACAGCAGAAACATCCCAATATTATTGGGTAGCTTATCAGGCTCTTCAGCCCATTCATATGTCCTTCTTTTCTAAAGAGTTGCCTTAGTAACTCTCCAACAAAAGTAGCTTTCTGCAGTTTTCTCCAAATACTACCCACGTAATTGCTCAATTTAGTCATTGCAGTGGGGGCAAGAAATAATGTATCTCAAATTTGGTTTGCTTCTGATTCCAACAGTTTGGAAACCAAAAACCTAGTAAAAACAGCTAAAAGTGTCACTGGTATTAAAATAGCAATCATATGCAATACTATAGAGGGATGATGGATATAAAACAATTTCCTTTATTCTTCCAGGGGAGCATAGACTGATTAAATTGAGTCTTTCCAAAATGAAGTGTGCATGTTACAACAAAAAGGTAACTAACTACTAGATTAGAATCAGAAGAATATCTTTCAAAGCAATAAAGGAGAAAGGGGAAAGAAAGAAACAAACAAAAAATCCAGAAGAAAGGTAGAAAAGGACCAGGAGTTGATGCAAGTCTAGCACTGGCTAGAAAACTCAGTCTACACACTCAGATGTACAAGGTATTTAATTTCAAGTTGTATATGATTGGACATAATTTCTATTTCAAGCCCCCATTCTTCAATGGGACTGAAACTTAATCTCAGTAAATTAAGTAGGCCTCTATTCCCAACATGCTTCTCACACTAACAATTAAATTACAACATGGGGGAATGCATGAGGAGAATTGGTGATATGGACCTTCATATTTCATGTCAAAGTATCCCATGACACATATAAAGTACTTCCGCAGGGTGCTTGGCATGTAGTGAAAGTTAGTTATTTTTTCTCTCTTGACTTCTGAGGCAAGAGTAAAAATTTCACTAGCTACCTCTTTAGCAACTCCTGTGGTGAGTGTAATGACAGTGGCTTGCAGAGTACTGTGTTTTTATGGAGAAGAATTCAAGCAGGGTTAGCTTTATAGGACCTTTGGATGCATGTGGGTAAAGCAGATTATTCATAGACCTGATATACTGATATCAGTATATCAGTGTGTGCATTGTGTGCATAGATTATTCATAGACCTGATATACTGATATCAGATTTCTACTTTATTATTAATAAATATATATGGTAGGTGCACATAATAGTTCTAATCTTTAAAGTACTTTCATGATACATCTCAAGACATACTATATGTAGGAGAAAGAACTCGGTCCATGGAGTCAAACATATCTGAGCACACGTTCACAAGTACTAGTTACACACTTCTGGGTGCCTCTGTTTCTTCTGTAAAAGAGTCAAAATCCATACTGTGTTAGTCTGTGTTCTAGAAGAAGTCATCATGACAGAAATTAGCATGCAAGGATTTCATTAGGGAAAATGCTGATGAGGGGCAATGGAGAGCAAGCTAGAGGAGGGTGGAAAAAATATCAGATCATGACACACTCTGATCTCAAATGAAGAAGAGAGGGAATGATGGAAGCATCCTAGATCACCCTGTAGTCTAAAGATTGTTCAGGAGAGCCTTCAGAAAGTCCTCAGGACAACTCTGCAACCAGAGGAGTCTCTCATCTCCCAAGAACAAGCCTGCTTCAGTATCCCTGCTGTGTGAATCACTAGCTGGGAGCAGACGCCAGGAAGCATAGCTTGGGAGAAAGTGGGGCAATGACTAGAGAGCAGTGGCTGGGCCTCTACTTGTATTTTATTATAGTCCCTCTCTACAAGGTGTGTTCTCATGGTCACTACATCTACCATTTGCAGATTTATTGTGAAATAGAAATGATATAGGTAAATTGCCAAGGAAAGTGTGGTTGACATATAATATGTGCTCAATAAAAGAATGGCTATTGTCATGTTATTTGTGAACTGTTCATCATAAAAATAGAGATATTTATGTTACATATTGTTTAATCCTCAGAAAACTTCTTCCCATTAGATGCTTGTATTAGTTTGCTAAGGTTGCTATAACAAAGTACCACAGACTGTGGAGCTTAAACAATAAACGGTTGTTTTCGCACAGTTCTGGAGGCTAGAAGTCAAGATAAAGGTGTCAACAGAGTTGGTTTCTTCAGAAGCCTATCTCTTTGGCTTGTAGATGGCCATCTTGTCCCTGTTTTTATGTGGTCTTCCCTCTGTGTGCATCTCTGTGTCTAAATTTCTTCTCTAAGGATACAAGTTATATTGGAGTCTGGTCCATCCTAATGATTTTATTTTAACTTAACTATCTCTTTTAAGATCCTATCTCCAAATACAATTCTATTCTGAGGACCCGGGTGTTAGAACTACAACATCTGAACTTTGGAGGGCACAATTCACCTATAACAGTGTTGTCAGCCATACACTAAGAATAAGAACTCTTGAGAATTAGAGGTGTCACATAAAATGCCATGGTTACTTATGTAATGAAAGGCAGAAACAGGATCTCTGTAATTTTAAGCAAAGTCTATTCTCTTTTCATTAAATTGCATTATACACTTGACCCCTATATGTACTTGGCCCTTTCAGGTAGAGGATAAGAAAAAAAGGTAACTCAGCCTAGTGGATGTGAACCCAATATCCATCAAGTAAGAGAAGCTCTTGAGTCAAACTCTACATATCTTTAGACTAATGGTTCACAATTAAAGGTCAGTTTGCCCCTTGAGGGCTATTTAGCACCTTCTGGATACATTTCTGGTTATCACAACTGGGGGTGTGCTGCTGGCATTCAGTGGGTAGAGGTCAGGGATGCTGCAAAATTTCTTACAATGCATAGGAATGCCTTCCAAAACAATGAAATATCTGGCTCAAAATGTAAACCGTGGTGAGACTGAGAAGCTCTACATTAGAGTAAGATAATTTGGTCACTGAGTCAGGACTAAAGGGATAGGAAATTATCTAGACCTATCTTGAAAATTTAGGATTCTGTTCTGACCATTCCTGAGTATGATGCATATTTCTTTTCCTAGGCCAGCTGGTTGGTATAGGCTTTGGGTGGCAGCCTGGCAAAAATGAAACCTATGTAATTCAAACTTAATTCTGGTTTTATAAATGTCTTTGTCCCTCTCACAACTGATCCTCTAGATGAAAAGTTTGGGTGAGAGTAAAGAATAACTGAAAGAAAGGGCAAAAGTATTCCACTCAGGTATTATGGAAATGGAAGAAGCCCAGAATCTAGGATTGCACAGGGGAGGAAGGGGCATTAATGACCTCTGTCTCTCAAAACTGCTTCTGAAGTCTTCCTCCCCAGGGAAAACATTCTAGAGCAACTATTCCGAAGTGTTAGAAACATCTTCAACTTAACTGACTGTTGGTTCTGCCATCCCCAGCCTGAGAGAAAGCCCTGACCATGTTTTCCCTTAAGCTCACTGAGAGATCTACCAGATGATGCAAAGCATGCCCCCAGCTCCTGCAGCACACATGCACACATGTGCGCACACACACACACACACACCCCTCTCTGGGTGTCATTCTCACCTAGGAAAGTATGGTTGACATATAATATGTGCTCAATAAAAGAATGTATGGCTATTGTCATGTGTTATTTGTTAACCTCAGTCACTGTGGGGTGAGTTAATGTCACACCACCATGCTGTTGGCATGGACAAATAAGAAAGATTGGACTGAATGAATTTAACAGACCCTCCAAAGCAAGGAGCCTACTCACTTCTTCGAGCTGAACTGGGAACCTTAACACTTCCCTGCTAGCACTTTCAACCTGTGTTCCCTGACTGATGTAGGTATTACCTGACAGAACTGCCAATTGTAAAGACCTTTCCTTCCAGGGGCGTCATTTGGACTCTTGAGACCATCCTTGTTGGGTGGGAGCTGGGCATTAACACTGCTCACTCCTGAAAACACCGTGACTTGCACCTTAGGATGGAAAACTTGCAGCATCTGGAATCCTCCAACACCCTAAAGGGAAGAGCTTAACTCTGAGGCAACAACATCCATACCAGGGTCCTCAGCTTTGTCCGTTATTTCAATTGCTTTAAGGAAAAGGACACTTGGACCATTAACCTATAGATAGACTATAGGTGACGGCTCTGCTTGCTGGGGGTGGGCATGGGAAGGAAGGAAGGAAGTATGCTTACTTACTCTGGCCACTTTCACAAATCTTGCATGTCCTCCTCACCTCTCCTGCTACTCTTCTGATTTCAGTTTCATTCTATGCTCCATGGTTAACGCCCCGGACACCACTCCGCCCAAGTGTTTTTATTGCTATGCAAGCTTATTTTTCTTTCTACTGTAATGCTTTTTATTTCAGTTGTGTCTCAGCAGGGCATGATGCATATATACAGACTTGTCTGCTAACCAGACCTGAACTCGTTTTTAATCTATCATGTTGCTACTAATTTGATTGAGAAAATAGGATTATTGATTTATGAGTATACCTTGTGATATGTGTTTTTACTTGACTTTATCCCCAATCTTCCGAGAAATGATTATGCCACTATTGTTGATAATAAAGAATTTCAAAAGCTATTTGTTAAGTGCTGAATATGATCTGGGTAGTTTACATAGCGTTTCTGAGTTTTAAGACAAGATGGAGAAGTTGTGATTAGAGGAGAAAAGAATTGTCTAAGGTCACGAGACTGGTAAGTGTCAGAGTCTGCACTGTTAGCAAGGGCTGTCTGAATACGAAGCTTTTGCTGTTGTATCACCTTTCCTTTGTTTGTGTATTTAAAAAGTCCCTCTGCCTTAAAAATTACTGGAAGTTATGTACTTAAAGCCCTGATCTTGACGAGCCCAGGGTGCCTCTCCAAAAATGCCCACCTATATTTTATTGTATATACGAAGCCATTCCAAATTGTTTCTTCTTTTCATAAATAACCCACTTACGGGTCCTTTTAAAATTACTTCTAAAAGTCTTGAAGATGAAATTAAACATATTTTTTAAATTTTATTTTTTCAGTGGAAATTAAACATTTTTGACACTGTACCTCCTCGCACACAGTATCTAGAGAGGCTGAACACTTTGGTCAATTTTTCACTCAGTGTGCACAGTAAGGATTGCTCTTCTGTGTTTTGTTGCCCTCTTAAATGTTCCTGTAATAGTAGGTTATGCCATCTGATGGGCAATTTGCCTTTGCACCATTTTGCCTGTCATGTTGTTTCCCTAACATTAAGTAGCTGAGACTGGGAAACGGCTCACAGAGGTCACACAACTCAATAGAAAGCCTGTCCTTTTTTCTTTTGTTTCATTTTTTTTCTTCTTTTTCTTTTTTAACTTTCCATTACACTTATGCTCTCCCCCACCCTTCCTTACAAATTCACTGGAAACAGTACAGCAAGAAATGCAAATATTCATTTTTTTCTCCTACAGAGTCCATTAAAAATGTTTTTAGTGTCCATTTTTTAATGGCTGATTAAAACTAGCTGAAGAGAAGAGAATAAGCAGAAAGAGGGCAGAAAAAGTTTTCATCTCTGTCTAGTTGTAAGTAGCTGCTCTGTTAAGGAACTGGGGATGCTCCCACCAAAACAAGGGGTTAAGCATATTTTTTTCAAAACAACACTCTGAGGATGTACGTAAATGTGTGTACTCTGGATAATATTCCCCATGACAGTCTAGCCGGAAGGAAAACATGAGGTGTTCTTGGAACAGACTGCCTTTTTTGACATATACTCACAACATGAATAGTTCCATTACAACACTTAATTTAAACAGCATGGCTTGAGAGATGTAAAAAAGCAGTTTCCCTGCTGTGTCATGTCCTCGGCAATATGTGATTATATCTCCTGAGGTCATGTCCACACTTTAGCAGACTGTATGTCTGATGAAATGATTATTTCTTATTTTAAGAATACATTCTCTTTATAGCTCTTACACAACTCTCTTTTACTTTTGCATGAGTTGTGTCTCCTGTTGGCACAATAGTACATTTAAAATGGTCTCTTTTATTTTTGGAATTACAAGGTGACTTTTTAATTTCTGATTTTTATAGTTCAGCATGAATATCATCAAATGGTGCAAAACAACTACATGGATGGTATTTTGAATAGAAAACCAAAATCTGTCTGTGGAAAACTATACTTCGTGTCCACACAGACATCTCATCTGGTTCAGACAATGACCAAAATGGAAATTAACTCTAAAATCTTCAAAACAGGAGAAACTGCTTCAATTTTAGCCATTACAGGAAAAATGGACCCAGTTAACTTGCTCCTGTAAAAATAAACCCTCTTAACTCTTTGCTACAACTTAGTTTTAGAAATGCATTGCATTCACTCCTTTCATAAACCACATTTCATATTACACCCTTGTTTATAGAAAAAAAAAAACCACACTTCAGATATTGTAGGTGGAATTTGACACTTAAGTAACTTCTTCATCCAAAATGGTTCCTAGATACTAAATGCCACCACATTCAGCATTATTTTTTGTATGTTAGTCTTTGTAAATTGTACTTTAAAACTTAACCTACTGCTCTGAAGATGGACATAATTTTATTAAGGAGTCAGGAAATACCTTCAGAAGTACTTTTCACCATCTGGCAAGTGAAAGTGTTCTGCTCTACCCACCACCAGGGAAATAGAGAATACCTTTCCAGAATACTAGTGGGCTGATTCTTGGCATCTCTTATCTAAAAAAAAAAGTTAAATTCACAACTGCGCATTTTGAATCCAGCTTCCTTTTTTATTCATGAAAATACACACTGCAAGTTACTTCCCTCCAATTACCCAGAGGCTGAATTTGTGTTAAATCTTCACAGACCTCTGAATAGCTTCAGTTATTTTTTTTTATTACAGTTGACTTTGTTTTCCACGTAAACATGAATTTTCATGACAAGAAAGGGCAACCGAAGCAAAGAAAACCGTAGCCAGAACCACTAGGCAAGTAATGTTACAGGCTTTGTAACTGCAGTGTTAATAGCTATTTTTAAAATACAGCCCTAGAACAAAACTACATTAATTTATATCATCAACCTGTTTCTTCCCCCCAAACTAAGATGATTTTTTTTTTCTTGCAAAGTAGTTATCATTCAGATTCTGGTTTGTTTTTTAGTTTAGTTCTTTTTCTTTTTCTTTCTTTCTTTCTTTTTTAAATTCTGTGAAGTTTGGTTTTTACAGAACAAAATTGTCCTAGGTGATGACCCTGACATCTTCGCTACTTATTGTTTACTCAGAAGTTCAAATGAGAAAGCTTTTGGATTCAGACTTTTCAGCTAATTGATGTTTACGGAATTTTCATAGAGTTTAGTACTGTTGAGGGTCTTGCATAAAGATTTTACAAGCTGAGATGTGGTCTCTTCCTGGGGGATGTTTCATCTTCCTTATCTTTTTCTTCATCATAGGGATGATTCATTAAGCCAACTGTGCTATTACCATTCAGGTTACGTGTTCCATTTGCAGCAGCAGCAGAATGGGATGAAGTGAATTTGTAGCCCCCCGAAGATGATCTTTTAGGAGGAGCTACCTTATCTTCATTTTCTTTTATTTTTTTAGTCTCCATAAATTTATAACGATCTTGAAAATCATTTTCCAGTGGCGGCATAATTGCTTCTCCTTCCTCTGAATTTCCTTTAAAACACCTTTCTTCCTTCTTCTCCATGACTCTGGTACTCCTGCGAAGTATTTTGCTATACAGGATAGAATGTAAATTCTTCTGTATTTGATTCTGCCGGTCTTTCTCTTGCTCATATTTAATCTTCAATCCTTTGAATGTCTGAACATATTCAATCGATTCAAGTGCCTTATAAAACTTTTCAACTATATATGCAATAAGAGATTTGATATTTTCCACTCTTATGTATTCAAACAGCTCGATAACAGCTGAATTCAACATATTGTACCGAGTTCCATTACCCAGAAGAGCATTGACAACTGGCTCAAAAAGATTTCCCTTGATGATGTAACAATTATAAAGTTCATCTTTAAGGCCAATCATCCTTCGCATAAAGCGGAGAGCACACAAGATCAGGAAAGTGTGCTTTGAATTCATTAAGATCAAGACTCTTCTTAGCAAGTCTTTGCTCAAAATATAGTTTTTTATGTAGTATGTGTGATGTTGCACACAAAATGTGAGCAGCTCTAAAATTAAAGAAAGCAGCTGTGCTGTTTGATAATTATTGAAGCAATTTGTGTTGTTTTTGTTGTATCCAACTACGTTATCCCCTTCACAGACACCTTCTGAAGTGGTGGCAAAAAGTGGTGCTATGAAGTTGTGTATACAATGCTTGTAGAAGAAATTTAGAAATTCACTTCGTTCACATTTATTAGATGTTGCGTACATGTTTTCTGGATCAAGTAGAGTACGAAGAAGTCCCATTAAATGAGCAGCACCTCCCAGCTCAGGATCGGTATCGCAGATCATTTGCTCAATGACTAAATTGATGAAAAGTTTACCGTCTTCACTCTGCTGAGCTTCTTCCATGATAAATTCTCTAATCATGGATGGACTATACTCCAGTAGGTAAGTAAATATATCAGTAGCCACTGACCTTATTTGAAAATCCTCCATGCTCATTAGGATTTTAAGAACAGGAAGAATCCCCAATTCTGTCAATGTTTTGAACAGTGCATCCTTGCTTGGAGGCTGTAATGTCTGAGAAAATGCACAGAATTCCTTGAAGAAAAGTAGCAATTCGCGCCGTCTACCGTCATCTATAGTCGCATTCCTTAACTGTGCAAACACTTCAGATAAAAGCTTGTCATCGTTCTGCAGCATGCTGACTATTTCAACCTTGTTGAGGAAAATAAAAGTAGTAAGAGTAGAAAGAAAGTTCTCTTCGTACATGGATGGTGTTGGCAAAAGGATGTCATGGATGTACTGTATCCTATATGTTTGATGTATTTTTTGCCTAAGTTTCCCGTTTGTTATTGGCACAACTTCCTTGAACCTTGCATTTTGGGTCAAGAATTCCCTATGCCTTTTTGGCTGAGCCAAAGCAGGGTCATATTCGAGGCATCCCACCACATCCATGATACACTCAGCAGATAACATGATCTCAAACAGAGTTGTCTTGTTAAGGAATAAGATGCCTTTAATAATTTCATGCAAATGGTGTAAGCCTTTAGTGTCCCCTAGGTCTTCACAAGTGTGGAACAGCTGCAGCAAATTTTTAATATAGTCCTCATTTTCTAAGATCAGAGCCAGTCTCTCCTTCCGGATTGGTGAAGCCAGAACAGAGGTAATGAACTCAGAAATCTCTTGAAGTTTACTGAGTTCACAGTTAGGCAGGTCAAACACATTAGTGGTTTCCAGGACTTCATCTAGTTTTTCCACTTCGGATTCTTCCAAGAGGTCTTGCGTCATTTCCATGGATGGGTCTTTTCCTTGAACCCGGCAAATGTCTTCCCAGATCTTATGACAACCCTCAGTGTCCTGGAAACTTAATGCCGTACCATGGTTCTCTGCTTCAGACCAAACAATCAGGGTTTCCAGTTGCTTCTGATAAGGCGTATTTGAATTTATCTTTGACTCTAAGATTATTGAGGCCTGGGAATCCGACCTAACGAGCAGGTACACGCTCTGGAGGCGCTTCACGTAAGTGAAAGAGACGTGCCCGGTGCCGAGATCATCCCATTTTTGGTCCTCGTTCAGTGAGTAGACTTTTACACGATACCGCGCGTCAGCCATGGCGACCCCTGGCTTCCTGTCCCCAGCCCTGGTCTCGGCGTGGGGGCCCGCTGGGTCGCGTGTGCCCGGAGTCGACTGTAGTTGTCGCTGCCGAGGCAGCGACAGTTGCTCAGGTGGCTGGAGGGGAAAATTACGATGGAAGATGGCAGAGAAGTGGCGTTCGGGTGGACGCTGGCGGTTCCTGAGGTCCATAGAGATCCCCCGAGTCCCACCTGCTCTCGCTTCCATCCTATGTTTCCCTCTTTCCATTTTGCCCTCGCATATTCCTTCTTAACATGGGTTTACGGAGTGAGCCTTTGGCTTGCTCCTGGTCGTCTAGGAAAGCCTAGATGACGGCAGGGTTCTTATGATTGTCGCAGGATTCTACCCCAACGGAACATTCTATACGAGTTGAGGCATTGCGGCCAAGCTTACACGGAGGCTTAGTGATTAGAGCAAAGCACTGTTCTTTCCGTTAAAAAACAAAACAACAACAACAACACACACACACACACACACACACACACACACACACACACACACACACAACTTTTGTTCCCTAGAAACATTTTCACTTATCAAGTGTGTAGGAGACTTAGGACTTTAAACAAAAGAAAGCTCACTTATGTCCTGACCAATTCAACACCTAACTTATTTCTTGACCAATTCAACACCCATGTTGAGACTCCTCCACCCTCCACCCCAGACCCACCCAGCCACCCACTCAAAAAAAGAAGAGGAGCCAAGTGCAGTGTAGACTATTAGTGATAATCAGAGATCTGTAGGTGGGTCTTCTCCACAAAACCTGACCTATGTATCTATCACTCAATCCGTCCTTGGGGGAGAATCGTGTTCCTAGACGGAGCTGGCAACTCTTATTCTGTTCACCTGGGCCTGAAGTACCGTCATTTACCATAATGGAAAAACCTTTTTCCAATCTATAACCACACTCCTCATTCTTAGAGGAGTGGGCCAGAGAGAAACTGGGTTGATATTAGTTAAGACTGAGCACTGAACATCACAGACCAATTGTTTTATTTCTTTTCTTGATCATTACAGTGATACTAACCACAACTAAGTAATAATACTTGAGTGCTTATTAGTATTACAGAGAAAAGTAATAACATAATTGATCACATTAAATACTTGACTACTTTTATGTTCAAGACAATGTGACAAGAACTTTCATATATTTTTGTATTTAATTTTCATGACAACCTAGTGATATAGGAATATTAAGATTCCTCCTAAGATCAGGAAACAAACTTAGAGAAGTTAAATAAATCACCAAAGGTCACACTCCTAATAAGCTGAGGTACTCTGATTTGAACACATGTCTTTCTGATTCCAAAATTGGTTTTCTCAGCCATTGAACTATGCTAGCCCCTTCTTTTCTTGGCCTTCATTACATTTTATTTCACATTCCTTCCATCTATATAATTTGTAATCAACATAAAATTATCGAGAAGATGAAAGTCACGCACTTCCTTCTTTAGATCCACATCTGTGTATAGCCAACCGAAAAATAGAAGCTTGTATATGGCAACTTCGTTAAATATAATTTTAATAGTAACCAAGTTGATTTTTGATGTAGCAGCAACTTCTGCAGTTTTCTTTAAAAAAAAATTTTCCCCCAAACATTAACCCTGCTATTGCAAGGAAAAAACAGAAATGGGCCACATCGAGCACATTTGGACTTGAAGGGTCCTGTTTGTAACTCATTTTACATAGCACTGGAAATGTGTGACAGTTCTCAAGTAGAGCACAGAAAAACTCTTTCACGTACCTCTTTTGCAATGTCGCCTCCAGGAGATTACAGTACAGGAATATTCCCTGGGACACTACAACTGGGGCACTTGGAGACCTGAATGGAAATGACAATCATTTCATGAGAAAATTCAAATCAATGCCAGGATACTGCTGGTTTAAAAACCTTTACAAATCATTAATAATTCTTACACATAAGAATTAATAAATGACAAATACAAACACTGATATAAGTACTTACTAGTTTAAAATTCCTGTCTTATTTCAGTGAGAGAACAGGCAAATATGTAATAACAATAATGACATGCATGCTAATGGTCCAATTTTTTTCTCTGCTGTGGTTATATTGAAGTTTCTATCAGAATCAATTATAATACTGTCAGTTGTCTGAATATGCCCTCGGGTTTCATTCTCTGAGAGGCATTCAGCACAAATCTGTGTGTTCTCACAATTTTATCACAGGGAGTTTCCCTTAGGCCAATTAAGGTCCCTTTATCTTAATTAGGTTAACGAGAATCTCTTTGCAGTCAAAAAGAGCCTCAAGTCCAAATTTCTTGTTGCTATTTCTGTGGTAGATTCTCTCCGTCCCTGTCTTATTTGGTTTGGGAAGTCGAACAATGCCCTTTTTTGCTTCAGTAGTTCTACCTCCCTAAGATTATTTTATTGTTATGTTGTCGTTTTACAGAGAGCATATAAATATGAATATATATGAATAACAAATGCCACGTAGTCCCTTTTATAGGTATTATTTATTTTTTATTTAACACTCATACAATAATGGCCTGAGGAAGATATTATTCGTAGTCCCTTTTATAGGTATGATTTATTTTTTATTTAACACTCATACAATAATGGCCTGAGGAAGATATTATTACTTCCATATTAAAGAGGAAAAAAACTTGAAACTCCAAAACTGAATCATACATTTGGTTCAAAACTCTGCAGTAAGTGATATTGCTAGGATTTGAAAATCGGCCTATATCATTTCAACTCTCCACTTCCCTGCTCCAAATATGCAAAGCTTTCTCTTAGACTGTGCATAAATTGGTATAGCAGATGTTTATAACAATTGCGATTTATTTTATCTCAACTATCACTGCTATTTGATGTTTCTGTTTTGCTTTGTGAAGGAAAAGCAGAGGCCAGTTCAGAATTAAAATAGGCAGATTTAATATTAAGACCCTGGATCCCTCTTCTGTTTTGGATCTTTCTCTTTCATGCTTCCTCCCCATGACCTGAGGGTAGTAAGAAGTAGTTCTTGATGACTCTGCCCTGAAAATAATTTTAGATAAGGGCCTTGTAATTCATTCACATTTTATGACTACTAAGAGCTTACTTAAGTTTTATATTTCTCAGAGTTATTTTAGAAAATGATAAAGGAATGAGTCTACATTTCCGAATTTTAGGGATAGGTAACCCAAGCCATATATATCATTTAGATATCTAGTCTATCTCCAAGAGGAGAGAACATTTCACAGTGGGAAGAGTAAAAAGATTTTTAATTTTATGAAATAGCATTAAAAATAGAATTATTCAAAAGTATCTCCTCTAAAATTTTCAACTTCAAAATCATTAGCGAAAAACACCCATGTATGTTCTCTACAAGCTCTCCAGGTAACTTATTTCATAGAATGTTGCCCTTTTTTGGCTACTATCATCACTAATTTGGAAATCTGTAATAGTCTCCCCTGGCTTCTGCCTCCCCACCCCCCCACTAGTATATTCTCAGTACAATAGCTGGAGAGGACTCATTTAAAACACACTGTATTCTCCAACTTCTTTGCTCAAAATCAATGTGTTTCTGCCTTACTTAGAATAAAAGCCAAAGTTCTAACTATGGTTTATGAGGCCTGGCCCCCTTGACCAATCTGAGCCCTTCCCTTATTAGTCTGTCTCCCTTATTTTGCTCTAATCACTCTAGCCATCTTACTCTGTCAGAAGCACACCGGGCACACTCTTGCCTCAGGGCCTTTGTACCTGCCCTTTCTTCTGCCTGGAACATTAGATTTCAATATCTACATGGCTAAGAGCCTCACTTCATTAAACCATTTATTGAAAAGCCCTTTTCTTCCAGTGAGATCATCCCTAAGTACCTTCTTTAAAATTGCAGAGATCTTCTACCCCAACCCATCCGTCTTCTTTGATTTATCTTTTTTCTGTATCACTTAGCATCATCTGAATATTTTGTACTTCATTTATTCTGTTTTCTGCAACCAGACTATCAGTTGTTTGAGAGCTGTGATTTATTTGCTCATTTTCCTCACTGCTGTGTGCCTAGCACCCTCCATAAGGCATGATATATAGTAGTTTCTCAACAATTATTTATTGAATAAATACATAAATGAAAACATATTTTTTCTAGGACGATTTCCAATTATCTATTAATTATTCTATCTATCTATTAATTTTTCTTCACAATAAGTGAAAGTTAATGGCAACCCCTATGTATAGGCCCTATACCAAGCACTGGGGATAAAACAGTGAATTTGAAATTTATTTCCGGTTATCTTAGGGAACAAATAAATAGTTTTAACAGGAGATAGTTCTAATTTACAAGATACATCTGGCATTTCCCCTGCTGCCCCACTCCCATTCTTCTTTTTTTTTTTTAAAGATTTATTTATTTTAGAGAGAGAGAGAGAGAGAGAGAGAAGTGCACGCACACGTGATGGAGGGGGGCAGGGGCAGCGGGAGAAGGTGAGAGAGAATCTCAGGCAGAATCCCTGCTGAGTGGGGAGCCTGACGCAGGGCTCTATCTCAAAACCCTGAGATCATGACCTGAACTGAAATCAAGAGTCAGACGCTTAACCAACTGAGCCACCCAGAGGCCCCCCAATCCCACTCTTTTGGATCGTTTTCTTCTTATTGATGGAGATGAAGGAAGTAATATTATCCTGTTTTAGGCTTTTAGCTGCATGAAAAACTAGCCTATTGAATAAGCTGGATGTTTTCCTCTGTGTTCTGTAAAACTCTTGTTTCTAAACCTTGGGCTAAATCACAGCTTTTCCATCAACTCTCAGGTATTGAAAGAACTCTAATTTTCTAATATTAAAATTTCCAGTCCATTTCAAGCTTCTCTCTAAGTCACATCTTGTCCAAAACAAGTCCTTGGCCAGGCTTAGGATCAAGAGATGAAAAAGTATGTCCCACCTAAGATGGGAGAATCATAGCAAAATTACATAACCAAGGATGGAGGGTAGGTGGAAGGAAGGATGAATGGAGACGTTAAGGCAGGGTTCCACTAACTTGAATATAACAGCTGTAACTCAGAACTTTAATGGGCGAAGAGGGATATTTGGTCACCTTGTATAAAGAATGTTAGGATGTATGGATATTTAAAACTTTTTGAGGGTCCCTGAATGGCTCAGTCACTTAGGCGTCCAACTCTTGGGTTCAGCAGGTCATGATCTGAGTCATGGGATCAAGCCCCTGTGGGGCTCCATGCTCAGTGGGGAGTTAGCTTCTCTCTCTTTCTGCCCCTCCCCACACTTGTGGTCTCTCTCTGTGTCTCTCAAATAAATAAATAAATAAATAAATCTTTAAAAGCCTTTATTCTCAGCTGAAAACATCGTCCTGTTATGTGTGCATTGCAGTAGTACCAGCTACAGTCTTCCCAGTGCTCAGAGGTAAGAACTACTTTAAGTGTTTTTTGGATCCACAGGCAGTTTTTATTAGCACTAGCCAATTTTCTACTGAGTGCTTGGCTTCCTTGGAAGCCCCAAATCTTTTGCTTACATCGCATGGAATTAAAGGAGGGAGAAAAGAGGGGGATGGGGGTAATGTTGTTCTTTTGACCGCAAGTACATTTTAGGCTTTGACTTTCAGTGCCATGCTCTCTTTTTTTTTCTTCTGTTCCAATAGTTTACTTCTCGACTTTTCGAGTTTTGTTTTAAAATGTGCAATTCATAGGCCCTCTCCTTCTTTATCCTGATAGACCATATTATTTCCTGTTCCTACCTAGACCTCCACAAATAACACTACCTGACTACTTACTAATTGCCCTGCAACCATGTTATATAACTAATAGCAGTGAGCATATTTTGGAGCTAAACACCGCTCAGTGTTTGCTTACAGGCAGTAATTGTCTTCATTTCTCCAGTGTAGCACTAGATATTTTTATATCATAAAATCTAATTTTCACTTTTTTTAGGCAGTAGTTGATTTCAACTTAACATCTTTGCTTTAATTCCATTAACATTTGAAGGAGTGCCTTGAATATATTTGACTTTTTGTTTATATAATTAGATTGAGTTAGAGACAGGAAAAAAAAGTATTTTTATGATAAGGGGAAATCTCAAACACCTTGGCTAGTATTGGTTTTGGATATATTACTATGTGAAGTGTGAAGATCTGGTTCATTCCTCCTGAAAAATAACCTTCTGTGTTTTGTCACCTCTAGGTGATCTGCTACCACTTTCTTAGGTGGGAGAGCTGTCATGGCCATGTAGGAATTTATTTTTGAATGCTGACCTTATTCAGAAAAATATAAAACCTTTGCTTATAGTTATTTAAAAGAATAATTTTTAAAACCTCTTAGCACATTTCTTTATCAGGTATATAAGCGATATATACAGCATCACATAAAACAAATATAAAGGGTTGTTGTAATCAGCATGTACTGGATAACGTCTTATGTACAATGACTGTATTGTTCCCCTGTGTCTAGAATGGTTCTTTGGGGTTATATTTTCCATGAAACACGACCCTATAAAGTGAATTTTGATAAAGGTCCCATGCCTTATGAACTCCTATATTTGTGTTTGTCTGTTGGTTGATTACTGGTAATTGGTTGATTACTGAGAGTAGGATACTTATTGCCTACCCAGTAGATGCCATTAGTATCTTTTCCCCAGGTTGTGACAACTCAAAATGTCTCCAGACAGTGCTGACTATCCCTGTGGGGACACAGTCATCCTCAGTTGAGATCACCTAGTAAGTATTTTCAGTTCTCATCATCTACTAAGTGTTTAGAAACACACAAAGTAGTTCAAAAAAGAAAAATTTTCCCGTTCCCTCTTTTCATGTCTGATGTAGTAAACCAGCTTATTTGAACTTTTGTCATCCCAGATTTCTATTAGCCAGGATTTCTGCACATTTATAGTGAAACAGTGAGTGACATTTATTATCAGACTTCTCTCCCAGATAATTACATGAATCTGTTGTTAGCTGCCACCTTCCTTTTGTCTCTTTTGTTTTCACACTCCTTTCTGCAAGTCCAGGCCCTTTAGTGTCCTGCAAGGCCTCACCTCTTCACACTCATTGTGAGTACCTCTTTCCGACCCTGCACCAAACCACTGGCCTTGAGTGTTTCTTTCTCATGTGAAGCTTCTGCTCTTGCTTCTTCCACTGACTAAAACTCCGTGCAACCATATTTCCATGTCCACCTCATCACCATTGGCATAGCCTCTCAAAAGCTATTCCCTTGGAAGGTCTTCTCTCCCCGCACAATCTAAGACAGCACCCCCTTCTCTTCTCATGCTCTCTAGTATCACCCTATTTTAGCTTCTCAATAGAACTTTCCCAATCTAGATTTATCACATAAGTTGTTTACACTTATTGTCTTATTCTACTCCCACCCCACCAAAGGCAAAAATGAGTCCACGCCAGTCTTCTTCTCCCCTAGGAGATAATAGGCATTCAGCAAATATTTGATAGATGAGTACTTGAAAGAATGTGTAAAGATCACTTTTTCTACATGCCACAGAGACATGGATAACATTTGTAAGAAATCATCTCCTTAAATGGACCTTCACTGAGATGTCATCGCCTGTCACCAGGTCTGTGTTTTAGCCCTGTTTGAAGTTCATAGTCAACTCTCCCTCTTAACTACATTCATTAGTCTACCTATCAACATTTTCTCCTCAACATTAACGCTCCACCCCAATTATCTTGCAGCAAAAACTCTTATCTAATACTTCACCAAGAGAATAGACACCAACTCAAGGTTCACCTTCCATTTTCAAGCAACTTTACTCATATGTTTAGCAATTTCCACCTCTCCCTCTTCCATCTCAGAAAAAGGAGTGAGCAGTCTCTTCTTCTAGAATCCCCTTGTATTTTGTGCTCTGCATATTGTGCCTTTTCTGGCCTCCTGAGACTTTTTGTGCCATAAATCATTCTTTCTTGACTTCAGTCTTTAAACTCTGCTTAGGAATCATTTCTTTTCCCCTTCAATTAAATATGCTCCAGTTTCTTCTATCTTGAAATAGTCAAGCAGATTCTCAAAACAAGACTCACATTCATAACTTGCACAATAACACTGGTAGTACCCTAAATTGAGAGTAAAAATGTTTATGTTCACTGCTGTGTTCCCAGGTTCTAGAAAAGAGCCTGGTGCATGGCAGGCATGCAATATAAAGATTCACTCATTAACCAGCTTTTAACAATGGTCAGTGTTTGTTCTGTGTGGCAGACACCATTCCAAGTACTTCATAGGTGCTCTTGCTTAATCCTCATAATACTGATATCATTATTAGTTTCACTTTACTGATGCAGAAACTGGGGTATAGCAAAAATAAGTAACTTTATTGAACGTCCGGGAGGCCTTGCTCTCTTAATTTCTAGACATGCTATCTCTCAATTATAAATAGATATTCGTATCTATAGCATGAAATGGATAGATAGAAATTTATGTGCGTGCGTATCTTCATCTATAGCTATAGAAATGTGTCTGTGTGTGTGTGTGCGCGCACGTGTCTCCATCTATATCTATCTATATGAGCCATGTATCTGTCTCTCTCTCTCTCTCAAATGATGTTTAACTTTAGAGTACAAATACTGCATTATATAAAAAGAATTAAGTCCCTTGTCATTTTATTAAAATCTGTTACTTTAGTATGTGGTTTCATGAACTAGATTTTTTTGAGTTCCTTCCTATACTACTTTCTGCATGAAGATAATAAGGTTAACAAACTTGCCTGAATTTCAACAGTAAGTAAACTTTCAGAGTTTAGTTTTGCACCCTGATAGTCAGACTCTAAAATCTGTGTGCTTAAATTCTTTGCTTATATAGCATGTCACCATTCTCATTTCCTTTTCTTTAAATAGATCCTGAAACTACAGTGTATACCTACCTTATAAAATCACAAGGTTAGGATCTTAAGCATTTGGGAACAAGCAAATATATGTCTCTATATCTCCCTTCATATCCCTCACCTCTCTCTTTTGCTCCATAATGGAAAGCATAGAGGACAATTAGATATCATGTGCTTCTACTTGGTTATCTTAAGTATTTGCCTTAAAGTATTTGCCCCTCAAATAGAAACGTCCCTATCCTATTTATGATTTTTTGCTCTAAATAGAGAAAAACTAACCTCGAATTTAATTCTCCTATTTTCTCATGCCTGTGATTTGTTACTTGAACTTGCCTTCAGCAATATCTTACTCCTTTCAATTTTTACACTTTTTTCCCCTTTCCAAATGTCTTTTTTTGTTTGTTTATTTGTTTGTTTGTTTCAGTATTTCTTTCTACTCTGGATTCTTAAAAGATCTTTGTAAACATAGGTTTTATAACCATTTGTCTCTCTTGTTATTCATTAGAATTATTCTTTGGAATAATTGCATTATGGAGCCTGCTATTAATTTCCCAACCTATATCTCATTTACTGCAGTTGTAAATATAGAAGCCCGTTTAACATTTTCCATTTGAGATTATTTAATTGATACCTATCTCTTCTCTCCCACACACACAAGCACATGGCATCCACATCTAGAATTGCACTACTAAAACTGGATTTTTTTAATGCTGAGCAGCTGTTTGTTTTGCTTTAATTCTAAAAGACCTCTGGGTAAGGAGCTTACTTACTTCCATAAGTAATATTTTCTAGCATCATCCAATTTGCACCAATAGGACATTTTTTTTTTGCCTTTGCTCTCAAATAAGCTTTCCTGTTTTAATTTCTTCCTATTCTCTGTTCACTGACAAAGACAGAGAATGGAGTTCATGTATGTTGAACTGTGTTTTTTCATCTGAAGTTAAGGCCAGTCTTCTTCAGGCTAAACATACCTGACCTTACCACTGCATTTATAATCTTGTTTATAACCAATTGCTAATCTGACTTTTTTTTGTTGTGTTTTCTCTCTTCATAGCAACTAGTTGTAGTTGTATATCTCAAAGAGAAATATCATTCCAATATAGGACAATTCTAAATATCTTTAAAAAAATCCCCCATTATTCTAAAATTATACCTATCTAATTATCCAGTCTGCACATCATGTGTACTTATGTTGCCTTTAGCAATATAAGCCTGTGTCTCACTTTAATTCAACAATGGGAAAATGAGAGGAAGGTTGTGCTTTTTTTGCAATATTCTTGAGGTTGCTCTGGGCACATACTTATAGGAGTCTTTGCCATTTATTAAGAATAATCAGCAGAGAAAAGCAAAGAAAAATGATAAGGCATATCCATTCCCTAGGGCTCTAATGTTCAGGCTCAATTGGAGTCTCGAGGGGTATTTTAATACCTGAGGCCTCTGACTATAAATCTGTCCCTCAGGTCTTTTCAGTTATTTCAGGGAAGTGTCAGTTGCTCACGGTACTAGAAGCAATTATCCCCACACAGAATATAGTTCAAGGAAAGAAAGGAAGAAACCTAGTTAGTGAAACACAAGGTACTGAGAGAAGAAAACTTACGAAGAAAATAAAAGAGCCCATTAAAAAAAAGTATAATGATACATATTTACTGTTTATCTTATAGTGACAAGATAAATATATAGCGGCATATAGCTACATTCATCTATGTCTATTTTTGCATCCATATTTATATCTTTCCTACATGTGCACACATATCCAGTCTGTAACTAAGAGGAAGCAGACCTGATGGTTGAGCTCATATGCAAAATTTGATACCTCAAGTTGAAACCGAGGCTCTGCCAGGCCCTAGTCATGTTGCATGTACAGGATACCTACTAAATGTGGGCTTCAATTTATGCATCTCTTAAGTGCAGCCATTACCCACCTCCTTTGGCTGTTATGGGATTAGAAGTGATAACTGACATAAGACACTTAGATGGTGCCTGGTGAAGTTATTATTTAAATATAATGGTTCTTTTAAAAATCTTATAACTAAACAAAAACAAAAAAAGTATTCTTTAGCACATTTCACTATCTTCTAAGGGGGATGAGTCCAAGAAACTGAAAGGCTTTTGTAGCTGTTGGCCAAGGAGCTAGGTGGTAAATGCAAATTTATCAGGACTTGGACATGTTGCCATAGGCAAAGAGTGAGCTGTTTAGAACCCTAAGGGAGCAACATAAGAGATAAGAAGTCCCTCTCTCTCTATTTCCCTGGCCCAAGACTGTCTGACATGAAGACAGCAAAGGAGAACCTCTAAGAAAGGGAGGAGGGCAGGATTGGCTCCCTGTCTGGGAGGCTTTGGAAGGGGGACTGGTCTAAGGTGTATTTTGGAGTGAGATGGTGAGTGCTGTGTAATAGAAGTGCTCCCCAGCAGCCAACCCGCATTGCCCCCACCTCTGGGTAATCTTGCCCTTTCTCAATACCTTTGGTGGTAATTGGTTTTCTTCTGAAAATAGGTCAAGTTGCTCAGTTTCACTTAACAGCTTGAGTCCAGGGCAGAGTCAGTCTATGCAGTCAGTCTCACCTTTCCATGGGCTACTACTTAAACAGAAGGACTTTAAATTGCTGAGCACACTAATATCATGACACCCACTTCCCTTAGAGGTAGGTACTCTAGCCTGAGTTGTGCAATTTTCTACAATGACATTTTGAACACTAAAGTCAAATTTCCCAAATCATGTATAGTTTCTCTAGAGGAGACTTACAAAATTTCTAAATTTTCCTAGATTTTTCTAGCCTAGAGCCAATTTATATTTGAAGATATTTACACATTTCTTATAAACAAAAATAACGTTCATCATCAAGGTCTTGCAAAATACATTTTCCCCTATGAATGTTAAAGAGCACAGCTCAGGAGCTAAGCAATCATATAGGACTCAGAATATTCAGAGGATTAATTCTGGATTTATTTTGGATTGTCGGTATGTCACTTGGGTAAGTGACCTAACTCTTCTCTTTGTCTCAGTTTCTTTTTGATGGGATTGGAATGATAATAAGACTTCTCTTTTGAGACTGGACCTGGGAAAGGAAATTTAAACTATTTTTTTTCACCTAAGCTTTACCATGTAAGTGCTGAAAATATCAGAGAACGAATTTCATGCTTAACTAACAAAATTAATTGCATAAGTGTTTAAATGCAAACCAACACACTGTCAAAGACTAGACACTGAAAACTGGAACTGATATTTATGAAAGTTAAATGAAGCTATTTCAAGTATCCAGTGAGTATTTACTGAGTGCATCCTATGAGCTAGGAAGTTTCCTGGGGACTCAATGACGAATGCTAAGATGGATGCTCACCTTTAGCCCCTCTTGAATTTTCCATCTTAGAAAGGAAACATTTAAACACCTGTAATGTAGGCACATCACAGGGCCATACAAGGCAGCCCAAACGTATCAGGGAGTCTTTCCAGAGAAAATAATGATTAAATTGTATCTTGAAGTACAGTTAGGATTACAGATGTGTGTGTGCGAATGTGGCAAGGGGGCAAGAGAAAGGACTACAGCTAGGATGAAAAGCTGGTCCTAGGTCATGAAAATCATGTACGGTGGGTAAACTTGAAAAGATGAGTCTGGCAGTATCCTATCTGTATCCTGTGTGAGAGTGGAGAAGAAAAGCAAATCAGGGATCCTAAAAAAGAGTGTTGCAGACATCTTAGTGAGAGACTGTTGTGATCTGGACTGCAATTTTTGTAGTGAGGGTAAGGAGAAGTTGATAAATTCAAGACACATTTACAGGCTTTAATTAACAGAACTTCCTGGTTGATTAGAATGAAGGTGATCAGGGCAAGTGGAGACACAATGAAAAATAATTACCAACTTGGTAGATGATGATGTCTTTCAATTAGAAAGGAGGGTGGGTTTAGGGCGAAAGATTAGTTTAGTTTGGATGAATTGAGGGTGGCATACTTACAAGATGCAACACCACAATAAGAGAGCTGTGGAGTGATAGGATGGTTATTTAATCTGTTTATTCTACTTACGTGAATGTGACACAGTGATGTTCTGCAGAGTGTTTGGAGGGACTTCAGAAATGATGAACCAAATATTTTCATGCCATAGAACGAACTGTTCCATCAGAAAAGCTCAAGGTAATTGTCATGGCTAAAGAGAGAGGTGTCAATGCTTTGTAACAAAGAATCACTGCAAAATTGGCAAGAGAGATTAATTTTGCCTCCTGTGCTTCTTTTTTCTTCTTGCAGCACCACTTTACTTTCTTTTCTAGGTTTGCATCTGTTTGATTCTGGCCAAACTCTACCAATATCTAAAGAGAGAAAACTGTGCTTCCTAAGCTGCAAATGGCAGAGTTGAGAATTGCTGCTCTCTTTCTTTAGCTGCCAGCATTTACTCCTGAGGCCAAGTTGAAAGTAGGTTTCACTTATTTGTGGAACATAAGGAATAGCATGGAGGATATTAGGAGAAGGAAGGGAAAAATCAAGGGGAGGAATCAGAGCAGGAGACAAACCATGAGAGACTGTGGACTACAGGAAACAAACCCAGGGTTTCAGAGTGGAGGGAGTGGGGGATGGGTTAGTCTGGTGATGGGTATTAAGAAGGGCATGTCGTGCATGGAGCACTGAGTGTTATAGGCAAACAACGAATCATGGAGCACTACATCAAAAACTAATGATGTACTGTATGGTGACTAACATAATGTAATTAAAAAAAAAAAAGAAGAAGAAGGAAAGAAATTAGGTAATTCGGTGCCTGGGTGGCTCAGTTGTTAAGCATCTGCCTTAGGCTCAGGTCATGATCCCAAGGTCCTGGGATGGAGCTTGGCATTAGGCTCCCTGCTCAGCTGGAAGCCTGCTTCTCCCTCTGCCTGCTGCTCCCCCTGGTTATGCGTGCTTTCTCTCTCTCAAATAAATATATAAAATCTTTAAACAACAACAAAAGAAAGTAGGTAACTTATTGAAAAAAGGATGATACATTCTTTGCTTTTTCCTCACTCTTAAATTCCTGGAAGTGTTTTTCCAGCTCTTCTACCTTTCCTTTCCTTAAAAGTTGCAAGAGTGTTATGTAGGACATAACCTCCTGCTTTTTCTGAGTAGATTTAAAGTAACATGGTAATTGGTCTGCAGAGGTCTGGAATGTGGACTTCGTTAATCTGAGAAGGAGAGAACAGAAATAATTACAGGCAAAAATGGGAAAATAATAAGCTAATTTTCAGGGCTTCTCTGTGTGTGTGAACATGTGTGCATGTGTGTTTATGTGTGTTTAGCTGCCTCGCCTAGACTTTGTTTTGACCTCTTTCTGTGAAGGCATTTGCCTAGTGCTCTACTGCTGACCCAGTGCTCTTCTCTAAACCCTTTTTCCTAGAAGTCCCCAAAACCCATTTTGCCATCAAAACTCATAGATACATATTTTTGGTATCCAGTGTATGGGAAACACTGTGGGGTGGGGGCCAGTGGGCTTTTAGTAATAAGCAATGTTAAATGACCCTATGTACAGTCATTCAAAGAAAACTAGCAAGCCTAAAAAATGCTCTACATTTTAAACTTCAAGGAAGTCTTCTACAATAAATCTTTCAGTTATTTTTAGAATGAAAATACCTAGAATGTGGATTGTTAGCTCACCAAGTAGGGATGTATGGCCTGGTTGCAGTGACCCCATTGATTTGAGTTCATTTCTAACTATGATTTTTGACGAATCTTTAGTCTCATGTGTCCAGTTCTGCTTTGCCATTCTCTTATTTTGGGGATAGATATTTTTAGACTTGATATTCAGAAAGGCAGTTTTTTCCCTCAGTTATATAGAGACCTTTAAATATTGTTAACCCTATACCTCCAAGTAAGCCAGAAATTCTGAACTGAAATAAAGTATTAGCACCCACCCCTTCTTTGAGCTGTTGCAGTTGTAATTATGGGGGAAGTAAATTTCCTCTTCTGGTTATTAAAGTATATACAAGCTGAAGAGTGGATTCATGCATTAATAAGTGCTTTTTTTATTTGCCTGCTGAGAAGACAAAGTTGAATTTTGCTAGAGTCATTTAATTCTTTAAGAGTAATGAAATATGTGAAGGCATCTCTACTTAGTTTTAAGAGAAATAAATATAGGGTGTCTCACCCATAAAGAGTTAGGATTACATTTGCTTTCTTTGTGTGAAAGATACATAATTCATAAGCCGATGAGTTGTAAAGGTCTTCTCACAAGTAAAATTATATTATCACTCCCAGGAGTAAGATAGTCGAACTATTCTGTAATAACTCGTTCAAGTTTATTTTGTCTTAACTTTTAAAATATAATCCCTTCTTTTTAATTTTGCCATTTAAAGAATGCCCAGATACAGAGGTGGGAGTTACCAGAGTGAAAATGGAGAGAAATCTTAGATAATATTCACAAGTTTATCTTTTTTTAAAAAAAGACTTTATTTTTTAGAGAGTGAGCAAGCAAGCAGGAAGAGGAGCAGAGAGAGAGGGAGGGAGAGAGATAGAGAGAGAGAGAGAGAGAATTTTCAGCAGACTCTACAATCAGTGCAGAGCCCAACACAGGGCTTGATCCCAGGACCCTGAGATCATGACCTGAGCCAAAACCAAGAGTTGAACACTTAACCAACTGAGCCACCCAGTTGCCCCATACATATTTATCTTTTGATGAAGAAGAAAGTTATTTGTTAACAAATTAGGAATAAAAGCATTGACTGTTTAGCTGCTAAAATATAACTACCATTGGATAACTTAAATTTTTTTCAAGAAGCTTATTTCCTTTTGCTTTTATGGCTTTATCCCTACGGTACAGTCTTCTATAATGACTCTCATTGATCTTGCCTTCTGGTATTTATGCCTTTGTGTAACCCCCTTCATCTGTGTATAAGCTCAACCTGGTGACTTGCTTTTAACAAATGGAATATGGCAAAAGTGAGGTGACATTACTTCCAAGATGAAGCTATAAAAGACTCTGACTTCTGTCTTGCTTACTCTCACTCTCATTCTGGCACCCCCTCTGGCTTTTCTCTCTTGCTTGCTCTGATAGAACAAGATGCCACAAGAGGCCTATGTGGCAAGGAACTAAGGGTAGCCTGTGACCAGCAGGCAATAAGAAACTGAAGCCCTTTGTCCAATAGCCCTTGAGGAACTGGATCCTGATTACAACCATGTAAATAAGTTTGAAAATAGATCCTTCCCCAAGAGAGCTTTCACATGAGATCACAGCCTGCTGGTCCCCAAGACAGAGAGCGCATGTAAACTGCAGCCGGATTCCTGACCCACAGTTCTTGTGAGCTGATAAATGTGTTGCTTTAAGGCACTAAGTTTTGGGATAATTTGCTATGGAAAAATAGGTAACTAATAAAATCCCAAATAAATATTCACTACTATACTGCATTTTAGGTATTTACATTTCTATTGTGTATAAATTTATCAAAGCTCAGCAACAGCCGTTATGTAAATTAAACATTTATAAATATGGAACATTTATATTGTCCCAGAAGCCATTTTAAAATCATACTGTTTTCATGGTGAATTTGTCACCAAAGAGAGAGGAAACATAATTTTGAATTTAATGGACAAGTTATTTTCCTCCCCAGGATAATTTTAATCTGAGGTCCTGAGATTTATGATGGGTCATTACAAGCATTTTGGGTGGGAAAAATTTTTCTCTGCAAAAAGTATATGTTACCTGGTCCCTTCCCACTAAAGAACAGTAGTGGGTCCCAGGTACTGAGGAAACAAAAATATATCCAAAGAGTTCCCCATCCATCTGGAGAAAATCTCATGCTTCTAGATTAGAAGTACAAAAAATTCTTGGGTGGGCATCAGCCTATGAGCCCCCTCTCCAAAAAAATCAATGTAAAATGATGTTTACATTCTTCTGTGCTTTTTTTCTGGAGAAAGAGTTCATGAGTTTCATAAGATACTAAAAAATGTTTGTGACCCCCAAATATGTTAAGAATACCTGGAATACACTACCAGACTAATTCTGTTACAGTGGTTAAAACATTGTTTAATAACAATAGTTGGTTTGATTAAATGATTTTGCACTTATTCAACACATCTATCAAGGACCATGCTAGGCAGTAGAGTTACAACACTAAAAAGACATTTGTGAATTCTCTCTCAGCCCACACTTTAGTAGGAAAGCCATATATTAATCATGAAAAGTTCTGGGAAGACAAATTAGAAATGTTTGGAAGCATATAACTGGGTTTGCCAGGTTTTGCCTCTTTATCACATCCATTCTCTTCCTTCCCTTGCTCAATTAATACTATAAGAACTAATTCTGCAAACAACATTGTGCAGACTTCTCTGCCATCTGGTGTCTTCATGGATTTGACTAATGGGAGCCTTGGACATAGGATTGGAGAGTCCAAAGCAGAAAGAGGCCTGAATACTCTCTACTCTCTCTTTGCTTTAGGAGGGTCTCTCAGCAGGGGTTCTGTTTCCTCCTTGTCTATAACTCCAACTGGGCAGCATCTACTTCTGTGGTTCAAGTATCCATTTGATGGCTTGAACTCCTGATATCTGGTAACACTATTTCTTCCCTAGACTTTATTCCAGTTCTAGTCTATACCCACGTGGTGTGAGTTCTGTTTCCTAACTGGTCCCTGACTCTGCACTGGGACCCTCAAATTAGTTAGGGAAGAGATGTGTCAGGCAGACTTTCCCTGAAGATGTCAGAGATGAACTGAATTCTGAAATATGAATATGTATTAATTAAGTCAAAATGAGGAAAGACAGGCAGGAGAACATTCCAAGAATTATATGAAAGAATATTTGCTTCCCAAAACTTGAAGGTCAGTGTTGTTGAAGTTTGGAGAGTTATGTGGAACATGGCATGAAATGAAGTACATAAAATACTAAATCTTACAGGGCTGTAGTCAATATTAAGACATTTGGTTTTTATCATAAGAGCAATGGGAAATGTTTCACGGGTTTTTGAGCAAGTGGTTTTGAACAATGAAGTGACATATTTCAATGTGTGTATTTTTAAGTATGTGTGTCTTTAAATGTGTTTTCAAAGTTTTAATATGTGCAGAATAAATTAAGAAAGCTTGTAAGTAGACACTGGTACAAGAGACAAAAAGTTACGTAGTAGAAGAGTGATGCTAGTTTGGGCAATGTTGTATAAAATAATAAAGCTATTTAGTGATGCTTTGGAGAGGGGGTAAATCAGATGAGGTAAGGGAGGTGACATAATTGATTCTCTTTGGGAAAAATATTAATGATGATGCCATTTAATGGGTTAGAAAAACTAGAGAGAGAATGGATTTGGGAAATAAGACAATAAGCTCTTTTTGGATCTTTTGATTTTTTTTTTAATTTGAATGTCATTGGAAAAATAGTATGAGTCTATTTTTTAGGATGGCAGTGTTGGATTTAGCATTAATAATCCCCTTTACTGGATTTTTAAATTTTTGCTCTGTTGGGTAGTCAATTAGCAAAGAGTTTGTCTGGACATATTTTAGGTATGTCATCTATGATCTTGATGAACTTGTTAATTGTAATATATGTAAGATAAGCATTTCCATTTGAAAATATATTAAATAACTTTTTGGAAAGCTTAGTTTTCTGCAAGCATGTTATTTATTTTAGTGTTTCTATTTTCCACATCCCTTGATATACACTAGATGCTTACTAAAGTTTTGGAAATTTTAATTATATTATGCTTTTCAAGATGATGCCTACTTTTTTTTCTCCTCCTAGACTAACATTGTTAATCATATGGAAAATTGAATGAAGTTTAGAAACATAACAACTCTTAGTTTGTGGTGATCAATGTGGTCCTCTCTGAAAATCTGGGTATGCAGGAAAAATAGAATGCCAAATAGCTTCTACATTTCAGAGTTAAGTCAATGGCTCAAACACTGATTCTAAACTTTAGTGTCCAGAAAATAGGAATTACTTTGGGTTTCATAAAAAAGAGCTAATTACTTTTATTCATTTAAAGTTCTTGACATAGTTTCCTCTTCATTTTTTCTTTAAAGCTCATGTTTAGATATGATATTGTAATATTTTCAAAGTATACAGAATGAAAATATGGACATCTGTTTGAGTCAAGTCATTAGAAATATTCAACAATTTCAAAAAAACCAGGAGGAAAAATCTGATTTTTGAATATGGTTGTGCTCAGTACTTGGAGAATGCTCCTTTACAAAAAAAACCAGAGTTTTTTAAATGAACTATCTTCTTTTAGGGTTTTGTAGGCTGCTAATGGAGAGAACTTTTGGAAAAAATGTGGAGGACAACTTTCCTTGACTGCAAATTATTAGATTAATTCACATGTCAGGTTCACCTCATTAACATCTAGACTCCTTTATGTCAAGAAAGACATCTGTCAAGATCACATAATCTGTTATTCTGAGGTTACCACTCTACTTCTAGAATAGCATCTCAGTGTGTTTCAAGCAAGCTCACTGTACCTGCAAAAGTAATTCCAAATTGTCTTGTTTTTAATTTGTTTGTGTATGGACAGGTGTTTTTTGTTTGTTTGTTTTTGCTGTCTTCATTTTATGTTTTTATTAATTTAGTAGTTTTATAATAATATAAAAGTTCCAAGTAGTTATCATGTGGCAGAAGCTTTTTTCAGTGAGAATTTAAAGCAACATTGCATTGATGCAAACATCTGTACTTGAATGTTTACTCTAAACATTTTATATCAGTTTAACATAACAATTTTGGTAAAAATTTATGTGAGTAATGCAAAATCATATCAATAAGGGACAGTGTTCTACCTCACACAGAAGAAAATAATGCATAGGAAAAGACAATATGCACTCTTCACAAAGACATATAAGATGAACTTAGAATGTTCACCATTTATTAGTACAAGACATGATGAAAAGGTGATCTTTCAAATAGTAAATGCATAAATGTTATTTCATTTTTTGTACAATAGTGTGTAATTGCTGATGGGGCATGAAACAAGATTCACTGAATGGCTTAATTTGCATAATATTATAATAAAACCATTTAAGACATATTTTGGTATTATAGTACATCAAATTATGTAATTTAATATAAAAATTAGGTCCATTATCTAGAGTCAAATAGATTTATTTCTATTTTACTCTTGTCCACTTGGGTTTTGCCTACTTAGGTTTAAAGCATGAGAGAAACTGTTATGGTGTAGTCATGGTTTGGGTGTTGAAGTGCAAGGTGTGGCTAGCTGCAAGCAGTAAGGTCTTCTTCCTTCCCTATTAGTTTCCTATTTTCATTTGTACACCATTTTAAAAAGTTTTGAGATGTCATCTATTCAGACAGCATCCACCAAAAAGTGATTTTCTTCTTTAGATGAACTGACCTAAGTCAAGCAGCAAAATACATAATGGTTGTGGAGGAAAAGATCTGTGGCCTCCATGGATTTAGATATGTTCCAGTGTTGAATACTCTAGGATTTGGAAAAGTAGTGTGAATGAGTTAGAATTTACATCACTCTACAAGAAACTCAAGCAGATATTTCTGGGGTTTGGCATCTCTAATTGATGTCATTTCAAGAATAAAGACATGGGGCGTGGGTTATGTCTTGGATGGCTCAGTGGGTTAGAGCCTCTGCCTTCGGCTCAGGTCATGATCTCAGGGTCCTGGGTTCGAGCTCCACACCAGGCTCTCTGCTCAGCAGGGAGCCTGCTTCCTCCTCTCTCTCTGCCTGCCTCTGCCTACTTGTGATCTCTGTCTCTCTCTGTGTCAAATAAATAAATAAAATCTTTAAAAAAAAAGAATAAAGACATATCATTGGCATCTAGGTAAATTCTTTTAAGTATTATTTTTTAATAAGGGTATCAAAGGATTTCAATATCTCAGCATTGCAGATTAAGCATTAACAATATTTTATATTAATATAATATATAAATATAATTGATATAATATATAAATATATTAATATAATAATATAATATATTGTATTAACAATATTATATTAACACTATAATAGTATTAACAATACCTTTTTTTAGTTTATTTTTTAAAAGATTTTATTTATTTATTTGAGAGAGAGAGAGAGATCACAGAGGTAGAGGAAGAGGGAGAAGCAGACTCGCTGCTGAACAGGGAGCCCAATGCGGGGCATGATCCCAGGACCTTGAGATCAAGACCTGAGCTGAAGGTTAGACGTTTAACTGACTGAGCCACCCAGGCACCCCAAGCAATAACAATTTCAAATACAGTTAGAAGATTATTAAAAACTATTCATCTCTTCAGGGACAGTAAAACAAACAAAAAATGCTGATAGGAAACTATTTGTATAGTGTTTACACATCTCTTGACAATGTTGTAACTACTAATCAGTGAAAATTTAAGCCTTTCAAAATTGTTTTTGTTCTCATAGTGATTTTCAGATTAAATTTAAATCCTTCTGTAGAGCTTCACAAATCCTCTTCCATTTAAAACTTGTGAAATTTTTATTGTACTAACTTGAAAAGATAAGAAAATATGACCCCTGAAGTATAGGAATTTCCCATCCCTCCTCCCATTTGTGACAGCAAATGAATAATATATCCAAATTACAATGATAATAACTATAAAAACAAAAGCAGAACAACTTATGATTTTATGCTTAAGCTAAATGAGGTATCCCTGTGTACTTTATAGATATGGATAATGAGTTAGAATCAGATCAGTCTTATTTGGAAACAATAAGCAAGTAATTGAATGAAAATACTGTGTAAATAAGTTGTACTTTTTTCCATAATACTTCCAATTATTTGTATGTTTTATTATTTTTTAAGATTTTATTTATTTATTCATTTGAGAGAGAGAGTGAGGGTCCACAGCAAGTGCAGGGATGGGGCTGAGGGAGAGGGAGAGAATTCCAAGCACATTCCAAGCCAAGTGTGGAGTCTGACATGGGGTCTGATCCCAAAACCAAGAGTTCGATATTCAACCAACTGAGCCACCTAAGTGCCCCTTGTATGTTTAAAATGAGTTCCTTTTCTTTTGTGCAAAAATTATTATATTGGACACACAGGCTACTGAGTGTGCATGATATATAAAAGCAGTTCTAAAAAATCTTAAGTTGTGCATTCTGTATTGAAAGGAGAAAAAGAACAGCAAAGACTCAAGGCACCAAGGCAGAAAATATGTATGCATCTTGCTTATCCGCTATTAATTTTGCACCAAATTCTTCTCCTCCTTTTCATGCTACTAACAATGATAATGTTTCCTAACTTCTAATTTCTGACTTTACATTTCTGGTATGGGTAAATGGAATTGATTGTTTTGACAACTATATTGGGTTATAATTTATATAACATAAAAATTCACACATGTAACAATCCAGTGAATTTTAGTAAAGCAACAAAGTTGGGTAGCCATTGCCAGAATTCAATTTTTAATAGTAATACCACAACAAACATAAAACCTTGTGCCTGTTTCCAGCCATCCTTGTTCCCAGCCACAATCCTGACTAACCACAAATCCATGTTCTCTCTCTTTCGCTTGCCATTTTGGACAGTTCTCAGAAAGGGGATCATGTGATGTATTTGGTCTTGTTTCTTTTTTTACTTAGCATACTTGTTTGAGGATCATCATCCCTGTAGCATGTATCATAACATTGTTTTTTCATAATGCAGTTCATACTCAGTTTTATGGATGTACCAGTTTTTCTTTATGAATTCACCAGTTGAAGAAAATTCCAAATATTTATACTTTTTCGTTATTATATGTAATGCTCCTATATCTTCACTTGCAAGTCTTTGGTTGGGCCTATGTTTCAGTTCTCTTCCATAGAAATCTATTTTTATAATATTACTTAATCCTTTTCAATTTTTAACATCTTAGAAGCTGACAGTCTACTTGTCAAGGTGGCTGCAATTGTTTTCATTCTCTCCAGCAAGGTGCGAGAGTTTTAGTTTCTTCACATCCTCAAAAACACTTGTTACTTTCTGTTCCTTTTTTTAAATTTTCCCTTTCCTGTGGGGTATAAAATGGCTTTTGACATTTTATGTCCTTAAATCAAATGATTTTGATCTTTTCATAGGTCTCCTGGCAATTTGTACATCTTCTTGGGTGAAATTTCTATTCAAATCTTTTGCCTACATTGAATTTTATTTATTCATGTTCTTGCATTTAAAGGATTCTTTATGTATTCAAAACACAAGTCAGTTATCTAATATATGATTTCCAAATACTTTCCTGGGTCTGTGATTTACTATTGCTCTTTATTAATATTGGTATTTGATTTCCAAAAAAGTTTTAGTTTTGATAGACTCATTTCTTTTTTCCATGTATGATTTTGGTGTTGTGTCTAAGTGATTATTGTGTATTTCTGGAGCACAAAGATGCAGGATTCCATTTTTTTCTAATGGTTTTAATGTTTTTGCCTTTACTTGTAAGCCTGTTGTCTATTGTTCATTAATTGCTTTTGGAGGAAGGGATTGAATTAGGTCCTTCAGTCATCCTTAGCATGATGGTATGTCATGATTCCAACATCTTTTGTGGAAAAAAAATATTTCTGCATCAAATCCTTTGGCAACTTTGCCAGATTTCAGTTGTTGAAAAATATATGCATTTATTTTGGACTATGAGGTCTGTTCAGTTGGGCTATATTTATATTCTAATACTGGTACTATTCTCTCTAATAAGTTTTGAGATGAGAAATTTTTCATTCTACCACTTGGTTCTTCTTTTTCAAGATTGTTAAGGCTCTTCTAGAACTCTGACGTTAATTTATGAAATTTAGTGTCAATGTGTCAATATCTGCTAAAAAATAAACTGATTTTAATAGCCATGTTTTAAAATCTGTATATTTCCCTGATTCTATTGGCATCTAAACAATATTTAATCTTTTAATCCATTAACATGGATTTGTAGTCCTTGGAATTGTATTACACTGTGTGGATATATATGTGTTTTATTTTTCATCTGGCCCCAGTTGAATAGCATGTGGTGCTTCCTCTTTACTGATAATATAAATAATGCTGCTGTGACTTTCACGTCCATGTTATCATGTGGATTGTTTTAATTTCTTTTAGATTATTAGTTGTACTCTTGCTATTTCTTGTGGGAAAATTTTTGTTAATATTATGCCTTTCTCTACTGCTACTGCAATAGCCTTACCCAGAAAATTGGTTATGAGGACAGGAATTGAGTTTTGAAAAAAAATGAAATCTTGCCATTTGCAATGATGTGGATGGAGCTAGAGTATATTATGCTAAATGAAGTCAGTCAAAGAAAGACAAATACTGTATGATTTCACTCATATGTGGAATTTAAGAAGCAAAACGGATAAAAATAGAGAAAAGAAAAAAAAAGAGAGTGAGGCAAACCATAAGAGACTTAAAGATAATGAACAAACTGAGGGCTGATGGGTGGGGGATGGGCTAGACAGGTGATGGGTATTAAGGAGGGTGCTTAGTTGTGGTGAGCACTGGGTGTTATATGTAAGTGATGAATCTCTAAATTCAACTCCTGAAACTAATATTACTAGAATTTAAATAAAGGGGCACCTGGGTGGCTCAGTTGGTTAAGCGACTGCCTTCAGCTCAGGTCACGATCCTGGAGTTCTGGAATCGAGTCCCTCATTGGGCTGAAAAAGTAAAAAAAAGGAAGAAGGAATTAGGCAATAAAATAAAAAGAATTGGATTTTGAGTAAAAGAATCAAAATAAATTTTCTGTGCCAAACACATGCCTGATCAACAGCTATAGCTCACCAATTAGCCTTATAAAGAACGATGGGTGTGTGTGTGCGTGTGTGTGTGTGTGTGTGTGTGTGTGTGTGTGTGTGTGTGTATGCGCGCACCTGCCTTACTTAGGCAGATGTCATGTGGGGTCAGAATGGGACCATATTAGGAAGCACCTGTGGGTGATTGACTTAGGGATCATATGCCCAAGTTTGGCATGATTATTGCTTTGTCCTTCCATCTCTATCTGTGTTACTTGTTTCCATCATATATTACATATTTATATGTTTTACCAGTTTCAGAAGCTCAGCGGAGTTGGGTGAGAGGGAGATGAGCTATCAGGTGTTAGAGTGGCCAATGAAAGCAGCAAGACAAAAATGAAAGACTTAAGCCTTTAATCAGTTAATGTGATGATATATGCAAGAGTTTAAAATGGGAGAAAGTGCTGACTCCCTTTTTCCATGTTCCCCCATGGAATGGGACACAGGTCAAGGGTCAGGTGGATCTGCACAGTCATGGGGGTTGTCTCACTTTTGAGAGAGTCCTGAACAAAAGGCTCTAGTAGTTTTATAGACCCTGGGGGTGGAGATGGGGTCTGGGGCTTGGGACTGTGGGGAGACCAGGAGGAAGAGCTAGGAGTAGAAAAGTACTGAATGTTGAATCAGGGTGGAGAAAAGTGTCTTCAGGTTTTCCCTCTTCTCTTCCCTGTAAGGATGCCTCAGTCGATGCCTCTGTCTCAGATAAAAAGACCTAGGAATGAAGGCACAGGAGATGGAAATATAAACATGGGAAATAGCGTGACTGGCCAGGGGGCTTGAGTCCCCTGCTGCAGCTCCCTTTAGAGACTGCAATGCACTGACTGCGCACCCATCTGGTGTGGGGAGGGTGGCTTTCCCCCATGAGGACTGTCAGGTAAGGTCATTTTATGTGCCTATGGTCAGGCCTGAAAAATCACACAGGATTTTAACCAGGGGTGGGACTCTTCTGCCAGTTGCTAACTTACTATCAAAATTTAACACATCTTATGTAGTTTGCCTATGGCTTACAAGACATTTGCTTACTTATTACTGATTCTTAACAAATCCCATGAGCTTCACCTGTATTTCATAAGCTACTTGCTTAAATTACTCTCTATGGCTAATACTTGGTTTGAATTTCATCTATCCCATTTGTCTTTTTGCCCTCTATAGCAGAATTAAATGTTCTCAATACAGAAAATTCACCTTGCCAGTGTATTCATTTTCTACATTTTTTTCCGTGGGAAGATGTTCAGGGGAGAAAGAGGAAATCTATAAAAATAGGGAAAAGGCTGATACAGTAACTCAATAATGTCAATAAGGTATCAGTTTTCTTTTCTCTTGTTGTTCCACTATACCGATTACGTGAATTTTGTCTTTCTCATTTCAAGATGGATTTCATATTTCCAGATATTACATACATTTTCTGGAAGGAACATGAATAAAGAGGAAAATAAAAAGTTGCTACTCATATCAGCAAAGCAAATATTTTCCAAAACTTTTTGCCTTCTGCTTCATTAGAGTCCGTGAGGGACATCTTTGGTGGAATGTCTATCCAAGCCTTTGCCCATTTTCTAACTGGATTTTCATTTTCTTACTGTTGAGTGTAGACAGTTCTTTATATACTCTTTTCACTTCTTGTTAATTGAGATATAGTTAACGTTGTTTAAGTTTGATGTATACAACATGTCAGTTTGATACATTTAATACCAGATGAGTCCTTATTAGATACATGATTTCCAAATATTCTTCTTCATCTGTGGCTTGTCTTTCAATCCTCTTAGCAGAGTTTTTGCAAAGCCAAAAAATTAATTTGGTGATACCCAACTTACCCTTATTTTTCTGCTATTGATTGTGCTTTTAGTGTCCTCTTTAATAACTCTTTGCCTAACTATAGGTCATGAGTATTTTTTTTCCTGTGTTCTCTTCTCAAAGTTTGATAGTTTTATATTTAAGTCTGTAATTTTTTGAGTTAATTTTTGTATAAGGTGCGAGGTTCAGGTTGAGGTGTTTTGTTTGTTTTTGCCTAGGGATGTCTAATTATTCACACACTGCTGAAAAATTATCTTTCCTCCACTGAGTTGCTTTTATACTTTGGAGAAGAATCAGTTGGACATATTTGTGTGGGTCTGTGTTTTGGTTCTCCCTTTTGCTCCATTGATCTATTTATGTGTCTCTGTCAATATCACATTGTAGCTATATAGTAATTCTTAAGATCAAATAGTATGATTCTTCCAATTATATTCTTTTTATTCAAAATTGTTTTAGCTATTCTAGTTCACTTTAGCTTATCTATTCAGTCCTAATAAATGTTTTTCTGTAGGTTATCTACACTGCCATTACACAGCATTTTATTGATCTATAAACTACTCATTCCTGGCTTTATCTAAAGGACACAGTAAACATATAAAAAAAGAGATGAAAAAATATAATTTTATTTTCTTTAGAGTTTTATGATTTCAGATACAAAATAAAACTTTCTGATGGAATTTTCTCACCCATTATTATACATGAGGAAACAGATCTAGTGATTGTTCTTATGAACCTGCATTTTCTGGCTTTAACATATGAGCTGCAATAATTAGTGTACAACATCCATTACATTGTGTTCCATGAAAATATTTTGTTTTGCAACATGGAAACACATATAACTCAAATGCAAATGAACACAAATTCATATAAAGAGTTTATTATTCTAAATTATTTGATTATCTTTTAGATCAATCTGATCTGATCCTAACTCTAACATTTTATTTGCAGAAGGATTTTAGTGGAAACTCACTTACCTAAGAGTGGGAAGACCTATGTTTTAATCCAATATTTGCCATTTCTGAGCTCTGCGACTTTAGGCATCTCTCTCTCTTTTATTAATGTACTTTTTTTTAAATTTAAATTTTGTTAGGTAACATACAGTGCAATATTGGTTTCTGGGATAGAATTCATTAATTCATCATTTACATACAACACCCAGTGCTCATCACAAGTGTCCTCTTTATTACCCATCACCCATCTAGCCCGTCCCCCACCCATATCCCTCCATCCACCCTTGGTTTTTTTCTCTGTCATTAAGAGTGATTTATGGCTTGTTTCCCTGTCTCCTTTTTTTCTTTTCCCCTTTCCCATATGTTCATCTATTTTCTTTCTTAAATGCCACCTATGAGTAAGATCATATGATATTTCTCTTTCTATGGCTCACTAATTTCACTTAGCATAATACTCTCTAGTTCCATCCATGTCATTGCAAGTGATAAAATTTCATTCTTTTGATGGCTGAATAATATTCCATTGTATATATTTATATCTTCCTTACCCATTCATCAGTTGATGGACATTTGGTCTCTCTCCATAGTTTGGCTAATGTTGATAATGCTGCCATAAACATCTGGGGGCATGTATGCCTTCAATTCTGTATTTTTATACCCTTTGGGTAAATACCTAGTAGTGCAATTGCTGAATCATAGAGTAGTTCTATTTTTAACTTTTTGAGGAACCTCCAAATTGTTCTCCAGAGTGGCTGCACCCGTTTGCATTCCTACCAAAAGTGCAAATGAGTTCCTCTTTCTCCACATCCTTGCCAACATCTGTCATTTCCTGACTTATTAATTGCAGCCATTCTAACTGGTGTGAGGTGCTATCTCATTGTGGCTTTGACTTGTATTTCCTGGTGATGAGTGATGTTGAGCATATTTTCACGTGTCTATCAGCCATCTGGATGTCCTCTTTGGAAAAATGTCTATTCATGTCTTCAGCCTATTTCTGAACTGGATTATTTGTTTTTTGGGTATTGACTTTGTTAAGTTCTTTATAGATTTTGAATACTAACCCTTTATCAGATATGTCCTTTACAGATAGATATTGTCTTCCATTCCATGGGCTGCTTTTTAGTTTTATTGATTGTTTCCTTCACTGTACAGAAACTTTTTATCTTAATGAAGTCCCAATAGTTTATTTTTGCTTTTGTTTCCCTTGCCTCTGCCAACATGTCTAATAAGAAGTTACTACCACTGAGGTCAAAGCGGTTGCTGCCTGTGTTCTCCTTTAGAATTTGATAGTTTCATGTCTCACATTTAGGTCTTTTATCTATTTTGAATTTATTTTTGTGTATGACATAAGAAAGTGGTCCAGAATCTTCTGTGTGTTGCTGTCTAGCTGTCCAATTTTCCCAGCACCATTTGTTGAAGAGACTGTCTTTTTTCCATTGGATAGTCCTTCCTTCTTTGTTGAAGATTAGTTGACCATATAGTTTTGGGCCCATTTCTGGGTTTTCTATTCTGTTCCACTGATCTATGTGTCTGTTTTTGTTTAGGTGTATCTCTTAACTCTTCTCAAATCTAGATTTCTCTTCTGTACAAATGGTATAGTCACTAACTCAAAAAATCAGAAATACATGTTGGTTGTATGTGTTGTTCATGAAAATGCCTGGCAAACAGGAAGACATGTGGCCATTTTTCTTTTGAAGAGTCTTATGTTCATGGGACAGTGAATCTATGGAAAACCAAACGAAGGACATGGGTAGACATCCTTCTCTGGCACTGTCTCATCACCCAGAATATTTACAGCATCCTTATGCCCCATTACTTTTTTTTTCTTTAAAGATTTTATTTATGTACTTATTTGGCAGAGAGAGAGAGATTACAAGCATGCAGAGAGGCAGGCAGAGAGAGAGACGGAAGCAGACTCCCCGCTGAGCGGAGAGCCGGATGTGGGGCTCGATCCCAGGACCCTGAGATCATGACCTGAGCCGAAGGCAGAGGCTTTAACCCACTGAGTCACCCAGGGGTCCCATGCCCCATTACTTATTAGTGAGAGAAGCTCCTAGTGGAGTGAATACAGGGAAAAATGAAAAATTGTAATAACTCATGGAGGCAACCAATCTATCATGGATTTCAAGCTGAATCTTTAGGTCACAAAACTGTCATACATGTGAATATCAATGAAACTAGTTCCTGAAGTAGAAGGATATCTGTTAGGAATCACTGCCAAATTTCAACATCCTATTTCTTTATACCTCAGTATATTGTCAGTTTTCCAACTTTGTTCCACGTGCTTACTTTGAGTCACATTTTGTTTCTGTTTGTTGGCAGAATTTTTCACAAATTCAATGATTTTTTGGTCTTCGCTTGCCATAAATGAAGCTTATACATCTGCCCGGTGTATTACTCCTAGTGTCAGTAATTATATTCTAATACTGAAACACTCCTTCTGTTCTAATTATAACTGTTTCTTTCATTGCAGAGCAAGTGATCATCCTAAAATAGTAAAAGTCATAAAAATAACAATGGCTACTATTTATTCAGGTTAAGTACCTTATATATAAGATCAGATTTAAATATCTCATATGCAGGCATTAGAACTCTCACTTTAGAGTTGAAGAAATAGAACTCAGAAGTTTAAATAACTTGTTAAAAGTCACAAAACTATTAAGTAGTGAATTGCAGATTTGAACCCAAGAAGTTTTTGCTCTCATCCAGTACAGGATATGTAAAACTGTTGGCTGAATGTTTGGCATTGATACGTAAATTTGCAAAAATAGTAACTGAATTCTCATTCATTCTTTTTTACTTTTTCATTGAAACTTATGTAATTTCTTAATTATTGATTGCAAAGTCTTTTTATAAGATTATTATACCTACTTATTGTTTCAGCTTATGAGATGTTATTATTATTGTTTATCTGTTACTGCAATAAATAGATATATCATCATTTAATTGTGGTTGCCATATTTATCATTTGGCTCCACAATAATATGGTAGGCAGTTTCTAGTGTGGCTTGCAGTGACCCAATTTCCTGATATTCATGCTTTTGTGTAATTCCTCCCCTTGAATCCAGTGACTTGCTTTTAATGAATAGAATTTGAATTATTAGAATATTTTATTCTGATGAGAATATGGCAAAAGCGACATCATTTGTGTGATTAGGTTACAAAAGTATATGCCTTCTATTGTGCTGTACTCTTTTTTGCTACTACTCTCTCTTGCCCTCTCACTTAATAAAACAAACTGACATAAAACAAGATGCTATAGAGAGGCCCACATGGCAAGGCACCAAGGAAGGCCTCCAGTCAATGGCTTATGAGGACCTAAGACATCAATCCTGCAGCCCATGAGGAACCTAATCCTGCCAGCACCACCTGAATAAAGGAGGAAGCACATTCTTCCCAGTTGAGCCTATAGAGGTAAGCAGCCCTGAGAGAAACCTAAAGCCAGAGGACCCAGTTAAATCGTGTTCAGATTCATGACTCACAGTGACTGTGAGATAATAAATGTTGGTTTAAGCCATTAAGTTTTGGGGTAATTTGTTACACAGCAATAAATAACTCACATAAATAAGTTATTCATTTTTAAACTGCTGTATTCTGGTAGTTTGCTCTGTGACCAGGACCCTATATCAACGTAAAATGTGACCTTGAAGCAATTATGAAGTAAGTGAGCCTCAAAAGCTTTGGTAAATCAGAGGAAAATGTAAGTTGGCTCAACCTTTCTTTGCTCTTAGTTTTTCAAGATTTGGCAAACAGAGCAATGAGGGAAAAAATCATATTCATTGTTGGAGACAAAGAAAAATCATGTTATCACAGATTTATAAAACAGTGAAAAAGCTTTCATTCTCACTTCAAATCTTTGTCAAGAATGAGAACATACCCGGGTTAAGATACTTACAGAGTGAAAATTGAGAGTTTCACACAACTCCCCACTCTAAAACAACTTAGTACATGCTATGGCTTATGAAAAGATAAGTGTGGAGGTTTTTGTTTATTTGTTTTTAAGTTATTTTCCCCTATAAAGGTATTAAAAATAGTGTATTAGTTTCCTAGAGCTGCCTTAAGGAAGTACCATAATCTTAGTGGCTTAAAACAATAGAAATTTACTCTAAATTCTAGAGGCTGGAAGTTTGAAATCAAGGATCTTGGCAGGGCCTTAATCCCTATGAAGACTCTAAGCCTCTGGGGGAGGATCCTTCCTTTCCTCTTCTAGCTTTTGGTAGCCTGAGCTGTTCTTGACTTGTGACAGTATAACTCCAATCTCTGCCTCTGTCTACGCGTAATTGTGTTCTCTTAATGTGCCTGTGTTTTCAAATGGCATTCTCCTGTCTGTGTGTGCCTGAAATTGCCTTATTCTTATAAATCCACTAGTCATGTTGGATTAAGACTCACCCTAACAACCTGATCTTAACTTGATTACATCTGCAAAGACCCGATTTCAGAATAATGTCACATTCAAAGTTCCTGGGGTTTGGACTTAAACATATTTTTTTTTTGTTGGGGGACACGATTCAACCCATAACAAATAGTATTTCTTTCCTTTGTCTTGTAAAATCTCCTTTTTTTTCAACATCTATCCTTGGCTTTGTTATATCAGTCAACTTTTTCTATGCCAGTCAAACAAGTTTTACTTTCTATCATCCCACACCTTTCTGTCTACTCTCCTGTTTTTCCTGCAATATTCTAATTGTACTCTTCAACAGATTATGGGCAATGTTGTAGCAGAGTTTTCATTACATATAATTCAGTAAAATAATAGCTCTATCTCTATCTAAAAGAAGCTTTTAAAAAATACTGTCTTTTAAATAAGAATATTTTCTTCCTTTATTATATTTTGTTTTAACATTCTGAAATTTATTCTAATTTTAGGGGTTCCAGATGTTGTGAAATTCTCTATCAGAGGTGATGTTAATATAAGTTGTAATATCAGACATATATTTTCTTATCATCCACAGGTTGATTGATATTGCACCCCCTTTACAGAGTAAGATAATAAAATGATATTTTTTCAAAGGAACAAAGTACAAAAGTAATTTGTATGCATTTATCAAATATATATTTCTCACATATTGTGTTCTAGTTACTGAATTAATTGGAGGCAGCATTATTAATTGAAAGAATATAGACTTTGGAATAAGGCAAACTTGAATTTCAACACTTCCATTTCTTTCTATGAAATGGGATAATAGTACTAATGGACTTGTTTAGAAGATTACATATGATGGTATTAATATGATGTTCTTGATAAAATTGATAAAAAGTCTTTGATTCCTAGCAGTTATATTTAATAAAGTTAAAATTACATAAAAAATCCCTCAGAACTTATGATTTTATGTAAAATGAATATAGTGTTTACATTGGTGGTTTGGATGATATAATCTATATAAATATATGGTGTTGTACAATGCCATTAACACATATTAGTGTCCTCCACCATCAGTATTGTAAGATGCAAAGACTGATGACAGCCATTCTTAATTTTTGCAACATATAGGTTCATGTAAGTGTGTTTTTAAAAGATTTTATTTATTTATTTATTTATTTATTTATTTAACTCATTTATTCATTTATTCATTCATTTGACAGAGAGAGAGAGAGAAAAAGCACAAGCAGGGGAAGAGGCAGGCAGAAGGAGAAGCAGTCTTGCTGCTGAGCAAGAGCCTGATTTGGGACTGGATCCCAGCACCCTGGGATCATGACCTGACCTGAAGGCAGTTGCTTAACCAACTGAGCCACCCAAGTGTCCCCATATAGGTGTATTTAGTAGGTGTGTTTTCATTCATTCATCCATTTATACATTCAAAATAACCTTATATGTGGTATAAATAACATTATGAGATATGGAACACCTAGAATACCAGTAAGAAATTGATGCTCCAAGAAATTAAGTGATTTTCTCAGCATAAAACAGCCCTTGAGTTTTAGAGCTAGGAAGCAAATCCAAATGTATATAAGTCTAACAGTTTTGACCTATCCACCTCAGTGGTAAATGGTTGCACTTAGAGAATGGAAGAAAGGGCAGGGGCTTTTGAAGTAAAACCAAAAGTATAGTAAGAGAAACAGAAGAAAACCAGAATCACACTCTATCAGGAAAGCCAAAGGTACACTTCAACATGAAATGGAAGCTCAATGAAATAGATGTGTATAGGTTACACTCTGATCGACCAGAGGGAGAGGTGTAAGTTTGGATTGTCAATCTTAGGATACATAGTGCACTTTCCCCAACATCAAGTTTACTTTGTTGTAAGAAGGGATACTGAACAGGTGGCAACACAGCACACACAGCAGCAGCACTGTAGTGATCTTTTGATTCATAAACACAACTGCTAATGCCCCAGTCACTCCATTTTAGAATATGTATGATCACAGTATATGAGTTTGGATTGGCACAGACTACTTTGACTCTTCAACCTCTGTACTTTGGAAGCCACGTAGCACCTTCAGGGGTAAAAAGTAGCTCCTATTCTCTGGTGCAACTATGTCTCATCAATACTAGTTACACATCACTTGATAAACCCCCTCGACAAGGAAATATAAGTACTTGGTCTGATTCACAGTGCTCAGAAAGACTTTCTTGGCTCTAACACACACCCATAAATTCCTTGAGTTAGTGTTACAAGGAAGACATGACTAGGTTCAAACCGTCCGACATCTTTGAAGATAGATGATCGCCACAAAACCCACTGTTCTCCTGGGAATAGCTGTTGTAATAGAACAATTGTTTATAAGGGTTTTTTTCCTTTCTGGTATCGGATGGTAGATACAACATTTTGCCAATAGCTACAGTGGATTTTCACTGCCCTTTAAATGTCTTGGGCAGAGACATAGAGCATATAAGAAACTCAGAAACTCTTAGATTTGAAACATCTCCCCTAGAGATTTTGACACCATGTCACGCCCCTCCTTTCTCCCGTGGTGCTCACCTCCCTTCCCTTAGTAGAATATTACTAAATGACATTCAGCCTTTGACTTGGTATCCATGATTATTTTGTAAGGATTTGTATAAAATTGCTGTTTAAAAGCCTCTTCCTGAGCATAGACATTGCTGTAAATCTAGGATATGAGAACATTTGTCAGACAAGTTGACGTTTCCTGACTTCTTAACGGAGACTATAATTCTGCACAAAATATTCTTGTAAATGAAAATTTAAAAAAGAAAAGCAATTGCAGGTTGTCTAATGATTATTGTGTTTTAGAAAATTTAAGTTGGCTTTCATGTCAGTTCTGTGAATGTTCACTGATTGCTCTCCATTCTGTATGAGGACAGATGTAAATTTATCACTGAAATGAAAATCAAATAAATCACCATGATAAGCTCGACTCTTGTTCTTTTGCTTACAACAAAATATAAGTGTTAGTGAAGGGGAAACATTCAGACTTGGCTTTAATTATAGTTTTGAATGTCAACGAAGAGAATTTGTATAACATAACAGAGCACACAGAAAGTGAATATGTGCACTATGTATGTATTGACTATTTATGGAAGTCATAAGAATATCCATAAATAAAAGATCCTTTCAATTAACATAGAATGAAGAAGCAACGGCTCAAAAAATAAATAATGAGGCACTTTTTTCTTTCCTTTAACTCCCCAAGAAAAGCCTTAATTAAAGGTATTTATTACAGTTTGATCAAAAAATTCAAATTCTATGTGTCCTACATATAGCTACTAGAGTATTCTCTGTCATAGGCCTCATGGGTCTGAAGACTTTGACTTGTTAATGAAGTCATCAAAGGAATAGGCTAACTAAGTCTTTAGTTAAAACTGTTTGTTCCAAGATGCTCTGCAAAATATGCTCCAGGCTTTTCCAAGGCGACTCTTTCATTTTTTTCCCCTCTTAACTTAAAACTAAAGCCTCCTTGACATACTTAATTAAACATCTGAATCAAATTAATTATTTTGTAACCAGACTGGTGTGTAGGATCTAAATTTCAAATTTAGCATTGGCCATTCATTGAAGAGGCAGATTGTTCTTTATAAAATATGATTATCTTTTTTACGACTTCAACAATACAATATATAGAAACTGGGAATGGAAATGAAAATTGTCCAGACTTATACAGGGGATAAAAATAAGAGATATTCTAACATGCTTAACAGAGAGGAATATATTATATTCTTCAACTCTAAGCAACTGATGTGTGTGTGTGTGTGTGTGTGTGTGTGTGTGTGTGTATACTGGAACTCCTCTCATGAAATTAGGAGGGAATTTCCTCCTTTCGGTGAGTCATCCCTCTGCCTCTGTAAACTGTAAACATACTTATGTAAAAAAATGCCTGATGAATTCTTCCTACTGATTCTTATTATCTTAGAACATCACGAATGATTATTGTCAAAGAAAGCCTAATTTTGAAAAATGACATCCATCTGCTCGATTTTTTTACTGGCCTGCTGAAAATTCACTTTGAGATCATCTGGGTCAGGGCCTGTTACTTTGCACTGAAAAGCAAATTATGCAAATAGGGTAACTGATTCATATAATGTTACCTTTTGGGAATTCTAAGTCTCTCAGTCTTAAAGGAGGGCCCAAAGTTAAAAGTAATATGTACTCTGTGCCCATAATTTGATTTTCTGTAGTATTATTTCAGGTAACATTTTTGCATTCTCATAGATAATATTTAGAAGATTCAACTCCAAAAACGCTTGAGATCTTGTAATAGACAACTGAAGCGAATATGTATAGGAACTAGGCTCCAAAGCTTGTACAAGATTCTGCCTGCGTCACGTAGAGTTTTGTACCATACAGTTTTTAAATGTCAATTACTGTCATTTTGTGTTAAAGATAAAGCTTGCAAATGAAGTCTTAATCTCTTTATTGTTGACAGCTTGTGAGGGGAAAGCTATGTAATTTAACCACCTTAAATAATTCCCAGAGCAGTTTCCCTTTGCAAAGGTAAATTGACTTAATTCTCTTATCCTTAGAGTCACCAGAATTCTCCTTTTACACACAAATTGAAATTTTTCACGTGTGCATTCCAACAGCTGTTCATATTTCCATGCATAAGTGGAATAAGAACAGTTTGACTCCATATCTTAGTTATCACTTATGAAATATTTTTTGTAAATTGAGTAAAATAGAAGAATTGCATGCTGTAATGTGTTAGGGGAAAGATGAATTACCGGTTCTTTAAAGAAGGTGAAGTAAAAAAAAAATAAATAAATAAAAAAAAAAAATAAAGAAGGTGAAGTATTATGATAATAAAATATTTCTAAATATAAACTCTCTTCTAGGCCCCTCTATGCAAGATCTGAATGGTAGAGTAAGTTTTGGCCTTGTCACTTGATAGCTCAGTGGCCTTGGGGTAAGTCATATACGAATTTTGGGCCTGAGCTTATTTATCTAAAATGTAAAAATGGCAATAATTTTACCTGTCCAAACTGTGTAATAGCTTGTGGGGATGAAAATTAAAGAGACATTGAATGTGAAAGCAATTTGCTAACTGTGAGGTGAGTAAAAGAGTAAGATTAAAAAAAATTTAAAAAGCTTAGTGAGGAAGTTTCTTTTTTGTGATATTTTAATCAGATACTTTTATTGGAATATTAAAGTTTTAAAAACCAAATTGTTAACTGTATAGTATATTAAAATACTGGTAAACTAGAAGAAATATAAAGTTCATATCTTTACATAAAAGTTGTTTTTTTCAAATAAAACATTCTTTCTCTTTAGATAATATTTCTTTTCTTCATGTGTTTTGTTATATTCACTTGGAAAATTCTATCATTATAGGTTAATAACACAACTGTTTAAATGTAAATTTTCAAGTAAATTGACCATTTTATACTCTAACAGAAAAGTCAGTTTATTTAATATATTCAGTGTTTGTTTTAACTTCTTCTTAACTACATTTTGTAAAAGAGACAACTTGATTTCAAAGCCCAATTTGGGGAGGAGATAAAAGCAAAAATAAACTACTGAGACTACATCAAAATAAAGTTACTGCACAGCTAAGGAAACAATCACCTAAAAGCCAACCTACTGAATGTGAGAAGGTATTTGCAAATGACATATCTGATAAATGGTTAGTATCCAAAATATAAAAAGAACTAATATAAAGAACTATATAAAGAACTAATACAAGTCAATACCAAAAAACAAATAGTCCAATTAAAGGGTGGGCAGAAGACATGAACAGACATTTCTCCAAGGAAGACACAGAGATAGCCAATAGATGCATAGAAAGATGCTCAGGATCACTCATCATCAGAGAAATGCAAATCAAAAGTACAATGAGATATCAGCTCACACCTGTCAGAATGGCTAAAATAAAAACACAGGAAAAAACGTGTTGGTGAGGGCGTGGAGAAAAGGAACCCTCCTGCCCTGTTGGAAGGAATGCAAATTGGTACAGCCACTGTAAACAGTATGGAGATTTCTCAAATAATTAAAAAGAGAACTACCCTATGATCCAGGAATCATACTACCGGGTATTTACCTTAAAAATACAAAAACACTGGGGCGCCTGGGTGGCTCAGTCGTTAAGCGTCTGCCTTCGGCTCGGGTCATGATCCCAGGGTCCTGGGATCGAGCCCCACATCGGGCTCCCTGCTCAGCAGGAAGCCTGCTTCTCCCGCTACCATCCCCTCTGCTTGTGTTCCCTCTCTCGCTGTGTTTCTCTCTGTCAAATAAAATCTTTAAAAAAAAAAGAAAATACAAAAACACTAATTCAGGGATACATGCAGCTCTGTTTACTGCAATTATTTACAATAGGCAAACTATGGAAGCAACCCAAGTGTTCATCAAGAGATGAATGAATAAAGAAGATGTGGTATGTACGTATATATACACACACATACACACACATATACATGCAATGGAATATTATTCAGCTGTAAAAAAGAATGAAATCTTGGGGCACCTGGGTGGCTCAGTGGGTTAAAGCCTCTGTCTTCGGCTCAGGTCATGATCTCAGGGTCCTGGGATCGAGCCCCACATCAGGCTCTCTGCTCAGCAGGGAGCCTGCTTCCCCCCTTCTCTCTGCCTGCCTCTCTGCCTACTTGTGATCTCTCTCCTCTCTGTCAAATAAATAAATAAAATCTTTTTTAAAAAAATGAAATCTTGCCATTTGCAATAATATGGATAAAGTCAGAGAATGTAATGCTAAGCAAAATAAGCCAATCAGAGAAAGAAATATTATATGATTTCATTCATATGTAAAATTTAAGAAACAGAACAAATGGGCAAAAGGCAAAAAGAGAGAGAGGCAAACCAAGAAACAAACTCAACTCTAAAGAATACACTGAAGGTTACCAGAAGGGAGGTATGTTGGAGGTGTGTTGGCACTGGGTGATGTATGGAAGTGTCGAATCACTATATTGTATACCTGAAACTAATATTACACTGTATGTCAACTAACTGGAATTTAAATAAAATGAAAAAAAAAACACGAATGATGAGTTGTTAAGAAAGTGGAAATATTGGAACCCTCACACATTGTTGTTGGGAATGTAAAATGTTGCATCCAAATGCAAAAACACTATGGAAGTTCCTAAATAAATTAAAAATAGAACTACTGTGTGACCTAGCAATTGCACTTCTGGTTATTTATCCAAAATAACTGAAATCAGGATCTTGAGGATATATCTGCATTCCATGTTCACTGCAGTATTATTCACAACGTCCATCAACAGATGACTAGATGAAGAAAATATGGTAGGTATTTACAATGGAATATTATTTGGCCATAAAGTAGTCAATTCTTTTTATGCTACTACTTAAATGAACCTTGAAGACGCATGCTAAGTGAAAAAAACAGTCATAGAAGGACAAATACTGCACGATTCCACTTATATGAGGAATCTAAAATAGTCAAATTCATACAACCAGAGAGTAGAAAAGTGGTTGCCAGGAGCTTGGCGGGGGGTGCAGGGCAAATGAGGAATTGCTGTCCAATGGGTGTAAAGTTTGTCATGTAAGATGAAAAAGTTTTAGAGATATGCTGTACAATATTGTGCTTATAGTTAATATTTTACTATACTCTTAAAAATGTGTTAAGAGGGTAGAGATCATGTTATATGTTTTTACCACAATAAAAAAGTATAACAATCACTGAAAGAGCAATGAAATACACAAAAACTAGACAAAAAGAAAACCACAACACACACACGCACACACACACACACATGCTTGGTACAAAATAGCAATGCTTCTGAAATATTTATTCAGTGAAGAAAAGCATTATTTTGCAAATCTGCATAAAATTTTCCCAAAGACATAGCATCTTTTCAGCAAAACAAGTGTTTCCAAAGAGATGTCCTGAAATCTGCTATCCTGCATATCTCAGTAGCAACATAATTCCATTTAGAAAAAAAGGCAAATATGGTTAATTTATCTTGGCTTTTTTTTCCATTCCAATGAACACAGATGTATTTCCCAATTCTAAAATTTTACTCTTATGACACATTTTCCATATGACAAGTATTTTGAAAAGTAGAAAATGTATGTCTAGCTCTATGTCAAAAAGAAGATATTAGTTTTTCTTTTCCTATAATTCTGAGATGAAAACAATTTTGGATTTATACATAACTTTATAATTTATCTTGTGAATGTATTTATAAAACTTCACTAAAACCCAATATTTACCTCAATAGTGAAATCATGCATTTCTGTATTTCACCATGTTCTCCATAGTTTTCTTCACTAGTATTGAAGTGTTCCTTCTTCTATCTTCTGTTGAAGTGTTTTGTGGAGATTAAAGCTTAACTTCAGAAAAAAAACAAAACAAAACAAAACTTAACTTCAGGACTTCAGGTCAAGCGACAGAGAACAAAATAACCTGGAAGAGATAGAGACGCGCAAAACATAAGCTGTTCCTATAGGAGTATGGCAAAGCAGTAGGATTGAAACTTGAAGTTAAATGTGGCTTCTTAACCGACACAGTACAGTTTTGCTTTATACAACCAAACCTCTTTTAGAAAATGTTTTTTGAAAGAATTCTGGTGTCATAGAAATTATCTGAAACTTGGAAATGAGGCAAACATATAGATAGCATGTCTATTTGATGTCACATGGTGGTGAAGGCCATCTGAGGATTATGCAAGGGAATGTGCTTAGTTCATTTTTTTTTGTAGTGTTCAATAATTCATCAGTTGCATGTAACACCCAGTGCTCATCATATCATGTGCCTTCCTTAATCCCCATCACCCAATTACCCCATCTCCCCACACATGTACTCCCCAGCAACCGTCAGTTTGTTTCCTATAGTTAAGAATCTCTCATGGTTTTTCTCCCTCTCTGATGACTTCCCATTCAGTTTTCCCTTCCTTCCTCTATGATCCTCTGCACTGTTTCTTATATTCCACATATGACTTAAAGCATATAATTGTCTTTCTCTGATTGACTTATTTCACTTGGCATAATACCTTCCAGTTCCATCCATGTCAATGTAAGTGGTAAATTTTCATCCTTTCCCAGGGCTGAGTAATATTACATTGTGTGTGTGTGTATGTGTGTGTGTGTGTGTACACACACACACACATACACACACATCTTCTTTGTCCATTCTTCTGTTAATGGACATCTTGGCTTTCCAATGTCCTATTGTGGACATTGCTACTGTGAACATTGAGGTGCATGTGCCCCTTTGGATCACTATATTTGTATATTTGAGATTAACACCTAGTAGTGCAATTGCTGGATATTTGAATAGCTCTATTTTTAACTTCTTGAGGACCCTCCAAACCGTTTTCCGGAGTGCCTGTACCAGTTGTAAGAGGGTTCTCCTTCCTCTGCATCCTCACCAACATCTGTCATTTACTGACTTAATTGTAACCATTCTGACCAGTGTGAGGTGGTATCTCACTGTGGTTTTGACTTGCATTTCCCTGATGAGTGATGTTTACCATTTTCTCATATCTGTTGGCTATTTGTATGTCTTCTTTAGAGAAATGTCTTTTCATTCTTCTGCCCATTTCTTGATTGGATTATTTGTTCTTTGGGTGTTGATTTTGAAAAGTTTTCTATAGACCTTGGATACTAGCCCTTTATCTGATCTGTCATTTGCAAATATCTTCTTCCATTCCATATGTTGCCTTTTAATTTTGTTGAATGTTTCTTTTGCTGTGCAGAAGTTTTTAATCTTGATGAAGTCCTAATAGTTCATTTTTGCCTTTGTTTCCCTTGCCTTTGGAGATGTGTCTTGAAAGAAGTTGCTGTGGCTGATGTCAGAAAGATTAATGCCTATGTTCTCCTCTAGGATTTTAATGGATTCCTGTCTCATATAGAGAGGTCTTTCATCTATTGAGTTTATCTTTGTGTGTATGGTGAATGGTCAAGTTTCATTCTTCTCTATATAGATATTTAATTTTCCCTGCACCATTTATTGAAGAGATTGTCTTTTTTTCCATTAGATATTCTTTCCTGCTTTGTCAAATATTAGTTGACCATAGAGTTGAGGGTCCATTTCTGGGTTCTTTATTCTGTTCCGCTGATCTATGTGTCTGTTTTGTGCTAGTACCATATTGTCTTGATAATCACAGCTTTGTAACAGAGCTTGAAGTATGGCATTGTGATGCCACCAAGCCAAATTAAAGAGCACATTAGCAGAATCATACACCATAATATGGTAGAATTTATGAAAAATAAATCAATATGATACACCACATTAACAGAATGAAGGATAAAAATCATACAATCATCTCAGTAAATTCAGAAAAAAGCATTTGACAAATTGAAACACCCTTTCAGGACAAAAACACTGAACAAACTAGGAATAGAAGAAAATCACCTAAACATAGTTAAAGCCATATATGACAAGCCTACAGCTAACATCATACTCAATGGTGAAAAATTGAAGGGTTTTCCTCTAAGATGAGTAATTCAAATTTCAAAATTCAAGGATGCCTATCCTCACAAGGTACAATACAGTGAAGAGGTAAGAAATTATTACTGGAAAATGAAAGCAAGGAGATTCATATTATGTAGTAAAAAAATATTTGGTAAACTCTTAACTCCAATAACAAAAATATTAAGTCAGGTATATAATGAGCTTGTAGCACCAGGGAAGTAAAGGAATAATAGTAAGTAAGTGTTGGTTGTATTGGTTGTGTTTACAAGGTGTTATTGAGAAATAGGTGATCTCACAAAATAATTAGATGACTTGCAAGTAGGATTCAAAAAGCATAGAGGGTTAAGGTTCTGCCATGAGCCCAGGTCATGATCCCAGAGTCCTGGGACTGAGTCCCACACTGGGCTCCTTGCTCAGTGGGGAGTCTATTTCTCTTTCTCCCTCTGTCCCTCCCCCAGCTTGTCATCCTCTCTCTCAAATAAATAAATAAATAAATAATCTTAAACAAAAAGATAAAGCATAAACATCTTTAAATTTAAGGGCTTGTAGGGTTGAAAAAGGCAAGTGATTCTGAAACCCAAACAGTAATAGACATTTTTAAGAAATGCTTTGAGCCAAAAAGGGCTTATTAAAACTCACAATTGCATAAAAGTGTCAAATCAAGAGTTGATCATCAAATTGTTGAAACATGAGGATTGATCAAATTATCTGTGTAAATATATTTGAGTCTCACAATGAAGATTGCAGTACCCATAAACTCCTTTCAGTTAAACAAAATGTCTTAGTAAAAGAAAATAATGTCATATTCTCGTGGTACCAGCAATTATATTCAGAGGGATAAGAACAGGGTCTAAAACTCAAAGAACATCACAATATATAAAAACTAGACCATCACGCTGTACAACTTAAACTTAAACTGTGATGTACATCAATTATTTCTCAGTAAAACTAGAAAAAAATCAAAGAACAATAGCAAATGGGAAGATTTTGTTTGGCAAAGAACTGTAGGTTTGACTTTTGGCACATGGAGCTTACTGAAATCAAACAGTAAAAAACTGGCCAAGTTCTTGAGAAAGTCTGAAATAAAAGAGGCTAACTGTCCGAGATTTAAAACCATGCTTGGAGAAATGTCAGTTCATGTCCTCTGCCCGTGTTTTGATGTGATTAGAGCACTGGGTGTGGTGCATGAACAATAAATCTTGTAACACTGAAAAAATAAAATAAACATATTTTTTGGGGAAAAAAAAACCCATGCTTGGTTCTCAAAATTTATATGAACAAAAAGAAGACTGAAAAAAACCAGAAAAGGAGAATATATTCTTCAAAGCTCAATTTTCTGAGGTGGCTAAGGAGAACAGAAAAGGAGGGACCTTTCTGGTAGAACCAACAGCTCAGGAGAACATTGGGGGCAGACGCTTAACCGACTGAGCTACCCAGGCATCCCTACTCCATTTTTTAAATAGGTATGTTTATTGTACATAACCCATCTTTGTTGCACCAGTGTATACTGGTTGAGTGTGAGGCAGATAACCTTGTTTTTGGTCATAAGAAAATACCTTAATCTCTCTTGTTTCCATTCATACTGACATTTATTCATTCAACAAATATTTATTTTCTATGTATTCAGCACTGGAACGAGAGTAGTGAACAAGGTGTATGTATATAACTCAGTTTGATGAAGCTTGCTTTTTACCAAAGAAAGCAGACAATTAGATTTCAGTCCTATTCACCACGGAAAGAAATTTGAATTACCAAGAAACATAGATTCAGTGCAAAAAGTTTGGAAAATAAAAGAGAAAAAGGAAAAATTAAGTCAACCCCTATCACATTGTCATCATACATCATGACATTTACTGCCACCAGTGTGACCACTTTCAAAACCAATCCTGACCATGACATGCCACTCCTTTACCTAAAATTCTTCACTGGCCATAGTCAGCCTCCAAACACCTTGCCAAGACTTTATAGCTCTTCACACCCTGGCCTCTACTTACCCAAAGGTTCCTTTAGCTTGTCTGTCCTATTCTCACTTCTACCATTTTCCTCACATGTTTTTCTGGAGCCATCTTGAATAACTTGACTTTGCCAGAGTGCCATACTCTGCTGAGACACACGTGGATCTGGTGCATTCTTCTATAATGCGAATGTAACCCAATTGCAGATTTTTATTTATCTCCTTCTTTACTGAGCTCCCACGGGTAGAAAAGACATTGATCTTTAAGTTTCTAGTACTTACCATACTTGATGCACAATAAGTGTCCACAAATATTTATTGAAATGCCTAAATAAAAAGTGGAGTTATGTATTATCCCTTAAAGTGTAGAACAAATGAAATGTAATTTGAATTTTTAGAATTTAGTCATTGCAAGTTGTTATTTGTAATAACTACATTGTCTTGAGGGGCATAAATAATTATGTCATCGTATTTTAAACATACTTATTGAAAATCTGCAAAAACATTCCCCCTATAAAAACAGCATCCCAAATGGAACACTGCCTTCTGCAAAAATGTACTTACAAATTTGACAGTCTATTTATTTCTATGGAAAAAAACCTACACCTAATAAATACATAAATCACTACATTAATTAATTGTGTTTTTAAACTCTCTGCTTTGACAAATGTACTTTGAGCTTGGCTCTAGGCTAAGACAATCTTGAAGGTGAGGTAGGTTTCTGATAATCTTTTGGAATGGCTATTTACAATCTTTTGGAATGGCTATTTGACACTGAAAGTTAAAATATTGCACCTCACCTCTTCCTAATCGTTCCTCTCTATAGTAGAATATAAAAAAACACTGATAGAATCTCTTCTAAGGAGAGAACAGGAGTACAGACCGTAATATCTTTCTGCTATATTTTGAAATGAAAACAAAATGGGGGTCCTTCCGTTTCCATAAATACTTATAAATAAAAACCCAACTATTTTTTGCCTTTCTCATTAGATGGATGCATATTAAAATTACTGTTATTTGTTGTACCCTTTCCTGAATGACAGTTCTTTACAAGACACTGTTACTTGTAAAATGTAAACATTTTATTCATATGTAGAGGTGCTCTGTAGATGGAACTTAGTATGACAGTTTGTATAGTTGATATATTTTGAAAACTGAGTGTTTTTGCTTAATGTATGAAGAGAAGAATTTACAGTATAAGCATAACTTATAAAAATCAAAACAGAAAGGTATAGAGGATTCATTAGAGGTCTTTCTGTCAGTGGAGAAGGGTAGGGACTTTCTGAAATAATAAAGATCAAAGGCTTCAGTTTCTGTCATTCCAGATTGTTTAATGTCTTTATTAGTTATAGTTCATGCACAGAAATGACAAAAATGTATTCAACTATAAAATCATGGTCGTTATTTGGATAACATTTAATTTGATAGCCTATGGGGAATTCATGTTAAATGTTTAGGGCAGAATCTGGGAAAGACCTAGAAGTTTTAGTATCTCATCTTGCTGAAAACAATATAGCAAAGTGAATTAAGTAAACAAAATTAAGTTTTATTGTTTAAATATTACTTTAGTCATTCCAAACTACTTTTATTGTTCTAGACCCTGCCAGTCACTCATAATCTAATAAAGGAGAGCAATTTATAAACTAATTCCCCTTTACTGTGGTAAATTCAATGATGGAAGAACACGATAAGGGAAAGAACAACATATATTAGTTTGTGTGTGTGTGCATACATACATTCCCAAACATGCATCTGGGGTGGTTTTACAGAGAAGGCAACATTTTATGTGTGGGTTAAAGAGTGCATAGCAGTTTGTGAGATAAGAGATTAGCAAGAAGAGGATGTGTTTCAGCTCAAGATGCTGAAGTATGAATGAACATGGTGTAGTTAACAACTGGTGAGAAATTTTATATATCACCAACATTTTAGGTTATCTGTTAATCTCAAAAGAATATTTTTCCCAGTACTATTTCACCATGTGATCTTTTGCTCAAATGCAGTATTTGGAAACCCCATTTATAAACAGATTATCTCAATCGATCTCAGAAACAGATGTTTTTTGTTTGATTAGGTTCTATAGAGAACTCCCCAACTCAAATCCCTCAGGTAATCTCTAATGAAATTCAGAGAAATCCCTAGAGATCACTCTAGCACAATATGAAATTCATTGTCCTGGGTCATCAGGTATGCAAATTTCTCTCTAATTTATGTGTTTGTTAAATTCTGAGCTGAGACATCATTTTTTTTAAATTCCCTGTATATCAGAGCAGAGTTTTGCTACCACAGCTGTTTGTGCTTTAACAGCAGTATCAGGCAGAGTGTGTGTGTTGTGTGTGTGAGGGTTACTATGGTGTTGTGACCATATTTATTTTTCACTCATGCTATATGACATAAGGAACTAAAGGCTCTGCTCATTATGAACACTCAGGAACCCAGACTGGTGAAAGCACTTTCTCAACAATTTGTTCCATGATGGTCTTACAGAGTGAGGAGAATTTAGCAAAGCACTCATCACCTTTTAAATCTGCTATAAAAGGGGCACCTGGGTGACTCAGTGGGTTAAGCCTCTGCCTTCGGCTCAGGGTCCTGGATCGAGCCCCACATCGGGCTCTCTGCTCAGCAGGGAGTCTGCTTCCCCCTCTCTCTCTGCCTGCCTCTCTGCCTACTTGTGATCTCTTTCTCTGTCAAATAAATAAATAAAATCTTTTTTTTTTTAAAAAGTAAATCTGCTACAAAAGAGGCATATTTCATTATTGTTTCACACTTTATTGGCCAAACAAATCCATGAATCTATGCCATAATTAACCAATGTCAGGGAAATGTAATCCTAACATGTACCTGAAAGTACAGAAATATTTAGCAAACTGAACTAATGACTTGGGCACTACCAATGCTTGGTCTTCCTACTGATGAACTTCCTCTTTAATTACAAGTATATTCCTTTAATATCGTCATATGTGTGTGAGAAGGAAGAAACTTATGGTTCTCTTTCTGAAAGTAGAGCTTCAGAACTTGATAAAGAGCTAAATAGGAAACTTGGCCTTGGGAATGACTTCAAAGCAGTAAGACCGACCTATGACAGAAGATGACTGGATAGTAGAAAAACAATCTAGTATAAGCAGAGAGAATATAAAATAAAAAAAAAACTGGAAGGGGACACAGTCAATGTAACAGTAGGGTACCTTTTGTCAGTGAAGTACTTCCTAATCTATCCTATTCAACACCAGGATTTAAAATGCTATTTACTTTTGGGTTCATCTATTTCAAATGTATCTCTTTAACAAAGCCTGAAGGCAACACTTTCAATATTTGCTTGAAAATTAAATTATTAAAAGTTTTGCTGAGACAGTCTATGGCAAATAATGTGTGTGTGTATGTCTGTGAGTATATACACATATAGAGTTAACTAATAAAGTTAGTCATAAGTAAGTGCAGAAAATACACGATATATGTCTGATTGAACTAATTCCTTTTTTGTTTGTTTGTTTTGTTTCTTAACAGGATGTTGGTTCTGCCTTCTCCAGAAGAGTATTTATCTAGATTGAGTTCTCAATCTTCAATTGAGGTCTCTATCTCTCACCTGTTGTAACTTCTATGTTCCACATTTTATCATGCTGTGCTAGTTGCTTTAGGCTATCAGAAATGTTAATTGTGGTAATTCATCAGTGTCCCTCTGCTTGCAGTTGCTTTCCTTTCTGTCCTTAAATCTCTCTTCCTGGATACAGAATTAATCAGCTACACTACTGGGTCAATCAGTGTTCCTACTTCTCTTTCTAATTGCTCTTGCGTTCATCCGGTTGATACTGGAACTGCCACTGTTGCTGGAAACCAAACACCTCTCCTCTCATTTGTTCCTGCTCTCTTACTGTTGCCCTTTCTGCGCTGCTTTTTTTCTAAGGATGGTTTATAGCATTCAGGGATTCCTACTTCGGGAAGAAAAGCAGGCTTTTTTTTACCCCCAAAGATATTTCCATTCCCCTTAAAATAGTAAATTTAGTAAACATTCACAGGGCACCTATTTTGGTCGATACTGTGCTAAATGCTAGGGATTCAGAAATGCATTGAGTATAGTCCCTGCCTATATTCTCCCAAGTGTCTCTTATTGGCCCAAACCAAAAGACCAAGAGCAGTCAAGCAAGTATCTTTAAAAAAGAAGAAGGCTGTATATAAGACAACAGAGTTACCCAGGACCATGGTGGATCAAAAAACACCTATCCATTGTTGTTATTTGGGTAAATAATCAGAGACCTTCCAAATTATGTGTGAGTTGAAATCTTGAATTTGAAATTTTTAAGTGTTAGCAATTGGTCTAAACATTTTCAAACCCTGTATGAATCCAATAAAATGTATTTATAGATTGGATAAAACCTTAAGACCACCAAAGGTGATTTTTGAGGTAAGCCATTTACAATGTAATGGTTTCCTTACTTTTCTGCACATCTTAAAAAATTATTTGCTTATGTGCAATTTACATGTTGATGATATAATCTAGATAGCTCTGGCCTGAACTGACAGAAAATGAGTTAAGAAAATCATGAATTCAAAACCCAAGAAGCAAAATATGGCTTGGGATCTGAAAATTGATAAGATAATTTCAACAGAAACTAAGTATTTACCAGGACCCCACTGAGGCATCACAATTTTATCAGGACCAGGGATCGAGAGAGAAAAACCAGGCAGCAGTGGCAGCGAAGCAGGAAAAGCATGAGTTATCAAATATATTCAATATAATTACATAATTCCTTCCACTAAGCAAACCTTTCTTGAGTACCCTATGCTTTAGCAGCACTATGTTAGGTTCAGGGTTTACAAATAATAGCAGTTGGAAACCCCTGTGTCTCAGCACAAGAATGGAGACTCTTTGGCAAGATGACTTATGGAGGGTGTGAGCTCAGGAGAAAAATTATCAGGGAGAGAGGGAAGCAGATGTGTCAGATGTAGAAGCTAGGCAAAGACATGGTTTCGGAAGTTTAGCCTCAACTGGATCCCATGAGGAGTATAAGTTGCAACACAGGGGGTTTTCTATTCTACAGACAAGAGGGGGTAGGCTATTATATACTTGTATCAGTAAGTCATTTGTTAGAGCTGCTACAAGGGGGAATAGTACCCCTTGTGTGATGGCTCCAGTAAGCCAAGAGCAATCTTCCAGCGAGGAGTGAGGGTAGAGAGTACCAACAGCATAGCTGTGTACCTGGCTCAGTAGAGGTAGTCTGGACCACGATAGTATATGCTACATCCTTTGTTCAAAGAAATTAGAAATAGAGTTGCTCCAGGCCTCCTTTCAGCTCTTGTATAATCTCCCAGTATACAAAAAGAAATTTGTATACTTGATTAGAGATAATTGAGTGTACAAAAAGGTATGAGGAAAGCTATAACCCAAATGTTTTCTAAATGTCGTGGTAACAGTAGGAAGTACAGAGTAGATAAGGGAGGATCAGCACAGAATTCATAAAGGATGAAGCACTGAAGCTGATTGTTGAATATGTGTATGAATATTTCAGGTGGGAAAAGTCATCCTAAACAAAAGCGAAAACTTGCGTAGAGGCCTGAAGGAGTGAGAAACTATTCAGTCTACCAGTTGAAATGAAGCATTTCTTGAGGAGCTAAAACTGGAAAGGTTGCCCTAACTAAAATGAGTCATCTTATTACTCTTATGGCTAGACATCTGGACTATTTCTTCAAAGTAGTGTGGAAGCGCTAAAAATTTTAGCCAAAGAAAAGTAATTATGGAAACAAAAGAGAAAGAGGAATTTACCATATATATGTGCCTACACTAAAAGGGACTCAGAACAGAAGTAAAACACAAGGCCACAGTCCCATGTTTGCAGTGTAGGAACTATTCTTAATCATCTGGATGACTGCAGAAGTTCTAGGAGTGAACACAAGTAATTATTTTTATTATATAACCAGTAGAAGGCAGCACTATTTAGTGGAAATTGCATTAATTGGTATAGAAAAGAAATATCCCTCTATTTTATCCCCTTCAAATTCTGAAATAAATCGCTCTTCTAAAACTCCTCCCCCCTTAATCTGAAAAGTAGATGAAACAGGGCACTTCCAAAACACAAGACATAGGAAGTGACTGCTTCTTCAGTTCATGAAAAAAAATTACTAATCACAAGTATCTTGAAAATCTCCACATGATGAAGTTCTGCTAACTGCTATTCATGCTAGTCAATTGAAAATAATAGTGTATAGCAGCATAGTAGCTATATCAAGATTTCTGTAGGAAAGGTAACTTGAAGGAAGGAAATGTTATAGAAGGTTACATGAAATGTAGAGATTACCAAGGGAAAAGAATATTTTGTTTGGTAGGTATTAGTATTAGTACTGAAGTTTAATACATTCCATATTTAGGTCACAGATTTTAATGCAACTCCAATAAATAAAAGACGGCTTGAGAAAACATCACTGAGGGCAATAATTAAAGGCCCATTAATATGCTTTAGTAACAGAGGATATACACGTTGCACAGTTCAGACAGCTTCTTAGCACTGATTTATAGGTAAATGGCTGTGAAGGTTACTGTGGTGAACCACTCAAACTCTCCCTTCAGAACGGAAGCAGTCTTTTCTCCAGGAGCTGGAGGTGTTATAGAGACATTCATGTCCCTCTCCAAGAACTACCTTATGCCAAAAAAGGCTGCCTCATTCAAGGTCAGAAACTTACTAATTTACTATTTCTGAGCTCGAAATTCACCCTTCAACACCTACTCTCCAATAATGGACAGCTTAGCATTTCTCGTTTAGAGCGAACGTGATGTTAAGTTGACGCACTAGAGGTCGCTGTAGTGACATTGCAGGAGGAAGAAACTTTTGGCGGCTGCGCCATGGGTCAGAGGTTTGGTTTTGGCGGCTGCGCCATGGGTCAGAGGTTTGAGAACGTCCTGCGGTGTTCTGCCCCAACCATGCGCCAAGAATGCGCGATCCCTTGGTGACCTCTCAGCTCTGGCCCTGCCTGGTGATCACCTTTCATGGCCCTCGCAACACTAACATCGCCCTGTCCAGGCCTCCTTTCAGCACTGATGCCCGCCCCGTCCCCCACCCCCCTGCCCTCTTTTCTGCCAACTTGTGCGGCCACCCACCAGATGTTGTTTGCCTGCTTATCAGTGACTACAGACCCAGCTGTGGCCCAGAGGAACCAGCAGAGTAGTTTTTGCCAACCAGTGAGCTGCAACCCCAGCTTCTCCCGTGAAGTCAGCCTTGGGAAGGAGATTCTCTCCCAAGTTTGTACCTCCTTGGGTACTCTCTCTTCAGCCCTGGGTTATCATATAAAGTTCTCTTATATCTTATACTTATTCTTTTATCATAGCTTAATGGTTATTTATATTGAATCTCCTCTGTTTAAATTGTAATTTCTCTGGGCTCCAGTACCCCCTTCTATAAAACAGATATTAAAAACTGCCCCAACAAGATTACATGCTGTTTCTAAGGCTCAATTGATATGACACATGTACGAGCATTTTGTAAAGCGTAATGTGAAATATAAATGCAAGCTATTTTATTTTTGTATTAATAATGTTAGATGATTGACTTTGCACACGTAATATTTGATTATTGATATGAATGTTTGGTTATTATGCTACCACCATTCCTGATTCTGAAAAATGGTCTAGTTGTTTGTGGATTATTTCCAAATTATCATTCCCACTCATGCAGAAAAGTTGAAAATGCAAGCCGTGATATGATAAAACATCCCCTTATCTATCATAAAATTTTACTTAGAGGGAGAATTCTGACTGAAGTGCCATAAGAACATGATAAAGAGCTGAAGACTAGAAGTGCAAAATCACCCAAGCAAGTTTATAAAGCTTAGAAATCCCAGGCAGTTGATATTTCTCACACAGCTGAATACTAATGTATCCAAGAAAATAACATCAGCTCCAGATGCAGCTATTGGGAACGTGTGGTGGGACAGGTCATCTGTGCTTTTCATCTACCAAATGCATCCTTTAAAGGTAGTACAAGATGAACTTTGGTGAGAAAAGGAAGAGGGAGAACTTAAACATCAACATTAATTTTGTCTTACCTCTGAAAATACCCAGATCTAAATACCACATAAATATATTAACTTTGTGTTATTTTTCACTTGTTAAATGGCTTTGAAATTATTCAAATCAGTAGTATAGGAAAAATTAAAATAGAATCAACCAACTGAAATGTAAATCTTGTTGTTTGAACTGTGCAAGTGATTATGAAATATTTTTAAGTATTCAATTCAAACGTATAGAAAGGAATAAAAACATTTTTAAAAAGTCATATGTAAATCCTTCTGAACCAAAGCTATCAACTTTCATGACTAAAATATTATGAGTATTTTTTGTTAGATTATCTTGTTATCAAACAACTTTCAGGGTCCTTCCTGGTACCTTAAAGACAGTAAATATGTGAAAATTGAAATGTTTAGCTTTGGTAAATTGCAATGATTAAAAATGCCTTTTAAAGTTGAATTTAGACTAAGTAATAATGACATTTTCATATTCTAGGAGAATATTTCATCAGTTGAAAGGAATATAATAGTATGCATTACTACTACTACAGGTATGTCTGAGTATGAATAAAAAAATTGCTATTAAATGTGTGTCCCAGATTGAATTCTCCAGGAACAGTTGCTGAGACAGAGTTAGGAGACAAGATGCTTATTGGAGATGAGGAGGGGAAGCAACTGAACTGTGAGTCAGGAAGCTTCAAAGTGAGTAATGCCTTCTAAAAAGTCTCATGTTGGGTTGTAGGTTGCTGGGCCTTTGTATTCCTGCTGTAGAAGATGAGTGAGAAAGTGGCCTATTCTGGGGAGGATGTGCCCGCTTATGAGGAAGTTCTCTGCAGCTGAGAGACCATGAAGAGGCTGAGAGCTGGAGGCTGCCTGCTGACGCTCCCCATGGCTGAGCAGCAAGTCCCTCCTTGAAAGTGGATCTGCACGTCTACCAGTCCACACCCTCTGTCACTCAGATCTATCTCTTTATGCATATTTGGGAACAGCTTCTACAAAATCCTGGGAGCATCTCTCTCTGAGCTGAATCTTAGAAGAAGGAAGTTAATGAGACAAACTATAGTCCCTGGTGCTGCAGTTGGGCTCTTTACCATAACTGTTCTTCATCTCCTTTTTCCACTTTTTGTATAACCTCATCATCAGCTACCACATATGTTGGTCTGCCTTAGTGCATTATCTGGTGGCATGACCCAGATCCTCACCCCTGAGGTCTCTGAGTGCCTGGACACTCTGCTGTTCTAAGAACCTAGTGGCCATACCTGTTTCTTTACAATCACAATTGGGCAAGGGGATACCAAGAAGTGCACAAGTGGATCACTTGGATTCCACACATAATCCTCTATGCTCCCATTGTGTAAGCAGCCCTACTTTCTCCTCATGAGCAAAGTCAGTTACCTTGTGACAGTGACTCCTTTTTTTGTGGAGCTTATAATTCAGCGGGACTCTGCTGTATTTCTAGGGAAATTGTGCCCTCTTTTGAGAAAAAGATGTCTAAGTACTCAGAGCCCAGAGTTGTAGAAATAGGGAGAACAAAAGACTCCAGTGGGTCACTGGAAATAATGGTAAGTGAATGGAAACTCCTGATTCCAATGTTTGGTTCCCAGGTATTCGTACATACTGGGAACACAGTATCATATAAAGATAGTTAATTCTGGGTGTACACTAAATCCTGGGGGATAGAATATTGCTTCCAACCTGCTCCTTCAACTGTGCTTTGCCCAGCCTGGTCCAACATTAACAGGCCCACAGATTCTGAGTCATAAAATATGTTATTTGACCAGTGGATCTCATGATCGAGGGCCCATTCCCACATCATCCTTGCCTTAAAGAAATCTTTGGTCTGCTGCTTTGTTGTAGAATCACATGCCAGGAGATCAAACACTATAAACTCTTGGGCAATGGTGCTAGCTGAGGATCTACAGGCAGTAAAGGCAAATACACACCTAGAATAAGTATCTCTTACTATAAAAATGAGCTATTGGCCTTTCCAGGTTAGAAGGGACCCAACATTGTCAACATGCCACTAGATGGTCAATTGTGCTCCTTGAGGAATGGGATAATTTTAAGGATAATAACTATTTTTTATTGCTGCCAGACTGAATTATTACTGGTTGCAGTAGCAAGATCAGTCTTGGTCAGTGGGAGTCTACGTCATTAGGAAAATGTATAACCTCTACCCCTGTCACCATGGCTACATCATTTTAGCACTGGGATAGGCCCATCAACATTACTGGTTGGACAGGTTGTGGTCTATTTTGCATCCACCCCTACCATGATGGATGATTACTGTTGAGTATTAACATGTGATACGAATACCTTCTATTCACACTCTATACCCACTCTTGAATGCACGTCCTCTCTGATAAAATTTCTTTTTCCCAACCTTCTAATCTTTCTCCTTCTAGGCACCTGATGAGCTGGCCAGACTATTTGCTACTATCCATGAGTCTGCATATACTTTAAGCACGGAATATTCCTTTTTGACATGAAAAGAATAACCAGATAAATTCCCTGAAGCTCTGCTCATCGGGAGGATTTTTCTTTACCATCATCTGAAAATGTCATTGAAGGTATAATTCAGTTACCATTCAGTTTTCAATTTGTGCCCACATACTAAGCCAATCTATGTGTAAATAATTATTGGGCTTCTTTCTCTTCCTTCAGCAGATAATATAGTATTCTGCTGTGTAGCCATAAGAGTAAGCTGAGAGAGTGACACTGACAGTGGTGGCTCTCATGGAGCGAGGGGGGGAGGCGGGGGGGGGGGGTGTTGGGTTACCTGTCATCCAGCTTATTTGTAGTCACTACGTTTATTCATGCTCCATTCTGGATGTACCACTGCCATCAGACATTGGATTTTCACTGGAATTTTCCAACCTTATGATTTGGTGACTTTCATACTCATGATGAGCTGTTCTGGCCATATGGTCACTTAATGTCCTATGGACAATCATTCTATGTCCATCAGGGGCCAGTAGCACACCAGAAGTTGTTTTTCAAAAGGAATATAATTATTTTTTGCTGATGGCAAGGCTTTGTTTCAGAACCTCGTGAGCCTGTATTGTGATTCTTTTAGTAGGGCTTGCCACAATTTCCACACAGCATCTTTTCCCATTATTGATATTTCCAGCATGACGATATCTGCCAACTCTTATGGCCTAAGCAGAAAGGCTGTTTGCACTGCAGCACGGGATTGCTGCAGAGCCCTATTATTCTCTGGTTCCTGTTCAAAGCTGGCAGCCTCTCATGCCACACAATCTTTAGGTGGGAGCAGTATTGCAAAGTGTGGTATATGCTGTGTTTAGAACCTAGAGAGACTTGCTTGTCTCTTATATTGGAGGAAATACCCTAGCATACCCTGACTGGAGGATTTCCAAAATGTTAAGGATGTGGCTGGTCCTGCATCTTGGTAGGGTTTATCTCTTATTTCTGGAGCTTTTGTGTTTTTCCAAGGCCTCTATGTGTTATCCATCTCTTGCCTCTTTATATGGTACCAAAGAAATTTGTGGGCTTTCACACCTGGCTTTCAATTGTCTCCTGGTCCCCCTTGGCTACTTGATATCATTTTGTAATTTAACAGTGGCTTTTAGTGATAACAACCCAAACCTATTGTTATTGTTATTTTTTTTTCCATGAGAGAAACTCTTGCATTCCTAGGCCAGGGTGAGTTTAATTTTTTTTAACAGCTTTGTTAAGATGTAATTCATATACCATATAATACACATATTTAAAATATACATTCAGTATTGCTTAGTATATTCACAGTATTGTACAACCTTCATGATGATCAAACTTTGTATTTTGCCTCCCTGAAAGAAATCCGTACCCATTTGGAGTCACACCTACCTTCTATCCCCAGTCTTATGAAACCATTAATTAACTTTCTGTCTCTACAAATATGCCTATTTTAAACATTTGATATAAATGGAATAATACAATATGTACTTTTTTGTCACTAGCCTTTTTCACAGTATAATTTTTTTCAAGGGTCATGCATGTGATGGCATGAATCACTATCTCTTTTAAGTCTTAGATAATATTCAATTGTATTGACACATCACATTTCGTTTATCCATTCATTTGCTGATGGACATTTAGGTTGCTTCCACTTTTGGCTATGTAAATAATGCTGCTAAGAACATTTCTGTACAAGATTTATGTAGATATATTGCTTCATTTTTCTTAGGTGTATACCTAGGAGTGCAATTGCAGGGTCATATAGTAACTCTATGAGTAAATGTTTGAGGAACTATTTTCCGAAGAGTCTGGTCCCTTTTCCATTTCCACCAGTAAAGTATGCAGGTTTTAGTTTCCTCACATCCCTATCATTTCATTATAGCCACCCTACTGGATATGAAGTGCTATCTCATCGTGGATTTGATTTTCATTTACCTAATGTTGAGTGTGTTTCTTGTGTTCCTTTATCCATTTATCTAATATTTCCTCCACAATTATTATATACCTAGTACCTTGTATATGCTAGGGAAATCCCTCTCACTAGTACACCTGCTTAATTCACCCCCAGTGAAATCTTAATAACTCAACAGCCATCTTGTGCCAAGAGTTTGCCAGGCTCCACTTGCCACCAGGAGTCTTCATAGCAAGTTGGGTGGTGATCTAGTTCCAAAACACCATCTTAATGCGGCTTTCTCAGTTCACTCCTGGTGCCAGCTGTTGCTGACTAAGTTTTTCAGAAGCAGATGTAAGACAGTTGGTGGTGCAAGATATATATTAGGAATCAACATCTGTTAAGGGAGCTAGGAGAAGGAGGATCAGGCCGAGGATGAAGTCAAACTGAGATGCATGCCTGAAGGGTTAGGTTAAATTGGTGGGGGCTTTGTAACAGCACTTGCTTATTACAGTGTCCTGTTTGGGGGTAAAACACCCTTACCTGATTCAGCCAGCAGACGTGGACTGCCCTCAGAAGGGTTTACAAGCAAGGCTATTCTCTGCAGGTGAGGCAAAACCAGAAGGAGCTGACAGCTGGAAGCTGTCTGCTGACTCCCTCCCAAAAGCTGGGCATCAAATCTTTTCTTTCCATAGTGATCTGAGTATCACATCACCATGTCTACCATAAATGTTATACCAGGATGCAATTTAGAACCTTCCTAGTAATTAGCTATATTTTATTATGTAGCTTTTGGTCATGTTGAATAATCTCCAAACATTAAATAATTAAAGGATGAATATGAAGTGTTGATAGATAACATATGCAGGGGTTAACTTCCTCTTTTCAATTGTTTACTTATTTGCATGTATTTATATTTTGCTGCCTATTTATTATTCTGTAGAAATAGAAGTAGAAACTGGTTTCTTCTAATGAAACACAAAATTGTACAGCCTGAGAGATTTAGCTGGTCTTGAGTGAGACTTTCCCTCTCTCTTCTCCCCCTCTCTTTTTCTCTAAACACACACACACACACACATACACGCACACAAACACACTCACACATGCACACACACACACTACTCTGGTGGTTTTTATTGCTTAACATTCTTTCCTCTTAAATGTACATATTGCTTGAAATGATTTTCTCTCATTTGGAAACTCTTGTCTGCAAAGGCACTTAATTTTATGCCAAGAAGTTTATTACAAAATGAAAGGTATAAAATTTTACTCAGAATTCAACTGGCTGTGAGAGAGAAACATAGATGCGCTTCTCACATCTTTCTAGCCTTTTCTGTAATTTGACCTTTTGATACTAGGATATAACTTTTTCAATATTCAATTGCTATATTGCAAATGCATTGATCTTTCATGTCTTGGACATTCACTCTTCCATGTAGAATTGACTGAAATAAAATGTAATACAATATGCACTTTGAAGAACCTAAATCGATTTAGGTAATTTTGCTACAGAGAAAGAAATTTACTTATAAGAGGAAAACCATATTGGAAATCCTATCTTAAGTGGCAGGTACACTACCCATTTACTCTTAATACAAAGTAACTTCAAGTATGCTTATGTAGAGCTGAATAACAAGAACAAATCTTTTTAATACACATTAATATATTACTTTCTAGGCAATGACTTTCTCATACAATAGGTGCTTTATTTTTTTTCTCAACAAGTAGACATTTGATTCAATTTGCTCTAATGGCTTCTGTATTTTAATACTTGTATATTTACTTACCTAAAAAGGGTCCATTGGCTGTCTCTTAGTCTAAGTAATTGACACTGGTCTATGCTTTGAACACTTTAATTTAACATATCTGTATAGTATCTGAAAATTTTGAGTTTTAGTGAGTTACAAAGAAAAATGAAGTGATTTTTAGCATCAGATAGAGTGGGTAAGGGTAAGTTCTTATCATAACCAAAGTGCACATACACACGCGTGCACACACACACACACACACACACACACACCAAGGGCTTCTATGCTACATCAGGATACCTGAAGGGCTATTTGATTTTTCTTCTCCTGTATAGAATTTATCACAGTGGATAAGAGGGAGACTGGAAATGGGTTGGTGGGCCCTCTCAACTACCAAAATAATAGAATTACCTCTCATCCTAAAAGACTGGAACAAAATTGTTGCCAAGGAGCAGAAAGGTAAAATTTCCTCTGTAGGACTATAGCTATCCATACAACTAGTAATTCAGGGACACACTTCCTTTAAAAGCCTTTCAATCCTGGCAAATTCCTAAAGAGAGGTAAATTCTGTTAAGTGAAATGTTATGCCTTCTTGTTCTTGCTTTTGCCTCTCACTTGAGAAAAAAGGTGGGGGCACAGCTTAAGTGGAAAGAATTACTCTTATAAGAAAAATCAGTATAAGGATAAATTAGACCAGTATTGTATGAGATATTGAGATATTGTCAAGTTATCAGTGCTGCTTCTTTCCCCCTGTTGTGATGTTTCTGAGTTTGTTCTAGTATTAGATAACAACCTTGGTAATAACACTATTGGTTTATGTTCCTTCTATTAATAGGACATCTAGAGAGCTCAGGAGTATATATTTGGTTATGGAAAAAACCCTGCCTTTATTATTAGTTTTATTATTTTTAACCCTGCTTTTATTTACCAAAACACATTTATTTTAATGAACAAGCATCATATATGTGAACATACATACATGAAGTCAGGTATTACTAAAAAACCTTTCTTTGAAACTAAGGGTTTATGTCATTAGAAGGGGCAGTAAACTCTAAAATGATCTAATAATCTTGCTGAATTCTTTTTCATATACAGGAAATTTTATTTCCATAAAACGCTTTTCTTCAAATCAAGCTTCAAAGCTTTTAGCAGATCTGGTTTACCTCTGTTCATAGCAACATTTTTGAGAACCATAACCTAGCCTTAAAGTGTGACATGAAAGTTTTGGCTTTATGTAAATAATTTTAAATGCTATATTGTTTAAATAATTTTAAATGCTATATTGTTTAAATAAGTAACTCATTGTTTCTGAGTGTCAGCACTACAAATCTATCTTCTCTTTAGCTAGCACTATAACTTAAACAGAAACTCAGTTATAACAGGTAGAAGCTGGATTTTCTATTTCATCGTCCTCATGACATTTTTATTTAATTAAGAGGCGTGTGGAGCAAGGAACAGATACATGAACTAGTTGGCACTTGGTTCCTAATTTCTCTTCTCTTCTCTCTCATATTTCATCTCTTCTCTTTCTTCTCTCTCATATTTCACCAAGCCTTTGGAACTTACAGTGTATATTCAGGGTAGTTAATTTTTAACCTCTGCTGTCATGAACAGTTTGCTGTCTAGAAACCAATTCATCATCCATGTACTAAGCACCCATTATGAACAAGCCATTGTGTTAGGGATTCAAAGATGAAGAGAACATTGCCCTCTCCTAATGAAATGATATCTAACTGGACTTCTACATACTACCTACAGTTAGAGCTGCTCCCTTACCTCTACCAACCCCAATCATGTTCTTCTTTTATATTAAGGACTAGATATATTGTATGGGCCTCTCCTGCTATCAGAAATCCATTGCCTGTAACTTTCTGTTGCTTATAGCTTGGCTCTCTCCTGCTCTTTCTGAATGCCAGCATGTAGCCACCTACAGACACCGTCTTAACCAAATGAACTAATAATTATCTGAGTCTAAGCAGACAGGATACATCTCCATTATATAACCATATATCCTAGATCAGTCAAGAATCCAAATTTTCAATATTGGTGGCCAAAACTTTTTTCTATCTTTCATTGACTTTATTATTGGTTGGACTCATTTGGAAGGATCTATATACTTCCTTATAAAAGGGAGTGTCTAACTTCAGGAAATTATATTCACAAAGACTGTTCAGAGTCTAAATTTTTAACTCCAGCAAGATTCTCCAATTAAAAAATAGTGTAGAAATTATGCTAAGATAAGAGAAAGTTTTTCCAAAAGTATGCAAAATAAAACACATTGACTTAAAATATTATTGGATATCAATAAGAAACAAGGTATAATGGGGATAATAGAAGGGGTTTTGGAATTGAACAAAACTGTTAATATACTGACTCCTTTTCTTTCTTTCTTTCTTTCTTTCTTTCTTTCTTTCTTTCTTTCTTTCTTTCTTTCTTTCTCTCTCTCTCTCTCTCTCTCTCTCCCTCCCTCCCTCCCTCCCTCCCTTCCTCCCTTCCTCCCTTCCTTCCTTTTTTTGATTGATTTATTTATTTTAGAGAGAAGGAAAGAGAAAATGTGTGTGGGGGGAGGGGCAGAGGGAGAGAAAGAACCCTGAAGCAGACTCCCGGATTAGCTGGAAGTCTGAGATCCCATTTGGAGTCCCCGAACCCAGCAGATTCCTGTAGCACACTCCCATGCTGCTCCCCCTGGTGGAGGAACATGAGTCTCCCTGGATCTGCCACTTTTGGGGTTCCTGCTGGAACTGATACTGAGTTCAGTTTGGGACCTGAACTGAAACCAAGAGTCAGACCCTCAACTGACTGAGCCACCCAGGTGCCCCTACACTGGCTCCTTTTCTTAAAATCTGGGTAATATTCAACACCTGCTTAATTTAAACTCTTAGGGCTTCAGTTTTGTTAAATGTGTTATGTATGGGGGGGGCAAGATGGCAGAGTAGGAGACCTAAATTTTGTCTGGTCCCAGGAATTTAGCTAGATATCAAAGCATTCTGATGACCTACAAACTCAACAGGAGATCAAAGAGAAAAACAGCAGCAATTCTATGAACAGAAAAGCAACTACTTTCTGGAAGGGAGAACATGTGGAGAAGTGAATCTGAGGTGATATATGGGAAGATAGACCGTGGGGGAAGGGGCTGGCTCCTGGCAAGAAATAGAGCAGTGGAGCACAAAATAGGAACTTTTAGAAGATTGCTCCACTGAGGGACATCACTCCAGAGGCTAAGCAGGGGGTGGAGCTCTCATGGGGAAAGTGTGGTCTCAGGTCTTTCAAGGTCACAGAAAGACTAGGGGTGCCTGAGTGTGGCAGAGCTCCCAGGTATTGGAGCTGGGAAGCCAGCTGCAAAGACGGAGCTGAGGAGTGGGCTCTCAGCTCAGGGTTGCTATAAAGCATGATCCCTGGCACAGTTAGAGCATTACTCTTCCAGCAGGAACCCCAAAAGTGGCAGATCCAGGGAGACTCATGTTCCTCCACCAGGGGGAGCAGCATGGGAGTGTGCTACAGGAATCTGCTGGCTTCGGGGACTCCGAATGAGATTTTGTGCCAGACATAGAAACACTCGGTTACAGGCTGGGTGTGCACAGAGTGTGGCCAGAGACCACGGAGACGGGAGTGACTGACTGCTTTTCTCTGAGGGCTCACTGAGCAGTGAGACCCGAAGCTCTCAGCTCCTCTAGGCCCGGAGATTAGGGAGCCGCCATCTTTAGTCCCATCCTCCAACACTCAGGGAACAAAAACTACCAAGAGCAAAACCAACCAGATTACTTAGCCTGACCCCTGGCAAGGGCAGTGCAATTCTGCCTCAGGCAAAGACATTTGAGAATCACTGCAACGGGCCCCTCCCCCAGAAGATCAACAAGAACATCCAGCCAAGACCAAGTTCACTGATCAGTGAGAACTGCAAAACTTCAGAGCAATGGGAATACAGCCCATAGAATTCATGGCTTTTCCCCCATGATTCTTTAGCCTTTCAAATTTAAATTTTTTACATTTTATTTTTTCTTATTCTGTTTTTTAAACTTTCCTCTTTCCCATTTTAATCTTTTTTAACTATTTTATCTTTTCAATATCTTTTTAAAAATCTTTTTAAATTTTCATTGTTATAGTCAGATTCTCTCCCTTCATTGTATTTAACCTTACTTATTGTATACATATAAGTTTTTCTGTCTTTGAAATTTTAGGATACAGTTTCTTCTAACAGATCAAAATATATACTAACTCTAGCATATGGATTTGTTCTAGTCTCCAGACTGATCACATTCTCTTCTTTTTTTTTTTTTCAACAAACTTCTTATCTTATCAATCCTTTTTAAAAATCTTTTTAAAATTTTCATCTTTACAGTCATATTCCATCCCTCCATCATGTTTACCTTATTTGTGTGTGTGTGTGTGTGTGTGTGTGTGT
>CM053612.1:83678942-83700373 GCA_028646535.1 Procyon lotor | reverse complement strand
GGAAAAATGAAGCAAGATGGGGCCAGGGAGGGAGACAAACCTTAAGAGACTCTTAATCTCAGGAAACAAACTGAGGGTTTCTGGAGGCGAGGGAGATGGGAGGGATTTGGTGGCTGGGTGATGGACTTTGGGGAGGATATATGCTATGGTGAGTGCTGTGAATTGTGTAAGACTGATGATTCACAGACCTGTACCCCTGAAACAAATAATACATTATATGTTAATAAAAATATATTATGTATGAAAAGTTAATAATATCCTCCTCCTGAGTTGGTAAAATGATTAAAGCATAATATAATATTTTTCAGTTGAACCATATGAAAATTGCCAAGATTCAACTTTTTCGAACCTAAAAAATGGGCAATTTTTATCATTCACAATTGAAAATGTATATAGAGCACTTTGTACAGAGAGCACTGAATTACTTGTAGCTCTTACTGTTTCCATGGGAAAGCTGGTACAATCAGAGCCTTCCCTTGCACCACGCCTCCCACTGCACCTCCAGAACCTTGGTAGTGGAAACAGAGAACTTTCTTTACTGTCTTCCCTACTTCTAAAAATGTGATTTCCTTGGCACAAGTCTTGAGGTAGTGATTCAAGTGTATCCCATGGGAGGGGTTGGGGGGATGTAAGGGGGAAAATAGGTGGATAGTTCTGTGGTTTAAAAACTTTGCAACAGGCTGCAAGCTGGGTTGTGCTAAGAGGAAGAGAAAGAGACTGGTATTGAGTGAAGTGCACTTTGGGGCTCCTTCATTTGTGAGGATGAAACCAATTCAGCTGTGGCTATTTCTATCCCTATTTCTTCCTATTGATTCTTTCCATAACTGCTGTAATGACTGACAACCCCTCTCTTCTATAGTTCTTGTCTCGCCCATGGGAGTTTTGCAGTCCAGTAAATTAATGGAGAATGCTTGCAAGGAATTCAAGAGAGCCTTCCCTTATTCCCCTTTCTATAACTCTTCCTACGACTAAGGGCAATGTAAGCTTCCGAAGCAACAAAAAGTAAGAGAGAATGAATTTTCTACAGGGGAAATAAATATGGTTCTGGGGTAGCCCATTCAGGGCAGCTCTTCCCAGGTGGGGGCTCATATATGTTTATAAATATTTTTGGTTACCTTTATTCATTTGACACACACCTGTCATCTCCTCAAATAGACTGTCAGCGACTTAATGTCAGGGGCCACATCACATCTGTGTGTATCTTCCTCTTTCATCCTGCTACTTAGTTTATTTTTCCTATACATTTAAAATAGATCTTAATAATAATACACCAACTCCCAAAACCAATAAAGCCTCTTTTACTTTTAAAATATCTTGTTTCAAGTTCTTTGATTTTCTAACAGAAAGATCATACCCCTGCTTTATCTATTTTGATATGTCATTTCCTCTTGCTACAGCACTTTCGAAGTGGAGCAACTGCTTCATTTCCTTCTGAGGCCATCCTCTCACACACTTGAAGACATCTATTAAGCTTGGATAGCTTCCTTTGTTGTGGCTCAATAGCCTGAACTTCATTTTTGTTCAGAGAAGCAATTTCATATCCTTTAATCTTTTCACTTGATCTTCTCTGGATTCTTTCCAGTTTCTCCCATATATTTTTATAAACGGCGAAATTTAAACTTTGCTTCTAGAGATTCCCAGGAAAAAGCTGCATAATTACTCCCCCCCCCATCAGAGTTTAACTCCCCTCAGAACAACTAGAACAATGTCTTTGTTTATAGGTGCATGGGTATGGTACAGTTCATGCTTAACCAGGGTGTACCTAAGGCTTTTATAGTTAGTTCTGGAGCTCTGAAGTCTTTGGTGAGAGAGTCATCTTCAAGAATTCTGGCTTTGAAAGGATTTTGATATTATGACTCTATAACTTTAGGGCTTCAGCAATCTACTAAAGAAAGGTGTAGTAAATTAAAGATGGACATACATTTTTTTGTTGCAGTTTCCATGGAGAGGTTGAGTCTGTATTTCCTGCCCTTAAATCTGGGCTGAACTGTGACTGCTTTGACCAATAGAATATGGAAGAAGTAATATTATGCCCAGTCCTAGGCTGTCTTAGTTTGGGCCTCCATACCAAAATACACTGGGTGGCTTGAACAACAAATATTTAGTTCTCACAGTTCTGAGGTCTGGGAAGTCCAAAATTAAGATGTCGGCAGATTCAGTTCTTGGGGAAGATACTCTCGCTGGTTTGTAGACAGACACCTTTACCCTGTATTCTCACATAGCAGGTAGAGAAAGCTCTCATGTCTCTTCCTCTTTTTTAAGGGTATTAATTCCATCATAAGAGCCTTATTACTTAATCTAATCCTAATTACTCCCTCAAGGCCCCACTTCCAAATACCATTACATCTGGGATTGGGGCTTCAACATATACATTTTGGGCATGGGGGAAGACAAAAACATTCAGTCCATAGGACAGGCCTAACTTTTTGGAGAATTATCAGTTATCACTTCTGCCTCTTGGAGCCCAGAGTGGACAAGTAATAAATCCAATTACTCCGTTGGAGAGAACTTACGCAGACGTAGCATACGTAAGGAGAGACACAGCTGAGACATGCCTTTCGGCAGTCCCTGCCAAGTAGGTAGGCATGCGAGTGAAGCTATCTTGGGTCCTCCAGACCAGTTCAACCACCAGTTAAATACTATGGATTGGCCATGTCAATGCCACATGGACCAAAAACATTGTCTCACCGAGCCCTGCCTAAATTCTCAACCTAGAGTATTGTAAGAGATAATAATAAATTGTTTTAGCAAGCCACAAGTTTTGTAATCATTTGTTATATAATACCTAACCAAAACAAGAGAGAAACACAATTCCCTCTCTTCACATTATGACCTTTTCTGTATGTCCCTCAATATTTTCTTAGCCTGTAAGTATCTTTGAGTACTCTGGCTAAGCGGCTGTGGCTGTGGCTATGACCTCTGGCTGTGACCTCTGTCACAGTCTGGGTCTGGGTCACAGACCCTCTGTGTGACCCAGTGTGACCCAGCTGTGATCCAGCTGGGTCACACTCAGCACTCTGGGGTGAATGTAGAGTGTTTGATTATCATCATACAAACAACTCCAAGTACATCTTCAAGAATTTGGATTTTCAGGTTACTTGGCCACCACAGTTAGGTCATTTAGGGTCACTGGAAAGACCAAAATGTTAAATAGGCAATTTCATCTCTTTATGGAAGCTTCTGCTTTTTTTCATCTTAGAGCCCTGAGCTTCTGTGTGACAAGTAAGACCACTCTGTTACAGAGATCATGTGAAGATGAAATATAACTTCTGTATCATCACTCGATTAATACAAGCTCTACTCTAACTTATTCCAAGCCGAAAAGTAAGTACTGTCTCATAGTTTTATGTGGAAGACTGATTCCTGATTTATTTTTGTCCCAGGAATAAAGCTATAAAATATGATGGAGAATATGATTAGATGTGTATAGGAGGGTGAGGGACAAACCTACAGTGTATCCCAGGATTCCTTAATTCTTCCATTTGATTCCTGAATACTCATTCCTAAACCCCAGAGTCTTAAAACAGAGATTTATTTATTGAGGGTTCTGTGGACATGGTATGCTATTTCCCCATGGAAAAATTGTCTATTTTAGAGATCCCACTTTGGATATATTTTCTGAAAACTTTTGCAAGTCTCAAAACATGATCTGAAGATTACACACTGCAAAGATTAAAGATCTCACACTGCATTGTTTCTAATCAATAAACAGAACTCAATCCTGCTAAAATGATATTCTTACACTTGGAGTGATATTCACTGGCCTATTTCCGTCACTATTACTTCATCAAAAGTAGGGGCTTATTTCCTGTTGGTTCACTTGTCTAAGGGCAGGAAATCAAAAGATTTAATTCCTGTGGACCCAATTGTTTTTTTAAAATACTTCAGAGTATGTCATTATCATTAACCAACATGCTTTCATTATCAGCAGTCACCATTGCAAGATTATTTTTACTTTAACTGCCAAATGTGGTTGATACCTGCACTCTCCCTATTTCTTAAGGTGTGAAAATAATGGATATTTAAGAAATCACACACGAACACAAAGAGAGACTTACACATACATCAACAAACAATTAGTCTGGCTGGGGCTGTTAATGTGATTACCTTCGTGTTTTAATCTACTCTCTTATTCTAGTCTCCAACTACTGAGAGATGTTTCTGGTATAATAGAAGCAATGATGCCCTACCTGAAGAACACATTCGAAGCCAATCTCTCATAGTTAAAGGTAACGAAGTAAGTCAATTCAGTAAGGCAAGCAAAAGACATAGACAATCTGTTCCACTTAGACCCTTAGTGAATCAACAGATGGTTGGGATTGTGCAGAAGTATGCTCAGGGCCTGCAGATCTGATAACCAGAAAAGTCAGCAAGAGCAGCTGAGTTGCATTGTTGGTGACAATTCACCAACCAGCTGAAAGATCATTGAAATTTTGGCAACCTCTGGGCTTTTCTGAACTAGAGGAATAGATTTTCACCAACCCTTGAACTTTCAAAATGCAACATGAAGGAGATACATAGTACAGAGGGAAACATATTTGGAAAGGACACTAATCACTGTGTTTTGGGAACAAAGGATGGCTGGAATATTCTTAGCTGTGGAGGGCTGTTTGAAACTTAGGTTACCTGAGTGCATGTATGTTAAACCTTGTGATTGCTTAATTATTACATTTTATGGATTTGAGGAGCCAATAGGTTGGATATAAAGAAATGTTTGTGTTTTGGGAAAATATAGTCTCTGAAAAGTAGAGCCACATAAGAACATCAACAGAGCAGAAGAACAGATATAGGCATCTGATAGAAGCAGATTCTCCGTGAAGCTAAGGATGCTGTAGCTTCAGGGTCCTGCACTTGCTGGTGATTTTTTTCAAGGGCCTCAAGCAATGTGTCCACATAATCCTGTGTTTTGTAAAATTTGTACATTCAGATTACTTTTTGTAGTTCAGTTTCTTCACATTGTGACATGTTTTCTGTCACTTTTTCCTTCTGTCAGTTGCCACTGGTGTAGCCAAAGAAATTTTTGGGATATGACTAAGGTGAAGGTGCATTAGGGAATATTTACTTTGAATTTACTGGGAGATATCTCCCCGATTAGTGTGGTTTTTCAGCCATGTCCAAGAAAAGTTATTTCTAATCATCCACACAGCAATGCTTCCATAAAAACTACACTTCACAATTCTGTCTGACCTAGTGCTGTGACAGGGATACATAGGACCAGAGTTATTACTGTCACACAAATGTGCTCTAAGGAACTCAGCATTAAAGATTTGTGGACAGAAGAAACAAAGTTTGAAATGTATGAAGCCAGGAGCTGGTCTGTGAGAAATTCGTCTACTCATTAGTCATATAACATTGTAATGGGAGGATTTGGTTTCCACTGATGCCTGTCAAAGCAGAATATATTTCATAATACAATATACACTATTATAAATGCACCATATCTTTTTCCTGTTTTGATGGGAGTCATGCAAAAAGGAATTAATCTAAATTCTTATTGATATATGTAAAGGGAGGGGGAGAGAACTCGTAGTGTTATTACCAACACCTAGTAATGTTTGGGAAGTTGCACACTTTGCCCAACCAAAGCATTGGATTGTGTCTTAATGCATCCATTTGGATGAGACAACAAAGCATCCCCACTTTGTTGTAACAAATTCTGAGAGATCTAGATTAAATAGTTTAGCAAAGCAACACATCCAGCAAAGCAAGAAAAAAAATATTCTAATGACAATTCATCTAATACTTCTTCCATAGTATATGCAGTGAGAGTAATTTGATTATACATTACTTTAACTCAATAGAGAGTAGCAGTAATTTATAATGCATTTGAACTGTTGATCTGTGTCTTCCTGCCTGACAAATATAGACACAGTTCAACCTGAATTTTACTAGCTATATGAACTTAAGCAAGTCATGCAACAACTCTGGGCCTCTGTTTCTTTATCCGTAGAATAGAAATAACATTTATTCCCCTTGTATGTCAGGCTGTATTAAGAGAAATCTGGCACAATATTTATTATAAGTATGTGTATACTGCAAACTATCGTCTAGTGTTAATTTTAAGTCTTCAGTGGTGGTGGTTTAAAAAGGAAAATGTTACCTCATTTTATTTACCTCCAGGATTGTCCCTACTTCTGAATAACCTGACTATATTTTGTCTCAGCACAAGTAGGTTTATTTCTCAAGGCACGATTTTTAAATTTACTTCAAATTAATCAGTACAAAAATATAGAAAGAAAAAAACTTATAAAATGATGCATCGAGTATGATTTTTTTTTAAATTCTTCCTGGGGGGCGTGGTAGGGATAGGGTGGCTGGGGTGTGGACATTGGGGAGGGTATGTGCTGTTAAGTGCTGTGAAATGTGTAAGCCTGACCATTCACAGACATGTACCCTGGGGCAAATAATACATTATATGTTAATAAAAATTAAAAAAAAAAATTCTTCCTGGGGTACAGCAATTAAGTCTGCTTCCTGGTTGATACTGAAGATAAGTAAGTTAAGCCTATTCATAGTGACTTTATCTAAAGAAAAACACTGTCCCTTATATGGAAATAGTGATTTTTCTATCTAAGATTGAACTGAAGACATTTGTTATATCTTAACTATGGATGTTATCTCTGAGATATGTGAAAAGCAATGAATGGCATTCTGATATACAAGTGCATTAACAGAGAAACCTAGCTGCTAAGGGCTCTCACCCAGTGGAAATTCCTTAATGCATTTATCACGATCCAGGTCTAGAAACAATGTTTTCAGTGCTTTAGTGTTGGTCAGACTTTGGGATGTTGGCCCACACTAAGCAACTCCCAGGATACTTTAGAATAAAACTGAATGCCAATTTATTAATTTACAATGAGAAACACAACAGTCTACTTGATTGGAGAGTCAGTTCAGCCAGACTAGCACGTTCTCTCCCTGTGGGAAAATGCAAAGGAAGTCAACGACAATTAGAAAAGCCTGGTGAGGGAGTTAGCTGAATGACTCAAATATGATAGCCCAAAGTAGCTGTGTCTCTTGGTAATGGCCAGCCCATAGCAGGAACTGAGGGGGACCTTGCATAAACCTTGGCTAAATCAAAGAAAAATTTACTAGCAGTTGTGCATGGTACAATGATCAGTGTTGTGTTTGCACTCTTCTGTCCCCTAGAAAGTGTGGAGAAAGAACACTAACTTGTAAATGTTAATATTACTGTATAATATAAAATAGTAAAATAACTAAAAATGTGATTCATATGTCAGTATCAAAGAAAAACCATAGAAACTGAGGAAGGGTAATGAGTAAATTCATAAACTAGAGATACATGATTTTATTAAAGGAGTTACTTTATGGATGAAATGATTTTGATAGAAGATTATCTGTAAATCAAAGTTCTAGGTGTGAGAACCAAATCAGATATGGTCATCTTTATTAAAATTCACCAGTAAGTAAAATTCTCTTGTACTTGCATTTCTTGTGAACCTCTGAATTTTTAAATCATTATTTTTCATACCAGGAGACCTAATTAATTCTATATTTTCACTTGCTAACATCTACAAGCAATAGATAGGCAATTATTTAGTGAAAATTGCAAATGTGATACCATATTTACATATTTAGTAATTATTTATTGACCACTTATACTAATATTTGTAATCTTGACAATTTACTCATTCTACTCCTTGATCTATGTCATGGAGATGATTCTCTGACATAAGTTAAAAAAAGAAAAGGTCATTAGGAGACCTACTGCTCTGAGACAGAAGATTTATATGGGAAAAGTGATATGCTAAAAATTCTCTGCTTTTGACCAAGACTTTTCTAGCCTATGTCTATATTGAAGGAAATATCCTTTACAATGGACACCTAGGCATAAAAATGGTGTCATTCAGGAAGAAGGGAACTGGGGAGATTATTTAGGCTGAAATTTTTGTCTAGGGCAGCAGTCCATGGAGTCCATGACATGGCTTTTTTTTTTTAGTATATGTGCTGTCGAAGCGAGCACGCATGACATGGCTTAAAGGAAATCTATGAGGCCAAAAGACCTAGTATGCAAGCTTATAAGGCAACAAAGAACAAGGAGATCATTGACAATGGCTTCAAATTCCACATTGTTACCAACCGTTAAGAAATTGCCACTTGCCCCTTTGGGCACAGTGATGAAGAGGAATACATGCAATTATCTGGGAAAAAAAAAAAACAACTGTTACCATATTCCTCCTTCTCAAACTTAAACTGCATAAGGCCAGATTTTATCCAAAGACATCAGCCAAAACTATACACCGCTCCAGCTTAAATACAGAAGTAGATATAATGTTCTAATTCTCTTTTATTAAGCCAGACTGAGAGATTTTATGATTTTATGATTTATTTATTTATTTGTTTATTTATTTATTCATTTAGAGAGAAAGCATAATGGGGGGCAGATGGAGAGGGAGAGGCAGAGAATCTCAAGCAGACTCTGCACTGAGTGTGGACCCTGACATGGGGCTTGATCTCATGGTCCTGAGATCATTACCTGAGCCAAAAGCAAGAGTCAGATGCTTAACCAATTGAGCCACCCAAGGACACCCAGGACTGAGAGAGTTTTAAAAAATGTATTTTTTTTAAAGCAATGTCATTCTTCTAATTTTCATTTTTAAAATATAGTTATTATTTCTCATAAAAATGTTATAAAATATTTAATGGGTTTATTATTGCCATTTTAAATGAATTGATAAATGTTTTATAAAATTTCTCTGTTTTAATTATTAATATGGTAACTACAGATAGTTCTAATGCATATTAATAAAAGTTCTTTTGGGTCCTCAACAATTTTGATCTTAGAACAGGGTTCATGAGACCAAAGAGTTTGGATAATAATTAATATAGGACTCAAATAAAACATGTTAAGCAGAAATCGTTAAGTTCAAATCTCTTTTGCTTATAGGGTCCTCATTATGGAAGGGCCAAGTAGAGTCAAGTGAAAAGCAACAAAAGAGAGTTGGTTAATCGGGACTGTCTGGTCTGGATTTCAACAGAGAAAAAATAAAAGAAAAGCTTTGGTATGGGCGTGTGCTGTGTCTCATTAGGATTTCAGAACAGAAAGGAAGATGGAGTATAAATACAAAGAGTAAGGAAATTATTTTTTCCCTTGTGTCCTTTTGGTCCTTTAGCCCCCAGAAGCTGAGTAAGTGCTGAAAAAGTGGCAGGATCTTTTAAGAGACATTGAAACAAAATTCTATGCTGGACACTGAAAGACATGAATTAAAACATGCCACGTGAGATCCATCTCTAGGAGTCTGCGCCCCCCACCCCCCATACCCTGAAGGATTGCCAGGCTACAGAATCAGATACTTTAGCAACAACCTTATCGTGCTCCTCTAGGAGATCATGCCTTGAGTTGATGAATATTTCAGTTCTGAAGTGAAAAGGTGGTGCCAGCGGAAATTTAAAAGAAAGTGTGAATGTAAGAACAAATAACAAATAAATATTAAAAAGACATATTTGAGTTTTACTGATTAGGCTCAGTGCTGCTGAAAATACTGCTTCCTTACTCATCTCTCTTTTATCTTCTGTATCAGTGCTATCCAAATGAAACATAATGCAAGCAGAAATAAAACGTATACCACAAAGTAATTTTGGTTTTTCTAGTATTTCTAGTATTTTATACTATATACTATATATAGTATATAGCATAATTCTATACTATATAAGTAAAATCTATACTATATATATAGATTAGAATTTTCAAAAGAAAAATTCAAAAGAATTTTCAATTATAGTTTCAAAACTATATAGTCTATATTTTCAAAAAATATAGACTATATATTATAGAATTTAAAAAACAAAACAAAAAAGTAAAATAATTACATGAGATTAGTTACTAATTTTATTAACCTATCTAGAATATTATTCCACTATGTAATCAAGATACTTCCATAAGATAATGTACATTCTTTCCTTCATATTAAGTCTTCAAAATATGGTATATATTGTACATTTACAATACAACTTAATTTGAATTAGCTATTTTTCAAGTGCTCAATAACAACATAAGGCTTGTAGCCAACATACTAGGTAGCTCACCTCAATGTAGTCATAATTTTAGACTTCTATAAGCAGCTTTAACTAGAGATCCTAAATGTCCTTTTTATGATCTTTATTGCTTTCATTTTCCTTCTTTTCACTGTGCTAACAAAACACATAGATATCACAATTCTGTTACCTTTCTACTGGGTATTTTAAGTTGGCACTTGCACTGATTTTTGGATCTCAATCTCTCTTTTTCTATGAAGTGTTCAAATATAGGTATTAAAATGTTTTTTTCTTAATTTATCTTAACCCAGGGATTAAACATTATCACTCCTCCCTCTATTAATCAATTTTTGTGTTTTGTTTTTCTTTTTGTTTCTGTTTGAGGCCTAGATAAAATGTTACTAACTTTCTCCCAACATAAAACTCCTATTTCACTTGTTCTTTGTGTTTTGTTGCTATTGTTCTAAGAGAACTAGGAGCTGTGAATTTAATACATTTTGAAATTTAATGTTTGGCTTAGATGTTCTGTTCTGAAATAAATGATTAGGAAACATTTAAGTCCCTTTTATTATGGCATTTTGGGCCTCTGCTCACCTTTTGGGAGTTTGATAAGCTGTCTTTTATTATTTCATTTATTCACTCATTTCACAATTATTCATTGAAGTCACTGTGTTTCTGGCAATGACCATCTCTATTTCCTTTCCTACTATGAAGAATCGGTTATATTTTTTAAATTGTTAATTTTGAATAAATTTATACTTACAGAAAATTTGCAAAAATAGTGAAGAGAGTTCCCACATATCACTCATCCATCTTCTCCTAAAGTTAACATTTTATATAACGATGATCATAATCAGTACATTAATATTGGCTCAATACTATTCCCTGAATCATAAATCTTTTTCACATTTCAGCAATTTTTCCACTAATTCCCATTTTTCTGTTCCAGGATCCAAGTCATATTTCATACTGTATTTAGTTATTTTGTCTTCTTAGTTTCTTCCAATCTCTGATGGTTTCTGAGTCTTTTGTCTTTTATCATCTTGATAATATTGATATGTACTAGTCAGTTACTTTGTAGATGGTCTTTGATTTGGGTTTGTCTGATGTTTTTTCATGATTTGAATGAGGTTATACATTTTTGTCAAGAATACCACAGACATGCTGTGCCCTTTGTGCATCATATCAAGACTTCATTATGTCAACCTGTCTTAAATGATCGTGGTTCTGTTACCCACGATCATTTGGATAAGATAGTTTCCAGGTTTTTCTAACATAAAGTTACTATCTTGCCATTTGTGATTGACAAGTCTTTCTGAAGAGATAGTTTGAGACAATGCAAATTCTGCTTTTTATCAAACTTTTACCATTTTTAGACTCCAGCAGTGAAGCTAGTCTGCATCAATTATTACCACAGTACATGCTTAATAGTGAATTTTCTATATACTTCTTTCTTCCTACATGTATCATTTGGAATTCTACTCTAAGAAAGAGCTGTCCCTTCTTCTCCATTTATTTATTTGGTGATTTATCTATGTCCATATGGACCTATGGATATTTTTCTAGAGCTTTTATTTTATGGGATTAAATCCAATGCTATATTTCTTTTTTCCCCATAAAATGTTCCAGCTTTGATTATTTGGAGCTCCTTAAGTTTGGCTACTGTGGTCTTACAAAATTCCCTCATTCCTTTTTTTCTAAATCACTTTACTAAAGTTTAATTAACATTTTAAAAGCTCTACATATTTATTAGTTTCCTGTTACCTTTAAGATAAATTTTAAACCTCTTGAAAAGAAAGTCTCTTCAATAAATGATGTAGGAAAATTGAACAATTACATGCAAAAGAATGAAACTGGACCACTTTCTTACACCATACACAAAAAATATTCAAAATGGATTGAAGACCTAAATGTGATACTTGAAACTATAAAACTCCTAGAAGAAAGCACAGGCAGTAATTTCTTTCACATTGGCGTTAGCAACATTTTTCTAGATATGTTTACTTAGGCAAGGGAAACAAAAGAAAAATAAATGATTGGGACTACACCAAAATATAAATATTTTGCTCAGTGAAGGAAACCATCAATAAAACTAAAAGATAACAGGGCGCCTGGGTGGCTCAGCCAGTTAAGCGTCTGCCTTCGGCTCAGGTCATAGGCTCAGGTAATAGATCCCCTGGCCCTGGGGATAGAGCCTCACATCATGCTCCCTGCTCAGGGGGGCTTCTGTCACTCCCTCTCCCTCCCCTGCTTCTCCTGCTCTTGTCCTCATGTGCTCTCTCTCTCTCCCTCCCCCTTTCAAATAAATAAATAAAATCTTAAAAAAAAAAAAAACACCCAAACTAAAAGACAACATACTAAATGGGAGAAAGTACATGTAAATGTTATATCCAATAAAGGATTAATATCTAAAATGTACAAAGAACTTATGCAAGTCAACATAAAAAAAAAAAAACACACATAATCTGATCAAAATGGACAGAGGACCTGAATAAACATTTTTCCAAAGAAGACATACAGATGGTCAACAGACCCGGGAAAAGATGTTCACCATCACTCATTAACAAGGATATGCAAATCAAAACCACAATAAGATAACACCTTACACCTATCAGAATGGCCAGTATCAAAAAGACAAGAAATAACAAGTGTTAGTGAGGATGTGGAGAAAAAGGAACCTAATGCACTATTGGTGGGAATGTAAACTGCTACTATAGAAAAGAGTACGGAGGTTCCTCAAGAAATTAAAAATAGAAATACCATACAACCCACTAATTCTACTACTATTTAGTCACAGATTGAAAATGCTCATTAGAAAAGATATATACATTCTTATGTTTATTGCAGCATTATTTACAATAGCCAAGATATGGAAGCAGCCCAAGCGTCCACTGATAGATGAATGGATAAAGAAGACAGCACACACCCATCTCAAAGCCTCTCTTTTCTTTTTTGAAATCCAGACACAGAAAGTCCTGGTTAACCAAACCTCTTTTGTTGGTTTTCATCTGACACTACTTGGCTCTTCTATGACAAGGGCCATATAAGCAAAAGAGATTTAAACTTCATCATTCAAACTTAACAACATGGAGAGAACTAGAAGGTATTATGCTAAATTAAATAAGTCAGACAGAGAAAGACAAATACCATATGATTTCACTTACATGTGGAATCTGAGCAACAAAACAAATGAACAAACAAAAACAGAAACAAACCCATAAATACAGAGAATATACTGATGATTGCCAGAGGGTAGGGGAGTGAGGGATGGGCAAAATGGATGAAAGGAAGTGAGAGATGCAGGCTTCCAGTTATGGAAAAAATAAATCATGGGACTGAAAGGTGCAGCATAGGGAATATAGTTAGTGGTACTGTAACAGTGTGGTATGGTGACAGATGGTAGCTACACTTGTGGTGAGCATAGCATAATGTATAGATTCCTTGAATCACTATGTTGTACACTTGAAACTAATGTAACATTGTGTGTCAACTATAGTTCAATTAAAAACAGAAATAAATGAGCTTTCTAGAGCAGACATATAAATAATACATAAATAGAAAATAAATATATAAATCAACATTGTCTCATAAAAAAGATAAATTTCAAACCTTTCATATGGCCTGCAAAACCTCTTATGATCTCATGCTTGCTTACTTAGTCCTACTTAGTCTCCTTTTCTTTCTTTCTTTCTTTCTTTCTTTCTTTCTTTCTTTCTTTCTTTCTTTCTTTCTTTCTTTCTTTCTTTCTTTCTCTCTCTCCCTCTCTCTCTCTCTCTCTCTTTCTTTCTTTCTTTCTTTCTTCTTTCTTTCTTTTTATTTAGTCTCATTTTCTAGCAATGCTCATCCACAAACATACACACCATGATAACTCAAATCAGTCATGTTTCCCCTTCTCCTTAGCCATTTGCAGATGCTATTCTTCAGCCTGAAACATTTTATTCACCTCCAAACTCTACCTCAAACCACCCCTACCTTCCCCTTTTACCTTCCATGTAGTGACAAGTTTATAGAAAAAGTGACAGTCTCATCTACTGCTGATGCAGGTGTAAATTGGGACAAACACGTTGGAAATCTCTTAGGCAGTGCTACTAAGGCTGAACACATGCATATGACTCAGTTGTTATATATATATATATATATATATATATATATATATATATATATATTTATTTATTTTTATACTTATATTTATCTATAAAGCCAACACCAATTCTTACATCTATTCACTAAGAGGCAGGAATAAGAATCCTCATAGCCATATGTTTTATTCATTCCCACTATATTTATTTAATGTTTCTTCCAAGATTAGCTTTTCTGACGTACCACATCATCCTCCCATCATGGCTGTAATTAGTATCTCTGTTGTATCCTTCTATATTTAACATGTTTTACTGAAATAATTGTTAAATTATTTATCTCTCTATACTGTCTGCCCATGAAGAAGGGGGATGGTATTAGAATTATTTGCAATTTTCTTCTCACTCTGTCTCCTCTCTGGTTTCTAAAGAAAAAGCACTGAAAAAAAAAAAAAAACAAGTTCTAGATACTGAGTTACTGACTAAAAGAATCTTAATAATCAGAAACAAGTTAGATTTCTGTAGATCATGGGGACTTCGTTTTTAGACAACTTACTGTGACAATAGCATGTCCATCTTTTAATTGCTATAATCTCTGAGCTTTCAGAAAGATTATTTTTATCTCCATGTTCTTAAAGTCCTACATCTCAAGAATTTTTTATTTTTATATTTATTTTTTCCAAAACATAAACTATATTACATAGATACAAACATGTATGTAATCTTCACACCATAAACCCTGAATTAAGCCTTTAAAAAAGTCTTTCCGACAGAAAAACACAAAAAACATTTTCAATATACTGCTACCAAAACATTTATGGAGGATTTTTAATAATAACCTACCTTCCACATGTTTTTCCTATATTGAGATATAGAGTTACCCTTAAAGAAATAGATAGTATATACTTACAAAATCCATAGAAAATTGTCAATAAAAGAACCATACAAGAAGTTCCTTTTTACTGTGTTTATTGATTTTATTTTAGAGAAAATATAAGAGGTGAAATGCAAGGTGCTGTGGTTTTAATGTAGCAACAATAAAGATAAAATCAGAAAAAGAATGTTTGGGTTGGTTTCTGAAGAATTAGGAGGCTCACGGGGTAGTTTCCAGTACACTCTCCATCCTAAACATTTAGTATCACTTTTGGTCTATTTCTCTTCTATACTTTCAATTCAGTTCATTTGTGTACTACCAAATATAGATTGAAATATTGTAGTTTTAAAAATGTGACATAAAAGAAAACGTAAATGATGTGGAATATTTCTATTAGAGTGCACAATATTGTTGGTAGACTTCCATTCAGGAATCCAAAGTTGAAGTAATATGCAAAACAATATGTAACAAGAAGCTGGATAGTGGTGTGATAAAGTGACTTCCCACAGGGACTTAAGTGTATTGCTTTTCACGGTGGTCAAAGCCACAGATGAAAGTAAGAAGTAGTTGGAAACCCCTACCTCCATAAAATAGTACTAAAGGCAGTAAAGGAATCTTGACACTATGGGATCTATTCCTTTCCACATTCACCCAGCATGGCCTCAGTGCCCTTAATCATATGACTAGCCAGTAGGGCTTTATGTGCTCTGGCAGAATCCAAGAAACACAAACTATCTCATCATCAAAGGGACTTCAATAGTGAGTACTACTAGGAGAAGTACTATCTAAAACCAATTGAAAAAGCAACTCACATACTATGACATATAAACCAATTTGAGGAAGTAAGTGAGGGTAGGGAAGAGGACTTTACTGAATATACTTTCATCCCACCCTCATGCCCAGCTTTTGGAGAACTGCAACCAGTGGTTCTCTTTACAGGGACTGAGAATAATTTTATTCAAATAATTTATGGAAATGAATGAAATAATATAAAACACATCACATAATGGATCTGGATTTGACTATGGAAATAGAGATTCTTGCAAAATTCTAATTTTTGAATATACACACAGATTTTACTTGTGATCATTAGATGATAGGGTAGAGAGTCTATTGGGCCCACATCATCTCTTACAGAAAAAAGCACTACTTGCACTAGGATTGTTATATGGGATTCTTCTCTAACTCTCTATCAGAAAGATCTATACATCTCCTAGGTAATAGGAAAAAAAATAAGTTAGAAGTTGGTTACTGAGGAGGGCACATATTGCATGGAACACCGGGTGTGGTGCATGAACAATAAATCTAGGAACACTGAAAAAATAAAATTAAATTAAAAAATAAAATAAAAATGAATAAAAAATTTAAAATTAGAAAACAAAAAGTTAAATTAAGCATCACATTCCAAAGTGGATAGTGAAGAGAAAAACAACACATCTAGATCATAGCTTATTAAATAGATTTGTAAATGATTTTAAAACTTTTTAAATGAAGTATAGTTGATATATAATAATATTATATTAGTTTCAGGTGTATAACACAGTCTAATAGTTACTGATTTGACCATGATATACATTACAAAATGCTCACTATGGTAAGTGGAGTCATCATATGACACCATAATAGCTTATTACATTATTATTATAAGATCTTATTTATTATTTATTTTAGTGATAGAATGCAGGGGGAGTACCTGAGGGAGAGGGACAAGCAGACCCTGTGCTGAGCACAGAGCCAGACACAGGGCTCAATCCCAGGATCTGAGATCATGACCTGAGCTGAAATCAAGAGTTGGATGATTAACTGACTGAGCCACCCAGGCACGCAAAACTTATTACAGTATTCTTGACTATATTCGCTATGCTGTACTTTTTGCCCCCATGACTTATTTATTTTATAACTGGAATTTTGTACCTCTAAATCTCTTTCTCCTATTTCACCCATCCCTCAATGCCTGTCCCCTCTGGCCACCACCAGTTTTCTCTGTATTTTGATTCTCTATCTGTTTATTTTTGACTTTTTTATTTGTTTTGTTTCTTAGATTAGTGATTTTGAAGAGTCTCTTATGCGTCATTCATTTTAGTATTTGAATTTCTTTTTCTTTTTTCTTTCTAGTTTGTTTTCTTAAATTTTAATTCCAGTGTAATTAACATACAGTGTTATATTTGCTTCAGGTGTACAATGTAGTGATTCAACAACTCCATATATTACTCAGTGCTCATCAATGTAAGTGTACCCTTGTTCTCCTTCACCTATTTCACCCATCACCTGCCTCCCAGCTGGTAATTATGAGTTTGTTCTCTATGAAATAAAAGTTGATTTTTTTGGTTTGTCTCTTTTTCACTTTGTTTATTTGTTTTGTTTCTTAAATTCCACATACGTGTATTTGGCTTTATTTTTCTCATAGGAATTTAGAAACAATTTAGCATTTTTAATCAAGACTGTGATGTGATCAGATTTGTGTATTAGAAAGAGAAGTCCTCTGACAGTGGAAGATAGTAGCAGGTGCTGTCAGAGCCGGGCCCATGTCCATTTGATACTCACCATTTCAGTACACGCCAAACGCATCCTTCAGGAAGCATCAGCAGCTCTCTACTGAAGGCTTTCTCCCAGCCTATTTACGAGGCAGGCCCAAGGTGCCAGAGAGTTAATATCTCCCTCTGCCAATGACAGTGGAGAGTGAGAGGATAAATACAATAGCCTCCTTTATCCTCCAGTAGTTGACTGTGGGCCTGGTTCCCCATATGGATTGAGTCCAACTTAACCTCATGAATTTGCTGCTCGGTAACAAATGGTTCATTGGTTTATTTCCTTCCATCTTTCACTTTTTCACTCCCCTACCAAGGTTTCCAGGTTTTGGGATCACCTCCCACAAAAACCGCTTTCATTCAAATTCTCATCTCAGTATCTGTTGTTGGGGAAACCTAACTAAGGTAGTTGGAAGTGACAGTGGTTTTAGGAAGCTGACTATAAGAATGAATTCTGGAATCACATCAATTGCTGGTTAGATAGAAACAAGGACAATACTGCTAGTAGTAAGTGGAGTAGTGATCATTCCTGGAGTGTTTTAGCCTCATGATACAAAGCATCTCTGAAATGGAAATTTGGGAAGATCTGAGGCAAAGGATATATATTTGATTATGTAATAGCTCCAGTACTTGCATTTGAAAGCTATGAAAACAATGGTAATTAATACAAACATCGATACTATTTTGGAATATGTATCCATGTATTAAGAATGCAAGGAGGGAAACATTCAATTCAAGAGTATAAATCTTATGGTGAATAAAGGGGGAATGTATGTGAGGAGGGGTATACAAGAAGTTTTAAGTGTTTTAATATTTTCTGTATTGTTAGTTGGTTAGAGGTGATTTATTGTTTTCTTCCTTTGTGTATGTCTCTAATTTTCCATAATAAAAAGAGAAAAAAAAACCAGCAACAGAAAACAAAGTGATACAACAGCACATAAACAAGCTGGGAAGACAAGAGATCATCCCTACATTTAGAAATAATCCCTACATTTAACTGCTTATCAGGGAGTCTGCTTCTCCCTCTGCCCCTCTCTCTCCCCATCCACGTGCATGTGCACTTTTGCATGTGCTCTCTCTCTCTCTAATAAATAAATAAATAATTCTTTAAAAAAGATCTTTACATTTAGAAATTACTTGTAATCAAGACAAGTAAATTCTCAGGGTCACTTATTTAGTGGTGGATCCAGAACTAGAAAATAAATTTCCCAGATCAAAGATTATGGTTTGTTCCTTCACTATACCTTGAATATACTAAGGAAATTCCATTTAGATGGAGAACTTTAATCTTATAGACGTAGTTATAAGAAAATGTCCACCAAGAAGTTACGTATCATCTTTTTTTAAAATTTTTTAAAGATTTTATTTATTTATTTGACAGAGAGAGAGAGAGAGAGAGCACAAGTAGGCAGAACAGCAGGCAGAGGGAGAGGGAGAAGCAGGATCCTCGCTGAGCAGAGAGCCCGATGCCAGGCTCCATCCCAGGACCCCGAGACCATGATCCAAGGCGAAGGCAGATGTTTAACTGACTGAGCCACCCAGGCACCCCTCTTTTAGACAGTTTAAAATGTGTAGTAAATTATTTGGGCAGGGTATGATGAATGATCTTTATTAAATGACAAGGGGAATTATAAATAATACCACAATGGAATATTGTAAAGAAAATTATCACCATGTGTAGGCCTTGGTACATGTTGCTAGATTACCAAGGTATTCTTCCTTTCATTGTTGATATTGGCCCTTGGGAAGCTGGAATCCAGCATGGTAAGGAGTGTGATCACCTCCATAGAAGAATACACCAATGGTTCATTAACTTCAGAGGTTTCTTTCCCACGTCTTCAATTCTGTTTAAGCCATCAGTTTCATGATGAACAGACTCAGAAGCCGAAAAGAATTTCTTTGTAGTGATAAGAGATGTGCTAGTCATTAATGCAATGACTGTATAGTAACTGATTTACCTAGCACATTGACATTTTGCTGCTTTGTTTTCTTAAAGGGGACCAAATTGGTCCCCTTTCCTGTTGGCTCATATAGTAAAATTGAACTGAGATTAAGAGATGTTTAATGCCTGGTTATTTAATGTATTGCATTTGGTACTTTTTTTTTTGTTTGTTCTATTGTCACAAGAACACAACTAATGTTGTGGCTTAAATCATGTGTCTTAATGAGTGTCATTGGGTTAATTCGGCATTGCTGCTGAGCTGTGCTGGCCCCTTATCTCTACATTGCTGTGGAAGTTATGATTTATTTAAATGTTGGAAAATGGGTGTAAAGATATGTTTTTCTTTGTAGGTAAATAACATTTTTCATAAGAAGGGATGTACTTATTAACAACAGTCGAAGCTAAATTATCCTTTCACTGAAGAAGAGTCAGAGAGAAGCCGAACCTAAGCAAAAGCACGTACTGTTTTTTCACAATTCCTAACCACCACTTATACTTCTAGCAAACTTACCCCTGTATCTAGTGGCTTTAGTTTGGAGTCATGAAGAGTGATTCAGGTTGCAGAATGGTTAGGAGAGAGGGTAACAAGAACTCTAGATAGAGGAAGAGATGAGGGGAAATGGAGAAAGACTCTTCAAGTAATTCAGAAAATAGTCATTGATACTATGAATATGAACCTTTTTTATAATGTAAAAGACCAGTCCAATCCTATTTAATTATGTATCATCTTAAAATTTAAATAAATATAAAGCTTCAAAACAGATTTCTATTTGTCACATTTGCTAAATTGGAGTGGTTACTGTTATTTTGTCATCAGAGAGTTGACTTTAAAATAGGCTTCATCTGTGAAAGATATATTTCATGACTTAATGATATTTCTTTGGTTGACTTTAGCTTCAGGTATGAAAACAACACAACTGAAAATCTTTTTAAAAATGCACAATCAGGGATGCCTGGTGGCTCAGTCAGTCAAGCCTCCACTTCAGGCTAAGGCCATGACACCAGGGTCCAGGGATTGAGCTCCGCACTAGGCTCCCCACTCAGCGGAGAGTCTACCCCTCCCTCCACCCATCCCCGCCCCACCCCCACTCATGTGTGCTCACTCTTAAACAAATCTTTTTTTTTCTTTTTTAAAGATTTTACTTATTTGAGAGAGAGAGAGAGTGAGAGCGAGAGCATAAGAGGGGAGAAGGTCAGAGGGAGAAGGAAGTTATATATCATCTTAAAAAAGTTGTTTATCTGGCCATGAATGGGCTATCAACATAGAAACTGTGTTTCTGACCCAAGGCAAGATGGTGGAGGTGTAGGAGGCACGGAGAGCACTGGGATCCAGAAAGAGGCTGAAAACCACTCTAAAAACCAGCAAACACAACAGGAGAGAGAAGAGAATAAGAACAGCAATTCTAGGAGCAGAAAATCGACCACTTTCAGAAGGTAGGACGTGTGGAAAAAGTGAATTTAAAGCAACGGGAAGAGAGACCCCGGGGGGAGGGGCTGGCTCCCAGCAGCCGCGGAGGCGCGGAGCACAAAATCCCGAACTTCTAGTCCGCTCCGCTGAGGGACATCACTCGGGAGGCTAACCGGGGGTTCAGCCCTCGCGGGAACAGTGTGGTTTCGGGACCCGTGGGGTCACCGAGGGACCAGGGGAGCCCGAGTGCGGCAGAGCTCCCAGGTATTGGAGTGGAGAAGCCGGCGGCAGAGAAGAAGCCGCGCAACACCACACAGGCCTACCTTGGACTATAGGAACTGAGACATATAGTCCATATAGGGCTGCCGCACGTCAAGCGGGGACCCCGCGGGAGGCAGCTCCGGAGACACCCCCTCCTTCCTCCTCCGGGAGGAGCGGTGCAGGAGCGCGCAGCAGGAATCTGCTGGTTTGGGGACTCCAGACGGGGCTGCGCGCCACAGATGGAGGCACCCCACCACGGGCTAGCAGAGCACAGAGCGCAGGCTGCAGACAAGGGACATGGGAGTGATAAGGGCTTTCCTCTGACGGTGTGTGGAGGATCGGGGCG
>CM053612.1:83666542-83678442 GCA_028646535.1 Procyon lotor | reverse complement strand
GGGGGTTGTAAGGGATAGTGGAGGCCAAAGAAGGGTGCATTCTCAGGTAAAAGCCCCTCACGTGGTAGTTTTAGTCTGGTCCTGCTGGGGAACTCTGGAGAGTAAGTTATGTCTCAGTTTTATCCTTATCCCAAGCAAGGGAGCTGGCTTTTCATGCTGCTATACTGTTCAGTCATTGGTTAAGGGCTACCCCAAAGGATGGGCACATTAACTCCCAGATGCTTCAAAATTTGTAGGCAAAAGCAGCTTCAGTAGCTTAAGGACAGAAGAGTCGCATACTGGTAATGGTGCTTGGAAGGAAAAGGAAAATGAATTGTGAAAAAAAAAATAATAATAAGGGATTTGAAGGGATCTGGTTGGAGCATGAACATTAATAGCCACAGGGTGTCAGGGCACCTGAGTGGCTTGGTCGGTTAAGTGACTGCCTTCAGCTCAGGCCATGATTCCAGGATCCTGGGATCGAGCCCCGCGTCGGGCTCCCTGCTCAGCAGAGACCTTTCTTCTCTTTCCCTCTGCCCACCACTCTGCCTACTTGCGCTCTCTCTATCTCTCTCTGTCAAATAAATAAATAAAATATTTTAAAAAGATAGCTACAGGGTGTTTATAAACTGCGTTCTGGAGGGCTTTGTTGTTACTGCATATGCTAGAACCTGAAATAATAAATACAAGCTTAAGAAGTTGGTAGAAACCTAATTAGGAAGGTGAAACTAAAACTGAAGTCATGGTGAACAAATGCTATTCAGTTCCCAAAACTTGTTGGTTAGAAAGCTTGACTCTAACAGTTGCCACACAGTACTTCATGCCTGTTGAATGAATAGTTTGGAGCACAGGATGGAGAGCAGGGACTGCCAGTAGAAAAGGCATTTAAAGTTCTCAGCAGCCACCACTGGCAAATCAGCGCACATAAAACCAGTTGCATTTCCATTTCACGTGTGGGCCCCCAAAAAAGCCTGGCCAGTAGAAAATCAAAACCTTAGGCCTGCTTAAAACTAGGATGACAGAATATTATAGGACTCAATCTTCAGCTAGTAATTAGTCCTTTTTAAGACTTTAGTGTCAAAGAGGTCTCATATGTGATTATAATGATATTAGGACAAACTGTTACATGTTACAGATGAGATGGGTCTCGTAATAGCTGTCAGTTTGTGAAGACTGAAGCTTTAAAGGTTATTCAAATGGAAAAAAAAAGGTTATTCAAATGGAGCAGTGGCCCAACTCAGAGCCTTTTATCCAATATCTTGTGGCTTTAACAGGAACTATTAAATATGTCAGGAAGACAAAGAGTCAGTATAAAGTACATAAAACTTTACAGGATTTTTTTTCTTGAGAAATACAGTCTTCTTTCTTTAAATAAAGAACTCTGGGAAGACTTGTGGCAGCTTCGACAACATATAAAAATACTCATTTTGTCAACATTGTGAACTTCCATTGACCTGAATCACAATGACCCATAACCTTCTGTCACATGGAAACTTAATCTCTATTATCCACAACTACAAACAATAAAATTCCATTATACAAATTAAATTACTGATAAATATGAGGTGTATACTCATTAAATAAAGACAGAAAAGTTTTTTTCAAGCAATCTCTCTCAGATAAAAAAAGGTACTCTAAACAGCAGTAATACATTTTCATTGGACATTCTTTAAATAAATTATTGTATTTTGCTTTCTCATGTATCTTTTTCAATACTGGTCTTTCTCTTCCCTATTTTTGTAGGAAATTCCTCTATTCAGAGCCAATTCTTAGAATTTATTTGCTACACATACCAGCAGTTTGAGCTTAATAAAATACTATTAAGTGTCTGGCAAGTCTCATTTTAAAATTAAAACTAAAAAAAATTTGATGTGGTTTTGTTGTGGTATTCTGTGGCTGGAAATAATTCTTTGGAGTTCTATGTTAGTTATTTAGTAAAATTAATTTTTGTAATATAAGTATAGACTCTGGGCATTTCAGGTTAGAAATTATATAGAATCTGAGCAATCGTTTCTTATTTTATAAGATAAGATAAAGCACTTATCTTACAAAATAATAAAACTAGATTCAAGAAAGGTTCAGAATAAAGGCTTAAAATGTGGGTCATGCCTGATTGTTCAAGGAATTGATAAACAATTTCAGCTATGATTATAGGATTTTAACTCAATCACATAAGGTAAATATATAGCTTATTTTAATAAAATGAATTACCAATGACTGATATTTTTTACATGGTGAAAGCTATGAGATAAAGGATTGATCTGACTGAAATCAATGTACTGGAATTTTTTTGTCTTCAGTTTGCTTTAGTTAATGGCATTTAATTTTAGACTAGACCCCCTAAAGAACAGGAATGCAGTTTAAGATGGTGCAATTCGAATGATCTGGTTGCCTTCTCACCCCAACAATGAGAAGAGAGATACTGTCTCACAATCTAGGGATACAACATTATGCCAGGACTATTCTGTCTCTACTCCTACGTATTGTCTCTGCTTTTTTGCAACGACTCTATCCTCCTTCTCCACTTCATTGCAAGGTTTATAATGATTCACTGTTTCTGCTAACTGACATGTGGAGTGTGTGTGTGTGTGTGTGTGTGTGTGTGTGTGTATTTCTGCCTTTGCTATGACAGCTATGTCACTCTCATTCAAACTCACACAAAGGATTCCCTTATTCACTGGTGAATACAAAAGCTAGTGCCCTGAGTACAAGGGAAGTAGCCAAATGATAGACTTGGAAGACAGAACCCCATCTTTGTATATAAACTTGGCTCAGAGAAGCTGTTGCTTCTCCTCAAGCCATGCTTTACTGACCTCACCTCCCCAGGAAGTGTTTTTAGGTGAACAATGAGAATGCAGATTTAACCTACTGATTACAGCTGTTCAGTCACCTGAAACTAACTAAATCAAGCTTGTTTACATAGATAAAGAGTTTTTAAATGTATTAACAACTCAAAATGTATTTCCACTTGCTTGGCAATGTCTGATATTCCTCCATTATGAAACTTTACAATTGAAAGCATTAAAGCACACATTCTTGGCTGAGATAATGCCTGGAGGTCAATTAGCCAATTGTTGAACTATTCTAAGTGCTTGAATTTTGATACTTCTGTTTCAGAGAAGAACTAGACACTAGGGATTAGATGGATAGAAAAACAGAGAAGGAAGTAGATAGCCTATGATATGTAGGAAAAAATGTTGAAAAGAAAGACTAAGAATCACAAGAATTGAATACAATTTCCAGCATTTAAGAGATTTTTTGTTATTGTTTACCTCTAGCTGTGCAAAAGGAGAGACATGATATATAGAGTGTTATTATTGGTTTTTCTCATAAACTCTCTTACTTATGCTTACTTTACCATTACTATTAAGACCCTGCATGACTGCCAACAGTGGTATTGGTGCTTTATGAAGTTTATTTTTCCTAACTCAACCGCATTCATTGTAGATCAGTTTTATTATCTTGGGATCTGCAGAGCAGGAATAAACTTTCATAATCTTGCCATAGAAATATGTCCACTCTTAAGTTCTGTGCCAGTGTTTAGTCCACGGGAACCTCAAGTAACTCATCTTCCTGTAGGTCATGATAAACCTCTATAGTGATGGCTTTGTGCAATAAGATCTAAGAAAAAGGAAGGAAACAATGCTCTAGATGTCTAAGTATGGCACCAGAAACTGAGGGATAAATTTTTACTACCTAGGAAATTTGGGAGGAGTCTCAGTGATGTGGTGCAAAATAAAGGATATGTTTATACATCTTCATTTTCTTACTACTAAATATGCTTGTGCAATCTCTGGAGATATTTAAGAAATATTCCACATTATGTTCCCATTAGATCTTCCTACTGGATAAAGCAAAAACCTGCCATTTTTAGTGAAGCCCTGGAGCAAGGAAGGACTTTCTTTCTTTTTTTTTTTTTTTTTTAAGAAGGACTTTCTAACTGGTTCAAAGTACAGGACAAGTGACTTTGTTACCTGGCTCTTAAGAAACAGTACATGCTTTGGTGCTTTAATTGTCAGAGGCAGATGGGGATGTGCAATGAAGCCTATTATAAACTATGAAAGAAGAATCATGGAGGAAGATCCAAGACTTTTGAAGCAGAGTTTTTCTTATTTTTACCCTGGAACTACTTTCTTCTCTAGACCCTCTCAGCTCTCAGCTCACATGGATCAACACAGAGACTTAATTCCTGGCCCAGGGAACCATGGAAATATCTGACCCCAGACACTATGTAGAGAGCTAAATGTAGTCTCTCATGTCAAGCAGGAGCCTATGTTAAGCAGGGGCCTGTGTCTAGCAATGATAAAAGCGGTTAAGGTACTGCAGCTAGGAGATATCGCAGGGACCAACATCAGCTGACACCTCAGAACTGATAATGAGCAGAACCAGAGGAGGTCTTCAGAGACCCAAAACTGATTAAATCTCTTTTAAAAAGGGGAGGATTTGGGCAGCAAACTGTCAGACTCTTCAGATCTGAGCTCTCTATGACCACTTAAAAAGACAACTGCTGGGGCCCCTGGGTGGCTCAGTGGGTTAAGGCCTCTGCCTTCGGCTCAGGTCATGATCTCAGGGTCCTGGGATGGAGCCCCACATTGGGCTCTCTGCTCAGCGGGGAGCCTGCTTCCCCCCCTCTCTCTGCCTGCCTCTCTGCCTACTTGTGATCTCTCTCTCTGTGTCAAATAAATAAATAAAATCTTTAAAAAAAAAAAAAAAAAGACAACTGCTGCCGAAGGCTCTGCCCAGTGGATCTCCAAACAGAACCAAGAGCCTTCCCTGCTTGAACATCAGAAGCAGTAAGTGCCTAGAGCTGACCCGGGACCCAGACTGAGACCTTATCTCAACCGTGCACCCACAGGCTGACTTCGCGTTTGGTTTGTTAACTTCCTACACCCGTCTGTTATCTTATTTGTTGTGTGGTTTGTCTTCTCTCCTGCTCTGTATGCCATGTAAGAAGCTAAGTTTAATCACATGGTGAACTGTCATTGAGTTTGGAATCCTGAACCTGCTTTATCATTGTGATTTAACTTTGCTTTATGATTGAATAAAGCTGACACGGCTTGTGTATGTGCCTTCATATGTGCTCATAACACACTATCATTAACCAAATACAATCATTGTACCAAGCTGTAAAGTTTGGTATACTTGGAAGCATTTAAATACCAAGTGAAAATATTTATGTACAGCACTGAGGCTGAGCAAGTTCTAAAGACATAAATCATTTTCATAAGCAGATAACTCATACGTTCAGAGTGCCTTAATCCTGCTGAATGACTTCTCCTTCTAACTTCTTCAAACCATATCTGTGCCCTGAATGGAGAATTCCCTATGACAAATTAAGTGGAGAAAAAAGCTCAAATTGGAATTACAGAAAACTCTGTCTTATAGTAAAAACAAACTACTATATAGCAGTACAGTCCCAGGGGGAACGTTTAAGATAAGTGAGAAATGTAATCCTTCCACCAAGAGGGACTCAAAGAGTGATGAAACGGTATTGATCACTGCTCCTGGAAATATTCTCTCCCCTTGATTTCTCTGCTGTTCTCTTTTTGCCTTTCTCTCAAACTTCTCGTTATCCCTTCTCTGTCCCTTTTGAAGACCATCCTTCTCCGTGTATAATTAATATATGAGCTCACCAGGTTTACTTATATACTCTCTTTTCTTTCCATCCTATATTCAAACCAGGCAATGTTACATGGTTTCAGTTATCATAGATGCCTCAGTGACGCCTTCATTTACATCTCTAGCCTAGAACTTGAAGCTCTAGATCGAGATACCATTTTTTTGGTTGTGACAAAATAAACATAACATAAAGTTTACTGTTTTAACTATTTTAAAGTGTAGAGTCCAGTAGCATTAAGTGCATTCACATTATTGTGCAGCCATCACCTGTGCCCATCTCCAGAATTTTTTCATCTTCTCAAACTGAAACTCCATACCTTTTAAACAATAACTCCCTATTATCTTCCCCTTCCTGCTCCTGGAAACCACCAATCTACTTTCTGCCTCTGTGAATTTTCCCATTCTATGTACTTCATATAACTAGAATCACACAATATTTGTCCTTTTGTAACTGTCTTATTTCACTTAGCATAGTGTTTTCGATGTTCATCCATTTTGTGGCATGTATCAGAATTCTAATCATTTTTGAGGCTGACTAATATTCTAATAATATTCTATATGTATGTATTACACATTTTGTTTATCAATTCATCCATCAGTGGACATTTGTATTGTTTCCACCTTTTGGCTAGTGTAAAAAATGTTACCATGAACGTTGGTGTATAAATATTTGTTCAAAGTCTCTGCTTTCAGTTCTTTTAGGTATATACCCAGAAGTGGAATTGCTGGATCACATGGGAATTTCATGATTAATTTTTCGAGGAAACTCTATAACATAAGCTTTTGATATAATTTCTTCTACATTTGAATGTGACATAGACTCTTAAAAATAAAATAAAGTGTTTTGTCTTTTCTCAAAATATGGTCCTTCACAGGAATTCCCTTGGAGAATAGCACTGCCAACCAGACAGGTATATAAACTAGAAAGTAAGAAGTCCCCTTTGATCTAACCCTCTTCTTCACCTTTCATATCATTGTTTTGTCAGTTTTAAGTCTGATATATTCCTTAAATCCACTAATTTTTTTCTATTCTTATTACCATTTCTGTAGACAGAATTCTCATTGTTATTTTTAGTATTGGAATAGCCTCCTAACTGGTCTACCTGCATCCATTTTTACCTCCTTACAAATACTGCTCCACAGTATGGTCAGAAAGTTCAGGTACAATAATTTACCCACCTGCTGAAAAATATTCAAAAGTTTAACATTTTTAGGATAAAGAACACAATCTTAATATGGCTGGCAAGGCCCTGCATCATCTGACTTCCACTTTCTAAGTTTCACCCCACATAAAGCCTGCCTCTTTCTCCCATCTCCCATCAGGCTGAATGTACTTGGATTTTTAATGAATCATCTACTACCTAGAACAGGGACATGGTAAATGATACTCACTCTAACTAGAAACCCACCACTTATTATCATCACCACGTGGAAACTATCCTTCTTCTGTAAGATCAGGTTAAACTTCTTTTTGTAAGATCTCACTAATACATTTCTCTTTTTCCTAACAACTTCTCATAGAAACACTTCCAAATTTTATTTGTTTGGGTGGTTTATTAAAATCTATCTACTTAGAAAATAAGTCTCACTATGTCTCCTTTTTCAAAACTTTATATATCTAACAGATAGCATAGTTCCTGGCACAGAGTAGACACTTAGTACTTGAGGGGTCAAGGAATGAATCTAGTTATATTTCTGTGTCCCTCATCAGAATTGAAGCTCCTTTCCTAGGCAAAGGAGCTTCTAGCCGAAGGTCTGGGAGTGCCTTATCCATGTTGACATTCCCAACAAATAGTGCCTTTAGGGATCAGTCATATTTGCTGAGCTGAACACCGTGATTCCAAGTTTGACAGAGCCTTTAAAATTAGCCAGAAACATACCCTTATCCATAGTTGTGTTTCTACCCCTCTTTAAGAAAACCCCATAAACTATGTCACCTTTTTTTTTGTTGACTAGTTGGCTCACTCTTTTTTTTTCCACTAGAGGAAGAGTAAAGCATTTTGTTTAGGTAGGAAATTAACACAAGGAGTGAAAACAAGTCTACTGGAGAGCTGAGAAAGAGAGGGAGTCTAGATAAACTTGTCCCAGGGTGAATGCAAACTATTTTTTATCGTCTCAACTTGTTGAAATGGAGAAAAATGCATTCACAAAATCAATAGATGAGTGCTGAATGTCAAAAACTACACTGCTTTTCTCTAGTTAAGAAAATACATCTGCAACAGCAGCTACATTTGGAATCATTGCCTCATTAAAGTCATGTTAATCTATTATCTTTCTCCAAGTCTATAAACATTCTGTGCTGACCAAACTGAAGAAACAATGTTATATGCTGACAATTACCACTTCTTGCTTCTTTTGATTCATTCATGGTGGTTCTAACCTCTGCCATTCCCCTGGAGATGTTATATTCACTATTTTAGCAGGAACTAGGAGGTTCAAAGGATTCTACTTGAGACTTCCTAAGCTAACAAAGCATTGATGTTAAGATTCCACTATTTTATAAGTAGTTGTGCATTTATATACATATACATATATACACAGGTACTTATATATACTTCTTTTTTTTTTTTAAGATTTTATTTATTTATTTGACAGAGAGAGAGATCACAAGTAGGCAGAGAGGCAGGCAGAGAGAGAGGGAAGCAGGCTCCCTGCTGAGCAGAGAGCCCGATGCGGGGCTCGATCCCAGGACCCTGAGATCATGACCTGAGCTGAAGGCAGAGGCTTTAACCCACTGAGCCACCCAGGTGCCCCTATACTTCTATATCAAACCACATAGACTTTCATTGAAACTTCCTTTGAAATCTGAGCACTGAAGTTTCTTACTCCAGAGTACAGTGACATTTGTGTCTTCAAAAATAAGTTTTTAATCAATATCTTCTACAGTGTACCTGAAATATTTGGATTTCACTTTCTTAGCACCTAATGACTCAGGTTAATCAGTATAAGTCACTTTGGGAAGCCTAGATAGAGATACAATAGTACTCTTGGTGTTATAGGAGAGACTTCAGTGGTATCCCGTACTTCTCTGGGCTTGGAAACTGACTCAAAGATGGAAATTGGGTGAGAAACTGTGACTCTCTTTCATGTTGTCTTAAGGCAGGACTAAAGTTTTGTTTCATTTTGCTCTACATTTGATTATGCAAATTAAGACAGACTAAAAGTATTTTGTGATTAATTAGGCATAAATAGAGATCTTTGCAAGTCAGGGCATCCTTTGACAGGTGATTACCATACTTTCTTTGCTGTCTGTTGTGTTAATAATGTCTACTTTGTTTCTTGTGGTTAACTGCATTCTGCAATCTTTTGATCCCATGGAGATCTGGAGCCAATAAAATTGGATTTCATTCTACCAGCATCCTGGCCTAAAATGAATAACGCACTCTAAATATTTGTGTGTTGTCATCATCTGTATCTTCCTCAATACTTTGGTGAAGCAAGGCTCTTTGAGTTTGGGAATGGATATGTGGGTCACATGGTATGAGTGTGACCACATAGCATTCCTATTCCTCAAATAATCTGACTGCCATCTCTACTATGTCAGTGTCATTTAAGATGTTTAACATAATTGCATCCAATTGCATTAGTCACCCAGAAAGCTGTTAAAGCTTCAGCCATCTGCCCAACTAACACATCGGATGCACAACCTCTACTAAATTAATACACGTAAAATAATCAGTCTGATCTAAAGATATATTATACCTTCTTTGGTCTAGCATTTTCAGAATTCATTTCCATGATTATTTATCAGATTATTGATGTTCTTAACAAACACTCTAAAATATTTTTGATTGAATGCTTCTTTTCACTATTTTTACTCTATACTTCACTGTCTCTCCCCTCATCCCTCGCAGGCCATGTTGAATATGGATGTTAATACCCAGGCAAGTAACAATAAGGGATAAAAAGGGACTTGTTAGTGTCCTTTCCGAAGAGATGGGAGACTGATTCTCTGGCAAAGGTTACATAATAGGAATTTGGAGTATGTTTTGGATAGTCCAAGTCTTCTACATCTTCTAAATCCATTACATTGACTAAAATGTTATTCTCTTTTAGATCAAGATCCTACATTTTACATTTTGAGAACTTAAGTGGCAAAAAAATAGTATTTGGAACAAGAGAGAAGCAAATGAAATATTCATAAAAGCAAGTCAATGTTTGTCTTCTTCAGTACCTATAAACCTGTTCAGTGCAGGTGGTCCTCTTACCACAGGATGTTAAAAAGGGCCAGTTCTTTGATTTTTCAGCTTTTCAGAGCATAAAGTTCTGTTGTTACTCCAAGTCAACAACAAAGCCTTAATTTTGCAATTGAAAGCATCCAGTCCAAAATATTATTTAACTCTTCCATCTCAATCTGTAGATAAATCTTGGAACTTTCTACAGCCTAACATTTGTACTCCTACTCAGATTCTTTTAAACATTGCCAATGTCAAAGCATTGGTAGAAATGAAGAGTAAGGGAAATAAGAGAGGTCTTTCCTAATGGGCATTATTGTACAATGGCTGCATGCTCCCTCAGCCTGAATGTGAGAAAGTCCATGTGTGCATTTTTATAGGTTCTTCAGAGGTGTTCCTGCTAGGTCTTTATCTTTCCTTTGACAGAGGTGATACATTCTATTTCTCTAGATTCAATTCCCTACCTGAGAACCTGGTTTTCTAGGATTACATTCTTTCTAATTTTGCCTCAGCAGAGAAAGCTGATATAATTAATATTTTTTACTAATGTGACTTACATTCTTCCTGGAAATAGGCAGAAAGGGCATAATAAATGAAATCAATACCATCTGTTAAGAAAAATGCTTAGAAATGTGATGTTACACAAACACACACAGACACACAAACACATACCCATATATATATATATATATATATATATATGCTTTAACTAATCTCTTACATAATAATACACTTTATTCCAATATTATGGAAAATTAAATTATTAAATCAAGGCAAAGAGAAGTTAACTTGCTAAGTGGCACTCAATATACTAAGCGGGAAAGTATGTCTGACTCAAAGCCCATGCTTTTAACTACTTTGCTAGACTGATTCAATAAATAATTAAACTAATTTGATTGGATAAGCATCCATACTTGGAAGCATTTGGAGTTTGTGAGTTAAGATGGATGACAGGGTGTGGGGTGATATTTAGTCTTCTACTTTCTAGTTGTACAATCCTCAGCAAGACATTTAAACTGTATGCCTCAGCTACCTTTTCTAAAAAACAGGAATACAAATAGAATATTGTATCTCTTGAGGGGCTGGTTATGAAAAATAAATTAATTACATGTGATGCATTTATTTTTTTAATTTATTTTTTATTAACATATAATGTATTATTTGCCCCAGGGTACATGTCTGTGAATCGTCAGGCTTACACATTTCACAGCACTAACCACAGCCCATAACCTCCCCAATGTCCATAACCCAGCCAGCCCATCCCTATCCCCCTGCTTCCCAGCCACCCTTACTTCGTTTCATGAGTTTAGGAGTCTCTTTTTTTTTTAAAGATTTTTGTTGTTTTTTTTTTTAATTTGACAGAGAGAAACACAGTGAGAGAGGGAACACAAGCAGAGGGAATGGTAGGGGGAGAAGCAGGCTTCCTGCCGAGCAGGGAGCCTGATCCCAGGAGCATGGGATCATGACCTGAGCCAAAGGCAGACGCTTAACAACTGAGCCACCCAGGTTCCTCGTGAGTTTAGGAGTCTCTTATGGTTTGTCTCACTCCCCATCCCATCTTGTTTCATTTCTCTCTCCCACCCCCACAACTCCCGTCCTGCCTCTCAAATTCTTCATATCAGAGAGATCATGTGATAATTGTCTTTCTCTGACTGACTCATTTCGCTTAGCATAATACCCTCCAGTTCCATCCATGTCATTGCAAATGGCAAGATTTCGTTTCTCTTGATGGCTGCATAGCATTTTGTTGTATATATATATACCAATTCTTCTTTATCCATTCATCTGTTGATGGACATCTAGGTTCTTTCCATAGATTGAGAGCCTCCATTTTTTATTATACCTCATTAATAGGTTTTTTTATTTCAACTTGGTTAGATTTTAGTTCTTTTATTTGTCCAGAAAGGGATTTTATTTCTCCAGAAGGGATTCTTTAATATCTTCCATGCTTTTTTCAAGCCCAGCCAGCATCTTGATAACTGTCATTTTGAACTCTATTTCTGACATATTACTAATGTCTGTATTGACTAGGTATCTAGCCATTAGTACTGTCTTTTGTTCTTTTTTTTGAAGTTTTCTGCCTCATCATTTTATCGAGATAAGAATAGATGAGTGAGAGAGAAAAAT
>CM053612.1:83656400-83666442 GCA_028646535.1 Procyon lotor | reverse complement strand
TACCGCCCTGGAGGCCGGGAATGAAAATGGTGGCCTCCCAGTCTCCGGCCCAGAGGAGCCAAGCACTAGGGCCCCGCTCCTAAGCTCGGCCTCCGAGGAAAGCAGTCAATCACTCCATCTCCCTTGTCTGCGGCCCGTGCTCTGTGCTCAGCTAGCCTGTGGTGGAGCGTGGCCCCGTCTGGAGTCTCCAAACCCAGCAGATTCCTGCTGCGCACTCCCGCGCCGCTCCTCCCGGAGGAGGAAGGAGGGGATCTCTCTGGAGCTGCCTCCTGTGGGAACCCTGCTTGAAGAGCAGTGGCCCAACTGTGCCTTGGATCACAGTGTAAGGTAAGCCCAAGCTGGTAGCACACTGCCTGGCTCCTTCTTTGCCGCCGGCTTCTCTGCCCCAATACCTGGGAGCTCTGCCACACTTGGACATCCCTGGTCCCTCTGTGACCCCACAGGTCCTGAAACCACACTGTTCCCAGGAGGGCTAAACCCCGCCCCCCCTTAGCCTCTGGGGCGATGTCCCTCAGCAGAGCAGACTTGTAAAAGTTCTGATTTTGTGTTCCACGGCTCTGCGGCTGCTGGGAGCTGGCCCCTCCCCCTGGGATCTCTCTTCCGGTCGCTTTGGATTCACTTTTTCCACATGTCCTACCTTTCGGAAAGTAGTCGATTTTCTGCTCCTAGAATTACTGTTCTTCCTCTCTTCTCTCTCCTATTGAGTTTGCAGGCTTTTAGAATGCTTTGATAACTATCAAGCTGAACCTCTGGGATCTGATGCTATCAGCCTCCTACACCTCCACCATCTTTCCTGCCACCCTCATGTGATGCATTTAGAAAAATACTTGATATATAGTAATGAGGTAATACATATAGAGTCATTCAGAAGTCTTTGGCATATGGAAAGGATTCAGTAAAATTAAATATTGTTGTTGTTATTATTATTACCCTCACAGTTATGTTTACTAATCTGAAGCTCAGGTTGATCTTTGGATTCTTTAGAACTTGCAAGAAAATTATAGTCCTATAAATATAACTGATGTGTTTAAAAATACTTCCTAGCTGTGTTGCTTGAGGAATGGCATGTGTATGTATGTGAGTGTGTGTCTCTGGGGGCACAGGGAGGGGATGAAGGTACCCAAAACTTCTCAGGGGCTTGTGGGGACTCTTGATAGACCTCAATTGTATATTTAAGTCAAGATATCCTGAGAAGAAGTTTTAACTCTCTTCAATCTAAAAGAATATAAAAGCAGTTGCTAGCTTTGTGACTAATTCAAATAATGTGCAGAGACTTTTTTTCTTATCACTCCAAAAATTGAAATCCAAATTTGACTCATGAAAAGGTAACTTGAGAGATTTTGAGGAAATAGCCATGAATTACACTTTATCTGAAATTGTGGGATTTTATTTTTTAAATATAAAGGTTTACCCTGGGGATGCCTGGGTGACTCGGTTGAGTGTCCAACTGTTTTTTTTTTTTTTTTTAAGATTTTATTTATTTATTTGACAGAGAGAGACACAGCGAGAGAGGGAACACAAGCAGGGGAAGTGGGAGAGGAAGAAGCAGGCTTCCTGATGAGCAGGGAGCCCGATGTAGGTCTTGGTCCTAGGATCCTGGGATCATGACCTGAGCCGAAAGCAGACACTTAATGACTGAGCCACCCAGGTGCACAGAGTATCCAACTCTTGATTTCAGCTCAGGTCATGATCTCGGGGTCATGGGGTCGAACCCCACCTTGGGCTCTGTGCTCAGCAGTGAGTCTTCTTGAGATTCTCTCCCTCTCATTCTGCCTCTCCCTCTGCATTCTCTCTCTCTCAGATAAATAAATAAAAAAATAATTCTTAATTAAATAAATAAAGGTTTACCCTGTAGTTGCCTTAGCCTCAAGTCTTCAGACTGTATTAGTCAGAAGTACCTTTTTGCCAACCTTGTTTATTCCTGTGATAGGAAAAGGCCATTTTCTCAAAGTGATTAACTGGCAGTAGTACTCAATCCATTTATACTTAGGCTCCTCTGTTGTAATGCATTGCAATACTCGCCCCTCTCTGCGAAGCAACAAATAAGCAGCAGCTGTGAAAACTTGAATTTGTAGTTTCTTAAAAATGAAAGTCTGAGACCTAATGAAATTGCTCCAACATAATGTTGGGAGTCTTTGAGAAAATGTAGTGTTCTTCATCTTCTCGACAGATGTTGTATTTTAACTGATCTCAAGTCAGAGAAAATGATGTAAATGTCACTGAATAATTAGGATAGGCTAGAAACCCTAGCCAAGGCATTCTTTAAAAGAGATTGCCCAGGGGCACCTGGGTGGCTCAATCAGTTAAGTAAGCATCTGCCTTCAGCCCAGGTCATGGTCTCAGAGTCCTGGGATTGAGCCCCACAAGCCCGCTGAGCGGGAAGCCTGCTTCTCCCTCTCCCACTCCCCCTGCTTCTGTTCCCTCTCTCGCTATGTCTCTCCCAGTCAAACCAAATAAATAATAAAAATAAATTAAAAAAGGAGAGAGAGATTGCCCAAGTAACCCAGGCCCTGTGGTCTGTATTACCTCAGTTTCATGACTACCTTTGATAAGCTAACCTATACACACTAGAGCTTTCACAGAATGTTTCTGCACTAATAATAACAGATTATTTTACAGCAATTCAAGCAAAAGCAAACACTCTATGTGATATGGAATCTTTATACATGTTGAAGTTATTTTGATATAATATTTCAGCATGCTTTTCTCTAGGTCTTGTCAGTTTCTAACATTGTATACTTAATTTTGTTTTCCCTTAGGGAGTTACTTTCATTCTGAAGATTTTAATCCTGTGTTAAGATAGATAGTTTATGAGCTCACTTATCTTCTTTTAGTATAGCATGTAAAATTCACTGCCTCATTCTGTGTTCGTTGTTCTAAAAATTGACGAGTTTTGAGGTTTCAGTGAACTCGGTTCATGACATTTTGAAAATGTTTTTCCCTAAATATATAACACTACTGAGTAATTGTATATCTCAGAATTTTTTCAGTTGAGAATAATAGAAAACAGCCAAAATTGGCCTTAGCAAAGAGAAATGCACAGTCACAAGAACGTGCAAAGACCATGTATGGCTTTTCAAGGATTTGGGAATATCTCTGGGCCTTGGACTCCCTCTTGTAATCCCTTGGTTCTCCTTCCTCAGGGTGGGTACCTTTGAAAGTAGGTTCTCACCCACTGAGCATGAGGAAATATAATCAAAGGAAGCTGGAATAGATGCCAGGTAGATAAAAATGTTTGCTATAATGTTTAGAAACAGATTCCTTTTTTAAAAAAAAATTATTTGTCAGAGGGTGAAAAAGAGATAAGCAGGGGGAGAGGTGAGGGAGAGGCAGACTCATTGCATAGCAAAGAGCCCAGTGCAGGATTCAATTCCAGAACCTCACACCTCCCTCTCCCTAGTATATTTGATCTAAAGGATGGACACATGATCCAAGATGGGCATGTAGATTCCTTCTCTGATACTCTTTAAACTGGTGCTGTGAAAAAGAAAGTAATCCTTTCAGCACCAGTCACAACAGTAACAGACTATAAGCTCAGAAGAGCCTACAGCAATATCCTGCTTCAAGTGGAGATAGTGTATTGAGAGAATAATTTAGCAGATGGAGATTGCCAGGGACAAGAGATGGAAGGGAAGCCCACTGGCATTTCACCTAATTCCAGTGCTCTCAGGCCAGCTCGATCTCCGCCTTCCTCAAATAGTCTAGCCAATAAATATCACTTGGGCATAAGCATGTTTCAGTCATGTGTTTGTTCCTTGCAATCGAAGTCTTGACTAAAACAAGCAATTTAGAAATAGTCCAAGACATTAGGAAAGATGTTAAGAAGCATTAGACAAACAAACAAAACAAAATTCAGGAAGCATGGTAGCAACAAAGCAAACAAAATTTTAAAAACCATTATGAAACAAAGATGGAAGATTTATGGAATTGAGGGAGAAGCTTGCTTCTCAGTTTCATTTTAGAGATATTGGGTAGGTGATTTAGACTAAGCAACCCTGGGTCATTAAATAATCATTCTCCAAGAAAAAAAAAAAAACAGTCAAGTGCTCTGAATGAAGCTCATCATTGAAAAAGACTCCTACACAGAGGCACCAATAACTTTTGGGATGGGAAGGTCCAAGATCAAGGATAACTTGTTACCAGAAAACTCTGTAGATAAGCAAAATTATGTTAAACAGTAACTGTAAATGGTTCCTCTTGGCACACCAAAATAATAAGTGTATATTTTCTCTTTTTTGTTTAACAATATCACCTTCTTTTGATAAACTGAGGCAACACAAATATTAATTTTTTAAAAGGAACATTTCTCTTATGGTTTTATTTTGAATAATTGGAAAGGGAAGACTATTCTCTGTGCTGCTCATGTCCTATCTGCCCCTTTTACTATTTGTGTGCACATGGTTTCCTGGTGAGCTTTCACTCCTGTCTACCCGCACCTTTGTTGTCTTGAAATTCCCTTCAGGCCGCAGAACTGCTTTGCCTGAACAGAGAGAGCCAAAAGTTCCTAGTAATTTATGAGCCCCAAGGCACAGTCCTTAACTACTGAAGGCTGGTCAGCTGTCACAGGGGTATAAATACTCGAGCTTCTTTGCTCTCTGGTTGAGACAACTGGAGGTGTGATCTACAGGTGTCCCAAGGACAGTAACTTTGACCCTAATTCAGTTACCCTCTTTGAGACTTTGTTTGATATATTTCTTCTTTCTTTCTTTCTTTCTTTCTTTCTTTCTTTCTTTCTTTCTTTCTTTCTTTCTTTCTTTCTTTTTAAAGATTTTTATTTATTTGACAGAGAGAAACACAGCGAGAGAGGGAACACAAGCAGAGGGAATGGTAGCGGGAGAAGCAGGCTTCCTGCCAAGCAAGGAGCCCGATGTGGGGCAAAGTCCCAGGACTCTGGGATCTTGACCTGAGCTGAAGGCAGACGCTTAACGACTGAGCCACCCAGGCACCCCGATATATTTCTTCTTGATACTTTTTTTTGCCTTTTGTTTTTCCCTGTCCCACTTATTTCTATTCACTTATCATTTTTATCCTTATTCATGTGCTTATTTTTCCACTGAAAAGACTTCCTGATAAACCACTTTCACACAAATTCTGATCTTGGGGTCTACTTTTGGGAGACCAAACTGAGAACAGGATGCGTCCTACAGGCTGACAATATGGTAGCTGTCAGAACATATCCAAGACACAGTTGTTTTGTTTTCCTCATTGTAATATTTCGTGGAGGCTATTTGTCCTGAATGAAGATGAATAAAGAATTTTTCCCCTGCATGTCCAGTAATCTTGTGACTTTTATATTGGTAAAAAATACAGTGACCGATTACAGGGATGAGGACCTTTTTCTCTGCTTGGGAAGGTGCCTAAGCGATTAGAACCACTTTATCTTTGAAAGCTTTGAGAGCCACAGTTATTGCCTTTAGAAAGACCACTACAAACTGATAATATATGCCTTGCAACTCCATTCTTTTTGAGTGGAAAAACATCTTGATTTCTATCAATTCAGTTTTATACTCTGGAGCATTAATTCATAGCACAGAAGTCTGTATCTTTCATATGTAAAATAACCAAACAGAATATTTGAAGTGAAACTTAATAAATTAACAAATTTGGTAATGATTATTCAAGAAAATAATTCCTGGAAATTCTTTTTCATACCATAAAATGCTCACAGAAGAATAAAAATAATTTTTGAAGTATTTTGACAAGCAAATATCCTCCTTTTCAAACTGCACTGTTATCAGTATTTAAAAAAAATATATAACCCCAAACAACTCCTTGCTAACAAAATATTTAAGTCTGTCAGAATTCGATTTGCTCTAGTTCAACTAGACTTTGCCACTTCCATATTACTTCCATATTACTACTACAACTAGACTTTGCCACTTCCATCGTTACTCTCTCATGGCTGCACGTAAGCTGTCTGGTACTGTATCCTTCTCCGCCTGACTCTCCTTGGTATTAAAAACAGACCTTTGAAATTACGGTTGGGCTCATTCTTTTTCCTATAATTAATCTTAGTTTTCTCTTTTTGCTTAGTTCATTTGTTTCTTTTTCAAGGTTTTTTTTTTTTTAAGGCAGAGGCTTTAACCCACTGTTTTTTTTAAAAAATCCAAGGTTTTTTTTAAAAAGTGGCTTACTTACTCATTCACTCACTGAACCCCATCTACAACTTAATTTAGATGTAGTTTACCAGCTTATTCGTAATAATAAAATAATTAAAAACAAAACAAACAAGCAACCATTCACAGAATAAAAATCCCCAGATCAATATCTGTACCTGTCAAAAGAAAGTTACAACTTTTTTTTTTTTTTCAGTTGCCTTGTATCTTTCCTTTAATACCCCTCTCCTCCCCATTCCCCCGTCATGGACCTTTTTTTTTTTTTAAGTTTTTATTTTAATTCCAGTTAGTTAACATACAATGTTATATTAATTTCAGGTGTACAATATGGTGATCATCACTTCCATATGACACCCGGTGCTCATCAAAACAAGTGCCCTCCTTAATCCCCATCATCTATTTCCCCCATCCCCCTCACCTCCCTTATAATAACCATCAGTTTGTTCTCTACTGTTAAGAGTCTGTGTCTGGATCTCTCTCTCTCTCATTTTTTCCCCTTTGCTTGTTTATTTTGTTTCTTAAATTCCACATATGAATGAAATCATATGGTACCGGCTGGCTAGTCATGTGTAACCTTTGGACCAGTAGCATCTGAAGTAACATCAGGAAACTGCTAGGCAATTCAGAATCTTGTGCCTTCCTCAGACTTAACTGAATCAAGATCTGCATTTTAAAAAGATTCTCCAGTAGATTCATATGTACATTAAAGTTTGAGAAGCGTTGGTGTAGAGAACAGGCTAGTGTTTATTGTTGAAACCAATTAGCCCTTTTCATCTCTCATGTACGTAATATGTAACAATGAAAAGAAATAGCATTGGACTTACATTCTTTCTAAAATGGCATTCATTTAAGGCATAAATAACACTGTAGAGATAAAAGGTAGCACATGCCGAAAACAACTATGTCTGTTACAAATTGAATAGGATTTTTGCTTCACATCATAGAAGCGTAGAAAACAAGTTTATCTTTTAAACCAGAATTCAAAAAAGATTATCATCTTTCAGTTGCCTGCAGAGCATATTCCACAAAATAATACTGAAAAACAAATATGCTATGTTACCAGTAAGGTTTGTCTGAGTTAGAAAGATCTAAATTATTCAGACTATCTTGACACTTTTACACTGTAGAATGTTTTCTATCCAAGCAAAAATATGGTATCTGTTAGCTGGGTAGATATGACCTAAAATCATATAAGCTGTTTACTTGTAAAGTTAAGTAGCTACTTCTTATACTATTTTATAAAGTAGTGTCTCTTAAAGCAACCAAATGAATTCAAGTACAATGTTGGCCTTTCCAGAAAAAATAGTTGTAAAATAAAACTTCCAATTTTTTCTGATGCTCTTTATTAAATAAAAACTATATTTATTCTTATTGTCTAAAATGTTAGAGGCTCTACAGAAGTTGCATAATCCTTAATAGAAGATTTTTTATTGCAAATTTTAATAAATAATTTTGTAAAAATTCACAATTTTAATAGTTCTTTAAAAGGACACGGGTCAAATCACAACATATAAAATTATTGATAAAAGTGGGTATCACTCGTTTTTATTATTTAATTATTTTGAGCACATAATGCATGAATTTTTTTCTTAATAGTACATATTTCCTGAGAATCCCTACCTTTAGTGGATTTTATTGTTCTTGTTATATTTGCTTTAATTGCATTATTTTCACCCTATGGAATACTACTGTGACATATTGGTAGATTGCCATTATCTGGTATAATTTAGCCTATTCTAAGTCCTGAAGGTTGGGGTGATTACAGTTATTTGCATATGATATTTGTTATTTCTTCAGCAAATATTTAAATGCCTATAACACTGTTATATATATGCCATATATATAACATATAACATGAAGATACATATATATATGAAGATATATATATATAAAACATATAACATGAAGAATGTAGGGTTTTTTTAAGAATGTAGATTTTATATTGGGAATGCAATAGTAAAAACAATATAGTCTCTACCTACAACAACTCAGACTCTATTTGGAGATGAAGGGCAAATAAAAATGTAATTGTTACTGGAAATACATCCTTGCCGATCTGAAGCCTCAGGTCATTATAAGCAAATAAGGAAGCACATGAGAGGGACACTTGAAATTCTATGCATCAGATCAATTTTCCTTCTTTTTTCTCTGTAATACAATTTTAGGAGTAATCTCTCTTTAAACTTGTATACAGTACAGACAGATTATAAATTCATATAACCATGTTGTAAGATGGGGCACAATATCACAAGTGTTTTGAATTGACAGTTTAAATCATTTGTTCTGAACCAGAATTTCCACATGTAGAAATTACCCTAGCTAACAAATGTGTGCACAAAGATACATGTACAAGAATATTCACTCCAGTGTTGCTTCGATGATAAGGCAGTGCTACAACTACATGATAGTACGCTGCCTTTAAGATGATGTTGTGGAACATATTTAATAGCAATGAAAGATATAAATAATACATCAAAGAAAAAATTACAAATTAAAATGGACATTATCTCATATTTAAAGAAAAGATATGTGTGTGCATGTGTATAGAAAATGTCGAACTGTATAAAACTGTGTGTGTGTGTATGTGTGTGTGTGTGTGTGTGTGTGTGTGTGTGTGTGCATTCAGAGTGGTTACCCTGAGATGGTAATATTGATAGAAAATTGAAAAATTATCCATATTTCATTGCATATGCCTATATCCATTCTTCTTGACAATAGACTAGTCTTTTTTTATGTTTTGATACATTATAAAGGCTGTTTTATTTCATATTCCTCCATAGGATTCCTTATAAAATTGTTTATAAATCTGCTTCCCTACAGAGGCAAATATTCACAAATATTCATAAACCTTCCCTGTCTTTCCATTCCCCCTCTTCCTTTTATTCTCTTCCTTTCTATACCTCTCTTTGGCCTATCATGACATTTGTCAAAATCCCCAAAATGGGTCATATTATCTAACTCCAAGTGTCCTAAATATTTCTTGCATTTGATTTTGGAGTTGTCAGAATTTGAAAACGTTCATTCTATTTCTGGTGTAATTAAAACATTCCCATGACTGGTCTTAAATGCAACTTAATTTCCCCACATTGTCTTAGCTAGAAAACACTCTTGCTGATCTTATTACAGTATAATAAAAATTGAGTCTCATGTGTGTTTCCAGAAATTCCAGGAAGTGATTATTTACCCAAAACCTTCATAGTATTTCTCTGACCCTCTTGCCACAAAATCAGTGAAACATTTCTCACTGATATTTTCCTCTATTGTATGAGAAATGGTTATTACTATTTCTCTAGACCTAGGACAGATTTTTTTTCAGTGTTAATTGACCAGTCAGTGAAACTTTCTACTTTCCCAAAGTGAAATACTTACAAATTTCTTTTTATGCTTCTCATTCTCATTTATCATATCTAAATATTCTCAATTGTGATGGTAATACGGACTTTAATAACATTAAATCAACAAGCATTTATTAATCATCTACTACAACAACACTACATAATACCAGGAACATTGGGGAAATAGAGATGAATAGGAAAAGTCCACTGTATTAGATAAAACTGATTATTGTTTAATTCTAAGACAAAGCCTTGTTAGTAACTCTTCTAGCAGCCTGCCTACCATGGCTACTCCCTCTTCTGGAGAAACAACCAAATTTACTGGCTCTAAGTCAGTTATCCTCAAATTAGATTTCAGGGTGTTCACAGAAACCTGACATTTTACTAAAATTATAAACGAAAGCAAATACACATTTAATGTGATAAAATAGGTTTTTATCAGATTCTTTCAACCAGTGATTCTTAACCCTGAGCTATACATTAGGAGTTTCTTGGGAACTTTGAGAAATTACTGATGCCAGCAACTGATCCCAGACCAAAGAGTGATCTTTGGGGATGTTTTTAAGGGCCCGGATTCAGAGAAATCTTAAA
>CM053612.1:83645067-83655900 GCA_028646535.1 Procyon lotor | reverse complement strand
GTCGCTTTAAATTCACCTTATCCAGACGTCCTACCTCCTGAAAGTGGTCGATTTTCTGCTCCTAGAATTGCTGTTCTTATTCTCTTCTCTCTGCTGTTGCGTTTGCCGGCTTTTAGAGTGATTTCCTCCTCTTTAGCTGGACTTCTGATTCCCAGGGCTCTCTGTGCCTCCTACACCTCCGCCATCTTGCCCCTCCTCCTCGTTGGTATTATTTTCTTGCCTTCTTCCTGGATTTGCTTTCATGTCTTACAAAATATTTTACAACAAAATGAACCAACAGGAATTGCCATATTGAAGTAGACAAAGGATCTAGTTATTGAAGTAGACAAAGGATCTAGTTATTGAAGTAGACAAAGGATCTAGTTATTCTGGCAACTTTTATTATTCTTAAAACTAAAGAAATGCATACTTGCAACAAAATTGCTTTAAATGATAAACCTCTCTCCTAAATAGTCTAAAAGTAAAGCTATTCTATTTAGAATTCTTCAGATTATGGTTGCCTAGAAAACAATTTTTTATTCATAATTCTTTTTTTAATTTTTAAAATTTTAATTCCAGTATAGTTCACGTACAGTGTTATATTACTTTCAGGTATGCAATATAGTAATTCAACAATTCTATATATTATTCAGTGCTCATCAATATAAGTGTGCTCTTAATCCCCTAGAAAAATTTTACATCCCAAATTGAACACGTACTCGGTTTTCATGTCAGTTTAATCCTCTCTGTTTTTCTGACATTAGAAGTATGTATAAAAATCATTTTCATCATTGTCACTTAAGAGTAATTGTGATCAACTTAGATGAATGAAGCAATCTAAAATACTAAAAAAAAAAAAATGTAAGCAATTTGAAAATCTTTGGTCCTTGTATTTTCTTTTAACCTTTAAACTGGCTGAGATTTTTGTCCTTGGTTTTGATCCTTTTACCCAAGGTTTCAGTGGCTCTATTTTTTTAATCACTCTGCTCTGAAATAATGGTAGTCCAGGTCCTCATCATTCTGTACAACTACATATCTGTCCTCATCCCTGCTGATGCATGACTGAGTGGTGGAATAATGACATGCACTCAAGTTGTTGGAATTGACAAAATGGCTGAGAAACTAGTTGGTGGATCTCAGATGATGGTACTTGTTTATCTTTTCAGTTCTTTTGCAGATGACCAAACAAATCTAATTGAATTTTTTTTCCCTTGAAATTTCAGTTTCTACAGGTACATGAGGGCAGGGACTTCATCTGTTTTATTCATAGCTGTCCACCCAAAGCTCTGTCAGTGACTAGCATATAGTAGGCACTCAATAAATCCTGTTGAAGGAATGAATGAAATAAATTGTAGTAATTAGCTACTTAAATTAGTGAATCAATGAATTAATGCTCACATTTTGTACTGCATTTTAAATCTATCTTAAAAGTGTTTATATGTCATAATAGTTAGACTCAAGGGATTTGGACTTAGAAAGCAGGCTATGTGATCTCATATCAGTTATTCAGTCCCTGAGTTTATTTTTTCTCATTTTTAAAAGAAAATAATAGGGGCGTCTGGGTGGCTGCCTTCGGCTCGCGTCTTGGGGATTGAGTCCCACATTGGGCTCCCTGCTCAGCTGGGAGCCTGCTTCTCCCTCTGCCTACTGCTCCCCCTGCTTGTGCTTGCTCTCTCTTTCTCTGTCAAATAAATAAAAATCTTTAAAAAAATAAAATAAATAAAAAATAAAAATAAATAAATAAATAGAAAATTATAGTGATGTTGTGAATATTAAATGGGATAATATATATTCAATGAGTATGTCTGTCATGTTGTAGTCACTCCATGCATAGTAGTTATTATTTTTACTTTGGACAGGAATTGAATTTTTTTGGGAATTCACTCTCAGAAGTAGTATTAAAACAGGGCATTTTAGAGAAACTTCATGTAACTGTTAAAAACCACTGTAAATTAAAGAGCAAAACCTTTAGTAAGGATTATGAAAGGGCTTGGAAACAGGAAAAAAGGAAAAATGGGAGCTAGTAGCCATTTTTCGTTTTTCATCCAACTCTTGGTTTTGGTTCAGGTTGTGATCTCAGGGTTGTGAGATCGAACCCCACATTGGGCTGTGCACTAAGCATGAAACCTGCTTACAATTGTCTCTCTCTCAAAAAAAAAAAAAGAAGATTGTCTCTCTCTCTCCCTCTGCCCCTGCCCTTCCCCCCTCCCCCCACTCATGTGCTATAAATAAATAAATAAATATTTTTTAAAAAGTGTCTAACACTATCTTGTCAAAGTTAGGTTTTCAAAACAACATATTTCTCCAGTTTCTGAAATTAAAATAATTATCTGGCATTAAAATGCTTACTTTTAATCCTAATATTTGCATTATTTTTATCAAGAAAATACAGTGATTATATACATACCAATGAAGACAATAACTTTGGCAATATCATAAGCAACAAAATAAATTGACTTATTTTGCCTTAAAATAACACAGTGAATAATGTGTTAAATGCTAACATTAAAAGGGTTTGAATTATTCAGTGCCATTCAATAGAATTTTCTGTGATGTTGGAAAAGATGTATATCTGAGCTGTCCAAGACAGTAGTCATGAGTCACATAGGGCTATTGAGTACTAGAAATGTAGCTAATGCTAATGACAGATTTTTTGAATTTTATTTAATTTTAATGAAATTAAATGTAAATAACCCTATGTAGTGATGGCTACCCCTTATTGGACAATATAGATCTAAATACATGTCACGATATTAACTTCCCTTTTTTGGAAAAGTATAAACATGGGATCATGTTTGGTCAGTTACAGAACTTTCATTTTCAGAAGTCAGTAAACCTAAAATAAAATATATTATGTATATTTTTGCTATATAGTCTAAAGTATTTTATTCATGAGGTCCTTTTGCTCCCATTAAATAAAAGTTGTTAATTGACCAAATGAATGTGAACTGGTATAAAATTGTATCAAATTTGGTATTTAGTTTTAATTTTTATAAAGATAAAAATAGCGCAAAAAGTCTTATTCATAAGTGAGGATTTTTTTTTTCTAAAGGTAAAATACTGCCTTAGTTTTCTGCCTTAGTTTTTCTCTCCTTACTTCCATTATCCCTCTTACTCTGAGGAAATAGATTTTTTTTTAAGTACACAATGAGAAATCAAATTTACAGTGTAATTATCCATTTGTTTTTGGTTAATGACACTGCAATTTAATTTATTGCTGTGTTGTCTTTATTATTTAATTTAGGAAAGGTAAACACACACACACAGAATACACTACTGTTGTTTTCATATGTTCTCTTTTTAATCTCAGTTCTGTCTTTATTTTTACCCTAAGATTTTATCTTTCAGCTTAAAATTATCTTTTTAAGAGACTATATTACAAACTATATTGGATCCTAGAATGTCTGGAGATCTGAAATAAGGTTACTTAAACTCATATCTGAATATATGAGTCCTGAATCTTCCAATATCCCCAATTCTTTTACCTCTATCTGAAAGCATTCCTGCAGTTCTTGCACAGAGTTAACAAACAGGTTTCAGACTATTTTCAGGCTAATCAGAGCAGTTGTCACTGACCACTGAAGAGTGCTTTATTGATTTTGAAATTGCAACTTCATTTTTAGAGTTTCATGGAGATGCACGTGCCAACTCCATGCTATTTTGCTGAAGGAAAACAGTTTTCGACTCTTTGTTGCAAATTAGAATCATATGGGAAATTTTTAACAAATACCATTTCCCAGGCTCTACCCCAAACCAATCCAGTCAGATTCTCTAGGGCTGGGTGCAGGCATCAGTATGTTTTAAACTTTCTCAGATGATGTTAATGTATAGCTATGTTTGAGAACCTTGGTTCCAATATGAGCTGATATACTAACCCATCTGCCACCCAGTAAATCTTATTTTCATTCTATCTTCAAGTCAAATATGTATGAAATATTAAAGTAGCTCTAATAGAACCATTTTGATTTGCAAGTTCTGACCAATTCCAGGTTACATAAATCTTACTTAGGATCATTATCATGACACTCAATTGTGCTTTGTCCATCTTTTTCTATCTATACATCACTTATGATCCTAAAATGAAGGTGGGCATGAGGATTGGGGGTGTGCAAAATGATATGGTAACTGCCTTGAATACCTGAGATCCCTAACATCATTTCTGTGTCCAGTCAACTGAGAAAGACATTGTAAAAACTGTAAGACAGCGACAATCATTGTACAATTGCAAATTCTCTTTTTAAAAGAGTTCGAATATTTCTATCTATGATTTAAATTTTTTAATGACTGAATGCAATTCCAAAAGGCATATTACAGATAATTTAAAAATTATGCCTGATCAACTGGGAAATATTAATACTGACCTTTGAAATTAGTTCTCCTAAAATACAAATTATGCCTCTATCAAGATATTATCTGACATCACATAATTCTTTCTTCTTCCTGCCTCTACTTCCTTCACAGAAATATCATTATCCTGAATTTAGTGTTTATAAGAATGTTTTCCATTTTCTTATTACCATGTTTATATATTCTTTAACAATATAGAATATTATTTTGTATATTTATGTGTTGTAATTCCCAAATGTGAAAGTTATCTTCATAAAGTTCTCATTTTTATTTCTTTAAACATTTACATATAATTATTTTATCATCTTTACTCTATAATATTAATATCACAATTTCTTGATCATTGAAATCTTTTTCTTCCCTCTTCACTTTTGCTTGTGGTAACTTGTTTCTTTTTCTGCTGTGTAATTTTTAGTTCTGAGCTTCAATTCAGGGAATCTTTATGTGAGGACAGCCTATGGGCCCTTTTTGAGATTATCTTCTTCTAGAAAGGAAATGTGTTTACTTTTGTGAGGTGGCTCAAGTTACTAACAACTCAGAGATCTCTTCAAGTTAATTTTGTGGCGTGGAGTGTTATGGAATGTGTGGGTACCAAAAATAGGACCTCATATTCTAAATGAAGGTAGGAATAAAGTTGTGAAATCCCAGTAGGACCTTTTAAAAATTATTTTCCCAGATCCCAAGCCTAGATAGATCATTTTATTTATTACTAGCCTTTGACAGGAGGTTGGTTTTTGTCTAATTCATGCTTTCATTGAAAGTATAGATCTTGGCTTGGTCTGGGGTCTTTTTTGTTCCACCTTTCCCTGTTCCTTGTTTCATTCCTTGCTAGGAGCCAAGGCCTTATATCCTTCTTTTTCCCCAGCTGTAGAGGTGCAAGTGTCTTGGATTCCGAGAAAGACAAAAAATCCCCCGAACAGTATAGTTTCAGCTTCATTGTACTACTTGATTCTAAGCTTCCTCTTCATTTTTAATTGTCCTGGGAATTTCCCTTAGTTTCCCAAAAGCTCAGCTGTGTAATTAAGTACCTGTTGGTCATAGTTATCCAGCATATCTAGATGATTTCTAACAGGCAGTTGTTTATAGGAATGCCTGCCTTATCCCTGAAAACAGATTTATCCTACATTACTGAAAGTCCTAATGATGAAGCTTCTGGTAATGAAGTGTATCACTCACTGCTTACTTCATCTGTTCATCCACTTGACAAATATTAATTGAATATCTCCTCTGTGTCTTTCAGTTTTATGTACCTTGGGGAGAAAGTGGTTATCAAAAACAATTGTTACTGTCAAGGAGGTTGCATTCCAGTGGGAGAAACAAACAACAAATTAAATGTGTGTGTATGTGTGTTTGTGTGTGTGTATTTCACAAATATGCATTATACACTATACACACACATACATGGTAACATATCATATTCATAAGTAGCTTTCAAAAAATAGCATCTTGGGTCAGCATGAGTGATGGGTGATATTTTAGATATAGTGGCCAGTTAATTAAGGCTCCTCAGAGGAGGAGAAATTGATCAGGTAGAAAAGAAGTGAGGCAGCTAAATAGATGGATAGAGTTGTATGAACAGTCTGCAGAGAGACATTAAATGTAAAGACCTAAGAATGGAAGTTTAGATGTTTTTATGGAGTTAAATAAAAGCTCAGGAGAACATAATCCATTTAAAGAAAGAATTTTTGGAACAATAAATCAGCCATTTGGTCTTTGAGGAGCTAGAGATTTCCCAGTCAGTTCATTTACAGTCCAATCAATCATACAGCCAAATAAAAACTTATTAAGTACTTCATATGTTAGGTGTTGCATGAGACACATAAGTTAAACACCAGTAACTCAATGTGTGCTCACAGTTTAATTGGGAAGGCAGGGGATAGTCTCATGGAAAGTAATGTAGTCACAAGAAATGCTTTAATTATTGTCATCTTGTTGCTTCCAGAATAATAACATAGGAATCATGTTTTACCTTTTTCAATTTATTAATCATTTATAGCTTTAAAATTATAACTGTACCAAATGTATATGTAAGCATTAATATTATATGTATGTTTATAAAACTGCTGGAATTTGCTAAAAGTTACTTGGATTCTTTTACCAGATTCTCTTAGTATGTAGTCTCTCTCACATCAGTATAAACAAATTTGTTTTCTGAAAACAAAAGATAATACAAAAATAAAAATAGCTCTTTTAAAAATGAACAACAAACTTTAAAATACCTTTAAAATGATTTTATGGGAAAAAAGGAAAAGTATAATTTCCCACAAAATTCATGATGAGAGTTAGGGGCACAATTGTTAATAATGTCCAGAACACTTGCCTTAACAGGTCTCTGGATCCTTATAGTACTTTCTTCTACTAAGTAATACAGATATCTCCCACTATAACATCAGTAACACATTCCTGAAATGAAATATTCTAAGTGGAAATGCTAACTAGGAGCTGCTTTCCCACTGTTTGAAATGGGAAATATAATATATTTCTTATCATCCTAAAACCTAATCTAATTTATTAAAGTATAACAGAAGCACAGTAAAAGCATATACTTATAAATAACAGACTTAACCAAAAGTGGTTAAGACATCATGTTCTAATTAAAACAGGATAATATGGTAGAGTTAACAAACAATGGCATGGTTGTAATAATGCTATGATGCTTTTCTTATCACCTACAACACCTAATTTGTATGTTACCTTTATGGAAGCTGTATGTTCTTTTCAAAATGACTAAGTGATTCTGATAGTGTACCAGTTATATTTGGAAAATATTTCCAAATTTACCCTACATATCTTTTTGTTACAAAATTTAAAGGTTTAATGAGTCAGATGGAAGTAAAATTAAATTTTACTGTATGAATATTAGCTGAAATAAATTGTGAGAAACACACATTGCATGAAGTCCATACATTGAAAACAAGAGGCATTCTATGAGAAAAACATTAGCCGGAGAGAGATTCTATAGAGTGTATCTATCCTGTTTTTATTTAAACTTATTCTAAAAACCTTAAACATACTTTTTCTTGTTAGTGTAAGAAAATGGAACCTAAAAGAGAATTAAAAAATGAATGATCATAAAAGTCCATATACACACAAATACACGTGGATACATAATCTTTAATAGTAGAAGTTTATATAATCTTCTTATACAAATGGTATAAACAATTACATGACTAAGAAAATATTTACTGAACTTTATAAAAATTGGATTTCTTGAGTATTAAAAATCAATTATTGTAAAATATGTTTATGTAATAATATCTTCCTAGAAGCCAACATTCAATAGGGGATCTCATTATTTGGGAATTAATTTAGAAAGTTTATAATCTAGTATATTTTGAAAATCATATTTCAATTACCCAGATTTTCATATTTTCAAATGTGGAATAACTTGTTTATGCTTTTTAAAATGATAGCTTGGAAATAATATGAATTCCTTATTAAATAGTAAGAATATGATTGAAGTAAGTGACAAAATAGAGATGAAGAGCCTATTTCCTTTTATAGTACTGTGCCAAATAGTTTACATACATTTGTTTATTTATTTCTTATAACAACCTGGTGAAGTAAATACCATGACAAATGTTATAGAAAATAGTAACAAAGTAAAATAAGAAGAAAATAAAATAAACAGTTAAACTTCTAGTCAAGATAGAGGGGGAAAAAGTACCAGATTTACCTTTCTGCCTTAAAAAAGTTAGAGTGGAAAAAATATAAAACATCAGTTTTCAAATGTTGGACAACAGACAGCACAGGACAATGATCTCTGAAAGAAGGGAAGCAATGAAGTGAGTTTATAATCACCCAGAATAATACCTGGACAGAGTTTTCAGACCAGAGCACAGGGTAGTGAAAACCTGGGTGAGCCTAGCATTGTCCCTGAATTGAAGGAATGAACTTGGGAATTTTGAAGATCAAGGTATCTGGAGTTCACAGGGCAGAGTAAAGGAGGAGGGAGAGTTGCAGAGAGAGAAAGCTGAGATTGGCAGAAAGTCCCACTTCTCTGAGCCTTCATATGAGTATTAATCAGAACATGCATGTGAGGAAGCTACCTGAAGGCAAGGAAAGAATAATGTGAAAGAAACAGGCATAAAAATCTCCACAGTTTAAATGGAGCATGAATTATTGGTGGTCTCAACAACCTAAGTAGAAAACATTATAACATATGAAGAATCAGGTGCATTGTGCAAAAGGGTATTATTGTCTCACTTTAGGGGCAAGATAATACCTAGACCAAAGGCTTATCTGGTCCTGCTTAACAAAGCTTAAAAGCAAATTTAAAAGCTTCAAACCCCAAGGAAAAAAATTAATAAAACTTCACCAAGACAAATCATAATGAAATCACTTACAATCAGTGATAAAGAGGGGGAGAACACAATTTGCAGAGAGAAACGAATACGAAAATTTCAAAAGACTTTTTTGGGGGAATAGTACCTATGAGAAGACAGTGGAACAATATCTTTCAAGTACTGAAATAACAATCAACCTTGAATACTATAACAAGTAAAAATATATTTCCATAATAAAAGTGAAATATTTATTCAAACATACAAAAAATGAAATAATTCATCACTAGCAGACATGCCATTTTAAAAGAAGTCCTTCAGAAATAGTGAAGTGAACCACATAGGAATCCTCATCTGTGCAAAGGAATGAAAGACCAGAAAAAAGAAATATGTGAATAAATACAAAATGATTTTCTTTTATGTGCTAAATTGCATTAAAAGATAATTGAAGGTTTAAATAAACATACCAACAGTGTTTTGTGATATTTATAACATATATAAAAATAAAGTATATGACAACAATAACACAAAGGCAGAAGGGAAATAAATTGTACTATTTTAAGGTTCTACCATAAGTGAAGTGATAAAATATTACTTGAGAGTAGACTGCTATAAGGTACCTATACAAGAAACACTAAAGCAAAATTTGACCAAAGGTATATGGATTGCAACTAGGTACATGAGTAGATATCAACATCATTAATCATTAGGGAAATTTAAGTTAAAACAACAATGAAATACCAGTATATACTTATTAGAATGGCTAAAATTTAAAAATAATAATAAAATGATAATATTAAATCTTGGCAAAGATCTGTAGCAACTAGAACTCTCATGCATTGCTGTGGTAATGCAAAATGGTACAGCCACTTTGGAGAACAGTTTGGTAGTTTCTCATAGTTAAACATACATTTGCAATATAACCCCAAAACTCCATTCTTAGATATTTACCTAAATGAAATTATTATATTTCTGAATATTAACAGTAGCTTTATTTATAATGCCAAAATTTGGAAATATGAAAATGTCCTTAATCTGGAAATTGGATCAACATAATGCAGTGTATACATACAATGGGATACTACTCAGAAATACAAATTAATGAAATACTGACATTTGCAAGAATGTGGATAAATGTCAAATGCATGTTGGTGAAAGAATGCATAAGTGAAAGAAGCCAGGCTCCAAATTCCTCACACTATACTGATACATTTATATAACCTTCTATAAAGGTAAAACTACAGGGACAGAAATGAGGAGGGATTGCCAATGGTCAGGGCTATGGGAGGTGATGAATCCAAAAAACAAACAAACAAAAAAGCCCAAGAATTCCTATATGAAACCCACACTTGATTGATACAAAAGGCCCTATACTCTTTTTTTTAATTAACATATAATGTATTATTTGCCCCAGAGTACGTGTCTGTAAATCGTCAGGCTTACACATTTTATAGCACTTACCATAGCACATAACCTCACCAATGTCCACAACCCAGCCACCCTATCCCTACCCCCACTTAGTTTGTTTCGTGAGGTTAGGAGTCTCTTATGGTTTGTCTCCTTCCCCATCCCATCTTGTTTCATTTCCCTCCCCCACCCCAAATGACCCTCCGCCCTGCCTCTCAAGTTCGTCATATCAGAGAGATCATGTGATAGTTGTCTTTCTCTGACTGACTTATTTCACTTAGCATAATACCCTCTAGATCCATCCACGACATTGCAAATGATAAGTTTTCGTTTCCCTTGATGGCTGCATAGTATTCCATTGTCTATATATACCATATCTTCTTTATCCATTCATCTGATGATGGACATCTAGGTTCTTTCCATAGTTTGCCTATTGTGGACATTGCTGCTATAAACATTCGTGTGCATGTGCCCCTTCAGGACACTACATTTGTATCTTTAGGATAAATACCCAGTAGTGCGATTTCTGGGTTGTAGGGTAGCTCTATTTTCAACTTTTTGAGGCACCTCCATACTGTTTTCCAGAGTGGCTGTACCAGCTTGCATTCCCACCAACAGTGTAGGAGGGTTACCCTTCCTTCACATCCTCGCCAACATGTGTCATTTCCTGACTTGCTAATTTTAGCCATTCTGACTGGTGTGAGGTGGTATCTCACTGTGGTTTTGATTTGTATTTCTCTGATGCCGAGTGATGTTGAGCACTTTTTCATGTGTCTGTTGGCCATTTGGATGTCCTCTTTGCAGAAATGTCTGTTCC
>CM053612.1:83631870-83644967 GCA_028646535.1 Procyon lotor | reverse complement strand
AGTGTTTCCTTTGCTGTGCAAAAGCTATTGATCTTGATGAATTCCCAATAGTTCATTTTTGCCCTTGCTTCCCTTGCCTTTGGTGACATTTCTAGGAAGAAGTTGCTGCGGCTGAGGTCGAAGAGGTTGTTGCCTGTGTTCTCCTCCAGGATTTTGATGGAGTCCTGTCTCACATTGAGGTCTTTGATCCATTTTGAGTCTATTTTTGTGTGTGGTGTAAGGAGATGGTCCCGTTTCATTCTTCTGCATGTGGCTGTCCAGTTTTCCCAACACCATTTGTTGAAGAGACTGTCTTTTTTCCATTGGATATTCTTTCCTGCCTTGTCGAAGATTAGTTGACCATAGAATTGGGGGTCCATTTCTGGGCTCTCTATCCTGTTCCATTGATCTTTGTGTCTGTGTTTGTGCCAGTACCACACTGTCTTAATTATTATAGTTTTTAATAGAGCTTGAAGTCTGGAATTGTGATGTCACTTTATTGAGATAAGAATGGGTGAGTGAGAGAAAAAAATACTCTGGAGTTCCGCTGTTTTCACTGATTGATGAGCTTGATCTTGGCTTGGATAATTCGCTGATCTTCTGGGGAAGGGGCCCATTGCTGTGATTCTCTAATGTCTCTGCCTGAGGAGGAATTGTACCGCTCTTTCCTGTGGATGGGGCAAGCAATTTGCTCTGGTTCCCTCTCGGGAGTCTTTGTTCCCTGAGCACTTTCCCTACCGTCCTGGAGGCTGGGAATATAAATGGTGGCCTCCCTGTCTCCAGCTGGAGGAGCTGAGCGCTCAGGGCCCCGCTCCTCAGTGTGCCCTCAGAGGAAAGCAGTCAAGCACTACCATCTCCCTTGTCTCCGGCCCGCACTCTGAGCTCAGCCTGCTCATGACCAAGCTTTTCTTTCTATCTCCGGCATGTGGCCCCATTTGGAGTCTCCAAACCCAGCAGATTCCTGCTGTGAGCTCCCGTGCCACTCCTCCAGGAGGAGGAAGGAGGGGGTCTCTCCAGAGTGGCCCCTTGTGGGGTCCCTATCCAAAGAACAGTGAGCCAACTATGCCTTGTGTCTTATGTAAGCCCGAGCTGAGAGCCGACTGCATGGCTCCGTCTCTGCTGCCAGCTTCTTTGCCCCAATACCTGGGAGCTCTGCCACACTCAGACACCCCCAGTCCCTCTGTGAGCCCACGTGTCCTGAAACCACACTGTTCCCATGAGGGCTAAATCCCCTGCTTAGCCTCTGGAGCAATGTCCCTCAGCAGAGCTGACTTCTAAAAGTTCTGATTTTGTGCTGCCGGGAGCCAGCCCCTCCCCCTGGTGTCTCTCTTCGCATCGCCTTGGATTCACTTTTTCCACACGTCCTACCTTTCGGAAAGTGGTTGATTTTCTCCTTCTAGAATTGCTGTTCTTCCTCTCCTCTCTCCTGCTGAGTTTGCAGGCTTTTAAAATGGTTTGATAACTATCTAGCTGAACTTCTGGGATCTGATGCTATCTCAGCCTCCCACTCCTCCGCCATCTTGCTCCCCCTCCAAAAGGCCCTATACTCTTAATAATCACCCTATGATGACACATTCAAGGTTAACTAAAAGGAGAAAGTAGAGCAATTATTTGGATAACTCATATTCTAAAAAGCCACTGTTCTTGTACAATTTTCTTGATTCTCCAAGTGTGTTACTCAAACCAGCAATATTGGCCATACCTGGAGCTTGTTAGAAATACAAATTCTCAGGCTCCATTCTCAGACCTACTGAATCAGAAATTCAGGTGGTTGGAGTGGATCAAAAATAAAATATGGTAATGTATTTTAACAAACCTTCCAGATGATTCTGATGTGCACTAAACCTTAAGAACTACAGATATACATTAACTCATTAGCACTCATTACTTCAAACAGTAAATGCAAATGAATTGGGTTACTCTCAGTTAATCTGCATTGGAGCACTACTCACCTGTAAAGTCTTTTATGAAGTGCCAACTCTTTGTGAAATCTTCCATTCCTCCCTACCCCTACACAATACATTGTTTATACCTTTATTAAACAATCATTTCCTTTTACCTTGTTTTATATGTCATTGCTGACATGTCTACAACCTTCACTAGAATGCCAGTTCCATGGGGCATGGATTCTCATTTTTCAAGATTTATAAAACTCATTGCCAGTATAATCAGAGTAAGGGCAAATCCAGCTGGTCATGAAGGTTAAAATAATTGGGAAGTGTCAGTTTCCAAGGTACATAAACTTTCAGGTTTGGTTCAAGTAAATCATTTACATTTAGTAGTCATCATATTTTCAGATTCATCAAAATGAGGGTGGGGAATGGAAGCCATGAAAACGCTGCTCACAGATCTCTTACTGCAGGGAGCATAATTGATCAGTGGCCCAGTTGTTGAGTTCTGAATCTATCATTGCACTTCCCACAGGTTGCTTCTAGCCAATAATAGCCTACAACAGGGCTACTAAATAAGGGGTAACCCTGTAAGGTACAGGACTTCTCTAACGAGCAATTTTGGCTCAAGGACTACCCATTAGGTGTGCTGAAACTTTCTTGAAACTGAACTGCATTTAAGACTTTCCCTACCTAACCTTCCATCTTTCCATCTCTCCTCCATTGGAGCTGAAATTCTCTTATGGTCTGGTAGCTCTCTAAGCCTTTTTCAGTTCCCTTCACCCATTCCCTCACAGCTATTTTCCCCAAATAGATCTCTGCCTTGTTCAATCTCTCTTAGTCTCTGTTTCTCCCAGGATCTGAACTAACAATGCAGGGATCCTGTCTGGTTTGAGTTCCATGAATAGTTTTGCTTTCCATAAGCAATTGTATTGTCTTTAATATATGGACAATGTTACCTGGGTAAATGACCACTTCCTGTTTGCAGATTGGATGCTAGAAAATTGAAAACAAAAGGATGACTCTAGGGGCGCCTGGGTAGCTCAGTTGGTTAAGCGTCTGGCTTCGGCTCAGGTTATGATCCCAAGGTCCTGGGATGGAGCCCTACACTGGGCTCCCTGCTCAGCAGGGAGACTGCTTCTCCTTCTTCCTCTGCTTTCTCTTTCTCTCTCTCACATAAATTAATAAAATCTTATCAAAAATACTTTTAAAAAGAAGGATGACTATTTTATGGAGCTAATCATCTTATCTTTAATTTTTAAACCACTTTAATTCACATGTTTTTTTAAAATTTCATTTTGAATTTAATTGCTTAAATTTTTGTAAAGTATATGAAATAATTTCTGAAAAAAACAGTATAAAAATAATCCAAATAGTGAGCAAATATTAAGGGGTGGTGTCAGGATTGCCACGTTCAGCTATTCTCATAGGCTTTGTACTCTGTGACTTGCAACTGGATGCTCAGTATGATTGGTTCCATCTGAAGTTGTGTGTTGGTCCTGTGTAGCATATGCCCAAAGATGTAAATAATGTGATAATGCCAAACCCAGACATTGACATAGGAAAATCCAGTTAAGCAGACAATTTTACTGGGTAACAGTATATAGCTGGATAATGATAATCCTTCTAAAAATGTAGAAGTGCAGCCCCATTCTTCAAAGTTAAGCTAGAGTGCTCTTTGGATCTCTGGAATAGAACCCCCGCCCCAATGGAGAACATTTAGAAACCCTGAGTACTAATAAGAACTCTTTAGTGCAAAAACAACAGATTAATTTGAAGAAAACTAGCTTAAGCCAAAAGGTTGATCTAATAAATTATATAACCACATTGCACAAAAGAAAATAGCATTAAGTGAGGCTCTATATGTGTCTTTTTTAAGGAGGAAAAACTTTTCCTCTACCCTTTTAGATTCTGCACCTGGGACCTTGTTAACTAAACCAGTAAAAGACTAACAGGAAAAAAGGCACACAATTTTTATTAATATTTACATGCACAGGAGTTCAGAGAAAAGAAGAGAAACTCAAAGAGGCAGTCAGAGTTGAGGGCTTATATACCCTTTTAACAAGGGAAAGAGAAGGTTAGGTTTCAAGGGAAATAAATTATGAGGAAGTGACTAGAAAATATATATGATAGAAATAATGGAAGATAAAGGCTATTTTAGTAAGGTTTGTTTACACAAACTCATCTTAATGTCAACTCTAGTTGACATTGATATCAACTCTAGTTGATAAGAGTTCCTCTTCTCGGGACGCCTGGGTCGCTCAGTTGGTTAAGCAGCTGCCTTCAGCTCAGGTCATGATCCCAGGGTTCTGGGATCAAGTCCCATATCAGGCTTCTTTCTCAGCAGGGAGCCTGCTTCACCCTCTGTCTCTGCCTGCTTGTGTTCTCTCTCTCTCTGACAAATAAATAAAATCTTAAAAAAAAAAAAAAAAAAAAGAGTTCCTCTTCTCTTCCTGATTCTGTGATTGTGGGAGGGAGCACCTTCCTCAAAGGGAAATTCATGTCCTGCTTTTAGGAAGATAAGCTGAGGGCAGAGAACTCTCCCTGCATTTGTTGATTGTCATTTGCCCTCAGCTCAAAATAATCTTTATGCCAAAGTAGCATATTTTGAGGCCGCATATTCTGGTTGCCTTCAGTTTCAAACAATATGAATAGGACTTTATAGAATGTACACTTATCATTTGTCATTTTTAGCTGCTCAGAAAATGAAGAACCATTCTACTTTTAGGGAACCCTACTCAGTGCTTCTCAGCAGGTGATAGGGCATCTCCCAGTAACAGAAGCTTAGAGGTAAAATCTCTTGTCTTTCCATCTCTTGGTGATCAGAGCTTAGGAAACAACACTCAGATTCTGTCATCTAGAATTGTGTATCTTGAGCCAGGGACCTGAAGAGAAAAAGTTTCATTATTTAGTTGCCTGTATCTGGCTACGTGAAGGAGATGGGGAAGAACAGCTTCAGATACATTCGAAGATCAGATTTTTTTTTTCTGCAGTATTACTCAACTCTTTGGTTCCTTCTTATTTCCTGAGAATGGTTCTTCAGTCTCCCTTGATTCTTTGAACTATTAACATTCTTCTAATTAATTTCTCTTCTATTTGATTTTACAGAAGTGATTTTAGGTGCATGCAGCCAGCCCACGTGATATAGCTGGTTTCTCTGTATCTATTTGTCAGTCACTCTTCCTTAATCTTAGAACCAGTATAGCTGCCAGCACCTCCTGGGGCTACATGCCTCCTCATTCAGGTTCATCAGGAAACATGTCTGATTTTCCAAGAAGTTACATTAATGAATGGATAAACATGCCACTTTTTTAATATCTTTGAATCAGTTTGAGATAATTTACTACAGCTAAATGTCAGTGATTAAGTTGCAATAGCAGTGGCTTTTCAGTTATAATAAAATGGGATTAATAATAAATCATCATTATAAAATTAAATCTTTAAGGGTCAGAGTAACATGTTTCTAAACACAAAGAATGGACCATGAACACAGATGAGGTATGAGGCCCCAGCTGTCTCAAGTAATTTATTTCAGCATTAAGGTTCCATGCAACGTAGTTTTTAGGGAAAAAAATATATTTCAAACACCCTGTGTTTCTACTGACATTAATAGAAGTCGCTTGCATACATCAGGTGTTGACTATTATCCAGATATAGTGAAATAATACTTCACGAAGTATCACTTTCAATAGGAAACACTGATGATTGAAGAATTTTATTTTTCTTGTAAGTGGTAAATGTGAAAGTAGAATGGTCAGTTGAATGAATGTGGAATTGTCAGGAAATGAGGTGTTTCCTATATTCTTGAGTTTCTCAATGCCAATGAAAAAATTACTTGACCCTTCTGGGTCTCAGCTTCCTCATGTCTTAACAGTATCTATTTCACAGTCTTGGTTTAGAAGAAAGCATTATATTGAGCACAATTCTTGAAACTGATGAAAGATAACTATAAACACAGCTCCTTAAGCATGATACTTCCAAATCATCATGAATTCCTTGAGCGTGTATTAGGAACTAATCATTAGAGATGCTGAGTGTTTCCTTAAAAAGATAATTAAGTTTATTTAGTCACTATAAAAAGTATTTATTGTGCTCTATTGAATATTTAGCACTGTGCTAGATCCAGCAGATGACTGAGTGAAAGTATCTTACCTCAGTGAGCTCATGGTTTGGTCAAGAGGCAAAAATAATTAAGAATTGTTAAAAAGCAAAAACAAACCAAAAAACCTGAACTTCACACAGAACAGATTGGAAGTTGCAAGAGGCAGATCATGGGGCTAGGAGGGCAAAATGGGTAAAGGTGGTCAAAAGGTACAAACTTCTAGTTATAAAATATATAAGCCGCAGGCATGTAACATACAGCATGGTGACTATAGTAAATAATACTGTATTGTATATTTGAAACTTGCTAAGGGAGTAGACCTTAAAACTTCTCTTCACAAGAAAAAAAGTGATTTGTAATTATGTATGGTAATGGATGTTGTCTAGACTTACCGTAGTGATCCTTTCACAATAAAAAAATGCATAATGTTTATTTTGTATAACTAAAACTATTATGTTATATGTCAATTATATCTTAATAAATATCAGTGTTAAACAGCAATAATAAAATTATGTACTGAACTCTGCTTAAGGGACTAGAGTGATAATAGATTAGCAATGTCAATATACCTACTATACTACTAATAAAAGCTAACATTTATGTAGTACTTACAGTGAGACAAGTCCTATTCTAAGCTCTTTATATTACTGACTTACTTAATCCTTACACCCCTATGAAATAGATGCAATTATTTTTCTTACTTTATAGTTGAGGAAACTGAGGTACAGAGAGGTTAAATAAATTTTCTTAGGTTATCCAACTTATAAAAGGCAAAATAAACCAACCCCAGCCATCTGATTTCAGAGTCTGAGTCCTTAACCACAAGGTTACAGTCCCACCCTGAGGCATCAGAAGGATCTTTGTAGAGGAAGTAATATATGAAATGAATCTGGAAGGACGTACAGGATTGAGCTGGGCAGACATGAGTGAAGGGCATTCCAGGGAGAGGGAATAACATGTGTGTTGGCAGATAGAACTACTGTGTTAGGCTACTTACAAGTAATTTACTATGTCTGCCCCCCAAGTCAGTTATGAAAAAACCAGAGGTGAGGAGACTAGTCCAGAAGATTATAGCTTATGTTGGTGCTACCTGGAATGAAGCACCTGTTGTGTGCTAAATTCTGTAGGGAATACACAAATGAAGGAGACATAACCTTGTCCTCAAAGGGTTTATACTCATGTGGGACTAGAGATGGGATATAGTAGATAGTAAATTTTGCTGGAAATAGCAGCTTTGACAAAGGTTGTGAAATAGCCTTTTCAACAAGAGGGAAAATTGACCTTCACAAGTAGAGAGAGAGAGAAAAAATGCTAATTTTAACATTGATAAGTATAGGATAATTTTAAGGATAACATGATTTCCATGACTACACAATCAGAAATAACCAGCTCTGAAGCGGTTGCCAGAAAAATATTCCAAGGCTTATTATGGGCTCAAAGTTAAATTTGTCAGTAATATAATTCTTTTAAGAAAGGAGGGGTGGAAATGGGATGTGTATACTGAAGCAGAGTCTCTAAAAAAAGCAAGTTTTCCTCTCACAGCTGTCAGCAGTGGTCAAGTGTTATGAGACTACTAGGTCTGCCTTGGGGCTTTGAAATCAATATCAGCAACTTAGAGAGGATACAGAATGTGATAATGGGTTTAGGCAATAGGCATGTCACGCATGGGTTAAAGGTGTTTTGACTACTTATTCTGAGCTACATTGACTCGTGCAAGCATGCCAAGGGCAGTCTCACATCTAGAAAAGAAATGGTCTCTTTTTAAAAAGACATGGGCTTACTTTCTAAAAGTTTCAACCAGTTTAACTGGAAATTGCTTTGAATACGCATACTTCTTCTTTGCTCTGAAATTTCCTGGAAAATTAAATACAACGTGCATTTTAATGAAGTGCCGTAAGTATTAAAATTAAACATGGAAGGACTTGGGCGTCAAGAAAATTAGATTTTTCTCTAATAACATTATCTCAGCCCAATTGAACACATCTAGGATTTTATATCACTATTAAAATGCTCTGAAACAAATTAACATTTACTAAAGAAACTTTATGACATTTCATTTAAAAAATTCTGACATGGCAATTTTCATATTACATTAACAATCAAATATATTTACTCACAAAAGTTTCATTCATTAAAGTCATTCCATATATATATGAATCATAGATATGTAATTGTGATTAATAAATGTTTGCTAATGTATTTAGTATACTTTTATAAAGTGCTTATTGTATGTTAGGCGCTTTTCCAAGTGTTTGGGGTATATCAGTGAATAAAACAAGCAACATTTGCTGCCTTCCTGGAGTTTCTATTCTACCAGAGGAAGGTAGACAGTGAAAAATAAACATAGTAAATAAATAAATGCTCTAGTATGTTAAAGCTGATGAGTACTGTAGAAAGAGAGAAACCAAGAAGAACAAAGTTGGGGAAATCAGGAGGACTGAGGAGTACTGGAGACAGGGGGCAGAATTAAATAGAGTGGTCAGAGTATCATCTTTGAGGAAGGAGAATTGAACAAAAACTCAGAGGAAGGAGACCGTCATGGAGAAGATAGACAATACTCTGGCTGAAGAATGTTGGAAGCAGAGGAAACAGCTTGTGCAAAGGCCCGAAGGCATGAGGGTGCCTTGTGTTTGTGAGTAAAAGCAAAGAGGCCAGTATGGCTGGGGCAAAGTGAACAGAGGGAGGAAAGTGAAGGGGTGGAGCGGGTGGAGACCAGGTAGGACCTAAAAGTCCATTGCAAACTTTGAGTTTTATTCGGAATAAAATGGAGTCATTGGAAGATGTGAGCAAAGAAGTGACATGATCTAACTTTGGTTTTAAAATATCACACTAGCTACAGTGTTGAAAAGAGACTGTGAGGAGGAAAGGATAGAAACAGAACAGCAGTTAGGAGATCACTGCAATCATCCAGGCAAGAGTTGAGGATTCCCAAGGTGGCAGTACTGGAGATGGGGAAAGTGGCTGCACCTGAATGAAGGAAAGGAAGGGAATGAACGGAAGAAGCAGCCTCTGTATTTTAGTTGTGTTTTGCTTTCAGTCTTCCACTACAGATTTAAACGGAGTTTTCTGGGTTCTTCAAAATGCTATCAGAAAATATTTATTTAGTCTCCAGTTTTTATCATAGTTTCCTAGCAGACACGAAAGGAAATAAAGTAGGTAACAAACACCCATCCTGGTCCTAAAAGTGACTACACTCTATTTCTAAATAAAATTCTATGTAGAATAACTATCAACTTAGAGGGTACATAAATTTGGAAAATTTGACTGTGAACTCACCAGGGATAATTTAGCTATTCTGATTGGTGGGAAGGAATCACCTTTTTACCTCAGCTCCCAAAATGTCCTTCTTGAAGTTAGTTACTCATTGTGGAAGGAAAACATTTTTCTATCAAGTTTGAACAATGACATTGCTCTGTGCTGCCCCCAAATTGGTTATATGTGCTATTTAAATTTCAGTGAAGAAAAGTAATTAAAATTAAATCAAATGTGAAATTTGGTTCCTCAGCCATGAGAGCCAATTTCAAGTGCTTAATAGCCACATGTGGCCAGTGGCTACTATACTGGATAGAACAGATACAGCTCTTACTTCAGCCCATAAAGTTCTATTGGATAGCCCAGGCTAGATACTTACAAGGAAATTTATGTGTAAAATGTTGGGCAGATATTTCTGGTATCCCTCTTTCTAGATTTTATCAGTATGGATAATTACGAAAAAAGAATAGAAAACAAAACACATACACAAGTGATTTGTATCACTTATGTATTCTAATGAAAAGCCAGCCCCATATTTTTCCCATTTCTTTTGCATTTGTCTGTCACAGCTTCTTTCTTTTTTTCTTTTCCTTTTTTTTTTTGTCTTGAATTTCTTGGTGCTATCTATTTTTTTCCACCACCTAGAATTAGAAATCAATTCTTTTGTTTCAAATGTGAATTCCCCCCCTAATTATAAGCTGCTACTTTATATAACAAAAGAATTGATTTCTGAAAGCACTATTCAGACATTAGCAAAACCAACAATTGGAATTATCATTCAAATCAATGTCCCTTGTGAACATTAACAGGAAATGCTAAGATATAGCCTTATTTTTAGACTCTTCTCCCATTCGTCTACTTGATGCTTTTTAATCAATCTTATATGATAGCAGGCATCTTTCTTTGCTTCTTACATTTCAGTTTGCTCTATCATCCTTTTTGTGCAGCGCTATTTATTTAGACTTCTTGCTAACTGAAACAGCAAGTATGGATTTATTCAAATAGCAAGATGATTTATTTTCTTGGGAAACAGAATAAATATTACATATTAAATTAGTTATTCTAACATAAGCCTGCTTGGTTACTTTAGGTAATTTCTATTCTCCATCTCCTCTTGGGGCTGGGTTAATTAGAGTTAGGCTAGAAAGCTAGCCTTGTGAGTTGACAGTTTTTCTTTTTCAATCAGGTCCACTCCATCTCCCATTTTGCTATGCTCTCCTCTATATCACAGACCACAGACAGAAGACTTCTGCAAACTACATTTCCCAGATCCTTGCCAAATTGCTTCCTTTTGGACTCCACCAATGGGAGGCAATGGCTAGAGACTGGCGATGAGAAGCCAAGGTTTGTCTTCCTCCCTCGCTTTGGTCCTGGAGGTATTTTTATTTTATTGTCTACAGCAACACTGTGGTTGCAGCAGCTACAAGCCACACTTTCCTCTGCAGTCCCAGCTTCTCAGCTTGCAGCTCATTCTATGACTCCGGCTCCTGCCAGATGAGCACTCCTCCATGTTGCCAGATTCCCCTTGATAGCCTGCTGTGCTGCCCCTCAAACAGCCCCTCCTTCAAGTTTCCAGCTCCTGTCAAAGGAACTCAGAGCTTGGGCTCTGGTAACATCAGCTCCTTCTATTGTCCCTGCAGCCCCAGTAATGGTAGCACTTCTTGTATTTGATAATCTCTGGGCTATCTCCCCTTTCCCTGTTGTTTCATCAGCTCTTCTAAAACCTTAAGACTAGCTTCCCCTATAAAACTACCTTTATTGCCCTATACAAGACTTCTGTTGCCCTAATTGTACTGTGACTAAAAAACCCTGACAGCATGGTATCAGAAAGTAGCAGATAGGCACAAGAACAAATGATCTTAGGGTCAAAAGAACTGTTTAAAATCTGAACATTCCAATTCCTTAGTGTATGTTAACAGAAGATACTTACACTTTGAGTTTCAATATCCTCAACGGTAAAATTTAGAAAATAATTCCCATTCCATGGGTTGATCATAAATATTGAACGAGCTAACTTAAGTGAATACACACAGAAAATATCTACCAGGAGATACTCAATGACTATTCAAATTATTGTAAAAGTGTTTTCTTCATTTTAGGAAGCAATTTCTCTGTTGTAACTTTAGTTCTTTATCTCTTTCTAATTAGCAGACCTTCAACAAGATTGGTCTGAAGAAAAGCTAATCCTCTCAGGTTCATATGTGTTTAAATCTGCATTGCTATTTTCTTAGAGGTTGTGTGAGGGATATAGTCTTATGATTAAAAAAAATGTGACTAATTCACCATAAAAGAAATCATACTTAGGTTGCTGTGCAATTTTTTACACTGCGATATATATTCTAGGGTTCTTGAGTTTTTCTGTCCCTGAAGGTCAACGGGAGAAATCTATCCAGTTTTATTAAACCCTCCCTTCCTATTGTGACCAAGACATTCATTTCTGGTAACCCAAAACAAAACTAAGTGGCATGAAATGTAGATAATAACATAAGCAAAAACCTTCCAGCAGTGATCACAATTTTCAGCCACCAGTCACTGAGGCCTATCTCTTATCATTGGCAAGTACATTTATAACTTCCTTTTTCTAGGCAAAAATGTTTCTCTATAATTAGAGCAATCCCAAACATTAGAGGATTATGTTTTAACCATTTTGCGTTTCATTTTATTGTTAACTATAATATACATTGAGGAAAATGTATAAAGCAGGAATTTACAGCTCAATTTTTTCTTATATAGTGAACTTCTGCTCAATGACCTTCAAGATCAAGGAATAAAATAAAGCCATCAACCTAAAAAACTCATTCAGACCTTGTTATAATCACTACTTCTCTCCTCAAAAGATAACTTCAATTTTACAGTAGCTATTTCCTTCTTTTCTTTGTAGTAAAACTATAAAGAACTGTACATTCCTAAGAATGTATCCTTAAACAGTATGATTTAATGTGTATCTGATGTTTCTATGTTAAACAACATAGGGTTGTTTAACATAGGGTTAAATAATTTAACTTAATAATTTAAATTGTTAAATTAATTGTTAGACTTGAAGAGACATTTCTCCAAAGATATACAAATGACCATTAAGCAGAAGAAAAGATGCTATTAAAAGACGCTGTCAGGGTTTTTTTAGTCACAGTACAATTAGGGCAACAGAAGTCTTGTGTAGGGCAATAAAGAATGGAATAATCTAGAAGTCTAGCATTATATTTATAAGAAACATGCATATGGTTCTAATTCATTCATGTTTATGTTTCATAGTATTTCATTCTTTAACTTGCCACAATTTATTTATCCATTTTACTTCTCAGTGGGTTTGGGATTTTTTCCAGTTTAAGATACTACAAATAATGACGCCGAGCATATTTTTGTATATGTCGCTTGCTATATACGTGACTATACTTCTTTTGGATAGAGATATAAAAGTGAAATTGCTTGAGTCATAGAGCAAGAATATCTTCAATTTTGGTAGATAATATCAAACCGTATTTCAAAGTACTTTAAACAATTTATATTCTTACCAGTACTTTAATAGAATTCCCACTGCATACATCCTTGACAATATCTGGTAGTGTGTGTGTGTGTGTGTGTGTGTGTGTATGCACACACACATATGTTTCTTAAATGTTAGTGATATCTCATTATAATTTTAATTTAAGTTGCATTTAGTTGATTAGTAGTTAATTGAGCATTTTTAATATGTTTACTGACTACTTGGACATCCCTTTTGGAAGGAGGGGAGATTTAAAGTGCTGGTTCAGTTTTACCCCCTATTTCGTATTTGGTTGTTGGGATTTTTGCTGTTGATTTTTAGAAGTTCTTTATTGGAAAGTTCTTACTTTTGGAAAATTCTTTATTGGAAGTTCTTATTTTAATTCAGTAAG
>CM053612.1:83585980-83631370 GCA_028646535.1 Procyon lotor | reverse complement strand
AAGCAGTCAATCACTCCCATCTCCCTTGTCTGCGGCCCGTGCTCTGTGCTCAGCTAGCCTGTGACGGAGCACCTCTACCTGTGGCATGCTTGGCCCCATCTAGTGTCTCCAACCCAGCAGATTCCTGCTGTGTTTTCCCACCCCGCTCCTCCCAAAGGAGGAAGGAAGGGGTGTCTCCAGAGCTGCCTCCTTTGGGGTCCCTGCTTGAAGAGCAGTGGCCCAATTGTGCCTCAGATCATGGTCTTAGGTAAGCTTGAGCTGATAGTGCACCGTGCAGCTCCTTCTCTGCCACCGGCTTCTCTGCCCCAATACCTGGGAGCTCTGCTGCCCTTGGACACCCCCAGTCGCTCTGTGACCCCACGGATCCTGAAACCACACTCTTCCTGTGAGGGCTAAACCCCCCGCTTGGCCTCTGGAGTGATGTCCCTCAGCGGAGCAGACTAAAAATTCCAACTTTGTGCTCCACGGATCTGCGGCTGCTGGGAGCCGGACCCTCCCCCTGGGGATCTCTCTTCCCATCGCTTTGGATTCACTTTTTCCACACGTCCTACCTTTCAGAAAGTGGTTGATTTTCTGCTCCTAGAATTTTCTTCTTCCTCTTGATACCTATCTAGCTGAACTTCTGGGATCCAATGCTATCTCAGCCTCCTACACCTCCGCCATCTTGCCGAGCTACATATATCTGATTTTCCAATTTAATCATTCCTTCTACTTTTGCTAGTTGGCATTCCATTGTTAGAAAAAGCTTGAGCTCTCCTACACTGATTTGTTTTTTCAGTTATTATTCACAGCTTTAACGACTCAGAGATTATTGTTTTATTCAAGGGCTTGTATTCAGCTATTATTATAATTACTACTTTTGCTGCTAAAATTGTCCCAGATGTGGCCATAGCAAGGCCTTTTCAGCTCATTTATAGGTTCTTCAGACATGTCTTAGCCATTCATTGTGGACTTACTCCTTTCTGTTAGAATAAAATATTCCTGGCTCATTCTGTACATTCCCTGGCCCAGAGCTAGAATAGCTATTCCCCCAGAAAACCCAAATTCCTCTTAGATAATGCTATTTAAAAACCAATATTGGGCTTTACGTGTGCTCCTTGTTACTTTGAGTGTCAGTGCTTTCAGCTCCTCTCATCTACCTGTATCTATATTTATATGTGCACCTATATCTATATGTATAGGTATATATTACCTATATCTGTTTCTACGTCTATGTCCCCATCAATTTTCACAAACCTATACCACTACTTGTAACTATACCAACCTATCTATCCCTATCTACATATTTAAGCCATGAATTCAAACTGTAGTTCCATTTTCAGTTCAATACTACAGTTTTAATCCTCTCCCTTTATGTATTTATAACTCCCTTCTCCAACAGTGATAAACACGTCTTTCATTATCTTCAATATATTTACTATTATGTGCAGTCCTAGAACATGGAGAATATAATTTCGGAATTAAACATTACAAAAGTCAAATGTATTAATTAGAATTCAATAATTGTTTCAGGTTAACAGTCAATATACTGTATTTAAAAGTTGTTATTAATTTGAGATATATTAGGCTCATTTATTTCTATTCAGATTCTATTAGAAATTTTCTATATCCTTGTTTGTTTTATTATGTTTTCATTAATTTCCTTTCATTTCATATTTCAAGTACTTAAAATATCAACGTGGGGAGTGTCTGCATGTCTAAGTCATTAAGTGTCTGCTTTCAGCTCAGGTCGTAATCCCAGCTTCTTGGGATCTAGTCCCACATCAGGCTCCCTGCTCAGGGGGTAACCTGCTTCTCTCTCTCTCCAGCTCACCCGTGCTTGTGTTCCCTCTCTTGCTACCTCTCTCTGTCATAAATAAATAAAATTTTTTAAATAAATAAATAAATAAATAAATAAATAAATTCACCTTAAAAAAAATCAACATGGTTCCAAGAGTCGAAACTATACAAAATGTATTACATAGAGAAGTTTTACTCACCTCCACTCCCCCAACTCTTCCATCACTTTCTCATTCCCCATAGATAATCATTCTCAGTAGTTTCAACCTCACTTTTTTCTTCTTCCCCTCCCCCCTTTTCTCTGTCTCTTCTTCATACATGAAAGGCAGCCTGCAATACATAAGCCTTTCTGTTTGTTTTTTCCCCTGATGTGTATCCTGAAAACCATTCCATGTCAGTTAAAATAAACCTTCCAACGAAGAACTCCACTGTGTGTATGTACTGTATATTAATTATTTAACATTCTCTGTATGGACATTTGTATCTTTTCCATATTGTTTGATAAGATACAAATGCTATCATGAATAGACAGGATGTTTTCTTTTTCCTTTACTTTTGTCTTCCTCCTCTTTCTCCTCCTGTCATTTTTGGAACCTACCCTCTGGCTAGTTTTCTGAAAGTCATAATGCTGAGTCAAAGGGTAAAGACATAAGTACATTGGTTAAATTTTACCAAATTCCCTTCCATAAAGGTCGTACTATTCTGCATTCCCACTGGCAGTATATGAGAGTGCCTGTTCTCCACAGTGTTCAGACAACCAAGGGTGTGGTTGAACTCTCAAATTTTTGACAATGAGATATGGGAGAAATTGTCAGTACAGTTTTAAATTACATTTCCTTGTTATGTGCAAAATTTAGTATCTTTTCACAAGTTTCGAAATATAAAATTATTCAGGTCTTTTTGCCATTTTTTTCTATAACTTTGGGAGGTTGTTGTTAAACTTCTTTATTAATCATTTACCTATAACATGTATTACAAATATTTTCTCCTAGATAGTTATTTTTCTTTTGACTTTGCCATATTTCATTTTTTCTTTTCTTTCTTTTTTCTTTTTCTTTTTTTGCTATGAAATTTTTCTTTAGTTTTAAGCCTGAGAGTTTGTCATATCTTCTGTTGCATCTTGATTTTGAGTCATAGTTGAGAAAGTTGGTTTTCAGGAGTTTGGACAGGTTACTAGTGAATCCCTTTCTCAAGAGTGTTGGAGAATGGAAGGAGAGCAGCAGCCATTTTGTAGATTACACATGCTGTTGCTGATCTGCTGACTCACTTTTGGGAGGAGGCAGAATCTAAACCTGCAATTATTCTAGTTTCCTTGAATTTTCCTTTATTTTCTTCTGACTCCTGGGCCAGCTCATGCTTGTGAGTTTCCCAACATACATGTGATCCTTCCTCCCTGACTGCTAGAACTTCATGTTCTAGCATCAAATGTAGACAAATGGCTTTAAAAAAAATGTTAATAACAGCTCCCACGATTGGGAAAGCCAATTCCCTATAATAGATTTGCCTGCCTATCTATCTATCCATCATCATCTATCATCTATCTAACCTACTAGTTCTGCTTCTCTGGCTGAACTACCACTGATTCAGAAATGGTTTCCATTTTAAATCATTTTGGAGAAATGTAAGATTTATCCCTGTGTGGTGGTTTACAATAGATGCTATCATTAAAGTCTCTAAGACAATCTGGAATAAAGAAACCTCTCTCTCTTCATCACAGGTGTTACCACCCTACTTGCCTTACTATCAAAACTACTTATATGAAATTGATTCATATCTCACCGAGCTAGTTTTCCAAATAAAATTTGAAATTGGTATCGAATGTGTGTGTGTATATATATATATATATATATAGAGAGAGAGAGAGAGAGAGAGATCTTGAAGCATCTATATATATCTATATATCTATATATACACACATATGTTATAAATATGTATGTATTTATATAAAGTCTTAAAGCAATATCCCAAAAAGATGAGATAGATTTAGTCCTAAAAGAGTTATTTACAGTCTTTCTCAACACAGAAACAAAAAACATAAAGCATAATTTAAAAAAAGAAAAAAGAAACTAAGCCTTTCTCTAAAGTTTTATTCCTTTTGATCTAAGATCAATAGAGCTGAAAAGAAAATCCCTATTAATTTACCTCTCACTTTTCCATTAGTATTAATGAGACCCAGAATAACCAGGAGGGCTGGACCCCGAACACGTGTTCTAGTTGTTCATTTTACATAGAAAACCAGCCAAGAGGGCAAGTGATGGTTGAAATCAATTCCAAACTCTTCTAAACATCATTTGCTTCATGGGGGCAGATCTGCATCTGCCTGAAGTAAGGGCTATCTTTCCTAATTAACATAGAGTCTCCATCTGCACTACAAAATGTGACTGTGGGGATGTGCACATCTGGAGATATGTCTATATCTAATCCTAACAAAGATGCCGTATTTATTTGTATCTAATGCACCTAAAAAGTCTATGAAGGTTTTTATTAGTATTTCCATTTTGCCAGCTAGGAAATTGGGTTCTGAAGAGGATAAATATTTTGCACAGAGTCCCACAGCTAAAAACTTGTGTCCAAGCTGCATTTATTTCTTTTCTACTTTAATAGACTGTCTTCTTATACTATATTGCCTCCATGTACTGCACTTCTTCACATGTCACAGTTTTTAATTCTTTGTAACTTCCTTCTTTCTTGTGTATATCCTCTTTAAAATCTATATTATGATCCCACTGTGACAAATGGGAAATTAATGTCTCATCCTACTGTGTATTGTTCAGATGATCACTATATGTCTGTGTCCTTCAAAGTTAATTCTGCAATTTTATTTTGACAATTCATTCTGAATATTTTATTGAGTTTTCTCCAAGCTCCTGTGTTTTTCTAGCGACTTTATAACTATGTGCAACTAATCATGGAATAGAAAAATATATCTAATCATCCTCTGTGAAGTTTCTAAGCCATATGATGTTAAAACATGGAATGCTGCCATATGTTAGAACTATAAATAACAGAAGATGTGTGCAGAAAATTGTTTTATTTTTGAAATAGTGTCTGTTTATATTTCACAGTAAGTAGCATTATCCTTTTTTAATAAACATATCTTGACATAATTATTTAGTTCCCTTGTCCAAAAGAAGGTAGTGATACTTTATTCATTGTTTACATCATTTAAAAGGCAATGCTTTTTAAAAAGGACTCTAAGTAGAAAATATTTAATAAATGAGTGGTTAACAAATGTGTGGAGTAGTCACTAGATGGCAGACAAATGGATATTTTGGGAATATGAAAACATCAGTAGATGGTTTGCAATAACAACAAATAGAAACCTGTAAAAAGGCATAATACTAAAAAAAGAGGTAAAATAATGGAAGGCTCTTTTTCAGCATGTTTTAATTTTCCCAAATATATCATGATACTCAGTAAGCAAATTAGGAAACCATGTTGATTGCTATGTGAAAATCTTAAATCATGTGACTCAATTCATAGCTTTTAAAATTCCATGAAAGAAAATGTTAAAACCATGTCAGCAAAGCACCATGTGGTACAGATATAAAACGGGATTTATGGGCTGAGAACTTATAAGCAGAAAACTGTAGAGCACACACATTCCTCTGAACTCTCCCTATCACCCAGTAAAGACTGGGCACAGGTCTGCACACATCACGTTGTATTAAACAGCAAGAATCTTTTCTCAAATCTCTAAATAGCTGTTTAACTAAGAGGAATTCTGTCATCAGGAAATGGCCTTGTTAGAAATAAGAAATTTCCAAAGCCCCATAACTGTTATCAGCCTGTTTATTCTGATGAGCTAACTCAAACCACTGAGCAACACTTCTAAATTAAAGGAAAGAGTTGAGCTTGCCAGAGCCCTCCAGATTTGTTGCTTCATATGTATTGAATCAGTGTAGCTTGAAATTCCAATAGGATATTTCTATGGATTACAAATAAAATGGTGTACTCATAATTGTACTGTATATATTTGGTTTTTGTTTTGTTTTGTTTTCCCCAACTTTCCAAGATTTTGTCTTTCTTCTAGAAGGAGAATGCATTTTTTCCCCCTTTGGGAAATAATTTATGTGATTTTCATAAGACTAATTCTGCCCCCAACTTTTTCTTCCTCCATCTCCTGGGCAACAGTGATTAAGCCAGGGATTGCAGCAAGACCAGGTATATCCAGTCCAATCAGTTTTCCCCAGGCCAGTTTCCCCGCTAGCCATCATGAACAATGATCTTCTTTTATCAAAAAGATTCTTTTATCAAAACTTTTGATTGTGCATCTAGGGCTTAAAGAAGCAATTCCTTCCTTCTAACAGAAGGAATCAACATAACAAGATGAGCATTGGCAAGAATTGAGGGAAAGAGGACAAAGAACTAGTGACATTGTTTAAGCTTTGTATTCAGTATGACTAAACTCAAGTCCAGTTTCCTTTAGAGGTAAGTAAATTCCCCTATTAGATTAAATTAGAGTTGAAGTACTTTTTCTTATACATGAACAAGCCATAACTAGAATAATTATGAAAAAAGTATCTGCTACTTCCATTTTTGTTAGCAGAATTATTCAAATTCTCAAGAGTACGAGATCTATATTTCCAACTTTTAAGTAATTGATGTACTTTTTATTGTACTAATATTATGACTGACAATTGATATTTTGGAAGACAAAAAACTTAATATACTTTCTAAGAGAGGATGATTCACTCTTAGGAAGGCTGGAAAGAACACTGTACTGCAACACTTGAGGAGAAAATGATAAAACAAAAACTGAGAGAATACTAATAATGCAGTACTACCAGAAATAGCAACAAATGTATCCATCAACCACACAATCTTTTATAGAAATTTCCTATGTACCTTTTCACTTAAAAAATACTGTATAAATCAAGCATTCAATCTTTTGTGTTCCTATGAAGGGAAAAGGGTACTAATAATGTATTGTTTACTTTTACAGTGTACTCTAGCTGAAAACTTAAAACAATTTTCTTAGATAGGTGGTTTCTCTTTACCCCATCAATCTAAGATATATATCATCTATTGCATTATTATCTCTTTATATAGTTTTTTTTAATTTGAAAGGAACACTGTTAGACATGAGCTATGAAGGAAAGTTTCTGGTGGCATTCATTTTATTATTTATTTCTAGGTTCATAAACTTTAAGAGGTTTTAATGACATTGCAGATCTTCGAATATTGCAGACTTAAGTGAATTAGGAACTTCGTATTTTAATATTCTCTTCTGATTTATTTTTCAGTGAATCTATTTAGAGTTAATTAGAAAAAGCTTAAAAGTGGTAGTGAACAAAAGTTTTATTTTTATTAGAATTATACCAAAGAGTTAGGATATAGTGCAGACTTCTTAAATTGCAAAGTCGGGGATCAGTGAATCGACTTCTTGGTCACTTTTTCAAATTAAAGATATTAATTGGATTGTCATCTGCTATGAAATATTTTACTTTATTTCTAGGTTTAATCACAATGCAGGGAAAATTTCAAAAATATGTATGTTTTTATAAACATTCCAATTTTTATTATATCTTTGATAAAATATTTCAACACATCAAAAATTTGAAAGCATTCACATGGCATATAGTCATTTCTTTTTTTAACCTTTAATAGTGTATGGATAGACAATGCTTTTAAAAATTATGTTAATTCATTATGTTCAGATGTGTTCTAAAATTTCAAAAGTGTTCACTGAAAAAAATTGTCCTTTTTTAGACATAAGCCAATCAAGAATCAGAAGTCTTTGAAAACACTTCAATGAGTATAATAAGGATGAATTGGTTATCGGTTCTTTCATGTTAAGCATCTATTTATCCTTTTTATGGTAACAGTACTTCAGTTTCCTTTTGAGGGATGATATCTTTCTTCTCTCTCACATAGCATTTTTCCCACCACTGATACTTCTAACATCATAGGGTCCATCCATATCTCCCCCAAAACAGATGCTTACACTGGAGTTGGACTTGCTGCAGAACACGTTTTGTGCTTTCGGCCCCACTCAAAGCTGGCAGTCTTTTGTGTCACATAGTAGATGGGCTGATACAGTGTCCCTAGGTATAGAATATGTTTCCTACGGAATCTGAATAAGTTAACCAGGCATTACATTTCCTTTTTCATGGGAGGAAGTCCACAGTGAAATGATTTCTCTTTTACTTCGGAGGACGTGTCCTGGCATTGGATCCAGTTTTGTTTTGTTTTGTTTTGTTTTTTAGATATTGTAGGTCCCTGAATCTTTCTTGAATTTATATCTTGTCCCCTGGATTGCATATGTCTTACCAAAGTCCCCACAATGATAGTCACCTGTTGATTATCCTGCCTGATCAACATTACATCATTGATGTAATGAATTGATGTGATATTCTGTGGGCTATCTGGATAATCTAGAGCCCTTTAGACTTTGTTTTAATAGAGAGAGCAATAGAGTTAACATAACCCTGAGGCAAAACTGCTAATGAATTCATTTGTCTGTTCCACATGAATTCAAACTGTTACTGATCTTCTTTTCAGATTAAAATAGAAAAAAAATCTTTCAAATCAATCGTCACATACCATGTACCTGAGGCCATATTAATCTGCTTTAACAATGATACCATGTCCAGCACAGCAGCTGCAATTGAGGCTACTTCTTGTTAAAATATGCAAGAGTCTACAGTCATCTTCTTGGATCCATCTAGTTTTTGCAAGGTCTGGACTGGTCCAGATGAAAATATAATGGAATCACCATCCTTGTAGCCTTTAGATCCTTAGAGGTAGCACTACTTTTCAGCATCCTCTCCAGATACATTAGTGCTTTTGGTGTGCTCTTTTGGCCAGACAGGAGGGCAGTTTTAGGAGTTTCCATTTGGTTTTTCCACTATGATAGCACTTAACCTCAAATATGTGTTAAATTTGAACTAACAAAATATGGACAAATCCCATAAAAAGAAATATATCGTTGTAAATAAATAATTGCATCATGAAGTAAATGGGAGAGTCAGTGTTCAGTGCTGTAATTATTTATTTATAATGATATCTTTTTAATGGGATTTGTGTGAGAGATATATACATAGCATAAAGTTAAATATATGTAGAGTTTCCTTTGCAGAACCTGAACTAGAGACTAAGCCCATTATGACACTTGCCATGACACCAAGTTTACACAAACAATATTGAGCACTTATTCATGTATCTTCCAGTTCCACATTTAGGCATAAAGGTGTTAAGTTCTTCAAGAAATTCATCTTAAGAGTGTACACTTATTCTGCATATGTTTCTTCTCTTGTTTGATAATTTCAGAATATTTGGAATAACCCCATGACACTTAGAGGCATTCAATGAATAGTTTTGATGGTATGCATCACTGAGACAGTTTCAGAATGCCTGGTCTATGCTATCCACCCAAACACTTGAATTTATATGGCTTAACAATATTGCAAGCCTGATTTCATTTTAATGCTGCATTAGCTGGGTGAACATGATTTATTGTGACAGAGTGTAAATTCAACTATTGAGTCTTTAACAATAAATAATGAACAGAGTTTGTGATAGGGAACAATAAAACATTATGTTGATAGGCAGAATTGAAATGATGACAAAATATAGCAATCTACTATCAGACAACATAATTAAAGTTTAGCTGTGGGGCGCCTGAATTCTATTATTTTAAGGTGGTTTGGGTATGTGAGTGTGTAAACTAGAAACAGTTATTCACTACTGGACAACAGTGATTTGATTTCTTATTATTAAATAGTGGCTACATAAATTTTGTTTAAAAGCATTAAGCATATGCATTAAGCTTTAGCACTAAAAGCAAGAGTCATTTGGCAAAGAATCCAGTGACCTGAAAATAGAAATCCTGATGGTGGACCATAAGCATTTGAGGGGCCTGCTGGGAGACACACCTGGAAAACTGGGTTCTTGCTTCCCCTAAGCTTGCACTGTTCACATGAGAATTCATTTGGGTTGTTTCATACCAGCTGTTTTCTGGCTGATGACTAGGTTGGCATGCAGCTAGAATTTGCAGAATAGTCCATTGTCACCGAGAGACCTAGAGGATCTGAAACTACTGAGAATGACAGTGGTAATTCCAGGAGTATCTCCCACAGGTGTACCTCCTAATCAAGAATTTTGGGAAATCTGGGAGGTAAAATCCTTCCTGGGATCATGTACTGTCCTCTGCTTTACAATAAGCACCCATTTCTTCTCCATTAAAGAAATTTATATCCTATAACTTAGTGGCAGTTTTTCACAGACTTCTGAGAGTTTTGACATAAAATTAGCCACTATTAATTTTTAGTTTCTTCAGAGATAAAATAAACTCAAGGACCTTGTGAAGAAAATGTGAGGTAATAGATGGGAAGGTTTGCGCATAGTTCCTGGGATATAGTAGGAGCACAATATCTTTTGAATATTCAGTATCATTATTTCTTCTGATTAACAAGTGTAACAATATAGGTGTGATAATAACTTTGAGGATGTCAGCTCAGTTTAAGAGAATCCCCTTTATCAGTGAAATATTGCCCAAGCCCCTGTATCTAGTAGTGTAGACAGCTGAAAGCTCAGTAACAGTAGAAGTTGTCATTCTATGCACTATTGATTGGACCAGTGTTGGGCACCAGGTCTGAGCTGAGTTAAGCAGATTCTCTCTCCTAGGAATGTGAAATTGCCATGCAGTTAGGTTCTGTGGATGCTGGAACTGGGGGACTCATAAATCTTAGCAGAGGAGCCTACTTCTCTCTTATTTGCAAAAAGGTTCAGAGAAGAATGACATTCAAGATAGTAAGAATGAAAGAGATGCAGGGAGAATGGAATGGAAGAGGGTCACCTACCTGCCTTTAACTTTTTAAATTCCTGGTTCTTCCCAGAGGGACTGACTGGCTCTCTTTAAATTTTAGAATAAACCCCAGTATCCATCCTATAGACACATTGTTGCTTAACTTAGCGAGAGTTATTTCTCATTATGTGCATTCAAAAGAAATTTAACTAAAACAAAAAGTGAACCAGTGTTTACCAGATGGTATCATTTACCAGCATTAATATTTATTTTTTTCTCTTTTATCTTATTACAATATAGTGTCAAGGACTATATGATCAGTATGTAAAAGACTTAAATAAAGCATTTGAATAACATTACCTAATTACCTGGTTTTATTTTATATCTAGGAAAATAATAACCTTGAAAACAGTTTTTCTGAAGAGAAAAATTTATTGTTTAATTCTGAAACAAAGATAGTCTTTTACTTGAAATCTAAAAAAAAGGAAATTAGAATTGCTTCAAAAATATGTTGGAACTCTTGTTAAGAGAAAAATAACTTTATATATTTACTAATGGAAAAAGAATGTTTAAATTAAATCATTATCTGTAACATACAGGCTATTTTTTCCTTTAAAAACAAAGAACTTCTTAGTCACATTAATTTAAGAGGTGAATTATTTCTTCAAATTCAAACACATTTTTCTAAATTGTACTTCATATTATATCCATTATCTTTGTATAGTTACTAAGGTATTTAAATGGTGGTTAACACAAATGAAAGAAGAAGGGACAGAAACTAAAAATAATGCAGTTAAGGAAATAAGGCTTGGAAAAAATTACCAGAAATAATGCAGTGGAAGAAATACAGGAATAAGGCTTCCAAAGAAAATTAGATTCAGTGTAGCAAAGAAAATCATGATTATTTGTGAAAATACATGCAAAGGACGACATCCACTGAGTTAAACATCATGGTTCACATGCAGCAAGAGTGCTGGATCTTGCTTCTGTCATGGTAGGTTAGTATTCAAAGTGCAAATGCCACGAAGCCCAGTTGGAGATTAAATAATTCTCTGTTAAATAATAATAGATCTTGTTCAAGAGACTCAGTCCATCCTAGAAGACTGAAAAATAATGACAACCACTGAGACCACTAAAACTCTGTTCGAGAAAATAACAGAGCAAATCTCATAGGAAATTGTGTATCCTATACAGGAAAGGATTTGTGGAAAAGATTACTTGACAATAATTAATACTTCATTATTTCTGGTATCATGCAGTAATTCAGGCCACACAACACTGTATTTTTAGAATCATTTAAGTTTATTTTTATCCAAAATGTAAAAACCAACCCCACATTATTTGTTCACTACTCTGATATAAGCTGTTCTGAAATGTTTACCTCTTCTCTTTGCATAAAAGAGCATAAACAGCATAGTAAGCAAGAATATTTTGTTATAATTTAAAACACTGTCAGTTGTACTGATTTTACATTACTCTGCTTTTCAAGTTTCTAATCTCTTCTTTCCAGTTTTATTGAGTTATAATTGGCATATAACATTGTATAAGTTTAAGGTATACCATAAAATGATTTGATATATGTAAATACTGCAAAATTATTACCACAATAACTTCAGTTAAAATCCATCACCTCATATAGTTATAACTTTTTTTTTTAAGATTTTACTCATTTATTTGAGAGGGAGAGAGAGAGGGAAAGGGAAAGAATAAAGAGAGAGTGAGAAAGAGAAGCAGACTCCCGGGTGAGTACAAAACTTGACATGAGGCTCAATCCCAGGACCCTGAGATCATGACCTGAGCCATAGGCAGATGCTTAACCAACTGAGCCAACCAGGCACCACCAGTAATGATAATTTTTAAGATCTACTCTCTAGCAGCTTTCAAATATGCTATATAGCAGTGTTAACTGTAGTCATAATGCTGTGCATTACATTCCCAGAATTTATTTATTCTATAACTGGAAGTTTGTACCTTTTGGCCACCTTAACCCAGTATGTCACTCTCTACTTTCTGTCTCTGGCAATCACCAGTCTGTTCTCTATTTTCATGAATTTAGTTTTTTGTTTGTTCGTTTGTTTTGTTTTGTTTTAGATTCCACATATAAGTGATATCATACAATATTTGTCTTTCTGTCTGACTTGTTTTACTTAGCATAGTACCCTTAAGGTCCATTCATGTTGATGCAAATGGCATGATTTCTTTTTTATGGCTGAATAATTTTCCACTATATACCTCATTTTCTTTATCTGTTCCTCTGTCAGTGGACACTTAGGTTGTTTCCATGTCTTGATTATTGTGAATAATGTTGCAATGAACAACTCAAAAGAAAAAACCCTAAATAATCCAACTAAAAATGGGCAGAGGACCTGAATCAACATATCTCCAAAGAAGATATTCAAATTGCCAACAGGTACATGAGAGAGTGCTCAACGTCACTAATCAACAAGGAAATGCAAATAAAAACCACATTGAGCTATCACCTCACACCTGTTAGAATGAATATCATCAAAAACATAAGAGATAACAAGTGTTGGCAAGTGGAGAAGAGTGAACTTATGCACATTTTTGGTGGAAATGTAATTGGTTCATCCACTATGAAAAACAGTATGGAGATTCCTCAAAAAATTAAAAATAAAATTACCATATGAGCCAGCAATTTCACTTCTGGGTATATATCATAATCACTTTTTAAATATATTTCTGTTCTCCATCACAGATTTGATATTGCCAGCTGCCATACTTTTTATACATGTGTTCCTACTGCTGAAAATCCCTTCATTCTCTAATTTGATGTTTCTAATATACTGTAGCTTGGAGAATCAGAAAACCAAACGACTGTAATTAGAATGTTGAGTAGATATGAATAAATGGACTCTCTTCAGCATCTGAGAGGTTTTCTAGAGTTAAAGTGCATGAAAAAGAAAATTTTAAATTTAATTTCCCTATCTTTGCTTGATTAAGAATAGTTTGCCAAAAAACAATCACTAGAGAAATTACGTACTAGTGTAAGAAATAATTTACCATAATCTAAAGAAAATCACATAAAACATTTGAACTTGGAAAAATATATCACTGGGAAATAGAAATAGTGTGTAGTTCTTATTTGTTAATTTCCTAAAGACTATCTTCCACACCATAATAATGCAGTAAAATTTCAGGACAATTAATGTTTCTGTGTCTCTTGAAAAAGAAGAGCATACTATCTCTTTCCAACTTTGTTTATATCAAGCACATGCTTGCTTTTCCTTATCTATTATTAGGCAGAGCATTTTCCTCAAGGAACTCAGAAGATAGTACCAAATTAAGTCAAGCTATTTGTCCATCAATGTTAATTTTACCAAATCTAAGAGATCAATAACAGTATTGGAAAATGCTCCTAACCCCAGCCCCCTGGGACATTATCTAGCTTCAGGAGTTTGAGATAAATGTGTAAAATTCTCTGTACTTAAGTCTCCCTTATCATCTCAGTGTTTGCTTGTCAGAGCACTACTACTCCAGTATTTTCTATTCTTCATTCTTGATTAGCTCTACCAATGGTGAGAATTCAGGTATGTCTCTCTGGTTTGGAATGGAGTACAAAATTTTTCAGTAAATCTTCATTTTAAAACATGCCTGTAAGAACCTAGTCCCTTAGAAACCCTTTCTGGTACACCATAGCAAATGTCTTACTGTAATACTTTTTCTGATCCTGATAGATGAAGGCAGCACTGTTACTATTTTGGTAGCTCTACAAGGATGCATTTAACTGACAAATTCCAGCTTTAGTGAGGATGTTCCTCTTAAGAGGGATATACTTCATTGTTTCCAAAGTCTACAGGATTCCATATACCCAAATCTCAAAATACTAGTACAATAAATAAAATAACAAAATACTAGTACAATACATAAAATTATATACGTATGTAATATATAGAAAGAGATAGATTATATATGACCTTAAGAAGAAAAATAACTTATTTTCAATTTCATGAAAGTATTCCCAGAAGCTTTTTTAATGTAAGTGGCCTCCATACAGTTAAAATTTGTCATCTAGGACCAAATATTGTCCTCTATCAGTTACACAATATCTTTTACATATTTGTTGTGTCCTATGAAATATAATATCCCAAATATGATGAATGCCAGTCTTACAGTCTTACAACAGTTTCCTTGGAAGAGTGGGATGGTAAGACTGAATAATGTGGGTGCCTGTGTGCTCTGGGTTTCCAGGACAGTTTTATATTGTAGCACAGAGCCCACATGTTCTGGATTGTTTCCACGTGGGTTATTCCCTGCTTTCCCAGGTCCCAATCTGTGGCCCTGACGAGCCCTGAAGAGTCCAGTCCCTAGGACCAATCTGAGGGAACCTGCCTGTGGTTTCGTTATAGGACATTTTTGTTCTAATACCTTGATCTTCTATAATATCTGCAAACTGCCCAGTCCCTGGGTGCATAGCTGCCACTACACCTTGCTGAGCTGTGTGCTCCCAGCCACAGTAGTGCACTGAGCCCAGCTGTGCCCAACCATCATGGTGCAGCAGGCCCAGCATTGCACTTCCAGTCACACTTCATGCAGCCCCCAGCTGCCAGAGTGCTTCAGGTGATCAACAGAGTGGCCCAATGTGGATTTTGCTAATACCACCGCCCCACTCTCAAATTCTCCAGTGGGCACACCACCTCAAAGCTGGCTTGCCTGAGTCTCACTAACACCATAGAAAGCAAGCACAGCCTACATCAGGCAGAGAGTCAGTGCAGACAGCTGCACTGAAAGAAAAAGTGACACAGACATGACAGTTGGGTGTAAGCAAAATACATAGGATACTCTCTGAAGTGCCAGGTTCTGGTGAACAGGGGACACTGCACTGCAGGACACTCCAAGACCTCCTCTTCATAAACCCACTACTTTCAAAAGCAGAAGACATAGCTGACTTTGTTAACAGAGAAAAACAGACACAGAGAGACAGACAAAATGAGGAGACAGAAATTTATCCCAAGTGAAAGAATAGGACAAGGCCATAGGCCAGAGATCTAAGTGAAAGAGATATAAGTAACATGTCTGATAGAGAATTTAAAGCAATGATCATAAAGATACTTACTGGACTTGAGAAAAGAGGGGAAGACATAAGTAAGACCCTTAACACAGAGATAAGGATTAACATAGCGGAGATAAAGGGCTCAGTAAATGAAATGAGAAACATGCTTGATGGAATTAATAGCAGGATGAAAGAAGCAGAAAAAAGAATTAGTGATATAGAAGACAGAGTAATAGAAAGTAATCAAGTCGAATAAAAGAGAGAAAAAAGAATTACACCAAACAGAGATATCTGGGTGGCTCAGTTGATTAGGCATCTGCCTTCAGCTCAGGTCATTATCCCAGAGTCCTAGGATTGAGTCCTGCATCAGGTTCCTTGCTCAGCAGGAAGCCTGCTTCTCCCTCTGCTGCCACTTCCCCTGCTTGTACTCTCTCTGACAAATAAATAAAACCTTTAATAAAGGAATTACAGCAAACAAGAATAGACTTAGGGAACTCCATCAAAAGTAGTAAGTAACATTTGTATTATAGGAGTCCCAGAAGAAGAAAAGAGAGAAAAAGGAGCAGAAAATTTATTTGAAGAAATAATAGCTGAAAACTTCCCTAATCTGGGGAAGAAAGCAGACATTCAGATCCAGGAGGCACCGAGAATGCCCATCAAAATCAATAAAAGCAGACACACACCAAGACATATTGTAATTAAACTTGCAAAATATAGCGATAAAGAAAAAATCTTAAAAGCAGCAAGACAAAAGAAGTGATTAACTTACAAGGGAAAACCCATAAGGCTAGCAGGAGATTTTTTCAACATAATCTTGGCAAGCCAGAAGGGAGTGGCATGATATATTCTAAGTGCTGAATGAGAAAAATCTGCAACCAAGAATATTCTATCTGGCAAGGCTATTATTCAGAATAGCAAGAAAGAGAAAGCGTTTCCCAGACATACAAAAACTAAAGGACCACAAACCAGCCTTGAAAGAAATATTAAAGGAGACACTCTTTGAGTGGAGAAACCAAAAGTTGACAGTATAAAGGTAGGAACCAAAAAAGCAGTAAAAATGACTATTTCTGTAAAAAGTAAAGGAACTAATGAAAGAGGATATAAAAGATAATAACATATACCTTAAATGTGAGGAGGAGAGGAGAAAAGAATGGGTTCAAACTTAAACAGCCATCAATTTAATATAGACTAATATATGTAGAAGAGATTATATACAAACCTAATAGTAATCATATATCAAAACCTACTAAGAAACATGCAAAGAATAAAGAGAAAAAAATCCAAATATGTTACTAAAAAACATCAGCAAAACATGAAAGAAAGACAAGGATCACAGGAAATCTTCAGAAATGACCACAAAACAAATAACAAAATAGTGATATATGCATATCTATCAATAATTACATAGAGTGTAAATGGACTAAATACTCCAGTCAAAAGACATAAGGTAACAGAATGAATAAAAAAATGACACCCATCTATTTATATGCTGCCTACAAAAGGCTCATTTTAGACCTAAAGAAAGCTGCAGATTGAAAGAGAGAATGGAGAAACATCTATCATGTAAATGGATGTCAAAATAAAGTTGAAGTAGCAAACTTAATTTGGACAAAAGAGACTTTAAAACAAATAGTTGAACAAGAGACACTATATAATAATAAGAGAGACAACTCAACAAGAAGATCTAACAATTGTAAATATTTATGCACCTAACATAGGAGCACCCAAATACATAAAATAGTTAATAACAAACATAAAGGAACTTATCAATAATAATACAATACTAGTAGGGGACTTAAATGCCCCATTTACATCAATGGGCAGATCATCTAAACGGAAAATCAACAAGGAAACAAAGGTTTTAAATAACATACCAGAACAGATGGATTTAACAGATATATTCAGAATATACCATTCTAGAACAACACACAGAACATTCTCCAGAATAGATCACACTGTTTTCAAATACACATGGGACATTCTCCAGAACAGATCACATATTACTTCACAAAACCAACTTCAACAAATTCAAGAAGATCAAAATCATACCATGCATCCTTTCTGACCACAACACTAGGAACTAGATTGCAACCACAAGAAAAAAATCTGGAAAGAACACAAATACATGGAACTTAAATAACACTCCACTAAACAATGAATGGGTCAACCAGGAAAGAAAAGAAGAAATAAAAAAATACACGGAACCAAATGAAAATGAAGACATGACAGTCCAAAACCTTTGGGATGCAGCAAAATTGGTTCTAAGTGAAAGTTTATACAGGTTTATCTCAAGAAGAAAGAAAAATCTCAAATAAACAACTTAATTTTACACCTAAAAGAGCTAGGAAAAGAACAATAAACAAAACCTAAAACCACTAGAAGGAAGGAAATAATAAAGATTAAATGAGAAATAAATGATAGAGAAACTAAAACGGAACAAAACAAAACAACAAAAAAAGGACCAATGAAAACAAGAGCTGGTTCCTTGAAAAATATCGATAGAATTGATAAACCTTTAGGCAGACTTATCACAAGACAAAAAGGACCTAAATAAAATTGCAAATAAGAGAAAATAAATAACAACCAACACAACATAAATGCAAACAATTATAAGAGAATATTATGAAAAACTATATGCCAAAAAATTGGATAACCTGGAAGAAATGGATAAATTCCTAGAAACATATAAACTATAAAATCTGAAACAGGAAGAAATAGAAATTTTGAACGGACTGATAACCACCAAAGAAGTTGAATCATTAACTTGAAAACTTCCAACAAATAATAGTTCAGGACCAGATGACTTCCCAGGGGAATTCTAACAGATATTTAAAGAAGAGTTACTACTCATTCTCAAACTATTCCAAAAAAGAATAGGGAAATCCCCAAAAAAGGGAAATTTCCAGATTTATTCTATGAGGCCAGTATCATCCCAATACCAAAATTAGATAAAGGCACCACTGAAAAAGACAACTACAGGCCAGTCTCCCTCATGAGCATAGATACAGAAATCCTCAATAAAATACTAGCAAACCAAATTCAACACTACAACAGAAAATTATTCACCACGATCAAGTGTGATTTATTCCTACGATGCAAGAGTATTTCAGTATTTGCAAATCAATCAGTGGGCTACATCACATCAATAGGACAATGGATAAGAACGATATGATCACTTCAGTAGACCTGGAAAAAGTATTTGACAAAGTACAACATCCATTCATGGTAAAAACCCTCAACAAAGTTGATTTAGAGGGAACATATCTCAACATAATAAAGGCCATGTATGAAAAACCCGCAGGAAACATTATCCTCAATGGGGAAAAACTGATGGCCTTTTCCTGAAGGTCAGGAACAAGACAGGCATGTCCACTCTTTCTACTTCTATTAAACATAGTACTGGAAGTCCTAGCCGCAGCAATCAGACAACAAAAAGAAACAAAAGGCATCCAAATCAGCAAGGAAAAAGTCAAACTTCACTATTTGTAGGTGACATGATACTATATATATAGAAAACTGGAAGGATTCCACCAAAAAACTACTGGAACTGATAAACGAATTCAGTAAAGATGCAGGCATAAAATCAATGTGCAGAAGTCTGTTGCATTTCTATACATCGGTAATGAAGCAGCAGAAAAAGAAATAAATAAAACATTCCCACGTAAAATTCCACCAAAATTAATAATACCTACAAATAGACCTAACCAAAGAGGTGAAAGACCTGTAATCTGAAAACTACAAAACACTGATGAAAGAAATTGAAGATACACAAAGAAATAGAAAGACACTCCATGTTCATGGAAAGAGGAAACACTGTCAAAATATCTATAATACCCAAAGCAATCTACACATTTAATGCAATCCCTACCAAAATACCACTAGCATTTTTCACCCAGCTGGAACAAACAATTCTAAAGTTTATAGGGAACCAGAAAGGACCCCAAATAGCTAAAGCAATCTCAAAAGAAAAGCAAAGCTGGAGGCATCACTGTTCTGTTCTTCAAGTTATATTACAAAGCTGTGGTAATCAAAACAGTATGACATTTGCAAAATATAGACACATAAATCAATAGAACAGAATTGAGAACCCATGATTATATGGTCAATTAATCTTCAACATACAGGAAAGGATATCCAATGGTAAAAGGACAGTCTCTTCAGCAAATGGTGTTGGGAAAGCTGGACAGTAACATGCATAGTAAAGAAACTGGACCACTTTTTTTCACCATACAGAAAAATAAATTCAATATGGATGAAAAACCTAAATGGGAGACTTAAAATCATAAAAGTCCTAGAAGAGAACATAGGTAGTAACATCAATGACATGGGCCATACGAACAGTTTTCTAAATATGTCTCCTGAGGCAAGGGAAGCAAAAACAAAAATAAACTATTGGGAGTATATCAAAATAAAAAGTTTCTACATAGCGAAGGAAACAATCAACAAAACTAAAAGCTAACATCCTGAATGAGAGAAGAGGTTTGCAAATGACCTGATAAAGGGTTAGTATCCAAAATATATGGACTGATAGAACCTAAAAAAAAAAACCCCAAAATAATCCAATTTAAAAATGGACAAAAACCATGAACAGACATTTCTCCAAAGGCATTCAGATGGCCAAGGACACATGAAAAGATGTTCATCATTACTTACCATCAGGGAAATGCAAATCAAAACTACAATGAAATATCATCTCACACCTGTCAGAATTGCTAAAATTCACAACACAAGAAACAACAGGTGATGGTGAGGATATGGAGAAAAAGGAACACTTAATGCAATGTTGGTGGGAATGCAAATTGGTGCAGTCACTGTGGAAAACCTATGGAGGTTCCTCAAGAAGTTAAAAATAGAACTACCCTAAGATCCAGCAATTACACTATTGGGTATTTACCCAAAGACCACAAGAACACTAATTCAAAGGGATACATGCATCCCTGTTTTTTTTTTTTTTTTTTAAGATTTATTTATTTACTTTAGAGAGAGAGAGTAAGCATGGGTGGGAGGGGTAGAGGGAGAAGAAGAATCTCGAGAAGACTCCATGCTGAGTGTGGAGGTCAAGGTGGGCCTCAATCTTAGGACCCTGAGATCATGACCTGAGTTAAAACCAAGAGTCAAACACTTAACTGACTGTACCGCCCAGGTGCCCCACATGTATCCCTATGTTTATCTATGTTTATAGTGCATTATTTACAATAACCAAGATATCGAAGCAGCCCAAGTATCCATCAAATGGATAAAGAAGATTTACATACACACACACACAGAGATGTATATATGTACATACATACGGTGGAATATTATTCAGTCATAAAAAATGAAATCTTGCCATTTGCAAAGGCATATGTGGAGCTGGACAGTATGATGCTAAGTGAAATAAGTCAGTCAGAGAAAGACAAATACCATATGATTTCACCCACATGTGGAAAACAAACAAGCAAAGGGGAAAAGAGAGAGGCAAATCAAGAATAAACTCTTAATTATAGAAAACACATTGATGGTTACCGGAGGGAAGGTTGGTAGGGGGATAAGTTAAATAGGTGATGAGGAGTAAGGAGTGCACCTGTGATGAGCACTAGATGATGTATGGAAGTGTTGAATCACTATATTGTATACCTGAATCTAATATTGCACTGTAAAAAGAAAAAAAAAAAGCTACACTTACAAAAAAAAATTGAATAAGAATGAATAATGTGGTCTTGGCTCATTTTAATGATTTGTATATCCTTGTGTGCAATGAGGTCTTGCATATTATGTACAAAATCTCATATGAGAGCCCCCCAAATATAACTCATAAATAAACAGGTCTAGCCTCACAACATTTTGACTCTAGATACCTTGACCTAGTATGTAGCTCTATCTAAATTTTCTTAAAAGAAGTAGTATATGTGGTGCCTGGGTAGCTCAGTCGATTAAGCATCTGCCTTCAGCTCAGGTCATGATCCCAGGACTCTAGGATCAAGCCCCGTGTCAGGCTCCTTGCTCAGGGGGAGCTTGCTTCTCCCTCTCCCTCTGCCTGCTGCTCCCCCTGCTTGTGCTCTCTCTAACTATCTCTCTCTGTGTGTAATAAATACATAAATAAAATCCTTAAAAGAAAGAAGTACTATAGGAGTTTCCCATAATGCTTCTCCTACAAATAACCAATATTTGTATCTCTTACAAATATTGGTTAAACAACATTTCTTCTCCCTAAATTTCCACTCAGTGAAGTTGCCAAGACAAATGAACAGAGCCTGTTTACCCTAGAATCTACTCTTTAACATTCTTAGCTAAATTTATTTATCATCATACTGCTTTTTATTTTTTCCTCCATTATCCACTATCTCAGAGAAGCATATCTAGACTTCTACCTCTGCTCACCGAGCATGTTGGAATGAATATTTGTTGAAGGAAGCAATGGTAGGCCCCTGTACTCACTTTGACACTTTCTCTTATAATTAGTATTCATGGAAAAACTGGTGAGCGGGATCCTCCACTTTGTTATATCACCTGGAGACAAAGGCTTTTGTTAAATGATTTTTCTTGTGTTTCTCAAATCATATCACACATCAAACACTTTTTTTTTAATATTTATTCATTCGTTTGAGATAGAGAGAGTGCGAGTAGGGGGAGAGGCAGAGGGAGATGGAGAGAATCTCAAGCAGACTCTCCACTGAGCAGAGGGCCTGATGCAGGGCTTAATATCACGACCCTGAGATCCTGACCTGAGCAGATATCAAGAGTCGTCACTCAACCAAATGAGCCACCCAGCTGCCCCCATATCAACCATTCTGAATTAACTCAATCACAACTTATTTATAAAACTTCTGCAGTGTACAAACCTCAATGCTAGGCACCAATGAAGACAGACATAATAAAATGAAAGAGGAGGGTTATCGTCTGTCAGGAACATATTGCTGAAATCAAGAAATAATGCTAAGTGTCTTGAGTAAGGGTAATTGAAATGGGCAGTTCCAGGTTCGAAAGTGACATAAAGTCAAGAAACAGTCTGCTACTATAGTATGAACATGGAACGTTTTCTACTTGGCTAGCACCTTAATCCCCTAACCTGTGCAAATTATTATTATGCATTGAATTTCATTTCCAAATGTAGAATGGCGGGATAGTCCACTATGCATGGTGATTAAAGATACAAAGTCATGCTTTTGCTACCTTAAGAAAGATCAGACCCCATAAACCAGTATCTTCATAGTTGATGTGACTGTGAGAGACTGAAAAGCTGAGGGTAGAACTTGTTGCCTGTTTATGAAAGTGAAGAACAGAATGTTTTAATCTCTGCTGGAAGGGTTCAGTAAAACTATTACTGCTGTCAAACACAAGATATCAGAGAGTATCATGAAACATCACTGTGTATAGCTACTCAAAAATTTTAGCAATTTATAAAAAGTTGAGAAATATCAGCATTCTGTAGCTTTGTGGAAAGTTGTGAATGCCAATAAACACCTGCTTAGTTGTTTTTATGTTATCCTATGAAAAAGGTTTCAAGGTAAATCTCCCAATGTGACAACAGATCTAACAAATAAATTGCAAATGGTCACAAAGTGCCTTTAAATTCCTGTAGCCTTTAAAGCTATCTTACCATCTAAGCCCCTAGCTAATAACAGCACACATTTCATATCCACTTGCAACAAAATTAAAACATGTACCTATGGCTATCAGTGTTGATTGATATATAGTTCAAATAGTTGTGTTCTAGCATACTGTACTTCAGAAATATGCTATACACATGTCTTAAGTCTGTGATATCAGTTCTTGTTTTATGGTTTCTGCTTCTAGCTCTGTACAAACTTCTTGGCTAAATCTCCACTAAATGATATATGACTGGTATCCTTTTGCTTGAATTAAAGCCTCCAAATCTCTATTTTTTGTGATTTTATATCATTTTGAATTTCATAATGCAGGCTATGAATAATTCCCTTTGGTTGTATAAAAAGTATCTAAAGGTGAATAAGTGAGTAACTAGAATGATGGATTTTAAATATGGTCCCTGGGCTCTTCAAATTTCTACACTGTCTTGTAGGCCAAAAATAAAGTGTAAAATGGTTTGAAAGGTTATCATCCAGATTTCGAAAATAAGCACAAAAGTTTTAAAGTAAGGTAGTTAAACGTCAAGTAAACACTCCAATGGAAAATGTACAAAATAATAAATGAAAGTAAATAAAAATGTTAAAAATCACTAATGATAACAAAAATTAAAACAAAAGGACTTGGGCGCCTGGGTGGCTCAGTGGATTAAGCCTCTGCCTATGGCTCAGGTCATGATCTCAGGGTCCTGGGATCGAGCCCCACATCGGGCTCTCTGCGTGGCAGGGAGCCTGCTTCCCCCCACCCCTCTGCCTACTTGTGATCTCTCCCTCTGTCAAGTAAATAAATAAAGTCTTTAAAAAAAAAAGGAAAGGACTCTATTTCCCTTAAACCAAGTAAGAAGGATTGATGCCCTGGACCCTACAGAGTCACAAGCCTCACAAAACAAAAATTTATTAGAGCACGTCTAAGTGTCTATCAGTTACAATTTTGTTATTATAAAAAATACCTGAAAAATGTATTTGTGTTTTCAAAAAGTAACATGAAATTTTAGCGTTTTAAATAATTCTGAGTTTTGTTAAACATTAACTATTTTTCAATTCAATAATTTAATATATTAAGAGAAATATATAAATTATAAGTAATTTTAATTTAAAAATTTCACACTTCCTAACATTCATGTTTTTAGTGAAATTATTTCAAATTATGTACACTTTATTTATTTATTTTTTTTTTTTTAAAGATTTTATTTATTTGACAGAGAGAAACACAGCGAGAGAGGGAACACAAGCAGAGGGAATGGTAGCGGAAGAAGCAGGCCCCCTGCCGAGCAGAGAGCCCGATGCGGGGCTCGATCCCAGGCCCCTGGGATCTGACCTGGGCCGAAGGCAGACGCTTAACGACTGAGCCACCCAGGCGCCCCAAATTATGTACACTTTAAATGCAATTACATTTTTAATCTTTTTAGGTCATATGAAATAACAAATTATGTGAAAATTCAGCTATACCGACACAAGTTACAATTTTCCTGATATAAAGGCAAGAATGCATATTTTGTTGAATAGGTATATAAATACTTTATGAATTATTATGTCTTTATTACTCAGATAAATGTCATAAACTATCCACATGTAATAGTAATTTTTTTAATTTTTGCTATTTTGTGACTTAGTCATATGAAATGCAAAGCTTAACACAGATTTTTGTTTTGTATTATTTTTGAAGTCAAGAGACTAGTACAATTTAACATTTCTTTTAGCCTGAATATTAGCTTTAAAACATTAGGACATATCACACTATCCTTCTATTTGTACTCTTGCCCAGGGCCTCATAAATGATAGGATCTGGACTGCAGGAAGATATGTCTCTAGAAAATGGCAAGATTATTTTATCTTCTTGTCTGGCAATTTGGAAATATATAATTTGTATCTAAATAATAATATGAAGAAAATTTTTCAAAATAGTTTAGAAACTGGAAAGACAGACATGGCAAAATATTTATGATTATACTGTCAATTTTTATTTATGAAATTATTATCATCCTTAATTTTCTGTATATTCTTTTATTATTTTCCACATTTTCTGGATATTTAACAATGGTCACAAAGAACTTTATTAATAAATGAGAACATAATTTAAACAGGCCCTGTTATATTACCAATATTTACATAAATTTAAATATTTCCATTTCCATGACCCTAATATTCTTCAATTCAGTTATTTAAGCAATGCATTTTCTTAAACAAGAGAGTTAAAACAAAAACAGTACTTTAAACTGTGATTATATAAAACCTTATGCTCTACTTCCATTCATATTAAGTGATCATAAAGAGTATTTGAACAACTTGAATGAAGAAACATCTATAACTTGGTATTTTCCTTTTCTCTTTTTCTCTCTCCTCTGCTCTCCTTTCCTGTCTCTCCTCAATGTATACTAGGACTTGTTCAACAAATTGGTCACAACCCCTTTCTTGACTTCCCTAGGTTATATAAATAAATACATACACACACACACACACACACACACACACACACACACAGTATATATATATATGTCAGGTCTTGGTGACAATGAGAGTGTCATAAAATAAAAGTACATGAAGAAATGAGATGATTAACGATGATTTTTACTAATTTCTGTAAGATCTGGAATCACGTTATATGTTCCAAATATATTTTCAAAAATGCTTCTTTAGCTTTAAGATTATTTAAGATTAGAAAATGTAAAGTTCAAGTTTCTCAGAAAATTTCGTTCTTAACCAAAGAGCTTTCAACATCACTAATAACAAAAGATCAGCATATGTTAGCAACAATACAGAAATAAACTGAAAATTTGTCATGCCTATCACAGGTCTTCATGATCAAATATTTTGATATTTTTGTCCATGCCCTTCTTGGGTTATTTCTGCACATAATTAAAAATAAATCGTTAAAAGTAAGAAATAATGAAACCAGTCGTCTAATAATGATTGTGATGATGATGCCCATACTGACATTTCATGTGCTAGTATGGAGGAGGAAATCGGAGGTGGTGTGAAAACAGTAGTGCATGTTTGTACGGGAAGACTGACCGTTAGGAACCAGAAGCCCAGTCAAGGCAGATTAGCACAGATATATGAGGAAGAGATGAGTGTTTAGGTGGCAAAGTTTCATGAACTATTAGAACTAGAAGGAAAAGTAATTACCCATGTTAACCATTTCATTTTATTTATAATGCTGGATTTTTTACCATAAGAAAAAAGATGTATGTGCGATATAGAAAATAAGGAAAATGTTTGGAAAAGAAGAATAAAGGAAAAATTACACATACTCATATCATCTAAAACTATTGTTGTTGGGGTACCTGGGGGGCTCAGATGCTTAAGCGTCAAGTCATGCTCTCCAGGTCCTGCAATCAAGCCCCACGTCGGGCTCCCAGCTTGGCAGAGAGTCTGCTTCTCCCTCTCCCTCTGCCTCTGCCTCTCCCCCTGTTTGTACTCTCTCTGTCTCTCTCTCAAATAAATAAATAAATATTTAAGAAAAATAAAATTATTATCATTAATATTTCAATCTAGAGTTTTCCTTCTCAATGTATATATGCTTTTTAAAAAAATAACTAAAATGTGTGTGTTTATATCTTCATTTATATTTCATGTATATAACTGTGTATATATTATTTTAAAATCTGATCTTTAAAGTTTGTTATGCACACTTTCTTATAGTGGACATTTTTATTACTCAGCATTTTAGTTGTAAGGGTGCACTTGCTACAATATAAACGTTTGCAGCCAATGGGATTACTGAATAAAGAGGCCCCTGTGATTCACTCTGTGAAGTTAATAGGTCCTTGATACTGGAACCATAAAAGAACATATACAATAATAATAAATTATTGGTGAAACTCCTTTATGTGATACAACAAAATTGATAATACTATAAAAATCATGACCTAGTAGGGTTTACCTCAGAAAGTCAAAGAGAATTCAGCATTTAAAAGCCCATCACTGCAATTCACTATATTAACACTTGAAGCAGAAAACTCAAGTAATCTTTTTTTCCAAGTAATCTTTTAATAGAAAAAGAAACTTCTTAAAATATTACCACAATATGTTAACGCACTTAGTAAACCAGAAACATGGTGATTTCCTTAGACTGACAAGGCATTTAAAAGATTAGAGGCATTCTCACTAAACACAGAGCTAAATTCAGATTGATTTCACTACTGCTACAATCCATCATTATTCTGAATATCCTATATTAGATAATAACAGAGCAAACAAAAATCAGTGTCTTAATGTGTCGGATAGTTGCCAATAAAATTAAAGAAAATCAATGGAGACATTATTAGAACAAATCAACTGGTTCAGCAATTGTGCTATATTCAAGATCAACTTAAAAAGCTGTAGCATTAAAAAAATCAATAGCATTACTTTATTTCAACAAGAACCAAACAGAATTTGTGATAGGAAAATAAAACCTTTTACAAAAGCGATACACTTTTATAGAGAAAATTATGTAACATATTCAAAGTACATATCAGAGGGTCTGAATAAATGAAAAGACAGACCATTTTCCTGGATAAAAAGGCATACTATTTTTAAAATGACAATTATTTTGGCACCTGGGTGGTTCAGTCAGTTAAGTGTGTGCCTTCAGCTCAGGTACTGATCTCAGGTTCCTGGGATCAAGCTCCCCCCACCCAGGTCCGGGCTCGTTGCTCAGCGGGGAGTCTGCTTCTCCCTCTCCCTATACCCCTCCCTACCAAATCATGCTCTCTCGCTTTCTCTCTCTCTCTCTCTCTCAGATAAATAGATAGATGATAGATAGATAGATAGATAGATAGATAGATAGATAGATAGATAATCTATAAAGGAAAATGACAATTATCTCTTACTTTCTTTAAACTTCTAGATACCCCTGAAGATAATCCCAACAGAGTACTTCGTGAATGGAGTAAATTCATATGGGAGAGTAAAACTCTGTGTCTGGCTATTTTTCTGGTAAAATAAGAACAAGTTGGAGAATTCACCCTACAGATGGGTAGATATTTATAAAACTACACAAATTAAAATATTTTATTTTTTATTTAGTAGACCATTTAAAGAGAATTACATGTCAAGCAACATACCTATGTGTATATGGATACTTGATATATTGCAGAGGTGGCATCATAAACATCATAGAAAGCAAACATTATTCAAAAAATGGAAAACTTGGCTTTCCATTTAGAAATAAAAGGACATGCATTCTAGGTGGATTAAAAGGACATATATTCTAGGTGGAAAAAAATTCTGAAATACTTATTTAAAACATTTAGATGAAAAAAGATGAAGGTACTTTTTATAACTTCATATTAGGAAAGGTTTTTTAAAATTTTATGTAACAACATGTGCACTCATACAAGTATATTTGAAAAAAACAGAATATAGGTCATTATTTTAAAGATAAAAAACCAGGCCTCTCTTCAAAACTGCGAATTTGTGCATAATTCCCCTGCCATCCCTCTGCTCAAAACTCTCATGGTGAAAGCGAGAGTACAACGATCTTTTGGCCCTTTATTATGTGGCTCCCTGGTACCTCTCTGACTTCATCTCCTACTACTGCTTCCCCCCACACATACTCTCCATTCCAGGCACAGTGGCATCTACCTCAGACATATTCGTAATTCAGTGTTATTGTACTTCATGTCTTCTCTCTTCTCCTTCTGGCCCGCTCCCTTTGCACAGACATCCATAGGACTCATTTTCCCTTATGTCTTTCAGATATTTGACTTTTATGACATTTGTCCTTCATCAGTTGCCTTTCTTGGCAACTCTGTTTAAAATCCCTCTTAGTTCTCTTCCTCTTGTGTTATATGTGTGAATACTGCTGCAGTGAACATGAGTATGCAAATATCTCTTTTTTTTTTTTTTCAAATATCTCTTCCAGATACTGATTATAATTCAATTCCTTTGGATATATTCCCAGGAGTGGGATTGCTAGCATACACACACACACACACACACACACACACACACACACATATATATGTTCATTCCATTTGTAATTTTTTGTACTATACTGTTTTCTGTATTAACTATAACATTTTATATTCCCACCAACGGTGTACAAGGGTTTCCTTTTCTCTACATCCTTGCCAACATTTGTCATCTCTTGTCTTTTTGATAACAGCCATCATAACAGGGCTGGAGGGAGGGGGAATTGAGATGACATAAATCAAAGGGTACAAATTGTCAGTTATAATAGGCATAAGCTCTGAGTATCACAATGTTCCTACAGTATGTTGACAATAGTTAATAATACTGTACTGTATACTTAAAAGGTGTTGACAGTAGCTTGTAAACATTCTCGCCACACAGGAGTTAACTGTTAACTGTGTGAGGCAATGGCTGTGTTAATTATTTGATCTTCATAATCATTCTATGCTTTATATGTATATTAAATCATCATGCTGTATACCTTAAGTATACACAATTATTTTTGTCAATTATCTATCAATAAAATTTTAAAAATAAAAATTAGATCCTTTTAACTCTCCCTATAACTTAAGCAATTATGGCATTCTCACATTTTATATATTTCATTTTTTATATTTTTATTTTCTCTATCCAAATCTCCCCTGTCCTGCTGCTAGAACATAATCAGCTCCATGACAGCAAATGTTTGATATGTTATTTATTTCCATGTCTCCAGCACCAGAGAGAGAGCCTGGCCATGTCTCAGTACATTTTTTAAATGAATGAATAAACAGATTTCATTGGTGAAATCTGGAGAGAAATGGGAAGGATATAATGATTCGATGTAACTTTTTCCATAAATTGATTGTCTTATTACATTCAAAAACAGACAAAATGAACATGGAAAACTGTAATTAGTGGTTAACTTTGTATAGTAGGAATGGGGCTTCTTGTGTTTTTCTATACTTTTAACATATGTTAAAATTTTAAAAATGAGACTAACTAAAAAAATTGGATAAAAATCATTACTTTTACCAAAGATATGCACACACTTGAGATTCTAAACACTAAAGAAAAATATACATCATTTTAACATGATTTCTTTCTAATAAATGAGATTATAAGAGATAACTTTTATGCTTTTTCATACTTTCAAAATTCTTTTTTTTTAAATATTTTTATTTATTTGACAGAGAGGGTGAGCACACGCAATTAGGCAGAGAAGCAGGTAGAGGGAGAGGGAGAAGCAAGCTCCCTGCTGAGCAGGGAGGCTGATGCAGGACTCAGTCCCAGGACCCTTAGATCATGACTGAGCTGAAGGCAGATGTTTAACCAACTGAGCCACCCAGGCACACCCACGCTTTCAAAACTCTGATACAAAGTGTGTTAGAATAAGAAAAAAAGAGAAAATCTCTTAGAAATAAAATTCACTCTGTTGTATTTGAAGTTTGTCTCTTAATAGAGTCATATGATATTTAGGAACATTTCTGGTTTTGTTCCAGAGGTTAGCTTTATAATCATATATTTATATAATTACCTTTAGTCCTCTATCTCTTTATAAACATCTAGTATTTCCTATTGTAGACAGTGATATTATTCTCTTGTGTCTTTTTCCTCCATGTCCTTCCTATTCTCTATTGTACTACCCAATTTTAGTTAATATTATTATCTTTGTTGGTTTTTACCTTTCCTCTGTTATAGTTTCAATCCTCATCTTCATGCAAACTAACTTATTGAATGTTATAAATTTTTTGAGCTTCAAAATATAGATACAATGGCCATCGTTGTAATCACTAACTACGGTAGTTAGCTGACTCTCTGCCAGTGCTCCAAAGCCTGTGGGGCAAAAGCATCTCATACTCCTTATATTTTGGACTGTGAGAGTCAAACCTCTAGAATTCCAGACAAACCTCTCATTACTATTGGTAGTATCACTGCCTTCTCTATGCTTTACATTAAAAAATTAATGTATTTCTCATATGTGTGAAACATTGCAGATTTTGTATGAGTGAAATCAGTATCAGTTTCCTGGAAGAAATGAAATCTACTTCATGTGATTCAAATGAAGAGACATTATTAGATAAAAGTGTCCTTATGGAGGTGTGAAAAGATTTAACAGAATAAACAAGGGATGGAGACAGCAGCCACAGACTAGCAAGAGAGGAAAGCTTTTATCACCCTAAGGAAAGTGTTTATCACTTCAAAGTCTGGAGCCGAAAGGGAAGGAAAGAGTGTTACTGGGTCCCAGAGAGACCTAGTGCCAAGGAGAAGCCACTCAGTGGGAACTATGATTGTGGAGGGGGAAGCAAAAACTGTAGCACCAAAGTCAGTAGAGAGTAGGAAAAAAAGGTCCTATGCCTCTCTAGTCCCATTCTGTGATCACTCATTGAGATCATGCCTCTCTTTGACTGAGTCCATTCAATATGCAGCTAGAAAGAGAGCCTGCAAGTGTCAGTCAATAGGGCTCAGCCTCTCAGGCCACTAACCAAGGCAGAAAAGGTCATGGAAAATATCTGCATGTGTTTGGGATTGGTAATGGAGAATAACTTGTATAGGCTACCACTTGGCCACTCAGCAAATGCAGCAAACTTCACTTCTGTCTGGTGCCACCATTTCCTGCAGACTCATTTTTAAACCAAACCTCCGTGTTTCTCCTCTTCTGTTTTCTGGGCATAAGGAGTTCTCCATGAAACCATAGTGAGTTAGACAGTGGCAAGGCATGGTCAGTAGAAAAAAATAAATCTCTCTCCTCTCACACTGCAATTTCTTGTTGGTGCCTTCCATTAGCCAAACCCTGCCAAAATATAGAGGGCTAGGTAGCCCAGGTGATGAAGTCTGCAGGCATGGGATGGAGATTTGCGAGGGGCGGGAGTGAGGGAGGGTCAAGCATAAACATCGCAAATTGAATCTGTTGAAATTGGGTCTTTTATTGACTCAATTCTTGACACTCTATCAATACAAAATTAGTGATGTCATATTTTAAATGGGCAATATTTAAATAATTTTATTTTTCAATCTGTAGTGTGCATAAATTTTTCATTTATTCAAAGATAGTTGGCATGTCCGAGGGAGGGTGTGAATTCAAGAGTAAGAGGAGTGGAGAAAGAGCAGCTATTTCACTGTTTTCAAACAACTGTTGCCAAAGATACTTAGATAATAATAAATAAGTACCATGTTAAAGTTTCCAAAGCACTCTAACCTAGATGCTGACTCATTAGGTTTCTTGAAGAATTATAAACTTTCTGCTGTTGAAGTTCTCAAAGAAAATGATACATTTCTCCACCATTTAGTTAACTACTTTTTCAGAGCTTTTGGATCTCCATACACTAGAAGTAATTTTTAGAGCACCTTAGCTTTTGCTGATGACAAATTATTTTCTGTAATTCTCACAATGCTAAATAAACTTACTTTTTTAGGCAGGATGGTCTGAACAAATAAAAGTCTGCAGTCTTTCCATTTGTGACTATTTATCTTGCTTTACACTTTCTAGAAAGATTCCTTATGTCATAAACTCTTCCTTTTGAAAATAGTGTTTTCAGAACATGCTCCAGAGATACTTGCTTTAATCTACTCATCTTGATCTGATATCTATAGTGTGACATTTTTGTTTCACACAAATTAAATAAATCTCTCACGCTATACTTTATGAAATTCCGAGATGGTCATATTGATTTGATAAAACTCAAACAAGTTTTGAAACAAGTTTCATTTGGTAACTGTAGTTTTGACTTAGGAAGAAAAGTCAGTTCCTAAGAAGAAGGAACTATAGATTATTTTATCTAATGTTGTGCATCGGAAAAATAAATAACTTATTTTAATCCAGCACAGTCTTTGGTATGCACACAATGGCTTCTTGTCCATTTATTTTATTTTACTTTATTTTAAACTTTTTATTCTGAAATATAGATATTAAATAAAGAATGAAGAAGCAAAATTCAGTAATTCATTATAAAGACCGCAACTCTTTGACCTAGATCAAAAAAATATAACAGTGCAGCACTAAAACAGTCTCTCTTTTGCTACCTTCTTGTTACAACTATTCTCCCTCATAAAAATAACAATACTCATGTCATTTACAGTAATCATCTGCTCACTTTTCTGCATAGTTTTACTGCATAAGTAACCAATGTTAGTTAAATTTAATTTAATGTTTTCTTTTTGTAAAGATGTTATTGTAAGGGATCCTTAGTTTAACATTGTGTGTGTGTGTGTGTGTGTGTGTGTGTGTGTGTGTGTGTGTGATATACCAATATTGGTATAATATATATGTGTGTGTGTATATAAATATAAATATATATATAAAACATATATTTTTTTAGGGTTTTTTTTTTTAGGAGGGAAGTGTGTGTGAGCAACAGCAAGGGGGAACGGGGGTGGGGGTGAGGGGCAGAGGGAGAGAGAGAATCCTACACAGGCTCCACGCTCAGGGCGGTTCCTGACACAGGACTGGATTTCGGAACTCTGAGATCATGACCTGAGCCAAAATCAAGAGTCAGACACTTAATCGACTGAGCCACCCAGGTGCCCCTTAGTATTTCATTTTTGAGATGTGTCTGTATTACTGCATGCAGCTCTCTTTATCCATTTTTGTTATTATATAGTTGTCTTTATAAAATGTATACTAATGATTTTCCATATGACTTTAGATTTGAGGTTTGAGTTAGCTGTAGTTTGAGTTTTGTATGTAATGTTGTTAAGATTATTTTTTTACATGAATCAGTGCATGGGAGTTGCAAATTTAACTACTAAACACGCCAGTCCTCTAATTTAACAGATCAAGTTACTAATTACTTATGAAATTATGTAACAGAGTCAAGCTTACTTTTTTGATGACTGAACTTTGCTGTTTTAAAAGGAAACATTTTTTCGTCCAAAATATATTGGTTTTCTGCCATTTTTGCTTTCTCTATATTCCATATCTGTCAAATTTTCCCATTCTTTTACTTCTTTGTAGAGGGAATATTTTGTTTACTTCCCTTTGATTATATCTTATAGAATTATGGCTGTCACCAATAATATAATCAGTAATTTATATCAAAAAGTATTTATATTTTGAAACAAATTAAGTAGTTTTAATTTTCTTTAGATTCAAGTAGATGCCCTTAATTTCCAGCTTTGAGAAAGAGCCTCATAAACATCCCATGATGAGTGATATAAATAATGTCAGAGGATAGAACATTACTTTCTGACCTTCACACGAATTCTCCTATGCCCTGTTGCTGGAAGGCTGAGAGCCCTTTAAACTTAGTGACCTACTTAGTGTGGCTGTAAATGTCATTCTTATTCATGGCAACATTTAATGCTTTCCTGGATTTTGCTAAACTATTTACCACAATGATATATTGCAGAATTGAATTCCACAGCTTGATTGTGTGCTGCATAAAGAATTGCATTGTTCATCAGTCTAAAGTGGAATGCGATTCATTCTCATTGAGAGTCTGCTTGTTTCCATGGTATGAGAATGGGAGGAGAAACACCTTATGTTTTCAGTAAAACATTCATTACTTTTATAGCTGTTTTTCCTAACACTTCTCCCCATTACCAAGTAAATCACACTATCATGCCTTCCAGACATAATTTTTTATATTTATTTTGGCCTTTTTACCCAGCATTAACATTTGGCCTGATTTTAATCTGTCACATTTTACATAATCTTCATTATAAATTGACTACCAAGTGAAACTGATGCTCCAAAGAAATCTACAAGCACTGCAAGGAAAAGGCATCAACATTAGTTAGAAATCAGAGTTGAAAACTCTGAATTTTTAAGTTATATTCATATGATTACTCCATGTTGTCTTTTGTTTTCTTATATCTTCTAGAAAATTAGAAAATCCTCTTCTCTACTAGTTAAATTATATTCAAAAATATTTTCATTTAAAACAAATATTTCTTTATAATCAACTTTGAAATAAATTCTCAGGTATATTTATTTTTATATATGTGAAAATCAATGCAAATATGTCTGTGGTAACTCTAAATCTAAATGATCTCATACTGAGTGTCCTTTGCAAAGACATTTGGAGTTAGCACTTCTACTCATGAAAATGTTTCCAGAGTATTTTTCTAATACCAACTGGAAGGGAATACAATTATTTTAGCTACCCTCAAAAATTGTTTGCAACAATATTATTCTTTGCATACTTATTGTAGGAGCAATGGTTTATGTACATCCTAAAATACCTCCTATATATAATAAGTTTTTTAAAAGGATTGAAAATAAGAGACAAAACACAATTGATGAATAGTATCCACAATTATACTGATACTCAAGAGAACAAAATGGCAATAAGATTTTTATGAAAATTAACTTGAGGGGCACCTGGGTGGCTCAGTGTGTTAAAGCCTCTGCCTTCAGCTCAGGTCATGATCTCAGGGTCCTGGGATTGAGCCCCGCATCAGGCTCTCTGCTCAGCAGGGAGCCTGCTTTCCCCCCTCTCTCTCTCTGCCTACTTGTGATCTCTCCTCTGTGTCAAATAAAGAAATAAAATCTTTAAAAAAAATAAAATTAACTTGAATAATTATTTTTTGCACATAAGTTTAGATGATATTGAGAGTTTATTACTTTGTATATAGTTATTTCTTGTGGGATTCTTTTCATATATTACTTTGGACATGCTTGTCTTAATCTTTACTTTCATTTATGATTCTATGACTATTAAAACTAGAAGCCTGCTAGGTGAACTTTTCAAAGCAAATATACTGCCTTTCATCCATTAAACAATGTAGTTGCTTAAACAAATCAAATGTGTGTATATTAATAATCATATCAAGATCTGTAACCCCTCTTGACTACAATGATATAGTAATTTAACAAGAATTGCTTTGTTCCTCTATAGGCCTGTCAGATCTAGGTTTTAATTATCTTCTCACCACCTCTAGGCCTTTTCATATTCAGACTGTAGGTAAATTAATGTAGTCTCTCATTTTGAAAGAGTTAAGGGATAAGAATATCTCTAGAATATTTCTCTCTTACCTCTATTAACCACATATCTGCTTTCCTATAGAGTACAATTCAAAAGGAAAATACAGAAACTTAATTCTGGAGAGTGAGAGCAGTAGAAAAAAAATCCTTGTCCTTAACAAAATAAACACTAACAATTCTTAGGGTCATCAAAGTATAAGTGAAAGAGAATTAGTTAAAAAAATATTTTTTATAGGGGTGCCTGGGTGGCTCAGTCAGTTAAGTGTCCAGCTCTTGATTTCAGCCCAGGTCATGATCTCAGGGTTGTGAGATCAAACCCTGAGTTGGGCTCTGTGCTCAGTGGGGAATCTGCTTGGGATTCTCTTTCTCCATCTTCCTCTCCCCTCACATATACCTCTCTCTCTCTCAAATAAATAAATAAGTGTTTAAATTTTTTTTTACAAATTTCTAAAGTGAAGCAAAATTCTGTATTCATTAAAATAGATTTCTTTGTTCAAGTTTTTTTAAGCACCTATGGATATGTTAGGTACTATTCTAAACTTGCAGCTATAATATTGAACTGAGAAGACAAAACCCCTGTCTTTGTCTGCTTATGTCTTGCATGGTAGGGAGAAAGACAGAAAATACATAATTAAACATATGATATATAATATATTAGGTAGTGGTAAGTGCTATAAAGAAAAAGAAATGGGCTAATGGGAGGGAGTGAATGAGAGAGAAAATCTAGGGAAATCATAAAAAGTTTTTCATACATGGAGGTTGAGCAGTGATTGGTAGTAAGGGAGTAAAATATGGATATCTATGGGAACAACATTAGAGATGGTCAAAGTTGGTTCCAAGATTTAGAATCTGATAAATTAAATGATGGAACATTAACTGAGATGAGAAAGACTAGAGGAGAAAAGCACTGGCAAAATCAGGAATATAGATTTGGGCATGTTACTTTTGAAGTACCTATTAGATATGCAAAGAGAAATACATAGTTCGATATTAGACTAGAGTTCTAGTGAAAACTCTATATTATATTATAAATCTGGTAGTTATCAACATATAACTGGTATGTGAAGCCACAAGGTTTGATGTGATAATGAGGGACTGGGTAAAGATGGAGAAGAGAAGAGCTGAAGACTAGACCCTGGAGCTTTCCAGTCATTGGGACAAAGTTAGAGGAAGAGGAGGAGATAGCAACAGAGAATGAGAAAGAGCATGATGAAAGGAAAACCAAGAAAAAGTATTATACTAGAAACCAAGTGAAGAAAAGATTTGAACTAAGAAAGAGTGAAAAGTTGAGTCAGATTTTATTAACTGGTGAAGCACAATAAAGATTGTGAATTGACCATTGGAATTCACAAAATGGAGGCCATGACAATATGTCATTAAAAGGTGAAGATTTTAATGTAAAGAGGGGCAAAGAAATAGCAAGAAATTTTTACAAGGATATGAAGTTGAAGTTTAATTTTGAGTAGGGAATAGTACAGCCTATTCATGTGCTGATGAGAAATATCCACAAAAGAGGGAAACTCAAGAAAGAGAAAAAGAAAGTTGTGTCTGTGAGTAGCAAGAGTGAATGGGATCCAATTCACAAGAGTAAGGGTTAGCTTTGAAAAGCACCAGTAACCATTCTTTCTTTGATAGCAATAGGAGGGAAAGGAACATATGAATCCAGGTAAAAGTAAAATCAGTAGATGTGGTGGTAAAAGTAGAATCTCTTATCAGTTATATTTTATATCATCAACAAATAAGAAAGGTCATGAACTGAAAGTAAATAAGGAGAAGGAAATATTCATACTTTGTGAGGAAAGAAGGTATTAAATAGTTACCTAAAAAAGGAGAACAAATGCATTAGGGAAATATGCTATGATTCTGTTAGGACTCATGCATTTAAAATGAGATTCTTTTACCACCTTAATGTGTTTTTCCATTAAAGTTTAGTTGCTTGGGTGCAAATACGAAATAAGCAGTGAATTATATTTAGCTATGGTTGGGGTTTTGTCAGACAAGTAAAATAAAGAGAGAAGAGATGAGGAAATTGAGTGTACATGAGGGCAGCTAGGCTGGGTAAGGTTGAAAGTGATGATTGAGGGATTGAAAGATAGGGAAAATATGAAGGTTAGTTGATGGATGGTCCCATGCAATTGAAAATTAGAGGTTGGTTTACAAGATGGAAGGAAATGGAAAGATAAGAGGCAGTGGTCAGAATGGATGCATGGAAATGAGATTATGGAGTGAGTACAGATACATTATATCAGCTATCAGAGTGAGAACGCATGCAAACTGACTTCTTGATCTTAATATTTGAGCCAGGAGATGGTTAGGTCATGGTTCAGCATTGGATTCATTGGTATAAAGACCTCTGGTTCTAGACACCACAACACTCTATAAAACAGTGCAAATTCTCCCTGCTTTTCAGTCCTGCCTTGGTTGCCATTGTTTCAGGAAAACTGGAGTGGGGAGAACTGTTAGGCTGAGTTAATTATCATTGTATTTGCAAGTCTTTCAGCCTACATTTTGTCCTGCCTGCTAACCCCTTGACCAATAGCTTGATAGCCAAAACCAACTTTTGCCCTCAGGTAGCATCCTTGACTCATCATTATCTGAAGAACTATTTTCTTTGGAAATCAGCTCATTTAGGCTTGAGTGCCTCCACTACTCTTCAATAGTCTTTAAGAAAATTATGGGTTTTGTTTTATCTGGATTTATCTTAAGGAACTATGGGAACAAAGATATTCTACATCATTTTATACCCTATGCAAAGTGGAATTCACCATTGATGTTTTCAACTTCTTGATACATGCACCACTATAATCAGAACCTCTTAGGATGAACTTAATCAATGACTGACAAAGCTAAGGAAATCTTTTCCTTATGCTTCTAAATGATCATGATCACTTTTCTTTCCCTGAAACTCCATATTGTTCAATATATTTTTTGGGTACATATAACATTCTGCCTTATTTTTATCCCTCTTAGATTATCCTATGTAGAAAATCCTGACAACCTTGCCTCACAATTTAGCCTTCCATGATCTACTTTTTTGGATCCAGAAGTGCTCATCACCCCATCTCATAGTGTACCTGACACATTGTTTTGGCAATAATAATCAAATTTCTAGATTCTTCATCACATTTTTCTTCTGAATGCATTCATGCTTGTTTATGCTTCTATAATCTGGCATCCAGACCTCGAAAAATTCCTCCATGTTCAAGAACAATGCAATCATATTTAATCTTTTTACCTGGCCAGTCCAATTTATGATGTCTAACCTTCATTAAGTTTAAACTACAATGAGAGATTTTGGTTTGGTTCATATTGAGCTTCTAGTCAAATAAAACACTTGGATTATCTCCATGTGGAAAAGAAAGCAGTTTAATGTAGACATCCCCCTTTTTTGTTCTGGGATGATAAACCAGTTGAACAAAAGGTCAAGATTTTATCCATATTGCAATTTACTTTGTTACAGAACATGGTGTCCTATTATTCATTATGAATTTTTATCTAATAAAGTATTGACAAATTTTAATTGAATATATCTTAAACATATTTTATATGCTTTAGTTTGAGACTTCATTCTTTCTCATTTTTCTCTGTTCCTTTAGCACAAGTAAAGAAGATATTTCATTTTTTTGAAGATATTTCATTTTTTTAAAAGATCTTATTTATTTATTTATTTATTTATTTATTTATTTGAGAGAGAGAGAGAGAGAGCATTAGCATGGAGAGGGGCAAAGAGACAAGAAGACTCCCCACTGAGCGTGAAGGCCATCCTAGGGCTCAATTCCAGGACCCTGAAGTCATGACCTAAGCCAAAGTCAGACATTTAACCAGCTGAGCCACCCAGGTGCCCTACAAAGAAGATATTTTAAAATCCTATCTTTGTTCATAATGGTTGTACATCTCATAAAAGTATGGTTGATTAGAAAGCTTATAGGTCTGATCTGGTCCTTTTAAAAACTGAAGACTATTAATATCTTTTCATAAAATATTTTACAAACGACCACAATTATTAGGCACATGTGTTCTACACTTACAGACTAGAGACTAAGTGGGTATAACTGCTTGCCATATATACTCACGGTCCTAGAAGTCATAAATCAGTTGTAGATAATAAGTAAATACATAGGCTACCTTACTATTATAATATTGTATGGCATATCATGTTAATCATAATTGTGAGTTAGGGTGCTTTGTGTCTGACTTTGAAATAGGCCTAAATATTTAAACTAAATATTAAATTAAAAATACCTGCTTGTGATACTATGTTACAACTTTGGATCAATCTAGTGACTGAATAGAAGTACAAATTAAATTATAGATTTGATGAGGAAAGCAAGATAAATTTGACTATTTGGAAATTGTTATCAACTATTAACAGTAACTGGTAATTAGACTTCCTCAATATCCTTCACAAGGAAATTTTTTTTTGTCTCATAAAGTTGCAAGATACATTTTAAGATTTTCTTTTTTTTTTAATTTTTTTAAAAGATTTTATTTATTTATTTGACAGAGAGAGAGATCACAAGTAGGCAGAGAGGCAGGCAGAGAGAGAGGAGGAAGCAGGCTCCCTGCTGAGCAGAGAGCCCATTGCGGGGCTCAATCCCAGGACCCCGAGATCATGACCTGAGCCAAAGGCAGAGGCTTAAACCACTGAGCCACCCAGGCGCCCCATTTCAAGATTTTCTATCAAGAAATGATTTTAGTTTGTTTAGAAACTTACTGATAAAGTTAAACTGGTATCTAATCAAAGACTATGCTCAGATGTTAGCCATTAATATATATATGTGCATACATACACACATGTATATGCACATATATATGTATATACATACATATTCCTACTATTTTTTCAATGTTCTGAAAAAGCTAAAGAATATATTGAAATTTAAATATAAGCTATGAAATGACTGATACAATTAGCACTGTCATATATATGAATTTTCTTTTCTTGAGATTGTATAACAGAAATAAAATTCAGAAATAAAGGTAAATTATGAAGTTAAAATAGCAAACTGACTGCAATTATCAATCATTATGCCAATTTTATTTTATGTTCATCAAAACAACCCAATATTTTATTGCCTGACTTTGCAATAATAAAATATTATAGGTATGAACTTATAAGGTGCATTAATAATTTAAAAAGTGATTTAAACATTATGGATAAGCAGGTGATTTCTTTACAATAAAAGAAATTTCAAACTATTTCTTCTATTTCCCCTCCTCCCTTTGACAAATTCAGGCCCTTATAACTTGGTACTTTGAATACACTTTGTTTATTATAGAACCACTTAAAATTATTTCTTATGTGCAGTAGGGTCTGCATCAAGCTGAACGCCAAATTTTAGACTTCAATAATTTTTCGTAAATAAATGATAAAACCAGATTACTCATTTTTACCTTTAACAATAACTTGTTATTAAACCACTAACTTTTTTTTGTAGGCAGTATGCAAATTAAACTATATCATGAAATTCATGATTTATATTGATTGATATTTTCTCCCCATTTACATTATTGTCTTCTTGAGGACAGGGGACATGTTAATGTTTCAGTCAAATGCAGTCGAAAGGACATTAATCTCAATGTTACAAGACCAAGACACTAGTTTCTTTTTTTTTAAATTTTAATTCCAATATAATTAACACATGGTGTTATATTACTTTCCAGTGTACCATAATGTGATTCAACAACATTGTCTAGTGCTCATCATGATAAGTGCACTCCTTAATCGCCATTACTTATATCACCTATCCTTCCACCCACCTCTGCTCTGGTAATCATCAATTTGTTCTCTATAGTTAAGAGTCCACATCTTTGTTTCTCTTTTTTTCCTTTGCTCAATTATTTTTTTTTAAAGATTTCATTTATTTATTTGACAGAGAAAGAGAGAGAGATCACAAGTAGTCAGGGAGGCAAGCAGAGAGAGAGGGGAAAGCAGGCTCCCTGCTGAGCAGAGAGCCCCATGTGGGGCTCGATCCCAGGACCCTGAGATTATGACCCGAGCTGAAGGCAGAGGCTTTAACCCACTGAGCCACCCAGGCACCCCCCCTTTGCTCAATTATTTTATTAAATTCCACATATGAGTGAAATCATATGGTATTTGTCTTTATCTGTATGAATTTTTTTTTTTTGCTTAGCATTATTCTCTCCAGCTCCATCTATGTAGCTGCAAATGCCACAATTTCATTCTTTCTTATGGCTGAATAATATTCCACTGCATTTATATACACCGCATCTTCTTTACTCACTCATCATTCGATAGAAACTTGGGCTGCTTCTGTAATTTGACTATCATAAATAATGCTGTTATAAACAAAGGGGTGTGTGTATCCTTTTGAATTAGTGTTTTTGTATTTTGCAGGTAAACACCTAGAAGTGTGATTACTGGGTCATAGGGTAGTTCCATTTTTAATGTTTTCAGGAAATTTCATACCATTTTCTAAAGTGGCTGCACTGGCTTACATTCCCACTAACAGTGCAAAATGGCTCCCCTCTCTTTGTATCCTCACCAACAATTGTTATTTCGTGTGTTGTTAATTTTAGTCATTCTGACAGGTGTGAGTTGATATCTCATTGTGGTTTTGATTTGCATTTCCCTGATGATGTTTAATATTGAACATGTTTTCATGTGTCTGTTGGCCATATGTATGTCTTCTTTGGAGAAATGTATGTCCATGCCTTCTGCCCATTTTTTAATTGGATTATTTGGTTTTGGGTATTAAGTTGTATCTGTTCTTTGTATATTTTAGATACTAACCTTTTATCAGATATGTCATTTGCAAATATCTCCTCCCATTCAGTAGGTTGCCTTTTAGTTTTCCAAGACACTAGTTTCAACTTAACTCCAGTAATGTACTTAGAGAATTTCTTAACTTCTCTGAGCCTTAATTTCTTTTTTTTAACCTAACAAGAAAAACATAATATCTACTTTCCTAATAATGTGATGACTGAATAAGATAATACATAGAAAAAAATTTCTTTTGCTCTAAACTATCATGAAAAAAGATGTTTGGTTATTATGTTTGCAATAACTGTTTCTAATAAGAAAGAAAAGAAAGGAAGGGGAGATGAGATACAATTGGAGGGAGAGAGAAAGAGTGAAAGAGACAGCAAGAAGCAACTTATTCCCTTACTTTTATAAAATTAGAGAGCATCATAATCATCTAAATCAGTATTCTAAATTGTCTCCTAAATGAAGAAACTGGGAGTAATGAGGAGGTTGAATACATCAGGGTATTTTGGCTGTCACAATACCTGGAAAGTGCTACTGTATTTATGGGGGTGGGTAGCTGGGAGCCTAAACTTCATGTAGCCTACAAGATAGTGCCACACAAAAGAATTATCTTATTCAAAATGCCAATACCTATGCCAAAAAAAATTTTTTTAAACTTTTCTTCATATTTGAGCTAAAGAAACTAAATTACATATCAGTACCTATATTTTTAAATTCTGGATCAAAAATCAACATTTATAATAAACCAAATATAGTCTTACTTATATGCTCATTTGATAAAATATTTTATGAAATCCAACATAGCGTATTATCTATGTCTTTAATGTAAGAACTTTTATAAACATTTAATTAATTATTGATGGAGCTATATAGACCTAACTTTATAATTTGAATTATTTCTATTCCATGTTAATTTGTGATATACTGCAGAAATATTTTAACATCATTATAGTACAAAGTTTTGAGACAAAAAATACTTTATTAGTCATGAAGCTCAGGACCAAAAAAGAAAAAAAAATTAAGATTTCTGATATTACTTAGCCCTAGGCAATTGTAAAATTTTCTGTAAAATTAAGAAACAAGTATATTGTTCCCAAGCCCAGTATTAGTTCAGGCAACTTTTAAACATAGTGGGATGAATCCAGTGACCTGTCTTTACACTAGAAGAATGTCTTTTCAAGTAGAAACTAATCCCTCCTCCCTTCAAGTTAAAAAGTGCCTTCCATGGCTCAGTGTTAAAATCAATGCATCATTATATACTATCAAATCATTCACCCTCCTTTACATTTGAACAGTATAAGATATCTTCCAAATACCTGTATGGTGATGATGTTCAACTTCTGTGATTCTTCAAATTTGAACTGTCTTTAATCCTCTTTTTGGCCATGAATTTGAGTCCTCCCCAGGCTGTAAGCAAGTAAAGATCCGTACACACCATTGTATCAAGTTCCGTATGATCTGGAAACAATATATTTTGAAAATTTGTGGGTATTATTGTAGCTTTCTAGCTTCATCCTAATGAAATATCAATAATAAGACCTAACAGTTTCCACTACTTTTAGGAAAGAAAACCACTAGATGAATTAGTTTTCTTGGATTTCAGTAATAGTTTAGGATTTGTCTCCTACCAGTTACCTTAGAGACAGATATTTTTCTTTAATTTGTTCTCCTGATATTTACTTCAAGGAAAGTGCAGCTCATTTCCATACAATTCAAACCTATTTATACAGTGATTCAGTCCAGAAAGTTAAGGGGGGAATATAAATATTAAAAGAATATTAGTAATGGTGGAATATGGTAATGTCCTCAGTCAGGAATAACTTTGCTTAGCTTGGTCCTTATGTACTGTGCAAGTTCAATTTAATGAAAAGGGGAAATGAATAAAAATTGTAAGCCTTCTGAATGAATACGAGTAGTTTATTCTTTTATTATGTGATATCTTGATTAAAATGCTTTTATTTCTCCCAACTCCATTACCTAGAGCCAAGTTTAATTTTTTGGAAGAATTGCTAAATCAATCTTCCCTCTGTTCCTTTTTTATGTACAAATCATGAGGAGATAAAATTCAAACAAAATATTTTGTGACATAGGGACTTGGTCATTTCCTCTTTGTGTTGGGTAAATTAATCTTTCATTTCTCATCACAGGATATACGATTTTCAGGAAAATATATTAAAAATACAACTAAAATGTTATTAGGCTGATTAAATATTGTATGTAGCAAATATATTGAATTAATTTAAAATAATATTCATTTCATGGTCTCTATGTTTGTACCTACATTGCAAGTACTTGCTACATTTATTCTCCAAATTGTTTCTTGCAGTGTATTTGCCTTATTTACTGCTTCTCAACTCTTTAAATTAAAAGTCTCCATGCCCAAGAAACACAGATTTTTTTTTAATTAATTTTTATTAACATATAATGTATTATTTGCCCCAGGGTACATGTCTGTGAATCATCAGGCTTACACATTTCACAGCACTTAACAGCACATACCCTCCCCAATGTCCACAACCCAGCCACCCTATCCCTACCCCCCCACACCTCCCAGCCACCCTCAGTTCGTTTCGTGAGTCTAGGAGTCTCTTATGGTTTGTCTCCCTCCCCATCCCTTCCTGTTTCATTTCTCTCCCTCACCCCCCCCCAAACTCCCTCCTTGCCTCTCAACTTCTTCATATCAGAGAGATCATGTGATAATTGTCTTTCTCTGACTGATTCACTTCGCTCAGCATA
>CM053612.1:83513456-83585480 GCA_028646535.1 Procyon lotor | reverse complement strand
AATACCTACTGCATAGGGTTATTACAAGGAGTTATGTTTTAGTATTTGTCAGTAACTTAGAATACAGTGTTCATTAAACAAAAAATAATAATAATGTGTGAGGGGAAGTTAGTGATACATAAGGAAGTGGCAGAGGAAGAGAATTTGAAAGCATCACTGCCTCAAGCTATGTCATAAGAATAGAGTAGGAAACTCACAATTGTATTTTTTTCTCCCCAGATTGTTTCTGCCTCACTAAAAATGAGAATAACCAGACTTTCTGAGGTGCCAAATGCTAGATTAATTATATTCCTTTCTCCAGGACGGATACAATACTTTTGCTTTTCTATCAGAATGCTTTTACTTTATTATTACTGAACATTTTTAAATCACATATTGCATAATCTTAAACGTTATGTTAAATGTGTTATGTTCCTTCTTTATCGTTATCAGATAAGCTGGAATGCCAATAACTCAATTACTTCTTATCTTTATTAAGAAATCTGATAGACTTGCACTGAAACAATTTATTTTATCCTGTTAGGAAGTTGCACTATTAGAGAGGTCCATTAACTCTTTCATGATGTTGTGGAATCAGTGGGGAAATCTCTAATTGCTACAGGCACAGGTGAGTGCCATGAGTACCAAATTATGCATGGCAGGAGCAATTTCCTAAAAGACCCATGATTTCTTAGTGGTTAAAAGCTTTAATGTGCCTCCTGTGTCTAAGTCATTAAGAGAGAATGATTTAGGCACAGGGAGAATCTAACTAAAACGTAAAACGGTGAGGCCATTACAAATAATAATATACCCAATAAAAGTGCTTGAATAGTAGTGTCAGATGCAAGCATTTTCCCCATTAATTCTAATGTCATGAAAGATACAAAGCTACTGAAAAGCACAAAGAGAAATCTTGTCATAAAATGGGACAAGAATAATCAGAAATAAATCAAAAAACCTTTTTATTATATTAGCATCTTCCTCACATTTATAAAATCTTCATTTTGAAAGCATTTAAAATAACCACACGCTCTATATTATTTGCTTTCCACCCCTTACTATAAGATCCTTTGGGAAATGAGTATTTCAGTTTTTGAAGTGGAGGAAACTGACACTCGTATTTCTGTGGCTGTGGGACTTGTGATATATAATTATGTTATTTTTCTTCAGACTGCATTTATTCTTACAAAAATGTAAATAAAAATTTTAAATATTAACTTTTTTATTTCCTTAAAACAACTATTTCTAAATATCCATGTTCTCCTTTCAGTGTCTACTGAAATGTGACTTTTTTTGAATAGCTTCAGTCATAGCGTGCCAACCACATATGATTCAAAATACATTTTCAATTCCATTCTTTTCGTGAGAGCATGATATTTCATTCAACTGAAATGTCATAACTTCATCATTTCTCTATTATGAAATATTCTATTTTTAGTCTCACAAATAGTGCTGTAATCTTTTTTCCGGGCTTTACTGGGAAAATTTACGTACAATAAAACTAATCTATATTAAGTGTACAGTTTGATAAATTTTGGCAATTGTATGTATTTGTGTAGCCATCCCCAAGAACATGATATAGAACTTCTAAATCAACCCCCAAAATTCCTTAGTGACTCTTTGCATTTATTCCCCTCATCCTTCGTCTCAGGCTCACAGTTTTGCTTTATGTCACCATAACTTAACCTTCTCTAAAATTTTATACAAACAGGATCATATACTATATAGTCTCATGTGTTTCACTTTCTAACTTAGCACCATGTTTTTGAGATTCATCCATGTTATTATATCAGTATTTTTTCCTTTTTATTACTGAGTAGTATTCCATAATATGAGTATACCACAATTTGTTTATTCATTCACCAGTTATGGGATACTTGAGTTTTTTCTTCCAATTTGGGTCTAATATAAATAATGCTACTTTGGAAATGTGTATAAAACTCTGTGGTAGTAAATTTTATGTGTCACCTTGACTGGGCCATGAAGTGCCCAGATACTTAGTGAAACATCATCCTGGATGTGTCTGTGAAGGTAGTTTTAGATGAGATTAACGTTTAAATCAGTAGAGTGAGTAAGGCAGATTGGCCTCCCTAATGTGCGTGGCCCTCACGCAATCAGTTGAAGGACTAATATTACAAAAACCTGACTGTTTTTCAAAGAAGGAACTCTGTCTGCTTGGCTGGTTGAGCTGGAACATAGACCTTGTCCAGTCTTCAGATTCAGACTGAAACATCAGCTTTTCTTGGGTCTCAAGCCTGCCAACTTTCCAACTGAAACACATACCTTCGGCTTTCCTGGGTATCTAGCTTGCTGACTGAAGATCTGGGGACTTCTCAGCATTTATAATCATATGAGCCAATTCCTTATAATATCCTTATACACACACACTCCCTAATGGTTCAGTTTCTCTGGAGAACCCTGATTAATACAAAGTCTTTGTATGGACCTATTTTTAAAATGTATCTTGGGTAAATAACTTAGATGTGGGATTGCTGGGTCATGAGATAAGTACGTGTTTAATGCTCACGTGTAAGTGACAAAATGCTTTTTTCGAAATGGCTGTACCACTTTGCATCTCCACCAGCAGTGTATAAGAAATGCAGTTGCTTCATATCTTTGTCCAAACTTAGTATTTCAGGTTTTTTTTTCCCTTAGGTTTTAGCAATTCTAGTGTGTGTATGATTGTGGTTTTAGTCTGAATTTCTCTGATGACTAGTGATGTTGAGTATCTTTTTATGTGATTATTGTCTATATATATATATATCTTCTTTGGTTAAATATCTGTTTAAACCTTTTGCCCAGCTAGAAAAATTGATTTGTTTTCTTAACATTGAGCTACACTTGCTCTTTATATTTTCTAGATACATGACTGTCAAATTAGAAGACTTGGAAATATCTTCTCCCATTTTGTGGCTGTCAATTTCATTTTCTGAATCATGCCTATCAAAGAACAAGAGTACATTTTATCTTTTATTTTCTTTCATGGAGAATGTTTTTTTTGTCCTGTTTTAGAAACTCTGTCAAAGCCATTATGGCCAAAATTTTATCCTGTGTTTTCTTCAGAAAGTTTTATATTTTATCTAATAGTTAGGTCTATAATTCTCTTGATGTTAAATTTTGTGTATGATATAAAGAGTTGGTTATAATTTTTTTTTTTACTACACAGATGACCAAATGTTTCAGTAACATTTTTTTCAGTAAAAAAAGAGTATCCTTCCTCAACTCAATTGCCTTCACACCTATGGCAAAAACCAAGTGACCATATATATGTGGGTTTATTTTGGAAATCTTTATTTTGTTTAATTAATCTGGTTGTCTTATATTATGCCAATTCTAAAGTAGTTATTTCAGCCTTACAGTAAGTCCTGAATCAGGTAATGTAAGTTTCTCAATGTTATTCTTTATTAAAGCTTTTTTTTTAATTAACATATAATGTATTATTTGCCCCAGGGTACATGTCTGTGAATCATCAGGCTTATACATTTCACAGCACTTACCATAGCATATACCCTCCCCAATGTCCATAACCCAGCCACCCTATCCCTAACCTCCTACCCCCCAGCCACCCTCAGTTTGTTTCATGAGTTTAGGAGTCTCTTATGGTTTGTCTCCTTCCGGATCCCATCTTGTTTCATTTCCCTACCCCACCCCCCAACAACCTCCCACCCTGCCTCTCAAATTCTTCATATCAGAGAGATCATATGATTATTAAAGCTGTTTTGACTATTGTAGTTTCTTTTCATTTTCATATAGTTGTTATAATCAACTTATCAATTATCTAGGATTTTACTGAATCTATAAATCAGTCAAACTCAGCAGATCAACTAAACTCAGCAATGCATGTTTTTATGCATAATTTTTTGGTATTCAGACCTTGCATTATTATTATTTTTTTATCTTTATTAAATGTATTTCTAAACAGTTTTTATTTTTACATGATTTAAGATGGAGTTTAAATATTTCTTAAATATGTATTTCCGTTTTATAGAAATATATTTAATTTTTGTGTAAACTTGTAAACTGTAACTTTGCTAAATATATTCATTAATTACCATAACTTTGTTTTAGTTTTTTTTCATAGATTTCCACACATATAATCAGATCACCTGTAAATACAGTTTTACTTTTTTATTTTCCAGTGAAAAGATTTGCCTTTTATTTTTCACCCAATCATTCAGCTTCATGTTTTTGCACTGTCTGGGTCTTCCAATATAATGCTGAACATAATGGTGGTAAATATTATAAAAATTAATACTATTGAACAAATTGGACATGAAAGGAGAGGAAAAAGAAGGAGAATTTACAAGCTAATTAATTTCACTGTTGCTCATAATGAGGTACCAAGAGATACCATTTAAAGAAAAAGAAAACTAAGGATATTATATAAATGTATACATTTAATGGTAACCCCTAGAACGAAGATATTTTTTTAAAAAATTCCAAATACTAAGAGGGACTGCAAAACACTAAACATATGTAAATATATACAAAAGGACATACCTCATCTATTTTTTTAAGTTGCAGATTTAATTGCAAAGCAAAAAAAAAAAAAAAATCAGTAAAAGAAACCATTAGCATCCTTAGTAAAGACAAAATAAAAAATAAAACACAAAATAAGAAGTAATATAAATAAAATCACTAAGGGAATTTTAAAAGTCATTTACAAACTACTTTAGGTAGTGTTATACCAAAAAAAAAAAACTAAATGAAATAGATAATTATCTAGAAAAATAAAATCTACCAGAAGCATTACCAGAAGAGAAAGTGGAAACAGATTAATTTCCCTAGAGAACTGCAGAAATTTGTAAATAATACCCCCTTCTCTGCAAATACCACTAAGATCAAATAGTTTAACATGAAATTCTACCAAATCTGTAAAGAACTTATCATTCTGATGGTAATTCACCTAATCAAGAGTACATAAAAGAAAGAATTCCTTAAAACTATTAGCCCAGTGATGGGTATTAAGGAGGGCAGGTATTGCATGGAGCACTGGGTGTTATACGCAAACAATGAATCATGGAACACTACATCTAAAACTAATGATGTACCGTATGGTGACTAACATGACATAATAAAAAAATAAATAAAAAATAAAATTATTTTCATAAAGTGTAAGTAATATTTTATCTATAACTAGAAAAATGGACAAAAAATGAAAAATATGGAGTAAATTCTCATTTATCTCTCACTAATGCATCTCAATGATGCAACTCAATGCAAATTTATACGATTGACTTCTAAATGCTGAAAGGGCATTTTGACTTGATTTAAACCTATTTCTTTTAAAACAAAACAAAAACACCTTGATAAAATAGGATTCAACAGATATTTTGTTAAAATGAACACATAGATATAAATATATCTTTTTGTACCATCTGGGTCCTCCAGTATAATGTTGAATATATATATATAACATTTTATATATATAATATTTTATTTAATTATGATACATTTTAGTTAAAATCAGGAAGAGAAGAAAATGCTCAACACCACCACTGCTATTTGACATTATATAAGATGCTTCAGCCAGTGATATTAACAAAAGAAATTAGAGGTATGACAATATAAAATGAAAATATAAATGTATTTCAGATGACAGAGGTAAGGAAGTACTCCTGTAGTTCCAGAAGAATGATGTGAAAATCTACTAGAAACAATAAGTCATTGGAATATAAAATTAGTATTGAGAAATCAACAGACATCTTCTGCATAAACAAAGCCCATTTAATTTTAAAAAGATTCTGTTCTTTAAAGTAGTAACAAAAAAGAGAATATATCTAGAAATAAATCTGAAATGAAACTTGTAAGTTTTCTGAAGGATCTGCATAGAGTTGAACAAATAGAAAACTACACTATGGTTTAGCTAGGGAGATTCAATAATAAAAAGATGTCTATTCCTCCTTAAGTAAATGAATATATTATAAAATCTATAAATAGCAAATTAATCCCTAGTATTATAACTAGGGATTAGTATCAACAACAATAGTGTGGTTGTTGCTGTTATTGTTTTGTTCTCTAAAGCTAAGCAAATATGGTTGAAAGTTTATATGGGAAAAGAACAGTCAAACGTAGATAGTAAAACATTGTTTAAAAAAACTCAACTAAGTGGCACTAGCCACACAAAATTTAAAGTATATCATAAGATTTTAATAGTTAAAATGATGTTATATTTGTATATAAATAGAGAAAAGAATGGAATAGGATGGAAAGTTCAAAAATAGACTGGAATAAATATGGAAATTAGTATATGATAAAAGTGGCATCTAAAAATCAGTCGGTAAAACTGAATTTTTAAAATAAATCTTGTTTGGACAACTGGGAGCCATTTAGGAGAAAACAAAAAATTTTTAGATCTCTCACAGTATACACTAGGGTTAATTCCAATTGGATTAAAGATTTTAAAAGAAAAGAAACCCCACAAATATTAGATGTAAATATGGGTGTAGTTTTAAAAGTCTGTGGTTGGGTAGCACTTGCTAAGAAGAGTCAAAATCCAGAGAACTTAAATTAAAAGGGTAATAAATTTTACCAAATTATTTTTTTTAAATCACAAGCAAAGTAAAAGACAAATGAAAAACATTGAAACATCTGTAGAGTTTGTACCACAAACAGAAGACTAGCTTCCTTAAGACATAAAGAGCTTCTAGAAATAAAGAATAATAAGATAAAGAATCCAACAGAAAAATTAGCAAGGAATATGAACCTGGCAATTCTCAGAAATACAAATACAAATGGTTTGGTTTTTTTAAGGCAGGTAGGTAGAGACCGAGGGAGAGGGAGAGAGAATCTTAAGCAGGCTCCATGCCCAGTGCGGAGCCCAAGATGGAACTTGATCTTGCCACCCTGAGATCATAACCTGAGCTGAAATCAAGAGTCGGACACTTAACTCACTGAGCCACCAAAGTGTACCACAAATCATCTTTAAAAACAGAATATAATTTTCTGATTTTTCACTTATAATAAGAGAAATGGAAACACACTACAGAGATGCCTTTTCTCACCTATCATGTTCCAAAAATTTTTTTAAAAAGGCATAGTTGGTTAGGCTGTGAGAAAACAGCATTCCCATACCTTGCTGGTGAGAGTGATAAATGGTATAATTCCTATACAGGGAAATCTGATATTATACATCAAAACAAATACAATTATCCTTTGACCCATGATATCCACCTCTGTGTATTTGTCCTACAAAAATGCATTCTGCATGCATTCTAAATGATATATGAATGAGGTTACTCATTGAGGCAGTGTAATAGTAAACAACTGGAAACAAACAACGTGTATATCGATAGAAAATTGATTAAATAACTCAGACTACATCTACATAATAGAATATTATGCATTTGTAAAAAGAATGAGTATAGTCTTTATGTACCAAAATAGAGTGATTGCCAATCAAATTTTATATTTTCCCAATTAAATTTTAAAATAAAAAAGAGATGAAATACTACATATGCTACCAATTTTCTAAAAAATAACACTAGTGAATATATTTTCATATTTGTATATATTTGCATAAAATACTGAGGTGATAAGAAAAAATCTAATGAAAAGATTTTTCAGTACAGTGGAGCAGAATGGGTTGGAGAGTAGGATGGTATGAAGACTTCTGAGCATGTATTTTGTATTATTTTGATTTTCAAAACATGTACATGCATTACATAGTCAAAAAATTTTAAATGGTAAAAAATAATCAATGGGTATACGTCCCTGCTCTCTACATTTGAAGTACATTTTAAATAATAGTTTACATGGATTTTTCTACTTGACTTTAAGTCATATGGTTACATGTAGAAAGAAGTTACTGATAAATTTGATATTAGAGGATTTACATATCTCCCAAATATAAGACAAGAGTGTTCTATTAATGATCGTGTCTATTTTTTTGTGAGGAACAGTGTCCCTTGTATACTTCGCTGGTATAAACTATTGGGAAACTGTTTGTTTGTAACAGTTTCTGTTTGTTTTCTGTTTGAAACTGAGTTTGTAACAGATTGGAATATAGAAATTGTTTAATCTTCTGCTAGAAAGAATAAGAAAAAAAAGTTTTTACTCCAGCTGTAATTGCAGTATAACTGAGTAGGTTACCTGCCTACTAACTGCAAGAATGTATTAAGTTAGTCAGGAAACAGAAAAGCAGGTTATAAAAATTCATTTTGTCAATTCATTTTTTATTTATTTATTTGACAGAGAGATCACAAGTAGGCAGAGAGGTGAGAGTCAGGGGGAAGGGGGGGAAACAGGCTCCCTGCTGAGCAGCGAGCCCGATGCAGGGCTTGATCCCAGGACGCTGGGATCATGACCTGGGCTGAAGGCAGACGCTTAACGACTGAGCCACCCAGGTGCCCCTGTCAATTCATTTTTAAAAATACAAAACATGTGAGGATGTCTAATTCTTCACTGCAAAGGAATGGATTCTCCAAATAACAGAACTATATTCATATTTATTAACAACATGATAGATTGTTGCTTATTTTAACTAAATATAGTTGATGTGTTTGCATATTCTAGGTATATTTCTATTTTAAATTAACTCATCTCACATATACTATAAAATGGGAGAAAACAAGTAATGGTTTAGCCAAAAGGAACCATCTTGGGAATAAGTAAGTGTATATACTCTGTTTCTTCTCTTCTTTTTTTTTTTTAATTTTATTTATTTATTTGACAGAGAGAGACAGCAAGAGAGGGAACACAAGAAGGGAGAGCAGGAGAGGGAGAAGCAGGCTCCCGCTGAGCAGGGAGCCTGATGCGGGGCTCGATCCCAGGACCCTGGGATCATGACCTGAGCCGAAGGCAGACACTTAATGACTGAGCCACTCAGGCACCCCATACTCTGTTTCTGAGAAAACTGAGAAAACTCCTTGTATATTAAAACATATTTAACACTAAGTAATTATTTTTTTTTAAATTAAAGCAAGATATAGTTTTCACCTATCAAGCTGGCATAAACTGTCAGAGACTGATAACTTCAGCAATCTCACTTTTATTTTTTTTTTAAAGATTTTATTTATTTATTCATTTGTCAGAGAGAGAGAGAGAGATCACAAGCAGGCAGAGAGGCAGGCAGAGAGAGGGGGGGAAGCAGGCTCCCTGCTGAGCAAGGAGCCCGATGTGGGACTCGATCCCAGGACCCCGGGATCACGACCTGAGCTGAAGGCAGCTGCTTAACCAACTGAGCCACCCAGGCGTCCCTAAGTAATTATTAAGGGAAACAAAATATTAATGTTGTTATAGGATTCAAACCAAATACTGCATTCAGATTCCATGTTTGAAACTCCATATTTCTGAAAATAAGACACATGATAAAAATTTGTAGCACATGCGAAACGCAGGACAGAAAGACTCCACCCACAAGGATAAACTGCATGGATCAAGTCAGAATCTTTAGCTGCATCTTTCAGTAGCCCTGTAAGATTCATCTTGGGACAGTTAAATTTGTAATATGTAGAAAAATGCAATCAAATACTAATCTCATTTCTAAAGGAAATGCGAACTGTATAAGGGATGCATTCCTCTTCTAAAATACTTCAAAATGCTCTTTACTATTAAGATAAAGGCTCAGATCAGCAATCCTCAAATGAAGACTAGACTGAGAGTAAATAGCAGCCAGGACTGAAAATTTTGTTTTTCTCCATCCAAAACCAGACTTGTCTGCAATAATTATAAATAATAAATTTGACCTGCTGAATGTAGATGCTGGCATTTCAACAAGGTAAGATATTTACATTTTAACTCTTTATTTTCAGATTTTATGTTTTATAAAGATCATACACTGCATTTTAAATGCCACTGAAAACACACAGACACGCATGTACCCACTGGTACTGTTACAGATAGACTAACATAACTTGCAAATTAAAATGATCATAAATGAAGTAAATATAAATTTATTTCAATATAAATTTACAGGAATAATATGAAATGTTATGAAATTGCTCACAAAATGTTGCTAATTTTTTAAATGTAAATATATAAGATAAAGTAATATCTATAAATATTAATAAATAAAATCAGAACCTCTATTGAAAAATAAAATACTGTGAATATAAATGTCCTTTCCACTTAATGTGGCTACTTTTGAAAAGAACAAGAATGAGTTAGCAGCCTCTCTTAGTGGTTCTGTATTACACGTAGTGCTACCTTCTGCTTGTGTACTTGACTCAGTCTACCCAAAGCTTGGTAACTTAATATCACCGTAGACACCAAAGGCCACCCTCTATTATCAGGTGCCAGTGGCCCTTAGGACATCTCTCTCCTCTCCCACCCTCCAGAAAAATTTTCTCAGGGGAAGCTAAATGATATTCTCTCCTCTATTAGTTCTCATAAGCTCTTTATTTTTAGTATGTATGAGACTTGGGGGATCATTTCTTAACAACTCTCTTGTTGCAGACTAACTCAAAGTCCTGCTTAAGATCAACTATTATGTAGTCCCTTCCTGTATGCCATTAGCTAGTATCAACTATGTACTTCATGCCAGTCATGAGACACATATCATCTCATGTATTTCTAAAAATGCATTTAGGTAGGCACAAATTTTAAATAAAATAAAAAATTTTAAGTATTACTTATACAAAACTGAACAAATCCCATGTGAACAGCATTAGTTATTCACAAAATGAACACATCCATATAAAGCACACAGACCCAGAAATAATATGTTTCCCTCACTCAGAGGCCCCGTCATATTCCCTGCCTTTTCTTAAAAGACAATGAGTATCCTGACTTCCAACAAAAGATTATTTGCCTGTTTTGGAACATTTTACAAAAGGAGTCACATAGTATATATTCCTTTATATCTGGCTTCTAATTTGCTCGAAGAGTTTGTTATATTTATCAGTGCTTGTTGTATTTATCAATGGTGTCTTTGCAGTAGCAGTCCCTTTTTCTTTGTCATAGAGCATGCCGTTGTATGAACAGATGACTCATTTACCCATTTTACTGTTAGCGAAATACGGCTTGTTTCCAAGTTTGGGATATTATGAGTAATGCTTCTGTGAACTTTCTTTCCTATGTCTTTTAATGAACATATATGACCCTTTCCATTGGGCATATACTCAAGAGTGGTATTGTTGAATCAGAGGATATACATATCTGCAAATTATTAGATATTGCCAAATAATTTTCTAAAGTAGCTCTATAAACATATACCTTAATAAGAAGTATACAAAAGCTCCATTTCTCCACATCCTTGCCAATATTGGACATTTTCAGTTTTTTCAATTCATTCTAGTGAACATATACAATGTAGATTTAATTTGAGTTTCCCTGGTTACTAATGAATTTGAGAATCTTTTCATAGGATTAAAAGCTACTTTTGTATTCTCCTTTAGGAAAGTTATTAAAAAATTTCTTGTCTCTTCTTCACTTGGATTTTCCATCTTTTCTCATTAACTTACAGGTCTTCTCTGTGTATTGTGGATACATTACTTTGTCAGTTACATAGGTTTTAAATATACTGGTTTCTTTTTTTTTTTTTTGTCATAAACCCACAATCTTTATCTCAATATGCAACAGAGTTCACATAATCACATATCTTTTTTTTTTTTTGAAGATCTTATTTATTTGAGAGAGAGAGAGGACAGAGCAAGCGAGGGGAGGGGCAGAGGGAGAGGGAGAGAGAGAATCTCAAGCAGGCCTCACATCCAGTGCAGATCCTGAAGTGGGGCTAGATCTCACAACTCTGAGATCATGACCTGAGCAGAAATCAAGAGTTGGACGCTTAACTGACTGAGACATCCAGGGGCCCCGATTAAACGTCTTTAAAGAGGAAAAGTTTTAGCATACAAACACCTTGGAAAAAGACTTAATTTGGTCCTATAGTTTTATAGCTAAGGGCAAAAGACAGGAGTTATCATTTTCTGTCCAGGTTTTTAATAAAAAATAGTAATTTCAAATGAAACATTGTCGTTTTATAGTACATTACATTGAGAAATCAAGTTATTGAATAATAAGTGTCTATTACATCTCAGACATTATGTATATATCTTTACACATAAAAATGGATATTAAACAATCTTAGAGTAAAATATGGAAGAAAAACTGCTTTAAGTTTGTATTAATAAAACAGAAATATGAATAACCTTGTATTAAGATAAGAAGGATTTATAATTTACATTCTTCCAATGAAATAATAAAGCCAGTGTGCCACCAGCTTGGCATTTACTTAAATGCTTATAAAAAGTGTTTAGGGATTGATTCTTAAAGTTGGCTGAATACTGAAATTGCCTCGAGAGTTTGAAAAATACTGATGCCTACTGATATAAGGTAGGGCCTGAGCATTATTGTTTTTAAAACTTTCCAGATGATTCTAATATCCAACAGTTTGAAAACAGTAGCTTAGAGAACTGTTACATAACTAAGGAGGTCAGTCTTCGGCTGAAGGACATTCCATTACTTAATTCCAGGGGATATACTGTTATTTTAAATATCTGATACATAAAGGAGGAGATTTTCTATTCATCATTGTCTCTCCATATCTGGAAAAAAATAAAAGGCACATAGTAGTTGCTAAATAAATTTTTCGAATGAATACATGATTGCCTTCTACTCTTTTACACCATTATCTTCTAGTAGATACGTGAACATAAGAATACAAAAGATATTTATTGAAAATTGAATGATTGAAGCAGTTTTGATAAAGCAAACTGAAGATATATATATTTTAAAAACACATACATATATAAATAGATCAAAAGTAGAAAAAGAATATACAAAAGAGCAACATTTAGTATAGAGAAGTCACTGAGTTTTCCAATATTCTTCACATTCGTATACTTAGAAACAAGAGCATCCCTAAACAACCAGATACTTTAACAAGAAAGTCTTTTTTTTTAATACAGTCCCTGTAAAAGCTATTAGGTGTATGCTAAAATTTTACCTACTTGAATTTTGAAAACTGACTTGTTTATCAAGATTAGGCTATAATTCTGTTTTTAAAAGAAGTTAAGTTTATCTGTATATGTACTTATGAATATTAGCTAAAGTACTAGTTGTTTAGAAATATACTGGTTTCTTAAGTGTTAAATGGTGTCTTTTAAGTTCCTACTTTTAAAATAGCCCAACATGTTGATCTTTTCTTTTATAGTTACAACAATCTTCCCATTTCCCCAAGCACATGAAGATATTCTTCTATGACATATTGACAACTTTTTCATAATTTCAGCCCTTATGTGTGTGGTTATGCTTATGGCCTTTGTTTTGTTCCACTGATTTATTTGTTTCTGTATCAATACCATACTGTCTTAATCATAATGTTGATATCTCTGAGTATTAATCCTCCAACTTTGTTCTTCAAAGTTGTTTTAGTTACACTTCAATTTCTTATAAACCTTAGTTACACTTCAATTTCTTATAAACCTTAGAAGCATTCTTCAATTTCCACATACCCTCACACACACACACACACACACACACACACACACGCTGGGAATTTTATTTTGATTGTATTGATTTCTATGAACACGTATCTAATGATTTGATTGTATTGATTTCTATGAACACGTATGTCCTTTCATTTCACTTTTATCCCCCAGATGAACGAGTCTGAGAAACATTTAATGCAGTTTTCAGATGATCCCCTGGATGGAGCAACCAGTCACTTATGGTAGTGGCCAGCTCAGTAATATGCATACATATATATATAAAGATTGTATTTATTTATTTAACAGAGAGAGATAGAGAGGGAACACAAGCAGGGGGAGTGGGAGAGGGAGAAGCAGGCTTCCCGCTGAGCAGGGAGACCTACGTGGGGCTCCATCCCAGGATCTGAGCCAAAGGCAGACACTTAATGACTGAACCACTCAGGCGCCCCTCAATAATATATTTTTTTTTAACTTTTTTTCCCTCTCCTTTCTTCTCTGCCTAGATTCCGCTCTTCCTCACTGATGCTGCCTGAGGTCCATCTCCTATCCTAATAAGAACTCACAAATAAACCTTTTTTCCAAAGTCTGCTTTCTTGCCAAGAAATCTCACCATCATATTTAAGGGAAAGCCACAGACTTTTTTTTTTTTTTTCAAATGGGCCATGTGATTCTAAATAGTCTGGCATCCTGCTACCAGCCTGACCTCATCTCTATCTACTCTGCATTTTTTAAAAAAAGATTTTATTTACTTATTTGACAGAGTGAGAGAGATCACAAGTAGAGAGGGGGAAGCAGGCTCCCCGCCGAGCAGAGAGCCTGATTATGGGCTCCATCCCAGGACCCTGAGATCATGACCTGAGCTGAAGGCAGAGGCTTTAACCCACTGAGCCACCCAGGCGCCTCTACTCTGCATTTTTTGCAGAATGGCCGCTGCAGCCATTCTAATTTCTGTGCTTCGTCAAGCATTTCAAGCATCCTCTCTTCTCAGAAAAGTCATACTTGATGTTTACCATCATTCCAGACTTCTCTGGAATTCTCTGGTCTCTCTCTGGTTCTGTCTTTTATATATATATATTCATTCATAGACTTTAAGGAGGAAAATAACGAAGTTACATGGAGATACACACACACACACACACATATCGCCATGTAACTTAATTATATATCTATAAATCTATTTATCTAGATATATATATCTCCATATAACTTAGTTATTTTCCTTCTTGAAGTCTATGTTCAATCAGTACATTCTCCATGATGTCTTCTTTGTTCAAAGTTTGCAAAAACCATAACCCCTATCCCAGCATTCCTATCCTCATCTCCTGCTTAATTTTTCTACTTAGCGTTATCACCTAATATCAGTATATCAGGACATGGGTTTTTGTCTTCCTCACTCTTTTATTTGTTGCATCTATAACACTGCCTTTTAGTAGATATTTGATAAATAGTCTGTCAAGTGAAATATTTTGAAAAAAAGTGTAAAGAGCATGCTTCCATTTATGTAAAAGGGCTAGAGTAAGAAAATGTCTGAGTTAATAACTATTGAAAGAGTAACTTACTAAATTTGAATTAAAACATAAATTTTAAAATAGGTGGGATATAAAGCTCCCTGGAGATATAAAGAGAGTTCTATAACACACTTCAGATTTAGCAAGAAGAAAATGAGGAGGCTTCAGTTCTCTACGGTGAGATAACAAAGGAGAATGGGAGGCAGCAGCTCTAGGGAGGTATAGTTTATATGCAATACAAATCATCCATTTTAAGTCTATGGTGTGATGAATTTTAACAAATATATTCACTCATATAACTACCACAGGAATCATAATATAGATTATTTCCATCATCTTCCAAAATTTCCCTCATGCTACTTTGCATTCAATCCTCTCCCACGACCCTGGCTCTAGGCAAGTGATGACTGGTATTTTTAAATGATTCTTTTCAATCACTGTCCTAAACCAATTTTGCTGCTGTACTCCTAGCTGGGTATGAGATGAAAAATACTGAGTCCCAAGAAGTATATCCACGGGTACCCAAAACAGAGGACTCCATGGTTGGGTTAAGCACTGCAGGAATGGATCAGCCTTCCTTGAAGATTCTCACTGGTGGCTTTTGTAGGTATTAGCTATAGGATTGTAAGATTAGTTGTAAAAAATGTCTCTGTATGGCAGTGGTAAAACAAACATTAAGGAATTTATCAGATAATCCTTATTTGGATTTAGAAGTTGGACTGACCCTCCCTCCCCATGACACCTGCCAACATTTAGGTCTTTATAAGCCATATATTTTCAACAAATTGGACATGGGGGTTGGTTAGGGCAGGGAGGAAGATAATGGATATTCTGTTAATTTAGTCCAATGATATATGAAACTGCACATTTTATTTTTGAAAAAAGAAACTTAGTTTAACTGTATTTGCAATTCAAGCTGTAGAACATGATCACAAGATGACGCTCATATATTTAAAGTAAATATATCATGATGCTAGCGAATATTTGGAACATAAACCTATGTTTTTTGAGCCTAAATATATTCCACTCCATTGGCTTTAGCCTGGCCTTCGATTTTAGCTCTCAATTTTATATCACTGGTTTTTAATGTCATTATTCAAACCATTGACCCAAGTGCTGAAATGTGTAGAATCAAGTACAGAGGCTTGAGCCTTGTGACTACAAAATTTAGTTTAGGCTGGCACTAATAATAATAACTAACCTTCACATAGTGCTCACTACATACCATGAAATGCTCTGAGCATTTTAAAAGTATTAATTTATGTATTACTAATTAATGAATATCAATTGTATTAATTTTTTAATCATACGATTCTCTCTGAGATAGTTGCAATAATTAATCCCACTTTTCTTATAGGGTTACAGAAGCACAGAAATGTCGAATAGTTTGCTCAAGATTATATAACTAGAAAAGGGCAGGATCAGGATTCAAACCCAGCCCCTGGATTCTATGTTTTTAAACACAATGTTTTGAGTGTATTGTGGCAGTTTCAGATCTGATAGCACACATTATTGCATAGTTTCATCTTCTCTACCTCAGCTCAGAAATATTTTAAAGTTTTTTTTTTTTTTATTTGACAGAGAGAAACACAGCGAGAGAGGGAACACAAGCAGAGGGAATGGTAGCGGGAGAAGCAGGCTTCCTGCTGAGCAGAGAGCCCAATGTGGGGCTCAATCCCAGGACCCTGGGATCATGACCTGAGCTGAAGGCAGACGCTTAACGACTGAGCCACCCAGGCGCCCCAACTCAGAAATATTTTAAAGGTGCTGTGAAGTACCTTGCTGAGATTAATACACACATGCATCCCTATATTACTTTCCTCTGGTGTAATAAATGATCACAAATTTAGTGGCTTAAAACAACACGAGTTTATTATTCTATAGTTCTGCAAGCCAGAAGCCTAAAATGGGTAAGCAGGGGTTCATTTGTTCTGGAGGCCCTAAGAGAGAATGTATTTCTTTTCCTTTTCTAGCTTCTAGAGGCTGCCTACATCCCTTGCCTCATGGTCCCACATTACTCCAACTCCTCCTTCCATCATTATGTCTTTTTCTCTGATTCTGACTCTCTTGCCTCTCTTTTATAAGGATCCTAATGATTACATTGGGCCTATCTGGATAATCCGGGATAATCTCATCTCAAGATCCTGAATTTAATCATACCTGCAAATTCCCTTTTGCCATGTAAATTAATACATTCACAGGTTTGGGGGAGGAGTATTATTCTGCCTACCACAATTCTCCTGTTCATATGAAGAGGGAACCCATCACTCAGAATAATCATGTTCCATGGTCAAGCATTTATGACATTTGTGTTGAATAACAGTGCACTCTCTCCCCACAGTTCAAGATTATTTAATAAGCCTTGGACAATCTCATCTTCAAATGATTTTTATTACTGTCCTTATACATAAATCATCAGCCTGATGAAAATATGTCTGTTTGTGTTCTAAAAGAAACAAGCTTCGTGTATTCTCAATCGTGAAGCTTTTTAACCTTTGCCAGGAGGACTCTTCCTCTTCCTTTGGCCAGTTATTTAGTGTGTGCTCCTCAACACTTTTAAGTTGTTTCCCCAGCTGCCCACACCTTTGGGACACTTCTATATTCTGGACTTCTTTGATTATAATTGCCTTTACAGTTCACTTGGTAATGAACACATGCTATTTGAGTGACTTCCCTTGGAATGTAAGTGGCATAACTCAAATAAACTGATATGAACTAATATGTACTAATGGTTTTAAACAAACTCACTAAATCTTTTCTGTTCCAAAAGACCACTTCCTTTCAAAGTAGTTGCTGTGGAAAGTGATACATTTATTCCAAGGAATATGATATCACACTATATACACAGTCTCATTTTTGACACTGACTTTAGGGGTTATTTAGAAGCCATATAAGAAAATTACCTATGGTGCTTCACAGCTTCAGCTTGTATTTGACTAAAATTGGCTATAGAAATCATATACATTCTAGTTTTCTCATTCGCATTTTTGAAAACTGAATGGAAGTAACCAACTGCTACCACTCACCTCTTTCCCTGTAAAGTGGATTCACTTATTTCTTTTCTTGTTTTTGATGTAATGTTCAACAACTCATTAGTTGTATATAACTTATTTTTAAAGTACTTTATAATCCCAGGGTTCATAGTAGCAATGTCCACAATAGCCAAACTGTGGAAGGAGCTGAGATGCCCTTTAACAGATGAATGGATAAAGAAGATGTGGTCCATATATACAATGGAATATTACTCAGCCACCAGAAAGGATGAATACCCACCATTTGCATTGGCATGGATGGAACTGGAGGAGATTACACTAAGTGAAATAAGTTAAGCAGAGAAAGACAATTATCATTGGTTTTACTCATATGTGGAATTTAAGGAATAGTGTGGAGGACCACAGGGGAAGTGCATGAAAACTGAAGGGTAAGAAATCAGAGAGGGAAATAAACCATGAAAGACTCTGGACTCCAGGAGCCAAACTGAGGGTAACAGAAGGGAGGGGGCTGGGAGGATAGGGTAACCAGGTGATGGGTATTAAGGAGGGCACGTGTGGTGAAAAGCACTGGTGTTATATGCAACTAATGAATCATTGAACACTCCATCAAAAACTAATGATGTACTATATGTTGGCTAATTGAACATAATGAAAAAATAAAAATAAATAAAGTACTTTATAACCACCACCTTCCCCAACTCCCTGCAACAAGATTGTCCAGTAAAAGTTGGACTAGGAAACACAGTTAATGTCAGAAGCAGAAGTGGGGATCACCTTACTCATCCCAATTCTAAATCTTGAAATTCAATATTCATGGAAAGTGGGTTGGTTGTGTGTGTGTGGGGGGGGGATAATAGAAAGAAGAAACAAACCATATAAACATAGAGTTAATGTGAACTGCAGTGAGTGTAGGTACCCCAACAGTGCACAGAAACTGATGCCAGGGCCAACAAATGCACAGAATCAGTGGTGAAAGACAACACCAACAAGAAGGATGGACGGCACTTCTATAAAAAGCAGGCCCTCATCACTGTCCAAGCCTCCTTACTGCATGTTGACAAGAGACCCAAGAACACTCACCATGTTTGAGCTTTAAGGCAAAGAGAGGTATGTCACACATGAGCAATGACTGCCCAACAATAAAATGTGGCCTGCCATCTATTTCAGAGACTAAAGTATGCATTAGGAGGAAAGACTACCCCCAGTAATGTATATTTAATAAAATACACCTTTGGTTACTTTTAAATCTAATGTTCATAATGCTCTATCATGGCGGAGGGTAAAAATTCCATTAGATTATACCAGACTCTTTTTGTATTTTAGTTTTATAGCTTTATTTCATACATTATCATGAATACCTATCTTACATACTCTTAGAAATAATGTTCTGTTATCCATTTAAATTATATAAATATCTTTAGTGAGATGTATGAATATTCAGTTTTCTATGTTCATTATGTTTTATTAAATGCATAATTAATAACTGATGAAAATCAAAGATAATTTAGTTTTCAAAATTATATTTTTACTTTTCTGAATGGTATAATTTCTATAACTCACAGAATTATGCAACCGATAGAAATGTACAGTATATATCAAGAGCTTGAACTTATGCAAACCCAAATAGTTTTTTAATTTGAAGCAAAGAAAATAATTAGATTTGGGGGCCATATTCAGCTTTTAAGATAGGTAGTAGTCATTCGTTCTTTGGAGATATTGATACATTTTTGGCATAAATGAAAGAAAGACAAATAGACTAATTACAATGACATGACTGCTATTTTCTATCTATGCAAATGCTTCTCTAACTTTAAAATTATTCACATCCTCCTGGGACAGAGCAACAATTAGGGTGACAGAGTAGGTTGGAAATAAATGTAAAGATAGAATAATACTAAATAGAGAAGTAGTAGATAAAAGAGCAACTCTGGCCAGATGGAAAAACGAACAGCAACAAAAGACATGAGAACTGAGTCCCTTTAGTGTTTAAAGTATTCTTTCTGTCTGTTGGGGCTACTCTCTTGAAAACATGAAGCCTGGATTATTTTGTTACCTTCTTTTATTTATTTATTTATTTTTTGGAGATTTTATTTATTTACTTGACAGAGAGAAAAAGATCACAAATAGGCAGAGAGAGGGGGAAGCAGGCTCCCTGCTGAGCAGAGAGCCCGATGCTGGACTCGATCCCAGGACCCTGAGATCATGACCTGAGCCTAAGTTAGTGGCTTTAACCCACTGAACCACCCAGGCGCCCCATTTTGCTACCTTCTGAACTCATTTTAAGTTGTCCACAATACAAAAAACAAAACAAAACAAAAAAACAAAAAAGAATACATTCTTTGCATAATGTTTCTTTACTTTCAATCATATCTTGTCTATTTAATGAATTTTGAATTACAAAAATGCATGCATGCTGATAAGCGTACTTCTGAATGTGTCATCAGCCTTAGTTGGGGCTTTGGTCAGTTTCTGTGACTAAGTCAATGGCTATGTCTCCTATTTTCTACCACACATTCATAGTAGTGGGGTCAGCAGATTCCTTCAGAGTTATGCAAGTAATTCAACTTTCCACATTATGGATGGAATTTAGAAGTAATGAATCTGAAAACAAGCCAGTGTGCAACAGCCAAATTAATCGCACTTGGTTGGCAGGAAATTGGCATCCACTCAAAGATCATAAATTTAGGACAGCAAAAATCCAAGAATTCTGATTAATTATTTAAAATACTAAGACATTAAAAATAAACACTAAAACATCAAAAGTATTAAAAACAAATACTAAAATATTAAAGCTTTGAAAACAAATATTAGAATATACTGTGATCTCAGCTTAATTAGATAAGACACTATGTAACTTTAAAACTGCCTAAGGCACTAGGAGAGGCTCAAATCCCACAAGTACCTGAATTTTATCATATTCAAAATGAAACCAGAAATCACCCCTTCAAACCTCACCCCATTCTATCCCTCCTTTCGACCCTAAATCAAGGTCACATAAGGTAGATGACCAAAGTAATGATGTTCCTTATCTGTCTTTCACAGTCCTTGTCCAGTAAGTAAGTCAACAGCATTTTCAGTCAGTCAACAGTGAATTCAATACATTTCTTATATCTACTCTGTGTTGCCACCTCCATTAAGTTCAAGACTAATCATCATTTATCTGCAATATACTGATAACCCTTTAGTTACTTCTTTCACTTATTTTTTTTAAAGATTTTATTTATTTATTTGAAAGACAGAAAGAGATCACAAGTGGGCAGAGAGGCAGGCAGAGAGAGAGGGAAGCAGGCTCCCCGCTGAGCAGAAAGCCCGATGCGGGGCTTGATCCCAGGACCCTGAGATCATGACCTGAGCCGAAGGCAGAGGCTTTAACCCACTGAGCCACCCAGGGGCCCCCTTCTTTCATTTATTTTTAACAAATCTTTACTGGGTGCCTATTCTGTACAATCTGCCAAAACCTGTAATTAAAAGAATCAATAGCAGTACCTACTTTCAAGTAACTTACTCTTGAGTAGAGGAAACTAGACACATTAAAAAAAAAATTAACACTGGTGTATTGTATCTGTTTGCAAAACAGTCTTTCCAGAAAGAATGTGAGAAATTGTTCAAATTTAATTAGTTGCCCAAAATTTAATCTTGCCTCCATCTAACTTATTTCCCATTCTGAGATTAATGATGATAAAATTCAAACCCAATCCTTACTTAAATTATTTAAGTACCTATGCATCATCTACTAGATGGAATCCAATCTGGTCCCTGTAAGCCTTTATGAGAGAGTAGCAGTTCTCAAAGTGTGTTTGGGGACCCATGGTGGGGGGAAGGTTTCACGGAGACTCTTTTAGTAGCTCTGAATGGTCAAAATTGTGTTCATGATACTCCTAAAATGTTATTTGCCTTTTGTGTCCTATTCTCTCATAGATGTACAGTTGAGTTTTCCAAACACTGCATAACTTGTGATATTGTAACACATTTCTTGAAGCAGCAGAAAGGAGAATCTAGATGTTTTCTGTGAAACCAGACAATTAAAAAAATATGTGATACTGTAAAACAATGCCAATTGTCCCATTAAGTTTGTTTTGCTTGGGAAAAAATCGATTATCTTTTATAAAATATATTATTATGTTAGCGTGTAGTAAGTTTATTATTCTCATTAGTTACTTAAATATTTCTGAGCTTTAATTTCTAATATGGCAAATATCAGTAGATGTAAATCACTACATACAAGTACTTTGGGATTCTCAATTTTTAAGAATGCAAAGAGGTCCTGAGGCCAAAAGGTTTGAGAACTGCTACAATAAAGCATAGCAAATTATAGGTTGGCCTTGTCTCATACTGTTGTTCACACTTACTTGGTGCTCCAATCACACCAAGACTTACCATTTTCTACAACCTATCATGCTGTCTTTTCCCTCCCATCACCGACTGTGTGTTAGTATCTTCAACTGCTTCCCATGGCTTTCCACCTTGCAGCATCCCACACAGAAAAGGGACTAAGGCAGAATGAGGATGAGGGAGGGGTGTGGACATGTATACACAAGGACCCAAAGAAAATTCACGTTAGGTGGCAGTGCTGTTTCGTTGCTCTTCCTTCAATGTTATGCTGAACTATCTTCCCTGGAAGCCCATCAGAGTCCTATGTCTACCTCAAAACAGCCTCTCTTGTCACTCTACTTTCAAGGGATCCTTTATTAATAATTTCATTAACATACTTTTTGCTATTTTAATTATTTGTTTATAATGCAAATTATTCCAGAATATAGATATTTTTTTCTTCTTTTGATTCCAAATGGCATCTTGAAGTTTCTGGACTTCCTAAACATTTGAATAGGTGTTTCTAAAATCTAGGAAGCATATACAAATGTAAGTTTTGCCAATACCTTATGAAATCTTCACAGAAGTATTTCTGTTAATCATACTATTCACTTCACTTCATGATACTGGTTTATAAGTCTGTCCCTGAATGGGATGTTATTTTTATGAGCACAGAAAACAAGACCATTACATGAGGGAGGTAATACAACATTTTAGAAATGATTGTCTCTTGAATACCCAAACCCACTGACGTAATCAGATAAAGGCTCCTCTTTGACTGCTACTTTCAGAATTACATTGATTTTGCCGTATTGCTGGTCTGTAAGAGTAGTTACAGAAATGTCCTGGGATATTCAAATGGCTCTTTAGAAGGTTTCTTCTAAAAAATATTTCTCCTAGAGTAGGAAGTCCTCTTAGATTTAGGAAATAGTTTCTGGGAAAATTAAGCTTATCAGTCAGCCATGTCTTAGAGTGAGTTACTTTAATCTTTTAATCAAATTGCTTTTACTTTAATAGCTTGGGTACAGATTACAGTGCTCTGGGTCCTCCTGTCCTCCTAAGCTTCATATATACTTATAGGCATTAAGGTAGTGAAGCAAAAGTAAACTCTAGTCCTCTCTATTTGAACACACTTGCTAATCACAGCAAAAGTTGACTCCCCTGGGGCCTCCAGTCTCCTGACCCTATCAAATTTGCCTGCTTCATCTTCCCTGGCTGTCCTTAATTCCTTTTTTTTTAAATAGTTAAATTCCATAGTTCATTACAATAATTTCACTATGTCGAATCTAACCTCCTTTGCCCTCCAACTTTCCATTATCCTCAACTAGCAAAAGAATCTAGAATTTAGTTTGAAACCAAGTATTTGTCTACTCTACTCCTGTCCTCAAGTGTCTGAAATAGAGAAAAACAAATAACCATGCCGTCTCTTTTTTTCCTTTTAGGGTATAAAAGCAGAAGTGAATCCTCTTCATTTATAGGCAACAATTCTCCATGCCCCTGCTGGACATTCTCCCATTCTCAGAGTTGACTATTCAAAACCTTCTTCTGCTTCAAAGATCCACAGAGCTTTAATTTTCATTCTTAGAAAGAAATTCTTATTTCTTTATTCATTGGGAATAAAGAACCAATTAGAAGAGTTTGGACATTCTTCCACCACCAAATCTAACAACCTACTTGCCTCTGTGCTACATATTATGTCTCCCCTTCTGTTACAATTCCTCTACCTGTACATTGAACCCTATTCCTTCCCTCCTATTCAAAACTTTCCTCCTGAAAATTCTTCTATCTTCCCTGCATTAGAGGTTTTCACCCTTACTACTAAATCACTGTTACTAGCATATAACATTCTGTGATAACTAAGTTTAAAAAAAATTCTCTTGACTCCATTCCCCCTTGGAGCGCCAATTCTGTTCTCTGCTATGCAATAAAATCCCTATAAGAGCTATCTTGACCCACTGTCTTCACTTCTTCCTTCTCCTCTCTCCCCAGACTCCCCTGGTCAAGCATTTGTTCTCACAAGTGCTATAAAACAGTTCTAACAAGTCACTTGTCACCACCCTGTTACCAAATCCAATGATCAGTTCTCAGCCCTAATTTTAATTTCTCGCAGTTGATCACTCCTCCCCTTGTGAAATAGTTTCTACACTTTCTTCATATTCTCATGTCTTTCCCCTGCGTAACTGGCTACTCCTTTGGTTCCATATGATTAGATTTTCTTTTTCTTCCTAAAACAAATATTCCAGTACCCAACCCTCAGATCATTAACATTCAGTGTGCTATAAAATTTTGTTTGCTAGTTTTCTATGGAAGATATTTGCATCTATCTTCATTAAGAATAGGGATATTGGCCTTTTTTTCTTCGAGTGTATTTGTCTGGATTTGCTATCAGGGTAACTAACAATTAACTATTCAAAAAGGAAATCAAGAAAATAATCTCATTTAGGGGCACCTCTTTTCACTGTCTACTCACTCCCTAGGTGACTTCCTTTACTCCCAGTGACTAATGACTTCTAAATTTATTTCTACATTTATAATCTTTCCTATAAACTTCAGACAACTGTATCCAATTGTCAACTAAATTTTTTTAAATTTTTTTGTCTCAGTGTTTAGTAGGTATTTTTATACTTGACATAAATAAAATAAAACTCTTGATTCTTCCATTCCCATCTCTCTAGCCCTCATTTCAGTAAATTTCACCACCATTCACTTACTGTTTCTCGTAAACATATGGGAGTTAGCACTGATTTTTTTTTAAAGATTTTATTTATCAGAGAGAGAGAGAGAAAGTATGAGCAGGAGGGAAGAGGCAAAGGGAAAGGGGGAAACAGACTCCCTGCTAAGCAGGAAGCAAACTGACCAACCAGGGCTCCCGCTTGATCCCCAAACCCTGAAGTCTTGACCTAAGCCAAAGGCAGATGCTTAACCAACTGAACCACCCAGGTGCCCCTAAATGAGATTATTTTCTTGATTTCCTTTTTGAATAGTTAATTGTTAGTTACCCTGATAGCAAATCCAGACAAATACACTAGAAGAAAAAAAGGCCAATATCCCTATTCTTTTTTTTTTTTTTTAAAGATTTTATTTATTTACTTGACACAGAGAGAGAGAGATCACAAGTAGGCAGAGAGGCAGGCAGAGAGAGAGGGGGAAGCAGGCTCCCTGCTGAGCAGAGAGCCCGATGTGGGGCTCGATCCCAGGATCCTGAGATCATGACCTGAGCCGAAGGCAGAGGCTTTAACCCACTGAGCCACCCAGGCACCCCCAATATCCCTATTCTTAATGAAGATAGATGCAAATATCTTCCATAGAAAACTAGCAAACAAAATTTTATAGCACACTAAAAGGATAATACACCATGACCATCTGGGATTTATCCCTAGAATGCAAGAATGGTTCAACATAAACAAATAAATATGATATACCATATTCACAGAATGAAGGATAAAAACCACATGATTATCACAATAGATGCAAAAAAAATTTGATAAAATTCAATACCTTTTCATGATAAAAACTCTTAACAAAGTAGGTATAGAAGAAATTGGCTTCAGCATGATAAAGGCCACATATGAAAGGCTCACAGCTAACATCATACTCAATGGTGAAAAATTGAAAGATTTTCCTCTAAGATCAGGAAAGACAAGGAGGCACATGTTAGACCACTTCTATTCAGCATAGGACTGGACCTACTAGAGAAATTAGAGAAGAAAAAAAGAAATAAAAGGTATTCAAATTGGATAGGAAGTAAAATTATCTGTTTGTAAATGACATGAAGATTCTAAAGATTCCACACATACCCTCTCTGTCTCTGTCTCTCTCTCACACATGCACATATTGTTAAAACGAATACATTCAGTGAAGTTACAGGATACGAAATCCTACCTTCTCTACATGATTTGGTGGGAAGTACCAGCACGTGAGCTGAAGGAGAAGAATAAATTTGGAGAATTTGTTTCCCTGGCTCCCTCCTTATGGATTTACTGAAGCCTGGCTAATGATAGCTCCTGTCAGGTCACACTGTCCACACCACCCTCTCTGTTTTAGGGTTTTGGTAACTGCTATCTCCCCTCCCCACCTTTAGGCCTAGGCGTATGATATCCTCCTGTTCATAATAGCCTTGAGGTCCTGATCTTTCCCTTGTGTGTTCCCTACAGGCTTCTCTCACCTTTGTAAAAAGCCCACTTACTGAACTTCTTCAGATTGTCCAAATGATATGTTTCTTGCCAGTAGCCTGACTATTCTACCTCATAGTCAGATTCCACTCATCAGTAAATGCTGTAATTTCCACTTCCAAAGTATATTCCGAAGCTAACCAATTTTCAACACCTGCACTATCCTCACCTTAGTTTAAGCCACCTTAATTTCTTACCTACATTACAGCAACAGTTGAATACTTCTGCTCTCTTTCCACTCCATTCTATTCTCACAGCAGCCAGCACCATCTTTTTAAAAAGGAAGTAAGATAATGCCATTCCCTGCTCACAAGCTTCTAGATGCTTTCCAGTACACATAGAATGAAATAAACATTAAAATTCCTTAAGATGTTCAACAAAGCTCTTCATTTGGCCTTTGAGTCTTCCAGTCCCATTGCTGACACTCTCCCCAATGCTTACTTACATTGCTTCAGTCACAGTGGCCTCCTCGAAGTTCCATGAACATTCATATCGTGATATTATTTTATTTAGTTTTTATGCTACTATTTTAAAGCATTTGCACTCAAACGTCATTCTATAGAGAACGTTCTTTTTTTTTTTTTTAAAGATTTTGTTTTTATTTATTTGACGGAGAGAGATCACAAGTAGGCAGAGAGGCAGACAGAGAGAGGGGGAAGCAGGCTCCCTGCCAAGCAGAGAGCCGTATGTGGGGCTGGATCCCAGGGCCTGAGATCATGACCTGAGCTGAAGGCAGAGGCTTTAACCTACTGAGCCACCCAGGTGCCCTGTAAAGAATGTTCTTATCTTAGTTTTGCAATGCTTCATTTCTCTTTTTATTCAGCCCTCTACTTAAATGTCATCCCGTAAAAAGAGACCTTCCCTAAATGCACTATCTAAAATAACAGCATGTAGTCTATATCTACTTACGTACCTTTATTTCTCTCCATAATATTCATCACTGTCTATTATGATGTATCTATGTATTGACTTGTCTACTGTCACTTTTTTCTGCTATATTATGACTCTTCGAGTGAAGGAATTACCACTTTTAATCACCACTTCTAATATCAGGACCTAGAATATTACATTGTGCATTGAAGCTGTAATAAATTTTTGGTGAATGAATGGGAGTGTAAATAAACCAAATGGATCAATTAAATTAAAAGCAAAATTAAATGAAAAGCCAATTCACAAAGTTTGCTTAATGAGCATGTAGGAAAAAAGTCAGATTAATACAACAGCATCAGGTTAAAATGACCTGATTCTACTTCCAACAGTGGCACTGTTCCTTGCAACAGGACAAGACATTTCTGAAGCAAATTAATAAGGCTTCCTCCCCCGGACATTGCCAGGATGGGCACACTAGGGTTTGATGCCCTAGTTTTCCTGTTTTTGTACTCCATAGCCAAGCAAGACCACTTGTTAATGAATATTATCTCTTTAAAAAACTACTATGCAATACATCATACTTAGAAAAGGATATATAAATGTATATGCCAGGCAATAAATAATAAAAAAAAATAATAACATACCTATATTTGGGGCAAATCATAAATATTACCAAGAATTTTTGAAGCTCCCTCTCTACCAGATTTTAACTTCCTCCCCTCCTGTAAGGGTAATAATTACCCTTAAGTTTGAGTCATTTAATTCCTTGCCTTTTAAAATAGTTTTAATAATATGAAAACTGTAAAGACCTGTACAAAAATGAAACTACTGACTATTCTTTCATTATGTTTCCACTGATCATTTTGTTTTTAAGATTCATCCACGTTGATGTATTTAATTCTTAAGATTCATCCATGTTGATGTATTTAATTCATTAATCCTCCCTTTTGTACATTATTCCATTATAGGAATATATGCTGAATTATTTATGCATGTTACTCTTGATGGGCTTTCAGGTGGTTTTCAAGTTGTTGTGTTACTCTTCACAAATTTCTGTGAATACTTTTTTATGTGTCTTTCCCATTACTACCACCTTGGAAACATTCTCTTTCTTTAGAAGGCTTTATACTTCTATGTTTAATCAATTTTGCATTGATCCTGCAATTGCTCTGAGGGAAATCTTGTTTTCCTCATTCTGGCATTCTTAGTCGTTTTACTGTAGCCCTTCGAAAATTTACTGACATTACCTTAGATAATTCACTTGGAGAAGCTCTGAACTTAACACAGCAGTGCCAATTAACTGTCTCCAAAGAGCTGTTTTCTCTTCCTAAAAGGCCCCCAAGAAGCCTCTGAAATACTCTGGGATATATTTAAAATATTTTGGTAGTTCTATGACATCACAAAAGAAACTTTTCTTTCATTAAATTGCATTGATGTCCCCTAAGTATCCAAAATTGAATTAACCCCAAATAAATATATAGAATCTCTTGTGGAAAAAGAAAAAGGTTGTGCTTCTATCTCAAATTGGTAAAGCGGTTACTAATTTCAATGCCTACTTTAAATTGACCAGTTGATTTCAGCCTTGATTACACTGAGGGACTAAATTACTCTTCTCACTAAGAAAGTCTGCCAGATGTAACAAAAATACAGGACACACAGTTAAATTTGCATTTCAGATTTTTAAAAATGAGTGTTTTTTGGTAGATGTGTGTCCAATGCAATATTTGGGATCTACTTATACTAAAAAGTATTTTTAAATCAAAAATGCAATTAACTAGGCAATGCGTATTTTATTTATGACATTTCTCCCAATCGGAGCTGTCAAGGTTTCCCTAAAGCTGTTTTATTCGCTCAAGATATTTTCTGTACGTCATAAACTCACTAGCCGTGGGAACCTTAGCAATCTTTCATTGTGTTTGTTTCTTCTTTCGTACTGGACATCACGTTCAAGCAAAGCACTGAGAGTCTTATGATAACAGCTCGGCCTAAAAAATATCACTTTTGCTGATAGTTCTCTGAGAATATTTTCCAAAGTGCAACATGTTCCCATCTACAGAAGAACAGAACGTACAGTCGCTGCCCAGGGAAAGATAGTGGCGGGGGTGGGGCTGAGGGCCCGGAATAGTCTGAGCAGTCCTGAGATACCGCGAGATGCAGGACGGGACAAGGTCTTCTGAACCTCACCAGCTCCCATACTTTAACTGCTACAGGCAGCCGGGCACCCGTCGGACTCGGGCTTTGGCGTCGCGTCTTGCCGCTAGGCCTAATCCGTTTTCCCCGGTCTGTTCCCCGCCGGACCAGGCCCGCTCCTTTCCTCGGACTTTTGGGGCTCTTTCTCACTCTAGACCAGCTACAGCAAGCGTCATTTAAGATGTCTGACAACGGGAGCAGCATGGATGGCCTACAAGACTCAGGAAAAAGAAGCCCGCTCTCTAGCCCTGAGGAGCCGTCCGACGCGGATGCCGCGAGAGAGACATCTTCAGACACCGAACTGAGCTTAAGTTTGACCGGAGATGGTGGCATCCTCAGCCAGGCCGCCCCGGAAAGTCCCGGCACAGACGCAGAAAGTTCAGCGGAAAACATCAACTTCGAAAGCACGGAAGATTCTGACCAGTTCTTCATGTGTGAGGAAAGCCTATTCCCTTACCCGGCGGAAGAGGAGAGAGGAGCGGCGGGAGAACAGCCTCAGGTACAGTGTGGCGAAGCTAACCAAGATCAGTATTTATCAGATGAGGATCGGGCCCTGGAGGACTGGGTGTCCTCCGAAACGTCTGCCCTGCCCCGCCCTCGCTGGCAAGTCCTTAACGCTCTTCGAGAGCGACAGCTGGGTTCCAGTGCCCGCTTTGTATATGAGGCCTGTGGGGCGAGAGTCTTTGTGCAGCGTTTCCACCTGCTCTATGAGCTTGAAGGCCATCACGGTTGTGTCAATACCGTGCACTTTAACCAGCGTGGCACCTGGCTGGCCAGCAGCAGTGATGACCTTAAAGTGATAGTGTGGGACTGGGTGCGTCGGCAGCCAGTACTGGAGTTTGCGAGCGGCCACAAAAATAATGTCTTTCAAGCCAAGTTCCTTCCCAATTGTGATGATTCCACCTTGGCCATGTGTGCCCGTGATGGGCAGATACGCATAGCAGAGCTCTCTGCTTTGCCACACTGTAAGAGTACGAAGCGTGTGGCCCAACACAGGGGAGCCTCCCATAAGTTGGCTCTGGAGCCAGACTCCCCTTTTAAGTTCCTCACTTCAGGTGAAGATGCAGTTGTTTTCGCCATTGACCTCAGACAAGGCCGTCCAGCTTCCAGAGTGGTGGTAACCAAAGAGAGGGAGAAGAAGGTGGGGCTCTATACCATCCATGTGAATCCTGCCAATACTTACCAGTTTGCAGTGGGCGGAAGAGATCAGTTTGTAAGAATTTATGACCAGAGGAAGATTAATGAGAGTGAGAATAATGGGGTACTCAAGAAATTCTGTCCTCATCATCTAGTCAATTGTGATTCCAAAGCAAACATCACCTGCCTCGTGTACAGCCACGATGGCACAGAGCTCCTAGCCAGTTATAATGATGAAGATATTTATCTCTTCAACTCCTCTGATGGAGATGGAGCCCAGTACGTCAAGAGATACAAGGGTCACAGAAATAATGCCACAATCAAAGGCGTTAACTTCTATGGCCCCAGAAGTGAGTTTGTGGTGAGCGGCAGTGATTGTGGGCACATCTTCCTCTGGGAAAAATCATCCCGCCAGATTGTTCAATTCATGGAGGGGGACAAGGGAGGCACCATAAACTGTCTTGAGCCCCATCCTTACCTACCTGTGCTGGCGACCAGTGGCCTAGATCATGATGCCAAGATCTGGGCACCCACAGCTAAAGCTACCACTGAGCTGTCTGGGTTAAAGAATATGATTAAGAGAAACAAGCGAGAACGAGATGAAGATCGCATACACCACACTGACCTGTTTGACAGCCACATGCTTTGGTTCCTCATGCGTCACCTGACACAGAGAGGTCATCACCAGCACTGGGGAGTTCCTGGAGTTGGAGTCATGGATGCAGAATCAGATGCGTCTTCCAGTACCTCCAATTCATCTGAAGAAGAAGAGAACCAAGACCGTGTGCAGTGCCTGCCATCCTGAAGGCCTCATGCCTGCTCCAGCTAGATGTCATTTCAGTAGGCTGGACTCTTAAGTTTAAAATTCAGTTTAACTAATTCGTTTTTGTTTTCTATCTGTTTTCTACCATAAAAAACATTTTTTCCATCTCTTTACTCTCCCTTCTTTACATTCTTCCTCTACCATTCCTTCCCTCTCACTTAGTTTCTTTGTTCTTATCTCTTTACCCTTTATATCTCTGTGTAAGAAAATACGTAAGGTTTTTTGGTTGTTTTTTTTGTTTTGTTTTGTTTTGTTTTGCCTCTTTTCATTTGTTTTCTTATGGCTCAGCTCTTATAGCTGACTTCTAAAAGTTCTGGTGAAAAAATTAAGAGCCTTATTGAGTCTTCTCATTTCTGACCCTGAAAACTATCACCTTTTTTCTTTTTTCATATTCAAGCAGTTTAAGGTTAATTTCTTCAGTTGACTTGAAAATTTCAGAAATGTGTTTATTCTTTAAAAGTAAAGTGAAATAAAGCAAACCGTGGTCTTGTTCCTTTAATGCGGACACGTGGCCATCCACACACACCTATGTACACACACACAGACTCTCACTCTCTCTCACAGAAAGGAAAAGGGGATAGAGGGTGCATAAATTCCTAACAAGATAATTCATGCTTCTGGAATAAATAATTAGGGATTGTTGACACTTTATGAATCCCTGTGTTAATATTGATTAATTTGAACAGAGACTGGTAAAACTTAAACTTATTCACATGACATTGTTTATTATGCATTTTCAATTCTCTTGTTGGAGTTTCATGGTGAGAACTCCCACAGTATTGCTTTCCAGGAAGTCCTCTTGGGACAACCATCTCCTGTAAGATACCAACCAGGAATGTAAGAATTCCTAATATTTGAGAATATATATTTGAACTGACTTTAAGAATAACTTATTTTTGCAATAAAGAGTTGTTTATCCTTACAGATAATTGATACCACTGGAAGAAAATTCTCATTAGACATCCATGCATTGCTAAAAATTCTCTTCACCTGTTTATAAGAGGTTAAATTGCTTTTAAAAATATTTTGTTTTAAGCCTTATTTAGTGTAAATTTTGCACGCTGGATGTTCAATTTGTGTTCAATAATAACACTTGGTATTGCATGGAGCCCTGGGTGTGGTACATGAACAATGAATCTGGGAACACTGAAAAAATTTAAAAAAAGAAAAAAATATTCGTTTTTGTTTTACACCTGTTACTTGTGTAAGTGAATGCAGAGGCCTTGCCCTACCCCCCAAACCCAGGCTTTCCTTTGATAATACTCCTTAAAATGGATATTATCTCTAGCCCCTTAAGGGCAAGTTGAGACATTTACATAATGAAATTAGACTTTGGGATGGAAAATAATGACCAAATTTCCTGTTCACTGAGATTCAAAGTCAGGAACCACTGCTTGGGGATCTGGGAGATTGGGGTAGCCCCTACCAAGGTTTCCTGTTAGGAAAGAACCTAAAGCCTCCAAAGAACCCAATGGGTCTGAACTAAGCACGGTGGTTTAAAACAGGACATGAAGAGAACAAAATTATAAACTAGCATTCCAAGTTTTGGGCAACCCTGCACATGATTGGGTGAGATATATACTAGAAACATCAGCCAAACATTCAAAACCTCTTTGGGAATTTCTAGTGACACTGGGTAACAGAACAATGACAATAGCGTATTAATTATCCAGTTTTTTTTTTCACTGTTTGGAAGCAGTTCTGAAAGGGGGGGTGGGTAGTGGGGGGTTACTGTGAACTGAAACTTTCTTCAGCATTTCCTGCATGGTTCTGAGATTTTTTTTTTCTTTTTTTGAGATTTATTTCATTTTATTTTAGAGGGAGAGGAAGCAGGAGCATGGGTGCATGAGCAGGGGGTGGTGGGCAAGGGACAAAGAGAGAGAGAGAGAATCTCAAGCAGACTTCTCACTAAGCACAGAGCCAGCCACGGGTTTCAATCCCAGGACCCTTGACATTATGACCTGAACCAAAATCAAGAATCTGATGTTCAACCAGATGAGCCACCCAGGCACCCCAGTTCGGAGATTTCTTGTGCTACAGGAGACATTTGAGAGATTTGGAAGGCAAAGGTAAAGTAGTAGCTATATATTTTTTAAAGATTTTATTTATTTATTTGTCAGAGGGAGAGAAAGGGAGAGTGCAAGTGAGGAGTGGCAGACAGAGGGAGAAGCAGGCTCTCCGCTGAGCAAGGAGACCAATGTGGGACTCGATCCCAGAACCCTGGGATCATGACCTGAGCCAAAGGCAGACACATAACCGACTGAGCCACCCAGGCGTCCCAGTAGCTATATATATTTTTTTTTAATATTTTTCTTTATTTAAGAGAGAGAGATAGATCATGAGTAGGCAGAGAGGCAGGCACAGAGAGAGGGGAAGCAGGCTCCCTGCTGAGCAGAGAGCCCAATGCGGGGCTTGATCCCAGGATCCTGAGATCATGACCTGAGCCGAAGGCAGAGGCTTTAACGCACTGAGCCACCCAGGTGCCCCCCTGTAGCTATATTTTTTAATGCTCAGAAAGTAGAAGCACTTTGTGATCTGCTGGCTTACTTTATTGTGAGGCAGCTGGGCCCACAGCTATATCAGCCCCCCCTCATATCCCCCATATCTTAGCTTCACCAGTTCCATAAAACAGAATGATTACTTCTGAAGGGCACTTAGTCATCAAAGTTGGAGGTTTGGAGGCAGTGAAAGATCAACATGGGTTCCAGTCTGTCCTTGTAAGTTCCAGCTACTCCTCATGTATTCCAATTTATCCTTGCTTCCCCCTATTTCACACCCATCTCTTCTTCCTGAATGCTGTACTGACTTTAGGCTCCAGCACCTGAAGCAGACAAAAACTTTATGAGGACTGATTAACTAGCTCTTACAATTACATAATATGATGTCTATTATATAAGTCACTTGTATATCACAGATACACAGGTATATATTCCCTGTGTATCACTCTCTCCTCAGTGTTTCTGTTTCTTTGTTGGAACTGTGATGGGTGCAACCGCCCCTACCTGCTTTTGACTAAGTCTCTAGATTACTTAAACAATTTGCCATTTGGAGGAGTAAAAGTCCTCCAAAGAGAGAGGTTGGATTTGAATAAAATAGATGATAGATAGATAGATAGATAGATAGATAGATAGATAGATAGATAGATAAAAGGGACTAAAATAATTAATTTGAAAAATAAAGTTATGATTATAGGTGAAAGCCAAGCAGATAAAGTAAGTCCCAGAAAAGAGAAGTAACTGTTACAATTTTAATTTATGCAAACATTGGTCCTACTGATGTATAGAAGAGAGCAATACAATATCACTACCAGCCTTCCATGAGATGGCAGGCAAAGCTAACAATTCTATCAAATAAGCAGGCAAAACTGCACCTTTAAATTTAAATTTTCAACACCAATTATTTTCATTCCCATATGGAATTTCTATGGGACAGTTCTGTGTAAGCCCTCATGGCCTTTATGCAGTATTATAATTGTCTCCTAATTATGCACAGAATTTAACAGCATAAAATTGTGGCAGATGCCAAACTATACTTTTAAAAAACATCTTCTGGCAGCCATTCCTTAAAAAGACAGGTGTGGAAAAGAATAGACATAGAAAAATATAATGGAGCCTAATTGCTAAATGGCAGGCCAAAAAATTTGGGTGAATTTTGTTAGTCCAACAGCAACCTTCAGCAGTGCTCATTCTACCATGTTGTGAGCCAAAAGCATAATGCAATAAAGTTACAATAGACTGGATCTTAGCCATCCTGTGATCAACTTCTATGAACTTCACTATCTTAATTTATTTCGACTTCAGTCTCTTCAACAGTGAAATGAGAGGTTTAGATTTCTATATTTTCAGAGTCTTATGGAGCACTTAATATATATTCCTTTACTGGACAGTGCAAGTTCAGAGATGCATATATGACAGTTCAGTTTCACAAGGAGCTTATTACACTAATGCTGTGTTCTGGGGAGAAGTAGAGGTTTTCGAATGTTTTCATTGGGAGGGGGTTAGGTAGTTTCCTATCCTGCTGCTTTATTTGAAGTATAATGTTTTTCCTTCCTAGCTTTGGCAGCTTCTTTATCTCTAACTCCATTATATAAGCAACCACCTATGGAAATTAGATACACATACGCTATCAAGTATATTCAAGTGTAATTTCTTAATTTTTCTTTGGGAAAAAAAACATTAAAATGAAGGAAAGGAAAGTCAATTATCTTATGGTATCACTTACGTGTGGAGCATAAGGAAAAATATGGAGGGCATTGTGAGAAGGAAAGGAAGGGTGAATGGGGGGAAATTGGAGGGGGAGATGAACCATGAGAGACTGTGGACTCTGAGCAACAAACAGAGGGTTTTGGAGGGGAGTGGGTGGAGGGTTAGGCGAGCCTAGTGGTGGGTATTGAGGAAGGCACGTATTGCATGGAGCACTGGGTGTGGTGCATGAACAATTAATTTTGTAACACTGAAAAAATAAACATATTTGGGAAAAAATAAAATAAAATGAAGGAAAGGAAATTTAAGTTCAAAGAAGTTAATCTTCCAAAGTCATTGAGCTAAGAAGATACAGAGTAGGGACTCAAAAAGAATTTACAACTAAATTAATCCAACTTAATAATGGTACATAGTGTCATTGTTTTGCTGCATGGTGATTTGGTTTGGTTGATAATAGAAATTGAGAACCCACATCTCAAGATTCTTTCCTGACATTTAAAAGTCTCCTTTCATCTATTAAGGTGTCCATAGTCTCACTCTAGACTTCTGCCAGCTATACAGTATGTGTATTAGCAACTCAAACCCCTGAAGTTAAATTGTAGTCCGCTGAGGAAAACAAACAAAACAACAACGATGAACCAAAGGAAAACAAAAACTAAAATACAAAATAGAAAAATAGTACATACTGGAGTACAGACAGTATTTCTAGCCTCTGCTACACATTCATCAGGACGATATTAGCTAAAAAGGTTATTGCTCATGAATTTCTGTCTGGAATCAAATTCAAATTGCAGCCAAGTCTGCATGATTCTTTTGATTATTCTGCAAAAAGCTGTGACAACTCAGATAGTCTAGAAATTCTCTTTCTCAACTGACAGGTATGACCAAAACTGTGAATGACTGAGACAATCAAATAAAAAAAGCTTCTCTTTTCCACAGTGAGTTGGTCTCTAAGTAAGAGACAGGATTTGGGCCTTAGGTGTTACCCTCTTAAGACTAATAAATGATAAGTGATCGTCACCCTCATAAATATTTTTTAAAAAGCTTGCAAGTATGAATTCTCGGTGAGTAAAAGATACCTGTTATTTTTTAAAAATATGGAAATACATTTACTTTAACATAATCAGATAGAACCAAATATTTTTGGGGAAAGATTTTCAGTGACAGAGAAAGTTAGATACACATATGCTATCAATAAATGCAATTTGAGATCAAAGCTTGATAGCCTATGTGTATCTAACTTCCATAGGTGGTTGCTTATACAATGGAGTTAGAAATAAAGAAGCTGCCAAAGCTTGGAAGGAAAACAACATTATACTTCGAATAAAGCAGCAGGATAGGAAACTACCTAACCCCCTCCCAATGAAAACATTCGAAAACCTCTACTTCTCCCTAGAACACAGCATTAGTGTAATAAGCTCCTTGTGAAACTGAACTGTCATACATCCACCTCTGAACTTGCACTGTCCAGTAAAGGTATATATATTAAGTGCTCCATTTTATATGCTTTCTCATAGTAGTTTCCTCTCCAAAAACATCTCTAGAATTTTAGGGTGATAGAACTACTCTGAATGGTACCGGAGTGGTGGATATATGATTCAATGCATTTGTCAAAATTCATAGAATTGTACATCACAAACAGTAAACTTTAACATATGCAAACTAAAAGAATTTCAACCAGGATGTCAGGAAATCTCAGAATGTAATACACACTATGACACATGAATCTAACTCTATTACAAGTTTATTACAAATAACCTCACTGAAGCAGGTGGGAGAAAGATGCTGGCTAAATAATTGTCAAAATTAAAGACTAAAAGAACTGTACATAAAAACTGTACTCCAGCTGGCAAATTTGTTTCTCATGATGATTCAGGTTAAGCAATAATTCTCAACCTACTTTACAGATATATCTCATGTTTAATAAGCAAGTAAATGGATGTGCAATTATAGATAAGCAAGGAGGGAAGGCTACATGAGCTCTGTGGCACTGAATTCAAGTTGGGAGATACCAGTATGAATTCACATTTAGGTTAGCATAATATATATGCAGATGGATAAATGCTGAAACAATTATAGAAATGTGTGTGTGCATGGGTTATTATACTGATATATATTTCATAGATCTCTCTACTGAGAGGCCTTGGGACTCCTGACAGCCCTGTAGTAATGAGCACCACAAGCACCCAGATCTTGATTTTCTATTGTATTGGAAAAATGGTATTTTCCAATACCATTTTCCAAAGAAAGGAACCAGAGATCCTTGGAAAAATGTCTGATTCCAATACCAGGGTAGGGAATATACAAGATATATACAAGATAACCCTGGAACATCCTGTAGTGCTGGACAGCAAGGGATGAGGGTATGTCAAAGTGGTACATGAAATAATGGCATTCCCAATGGCCAAAGATAGAAGAGTTTGATTTAAAAAATAGTAATGTGGTATTACATTATGACCTAAAGTATAAGACAAATATTCACGAGTCCATCCTGATATAAAAAAATAAATAAATAAATTGGGGATAAGGTGTAAATCTCCCTACAGAATAATTCCAAATATAAACAGAGGTGGAGTTTGATTTCCCTCCTGTTTTTAAGTATCTTGCATCCCAAAGAACAGATTATAAAAAGAGAAAAAAGAGTAACTTTACAGTAAATAAATCCTATAAACATTACTTAAAGAAGTGATGCTGGTTAATATCACCAGTGATAAAGTCACATCAATATCATATGCCTCCAATATGATACAGGAAGGGCATTCACCTCCATGGTTGTTCTTCCCCAGAACCCATAACCTCAGTCTAGCCATGAGGAAAATATCAGACAACTCCAAATTAAGGAACATTCTACAAAACTCTTAGCCAGTACTCTTAAAAATTTCAAGGTCACAGGAAACAAGAAAAGGCTGAGAAACCAGAGGGGTCTAAGGAGATTTGGTGACTAAATGCATTGTGGTATCCTAGACAGGATCCTGTAACAGAAAAAACAGATACTAGTGGACAAAGTTGGGAAAATCTGAATAAAGTCTGCAGTTTACTTAATAGTCACAAACCAATGGTGGTTTCTTAGTTTTAACAAATAGACTAAGGTATTGTAAGATGTTAACATCAGGGAAAACTGAGTGAGGGGTATGTGGGAACTCTCTGTATTAACTTTGGAATTCTTTTTTTCCATAAATCTAAAATTATTTCAAGATAATAAAAAAAGTAAATGTCAAAAAATCCATGGAAAAATCTCTAACTTTAGTAGCCATAATAATTGTGGTAATGTTTATCATATCAGCAGAAATAATTCAGTTCCCTTGATTTTTGAAGTCTGCTTATACTGTGATTCATGCTGAGTAACTTTCATTACTTGTGACCTTTTGAAAATGTTCTTTCTTTCATCATTTCTCTATTTTGTTCAATGATGTGCTTCTGGTAAGTTGCTGCTAATAAAAGTACAATAAAACTGAAATAAAGGTGAAATTTTAAAGGACAACATTTCGTAAATTCTTAAAAGACAGAAATTTTCTTAGAGACATTTTACCAAACTAAATGTAAAGTACTTAGTATTTAAGAACTGCACAAAAATGCATGCATAGCTGCTTTCTTTAAACCACTTATACTTTAATAAGAAACTTATCTCTGCAGTAAGTACAATTTTACAGAAATCTTTAGAACAGAGGTGGAATGGAAGCCAGATTTGCGTTGGATGAATGTATAGAGGAGGAGAGCAAGTAAGACAGTGAGTATAGCAGGTCTTTCCAGAAGTTTGACTATGAAGAGGAAAAGAACAATGGAGTGATAGCTGGAATAAGATGTATATTTAAGGGATCATTTTTATACTTTATTTTTAAGAGGAAGGATATTAGAAAAATTTATATTGACAATAAAACATGAGAAGGAAATGAATGATGTGGGAAATTGTGGATTTCAAGCCCTAGACGAGATGTTACCTAGAAACCATTGGAGGAAACCCCTTTCCTAGGATCAGACCATATGTTATGAATTTGGTCAAAAAAATTGACAGGTTTGGGGGGAGGAAGGGGTGGGAGAGCCTGATGTTATTGCTTTGACTCTCTGCCCTATAAAATATGAGGTATGTCCATCAATTTAGACTCCTGGGAAGGGAATTATGCATTTCTGAAAAGAGAGAGGACAACTGAACCTAATTTTCTCAGAAAGGAGGGAAATAAACTTCCTAGAGAAATATAATTTTTTCAAGGAATTTAGAATTTTTGAATAAAAATGTAACTGAAGAAATTTTCTTTGGCTATCACACTAATGGCATTTTATTTGAAATTCAAATATAGCTTGGAAGTACATAAAAAATGATGTGTGGCAAAACCTCACTCCTCTGGAGACAAAGGAGGTAGCTCTGTCTCATTTAGATAATGGGCATTGTCATGGCATCCATGATTTCTGTGCAGTGTCAAACTGACTTGATTAAAGATCCAAACTGAAATTTGTACTTTCCATCAAAATGCTTATAAAAATTTTTCTTGATTATACCAACATATGTACATAGAAAGAGTGCTTACAACTTCAGTGCCACATAAATCTAGGCCCTTCCTAGAGTTATCACTAAATAAGAAGCCTTCTGCAGAATACCACAATAGAAAGCCATGTTCTACTACTTGTAATTTTTTTAATTCATTTTTAAAAATTTTTAAAGATTTATTTATTTATTTGAGAGAGGGAGAGAAAGCTCATGCACTAGTGAGTGGCAGGGCTGAGGGAGAGAGAGAGAAATCCTCAAGCAGATTCCCTGCTGAATGAGGAGCCTGACATGGGACCCCTAGCAAAGGATGCTGAGATCATGACTTAAGCCAAAAATCAAGAGTCAGACACCTAACTGACTGAGCCACACCAGCACCCCTCTAAAACTTGTACTAAAACTTGAGAAGCCTCTGCAATGAGTATTAGAAGTCCAGACATGAGAAAACGACCATTCCAACATAGTCCAGCATGAAGCATATAGAAAAAAAATCAGTGAAACAGTTCCTTCCCTCAATTTCTAAACAATACAGACAGGTTTTAAAGTACAGAATGGGGTTTAATGGGATTGTCATTAAAGGCTGAAACTGTCCATTGAAATCAGGAGCCACTTTAGGGCAATTTCTATATTACAGCAAAGACAATAAGCTATTTATTCTTAAATGAGTGCAGGAATCACATAGAATCTTTTTGTAAATGGTCACTTTGTTAAACTCTCATATTAGTTTTAATTATTAATTGATGAGATGCTCTCAGATTGTCTATATGTGCTATCATATCATCAATCAGCCTTCAATGTATTTTGCATTACTTTTACTTCCTACTTCTCCTTCACCGCTTCTGGCTTTTGCTGGGATCTCCTAAGCAAGCTGAATGATAGGGATATTGGGGCACATCTATGTTTGTTCCATTAACGGAAATGTTTCTAATCTGTAATCTGTACAGTATTCACAGATTCTGTGAAATAAATCTGGGATTTTTTTAAATTCTTGGCATATATTTGTGCCTCAACTCTTTTTTCTTATTTTTATTTGCCAATTTTTTTATGTATTTTACCAATTTTTTCACTGTTTCATGTTCTGGTTTTAGTGTAAGTGAGATTACTGGTGTGTGTTTGAATGGTTTATCTTCTACCTCATTAATTTCTGCACTAATACATGCTTTATTTCTTTTTTTCTTCTTAAAGATAAAACTTTGTTCCTTACTTTTAATTTAGATTTTTCAAATCAAATCCATTTAACTCTATAAAATTTCTTCTGAGTATGATTTAAACCACTTCCCATAAGTTTTTTTAAAAGATTTTATTTATGTATTTATGCTTTTCTTTCAGAGAGAGTGTACAAGCAGGGGGAGGGAGAGACAAGCAGACTCCACGCTGAGCCTGGAGCCCAACCTGGGACTCAATCTTATGACCCTGAAATCATGATCTGAGCTGAAATCAAGAGTTGGATGCTGAACCTACTGAGCCACCCAGGCACCCCCCTCATAGGTTTTCATATATAGTGTCCTCATTCCTCTTTAAATAGCATGTGATGTTAGCTATGATTTTCTCATTAAAATAAAACTAAAAGCTAAACTAAACAAAAAACCACTACTTTTAGTTATTTTCTTATGATGATTAAGAAGTAATCCATTTTCATGATCACATATCCAAATAATGGAGAACAGTATAAAGTAAAATGAATTCCCCATGTCTTCATACTCTGTTATCGGAGGTAAGTAGTATTAAAATATCTCCAATTTTTTTGCAAAACACATTTTATGCATATAAGAGCACATGTATCTTTTTTTTTTTTTTACACAAAAGTGATCTAAATTAGTTATCCATCAATGTGAAACACAGTAGCCCAAAATTTAGTGGCTTAAAACAGCCAACTTAATTTTATTTCACATCTTCCGTGCATTAGGAATCTGCATGTGACTTAACTGGGTCATCTAACTCAGAGTATCTCACAAGGCTTCAAACAAGGTGTCAGCCAGGACCACAGTCATCTCAAAGCTCAAGTGAGAAAGGAACAATGTTTCTGAGGCCACTCATGTGGCTCTTCTCTGGCCTTTAGTCCTTGCTAGTTATTGGTCAGAGACAACAATTCCTTGTCAAGTGGGCCTTTCCATAGGGCAGCTTACAACAAGGTAGGTGACTTCCCTCAGAGAAATCAAGTGAGTAGAGGAGGGTGCAAAAAATATACTACAGTCTGTAACCTGATCTGTTACTTCTGCTACATTCTATTCACTAAAGTGAATCACTAAACCCAACCCACTTTCAAAGTAATCATTGAAGGCAATTTTAGACACTGCTTACCTCAGGGTCATATTATGCCTTTATTCCCTCAAAAATATCTTTTACTCATGAACAGATACTTTTCCAAAGAAGACATACAAATGGCTAACAGACACATAAAAAAATGTTCATCATCATTAGCCATCAGGGAGATTCAAATCAAAACCACACTGAGATACCACCTTTCACCAGTCAGAATGGCCAAAATCAACAAGGCAGTAAACAACAAATGTTGGAGAGGGTGTGGAGAAAGGGGAACCCTCTTACACTGTTGGTGGGAATGTATGTTGGTCCACCCACTTGGATAACAGTGTGGAGATTCCTCAAAAAATAAAAAAATAGTACTACCCTGTGACCCTGCACTTGCACTACTAGGTATCTATCAGAAAGATATAGTTGTAGTGAAAAGAAGGGCCATATGTACCCCAATGTTTATAGGAGCAATGGCCACAATCACCAAATTGTGCAAAGAGCCAAGATGCCCTTCAACAGATGAATGGATAAAGAAGACATAGTCCATATATACAATGGAATATTATGCCTCCATCAGAAAGGATGAATACCCAACTTTTGTATCAATATTGAAGAGACTGGAAGAGACTCTGCTCAATCAAATAAGTCAAGCAGAGAAAGTCAGTTATCATATGGTTTCACTTATGTGTGGAGCATAAGGAAAAACATGGAGGTCATTGGGAGAAGGAAAGGAAGGGTGATTTGGGGGAAATCAGAAGGGGAGATGAACTGTGAGAGACTGTGGACTCCGAGCAACAAACTGAGGGTTTTTTGGGGGGGTTGGGTGAGCCTCGTGGTGGGTTTTAAGGAGGGTATGTATTGCATGGAGCACTGGGTGTGGTGCACAAACAATGAATCTTGGAACACTGAAAAAATAAAATAAAATTAATTGAAAAAATATCTTTTACATCCTTTCATTTTTTTACTTATCTAATGCTTTTCAATTACTGCCAGCATGATGGGGGGGAAAGCATTAAACAAGCAAACAATAAAAAAAATACATAAATAAAGAAGCAAGCACATAAGTGAGAACTCAATTTAGTAAATATATTTAGGCATGATTACTAAGCATATGTGAAAAGTTTATGGTGATTAGCATACCCCTCAATGTTATAAACTCATTTCAGATTTGGCCAAGTAGTAAAATGGACTAGCAAGATCCTCTTTTTTAAGATTTTATTTATTTATTTATTTAATTGACAGAGAGAGAGATAGCAGGAGAGGGAACACAAGCAGAGGGAATGAAGGGGAGAAGCAGGTTTCGTGCTGAGCAGAGAGCCCAATGCAGGGCTGGATCCCAGGACTCTGGGATCATGACCTGAGCTGAAGGCCAATGCTTAACCAACTGAGCCACCCAGGCGTCCCCAAGATCTTCTTGAGGATGGGATCAAGGGTCACAGAGAAAAATAGAAAGAGAATTCCTCCTAAGAAAGCAGAGGGTCCAAAAGGATAGTCAGTGGTCTGAAGTGTAGAACTGACTTAGAAGACATTGGTCTTCATTTTACACAAAATATCTGAAATCATAATGGGGCAAATTCTCCTGTTCTCTAATTCCCTAGCTCAAGCTGTGAGATGAGAACTTAGAGGAGGGAGAATATAAGTTCAAAAGGCAGCTTCTACTGTACTGTGTCAAGCAATCACGTTATTTGTTTTTCCAGGGCTTTTCCCTCGTCCCTATCAACTCTTTGCAGGCATGGAGCACCACTGGATTAGTTTCAATTGTTTGTAGTATTCTTTCTTATACATATGATCTAGGTCACCTTGCCTTCCAGTATTCTTTTACTGACTTTGTTCTAACATGGGAACTCCATATATTTTCCAACAGAATTGTAGATTTTCTGGGTAGTTTTTGTACATTATTTTCTTATCCATAACATTTTTAAAGTGACCAATAGATCCATATTATAACATTTCTCTAGTTTTCTATACCATCATTGCAAATCCTTTCTTCCATAGAATAGCTACTATGAGAGGCTGAAGACTTCTTATTTTTCATGGAGTAACCATTCATATTTTTATCTCTTTCTGGGGTTTTAGATGTTTCATGATTAGCAATGCCATCACTTTAAATAGTGAAATTCAACATACTTCTAACCACTGCCCTTCTCCAAAAGTTCATCAGGATACTCTATAATCCCACCATCTCTTCATCAGAACAGCCCAGGATATACAAATGATTTCCTTGATTTATATTTTTTAATTTTATGAATAACTTTTTCTGATTATGATTTTTTAATGAAGAAAATATTTATAAACCTAAGGTACATCATGGTCAAAAACAGGCATAAACCTTCCCTACTATTGTTTTTTCTTAAAGATTTTATTTATTTATTTATTTGACACAGAGAGAGAGAGATCACAAGTAGGCAGAGAGAGGGGGAAGCAGGCTCCTCGCTGAGCAGAGAGCCCGATGCTGGGCTCGATCCCAGGACCCTGAGATCATGACCTGAGCCGAAGGCAGAGGCTTTAACCCACTGAGCCACTCAGGTGCCCTCCTTCCCTACTATTTTTAACTAGGGAACTGCAGTAGGAGCTGGAAAGAGAAAATGGGTTAACATTTACTCTACATAGAACATTTGGCTTTGGTGTGCCCAATAACAGATTAGATTTACTAATTATGAGACAATAAAATGAGAACATTCACTTGTTGATGTTTCATCAGTTTGGAGCTCCTTTTACTGATTATAGCATCATAGTCAAAAGAACAAGCTAGAACTAGTTTTTTTGTTTGGTTTTGTTTTGTTTTTTACTTTTATTTATTTATTTTAGAGAGAGAGAGAGCATGCATGCATGGATGAGGGAGACTCCTTGTGAGTACAGAGCTCAAGGTGGGGCTCATTCCCATGACCCATGAGATCACAAGTCATGAGATCACCACCTGAGCCTGAGCCAAAACCAAGAGTTGGATATGTAACTGACCGAGGCACCCAGATGCCCCAAGCTACAACTATTTTTAGAAAAGGTAACTATGTGAGGACATTTACTCTGAAAAAATGAAATGTAAAATTACCTCTTAAGTATAGAATGAGGGGAGTGAATCATGTGAAAGCAGGTCCAAAAAGCGAGCTAGATCTCTTTTATCGATACAAACAAGAAACATGTCAGAAAGAGTACTGAATTTGTTTGGGGCCCTAAAAAATTACCTGAAGTGGCCGAGGCTGGCCATCCCATGTTTAGAAAGTTATGGGAACTCTGATCTCCTAGATTAGTTACAATGATTGAGGTGTTGAGTTTCACCCTAAGGCATCATCCCTGAGGCATCATCCTTACTTGAAGACGTTAAGAAGATATTTGAAAAAAGAAGAGGATAATTCAGAAGAATTGCAATTCTTGGGGCGCCTGGGTGGCTCAGTGGGTTAAAGCCTCTGCCTTCGGCTCAGGTCATGATCTCAGGGTCCTGGGATCGAGCCCCACATTGGGCTCTCTGCTCAGCAGGGAGCCTGCTTCGCCCCTCTCTGCCTGCCTCTCTGCCTACTTGTGATCTCTGTCAAAATAAATAAAATCTTAAAAAAAAAAAAAAGAATTGCAATTCTTGGAGAGTCACGTGTTCAGATGTTAAGAAATCTGCTGAGTCTTACAGCCTTTGGCAAAGCTGCATCTTCTGTTTTTGAGGCTGATAGAACTTCTCTAAAGAACTTCAGAAGATCATGTGGAAGGTCAGTTGCTGTGTATAAATAATGGCCTTTTGGACTAAACATCCATATATACTTTCTATATACTTTCATTACACGAGACAAAAGACATCCCAGGTCATGCTGTGCTCCATAATTTCTTATTCGGTTTCTTGGCAAAATATTGAAGATGATAAACTTAATTGCTTTCAGAAGTATCATTCACAAAAGTGATTCTTTCAAAAATATATCAAAATTTATTTATAAGATTGATAAAAACTTATTTTAAGGAAATCTTGCATCCCCTCATAAAATTATTATTTCTTTGAGTGAATTTATGATAAATAAAAAAATCACAATTTCATTTCAAATACTTCTTCTGGCCTAATTATGGGTACCTGCTTTTCTCATATAATTAACAAAAAAAAAATACTTCTTCTGGCCTAATTATGGGTACCTGCTTTTCTCATATAATTAAAAAAAAAATCATATAAGCCACCCAGGGGTACCTGGGTGGCTTAGTGGGTTAAAGCCTCTGCCTTCAGCTCAGGTCATGATCTCAGGGTCCTGGGATCAAGCCCCGCATCGGGCTCTCTGCTCAGCAGGGAGCCTGCTTCCCCCTCTCTCTCTGCCTTCCTCTCTGCCTACTTGTGATCTCTCTCCTCTCTGTCAAATAAATAAATAAAATCTTAAAAAAAAAAAAGGGGGATTTCAGATGTATTAGATTTTACATTTTAAAAAATTTCCTAGGAAAATTAGAAGTCATTCTAATAATGACTATACTTCACATAGGAAGAAATCTGTTCCTGTTCTTAATTATTAAACTAGGTCATAAATAAGCCAATTTGTGGTAGATACAGAGAAAAATATAAACTATAGCTAAAGGTTTTAACCATTAAAAAACCTTTAATTGTGGAAAGAAAATATCTGCTAACTCTATGGAAAGGAAGTGTTATTACCCTCTCCCCTTGATTCATTGTCCAGTTGGTGCCCAAGAATGATAGCTAAGCAAGATCTTTTTTTTTTCACTTACTATCTTTATTTTTTATTTATATTTTTAACATCTTAATTTTATTTTTTTCAGTGTTCCAAGATTCATTGTTCATGCACCACACCCAATGCTCCATGCAATACATGCCCTCCTTAATACCCACCACCAGGCTCACCCAACCCCCACCCCTCTCACCTCCAAAACCCTCAGTTTGTTGCTCAGGGTCCACAGTCTCTCATGGTTCATCTCCCTCTCCGATTTCCCCCAATTCACTTTTCCTTTCCTTCCCCTAATGTCCTCCATGTTATTTCTTATGCTCCACAAGTAAGTGAAACCATATAATTGACTAAGCAAGATCTTAATTTTAATACAAGTTTCCACTCCAAACAGGCTTCAGTGAAATTGTTATTTTAGAATAAATTTACAGGAATAGGATCTCTGGGCAAAATGATATGCAAAAGATAAGTTTTTGTTGTCCCTAAGTTGGCCTTCATGCATTTGTTTCAGTTTTGACTCCCAACCACAATTTTAGACATCACTTGTTTCCTAATATTATAAACAAGAAAACCATATTTTGAAACTTTTCTTACAATGGTTACTCTCTATTCTTTCGTTTCTGATATTTTTATAATAGCCAAATATATTATTTCATTGAATTTAAAACAATGAAGAGTCTATATTATGAAGGGAGAAAAATGCGGATTGCTCTTCTCTTTCAGTCTCCCATATATGCTCTTTTGGAGTTATTAGTGATTCCAAGAAAGAGACAGATAGAGAAATGGGAACTGTAGGGAAGGAAAAAGGGAGTGAGAGAGAAAGGAAGGAAAGAAAGAAGGAAGGGAGGAAGGGAGGAAGGGAGGAAGGGAGGAAAGTTATACATCTAAAAATAACTTCATCCCAGGATCTTGAATAACTAAAGAATCTTTCTCCCCCAAGGCCATAACCATAATGTGCAAATGGTACCTTTGATTTTCTAAGCAAATTTGTTTACTAACATAGTTTGCCCTAATGCAAGGAACTGTAGTCCTTGGAATTTATACTCTCTCATACATTTAACTACATTTAACTACTAGATTTGGGCAAGAAAATACTGAATCTACCTTGTCTGAGACATAAGTGAATGTCATGTCATAGGATATTCTCAGAGATGAATTCATCAGGTAACATCCTCCATCTTTTTCTACAAAGGCTTTTACAGATGGCACTAATACAAATAGCCTCAAAATAAGAGAAGCTATCTGAGCTATTTTAGTTATTGACTGCAGTTAGATGTTGGTAAGGGAAACTTAAAATATCAAGGGCTTAAACACAATGCAAGTTTGTTTCTTCTTACTTACAAGTCCAAAGATGGGCAGTTCATGGACATTATAAAGGTTACTTGATGCCCTTAATATCCCAGGTGACTTCTACCTATCTTTATGCCTTGCCATTTATATCATGGGGGAGAGATGTTCTATGAAACTCTAATAAGCAATTGTGTTGCAGGCAGGAAGGGCAAAGGAGGGAAAGCAAGAAGAGAAAACATCTATATTGAGAAATCAAAATCTTTCCCACAAGTATGTAGCCAACTTCTTATATCTCATCACCTCCCCCAATGTAAGTGACCTTGATAATTGATATATTTTAGCTGATCCTACGGTCACATGTAACATACAGAGTTTCTATTAGTAAGGGAAAGGAAAGAAAAGATACTGGGTAGACTTCCTGCAACAGGAGTGTCAACAGTGTTTCATAAAGCAAGGAATTCCCAACAGTGCCGAGGACAGCTGAAAAATCAAGTAAGTTAAAATGAAGAAATATCCATTAATTTTAAGAATCATAAAGTTATTAGTGACCATGACAAGGAAAGGTTCAATGATTGATGCAGGAGAAGTCAAAAGGAGTGAGGATAGCACTGAGGTGGACAAGTAAAGATAAGTGTTCTTAAGTAAAAACAGATTTAAAAAGAAGAATTTTGTAGACTGCATATGTGCTGAAGGGAATTTTGGAGGGCGATGAGAATGTTTCTGGATTATGGTGTTGGTTGCATACATTCATAAATTCACTAAAAACATCACTGAATTGATGCAACCTGTGAATTTTATGATATGTAAATTATACTTCAATAAAACCTAAAAACAAAACTAATTATAATAACCTTCATAGAAATTTGGCTCTGATGGAAACAAGAAAGATGTGGTATGTTTCTCCTTTTATTAGGAAATTCAAACACTTGGTTTCATGTTTTTACGGATTTATTTATTTGATAGAGAGAGAGAGCATGCGTGCCTTCAGGGTAGGGGGTGGGAGGGAAGGTGCAGAGGGGTATTTTTGAGGGAAAAAGTGTCTCCACACTGAGCACGGAGCCCACTCGGTGTTGGACCTCACAACCCTGAGATCATGACCTGAGCTGAAATCAGGAGTGGGATGCTAAACCAACTGAGCAACCCAAGTGCCCCAATTTGGTTTTATTTTTATTTTGTTTTTTGGGGGGAGGTGGGGGGCAGGCGTTTTTATCAGGATGTAAGTTACTTTGAAGAAATGAGAATTTTGTTTCTTTTTGTCAGAAAATGAAAAAAAGAAATACAAAATGTGATAGAGCAAAAACTTATAAAGATACGTAAGATTTGAAAAACCTTTCCCTACTTGGTCTACTGTCAATATTTCCCAAAGGTCAATGCACTTATCAGCCTAGTGTTCTATCTTTTTAAAGTTATATGTAGGGGCACCCCAGTGTTCACCCCAGTGTTCATAGCAGCAATATCCACAATAGTCAAACTTTGGAAGGAGCCGAGATGCCCTTCAATAGACGAATGATTAAAGATATGGTCCATATATACAATGGAGTATTACTCAGCTATCAGAAAGGATGAATACCTAACATTTGCATCAACATGGATGGAACTGGAGGGGATTATGCTAAGTGAAATAAGTCAAGTAGAGAAAGACAATTATCATATGGTTTCACTTACTTGTGGAATATAAGGAATAGCATGGAGGACATTAGGAGAAGGAAGGGAAAAATGAAGGAGGGGGGAATCAGAGGCGGAGGTGAACTGGGAGAGACTCTGGACTACGGGAAACAAACTGAGAGTTTCAGAGGGGAGGGGGATATGGGGATGGGTTAGCCTGGTGGTGGATATTAAGGAGGGCGTGTATTGCAATGAGCACTGGGTGTTATATGCAAACAATGAATCATGGAAAACTACATCAGAAACTAATTAAATACTGTATGGGAAAGGCAGAGTCCATGGGAAGAGGAAGAGCAGGCTAGAATGATGGAGGATAGAGAAAAGTTTCAGAGCTAGATCCTGCAATCAGGTACGGTGCTAGAGGCCTGGATAAGAGCTTTGGATTTTATTTTCAGTAAGTGAGATGAGCTTCTGAGAGTTCTTTTTGCTCTTGTTGTTTAGCTTTGTTTCTTAACCAGCAGGTCATGTTTTTCATAAACAGTGCACAATGTCACTACTTTTAGGACTGACAACTTAATTTCAAGGCATACATACTGAAATATAACCAGATCTCATTTGCATTCTAAATTTAATAAAAATAGGATTAAATATAAAGTATATAATTTTATTTTTAAGACTAGCAGTTTATAGCACATGAATTTGGTAACAAACATGTATTTAGCTTAGAATATGCTGCACTCTATATCAAGCACATAGGCAATTTCTCCTCCCTTTAATCACATTGTCTGACAGGTGACAGACACATTCTATTAAAAAATGTAATAAAAAACTTTAGAAAACATATTTTTCTTAAAAAAGAAATTTTTGAGTCAGTGTAGTTAGTGCTGGTATCATAGAAAATTATTTGTGAAGATTTTTCAAATGGAAACTTCAAACTTAACCATGTAAGAGTTTCCAAGCTAAATCACTCAACTGGAGAGACAATCAAAAATACCAGATAATCTTTTTTTCATAATTAAGTTGTGTTATTCAAAAAGTGATAACTCTGTCACAACTTATTTCTTGAACTGGCCACTGTACATTACTTTTACATTATTTATATTAAGTATCCTAATAAATCCCTTGGACTTTATCATAAAGAAATAATCAGAGATATGAAGGAAGATTTAGGTTCAAAGGTATTTATCCCAGTATGATAAAAGAAAATTTTACAAAATCTCAAATCCCAGCAATAAGGCAATAATCATGTGCTATTTTGTATCATGAAATATTACCATGATAATGAATATTCAGTATTCAATATTCTATGTATAAAATAAAAGAATGAAATCTCTGTGATTTTTGTGTTCCCATTCAAGTATATCAAGCTGTCAAGTTTGATTCTTCAAGAAGCTCATCTCTTAATTTGACAAGTCCAACATCTGCCTTTTCCAATGTTACCATTATTAATCTTAATTTCAGAAATGCAAACACTATTCATTGATTTGCTTGAGGTCTTTTGGGATACTTCCTGGATTACTTTTGTCTACATGTACTTCATTTTGTTTTAAAACTTAGAAAGCTGAATAAGCAGTCACAAGGACTTCCTGTCCCTGTTAAAGCAATATGTACTATTAGTCCCATGTTTCCCTCAACATTTATGGATATATGATTATCCATATATATATCATAGAGCTTGTCCAGGCCACATATTTCTGAGTTTACTTCCTTCTGATTAAACAATAGAATATGCTTTCAGTAGCTCATTTTTTTTAACTCTTAGCTCTTAGCTCTTTAAAGAAGAGCTCCCTTGTTATCAGTTTTATTTGATCTTACCTAATTTTTCCATTTTTTTCAGTTGTCATTTAGATTATATTGAAGATGTGAGTGCCATGCCAGTCTCTGGAAGTATTGTTCTATTTTATCACTTCATTTCAAAGCTATTTTATCTTCCCTTCTGTATTAAAATTTAAATTATCAAACATTAGTTTCTGAAATTACCACCAATTAGCCATTGATAAATTTATAATTTAATGATAATTTATAATTATAAACTTATCATTGTATCTATTGCATAAGCAAAAGCGACATATTTTCTTAGATGTTTGCATGTTATTGGTAGTAAAATGAATGACTTTAAGAAAAACAAATGATAAATTTTAAGTTGTCTTTCTCTGCAATGAATAGTAAACTGAAAATTCAGTATCTGTGTAAACTGTAAATGTGTTTTTGCTAAATTTGCCTACAGCGAGGTCATATGTTCTGGCTTTAAATCTTGGAATGGTAAAATTAAAAGACTAAAAGTTATAATTTTTAATAGCATTACCTATGAGAAATGTACTAAGAAATCGAACAGTAATGAGGCAAATCAACATAACTACTTTTTCATGGTTTGGGCAATACTTCACAGAAAGAAGGACTATAAAGGAGGTGTGAGATCTCAGCTCCAAAGTCAGCTATAATTAGGCATCTTGTACCAGAGAAAAGTTAGGGAGATTTTTTCATAGCAAAATAATTTTTTTTTAATTCTTTTTCTTTTCTTTTTTTTTTTACTTGACAGAGAGAGAGAGAGATCACAAGTAGGCAGGGAGGCAGGCAGAGAGGGGGCGGGGAAGCAGGCTCCCTGCTGAGCAGAGAGCCTGATGTGGGGCTCCATCCCAGGACCCTGAGATCGTGACCTGAGCCGAAGGCAGAGGCTTTAACCCACTGAGCCACCCAGGTACCCCCCATAGCACTATAATTTCTATGTAATGTATAATTCTGATATTCCAGCAACTGCCTAAATGATAATGAAAGGTAATAGGTGTTGTAATGGTTAATAGAACAGCCTTTGGAGCCAGCCTTCTTCAGTTCAAATCCTGGATCTGCCATTAACTAGCTGTTTTACCCCTCTACCTCAGTTTCTCTTCTGTAAAATGAGAATGATAATAATATTATTCACTTCATAGAGTTTTCTTAATGTTAAATGAGTCACTAATGAGTATAAAGCACTGGGAACTATTATAAGGTGTTCTTTAAATATGTGCTATTATTATTTTGATCCCTCTTATTGTTATCCAATCATTTTTCTCATATTTCAAAAGTATTACCTATGGCTCATGGTGAGCTGGCAAAAATTTCAGAAAACAGATCAAACAAATAGAAAGGAAGACACAACCAAATAAACTCCGGTATCCAGACTTTAGAAGATTTTACTGACATTTGAAAATTATTCTTACCATCTAATTCCAAGGCATCTAAGCAAAAGTCTAGCTTCTGTTTTGTTTTAAAAACTTAGTTTTATGTAAATCTGCTCAGAATAAAGATGGAAGAATATACATTTGGTTAAGCTACAAAAACGCTAAAATGTTTAGTCATCACCTGTAAGTAAATTATGCCATGATATACCTTTATTCAATGCTCTTGAATTTTCTCCAGTCTCTTTACGTAATCTAAATACAAAGAACCAGGGATTATTTTAATACAGGTATAACTAGAGGTGACAAATGATCTTATTCTGTGTTTTTAAAAGTTCTTGGGACCACAAACAAAAATAATTTCTTATTTTATCACTGAATATGCCAAACCAACAAGGATGATTTGTTTAGTGAGCTTTATTCAAAATTTATTTAAACATTTTCATTTTTTGGAGAAGCTATATCCATTGTTTTGCTATTATGGCCATTATACTATTATGCTAAATATTTATAATAGTAAAACAATGGATATAGCTTCTCTAAGAAATGAAAATGTTTAAATAAATTAAGAAAAATTAACTTCCTTAAGAAAATGGAACCCGAAGGAAGGATTAATTTGCCTAAATTTCACTTGGGAGGTGAGAGCCCATTGCAGTGGGGGTAAGGAAAAAAAGAAAATGAGTTAAGATCCAAAGCAATGTCAAGCAACACATTGCCACATTTGTTACTGGTTCAACTAAGCCACAAAGCCATCAGATAGCTCTGAAGGCATGTTCATTTAGCATATGAGACCTCTTTTAAAGGGTAGCCAGTCCTGGGAGTAATCCACAGAACAAAAAAAGGGGGGGTACTTACATGCCCTGCTCTCTTCAGTTTCTTATTTCCTATGGGCAAAAGTTGACTTCAGGGTACCTTACCTGCTGCTAATTTGGTAACCACTCTGGAAGCTGGATTCTGCTCTTCATATGTACTTTTTCATCCAAGTTCAAAAAAGGGAGGCATGACCCGAAATAGCTTGCCTACCACCTAAGAAAGTAAAAGAAGGGATAGTCAAAGAAATATGAAAAGGCATACAAAGGTGGAGTCTCAGTAAAATCTTGATGAATAATTATCATGGGACCCTTATAATCAAATTTTCTGAAAACAAACATAACACAGAAATATTCATGGAATAATGTGTAATTTTAGAAAAGCAGAAAGAAATGGCTATATGTCTGGTGGAAACCCAAGATGAGATAGCTATATGAGTATATAGAGACTGATGGATAGATCAACAAACTAGAAATAAATTTATTACCAATAAGTTGCTCTCTGTATAAGGTGATTTTTAGTTTAGTGTTATTTTTTTTCCAAATAGAGCCTGCAATGTTCAAAAATTTTACTATGACTTTGTATTAGTTTTATAATTAGAATGAACAAATGTATAAAAATAAGTAACTAAAGCTGTTACAATAGGATCTGATTTTACTCAATTTTAATAAATTATTTTTCAGTACACATACTAAACTTTAGGAAACTTTGGACACCAGAATAAAGACTCCATGGGGATGCAAACAGTATAGAGTTTAAAAAGCCAGTTGATGTGACAGATGTTCCCTTTCCATCGTGTCAGATAAAAGTTACATTAAAACTTTCTAGGAAGTATTTTTTATAAATATTTAGCATAATAGTATAATGGCCATTTTGTGCATGTCTTTGACTGCATTTCTTTCTATTTCATAGGACCAATAAGAAATGCTCTTGTTAAGGCTCTTAAAATATTCATTGTAAGTGGATTTTTCGGAAAGGTTAATGTTATACATATATATATATATATATATATACACACACATTATATACACTATTCATTGTAAGTGGACTTTTTAGAAAAGTCATGCATATATAAGTATACACATTATATGTGTGTATATATGTATATATATATATACATATGTGTATGTATATATGTATCCCCACAAAAAGTAAAAAGAATTTTCATTGTCAAAAATGTATTTATAATTTTAAATTTTGCCAATCTAGTGATCTTAAGTGGCATTTAAAAAATATGTAGGCATTACTGAGATTGGATATTTTTTCATGTATTTACTAGTCATCTATATTCTTTCATAAATTGTCAGTTTGTTTTAGTTATTTATATGAAAGTAAGTTTTTGTTGCTTTGTAAGTATTCTTTGATAACGACAGCATCCTTTACTGATTTTGACAAAAATATATTTTATGTTTATATTTGCTTTTTTTGACATTTAAAAATAATTACATTAACAATATACACCATTCTGTCACCTACCATTGTGTTCAGGTATAGAAAACTTTTCCTCATATAAAAAAATAGAAATGTTCACATATATTTCATGAAAAATAGCTCTCTATTTATTACTTTTCTAAGTAGCCTGACAATTTTACTTAATAATACTTCCTTTCCCTACAACTCTTCTAGACTCTGTTGTGAACTTCTCTTTTATCATAGTCCATTTTTTCATCATCAGACTGGTATCATATAATTTTATTAAGGTTGTTTTAGATACATCTAAGTTCTAACCTTATCAAATTATGTTTTGTCATGAGGATAACAAATGTACATGTTAAAGAAAATATTACCAAAGACACTAAAATAAAAAAAGTGAAAGTGTCATCCTTTCTCTCTCTCTCTCTCTCTCTCTCTCTCTCTCTCTCACACACACACACACACACGCGCGCGCGCGCGCACGCATGCGCGCACACACAATTTAAAGTCATCCATGGTTAATGGTTTTTGAGTTTAGTTCATATGGTAATTACCATTATTACTTCAAAAATAGTTTTATATGCCAAATATAAAATGTGTACAGTTTCTAGTCTCTCTTCTCGGGGAAGTAGAGGATGTATGACATTTACACTACTTCCTTCCTGTCTTCACAGTATTCTTTTTAGTTCTTCTGGTGGTTTCGTTTTATTTGTTTTTTAAATTTAAATGAATTTGCATTTCTTATTATCTCACTTATTATATCTCTATTATCTTATTATCTCACCTCTAAAAATAATTCCGTTTTTATTTTTATTTTTTTAAAAATTTATTTATTTTAGCGGGGAGGGCAGAGGGAAAGAGAATCCTAAAGCAGACTCCCCACTGAGTGCAGAGCTGGACTAGGGGCTCAATCCTAGGATCCTGGGTTCACGACCTGAGTTGAAATCGAGAGTGAACCACCTAATCAACTGAGCCACCCAGGTTCCCCTTCCTGTTTTTGAAAGAGGAAATTAAAATTAACATGTTTCCTCCTTTGCACCTCTTTTCCATACTTCTCAGTTTCTGTTCATCATATATTTTTGATGTGACATTTATAACATTTACAGTCATTTCTCTATAATTTTTGAAGATTTTCTCTATATGTTGATATTAAAGCATGAAAAGCAATAAAGAGCACTTTCCATTCAACTATCCAAATGTGTATCATATGATTAAATAGTACAACTGATCAGTCTTTGAACCATTATTATTTTCTGCAAAAAGGAAAAAGTACTATGCACATATAATGGGTTTTCCTTAAATTTCTTTTTAATTTTCTTTAATTTTATACGTCCTACTCTGATGTCATTGCCATCCTTCTTGGATGCCTTTCTTGTTTTGCTGAAATGTCTTTTGGGCAACTTTTTCATAGGTATAAGGTTTCTCTGTCCTTAATTGTCTGAAAATATATTTATTTGACATTCATGGCTGATGAATGATATGACTGGTACAGAATTTTAGTTATAAAATATTTCTTTTACAAAAAAACTTAAAGATACTGCTTCATTTTTTGGAACAGCTTATGTTTTTGATGAAAAGTTACCTCCTCACACTTCTTTCTTTGCAAATAAAATTTCTTTTCCTGTATAAAATCTGTAGGGTTTTTGTTTTTAATGTTGATGATGAAATTTGATAAAAGTAATCTTATTTTATTTATTCTGCTGGGAAGTGAATGGACCCTCCTTTATATCTGAGCATTTACAACTTTCCATAATTCAAGGACTCTTTTTTCAGTTGATTAGTTCTTCCTTTCTATGAGGTTACCTGAATCTATACACCATGTCTCACACTTTGTCTTGACTTTGTCTCAATTATTTTGAGATATTTCTAGGTCTGTGCTTCAAGTGTAAGATAGGTACATTTGTAATTTAGTCAACCCACTGAATTTTATACTTCTAAGAATGTAGTTTACATCTCAGATCCTTTTTTATTTTTTAAGATTTTATTTATTTATTTGAGCGAAAGAGAGAGGGAGAGAAAGAGAGCATGTGTAAGCACATGAGCAGGGGTAAGGGCAGAGGGAGAGGGAGAAGCAGACTCTCCCCTGAGTAGGGAGCCTGACTTGGGGCTCTATCCCAGGACCCCAGGATTATTATCTGAGTTGAAGGCAGACACTTAACAGACTTAGCCACCCAGGCACCCCTACATCTCAGACCTTTTTTTGTTTTCTTGTGTCATGGAAGCAACATTCATCTCAGTTGTCTCTCAGGATATGAATTAGATTTAATTTATTTTATTTTTTTCTCTGCATTTTTTGATCCCTTACTTCTGTTTCTCTGTTCTTCTTTGTCCATCTCCTTGATGCTTTGTGTTTTCCTCAAGTGCACTGTCATATGTGTTGATTTATTTATATTTATAAATGAAGTAATGCATTAATTGTCATTGGTACATAGTATGGTGGGTTCCACAATGGTGGTAGTTGTGTTTCTCTAATAGAACTTTTCTATAATTAAGGCTGACCACTGGTTCTGTGTAAGTAAACAAGTTTTACTCTGTGGCAGTTATTGACCTTTGTATGGATGGTTTGAGCAGTTAAATAGGTATACCCAAAGTCTTCATAATCACTAAACCAAAGAGCTTTACTCTGAGAATGAAAATCTCTAGTATATTTCTTTTTTGTCCTACACTTTCCTTTCCATAATCCCTTGAGGTCTGTCTCAGCTGCAGTTTTGCTTCTTTGCCAAGTCACAATACACTTACTGGTAACCTTGTCCTAGAACAGACTATTCTATTTTTTTAAAAAGATTATTTATTTATCTATTTATTTGACACAGAGAGAGATCACAAGTAGGCAGAGAGGCAGGCAGAGAGAGGGGGGGAAGCAGGTTCCCCGCTGAGCAGGGAGCCCCATGCGGGGTTCGATCCCAGGACCCTGAGATCATGACCCAAGCTGAAGGCAGAGGATTTAACCCACTGAACCGCCCAGGAGCCCCCAGACTATTTTATCTAGAAAATTTTCTTGGACTTCATTCTGAGGGCAAAATTCAATACAGCCAGCTATTCTATTTAAGAGCTGTAGACAGAGGAACACAAACATTCTAGGTGTTATCAATAGTTTCTTAAAACAATTATCTTGAGGAATGACCCACAGCTTAGTCTGGTTTGATAGTTGTTGACTCTTAGCTTAGTCTTGCCAGGGTTTCCTTGAGAAGATCTGCTTACTTGTGGTATTAGCTTCACTTTTGGCACTTCTGAATTTGCTATCAGTCTAAATTCATTGCCTTTCTACCTACCGATAATCATCTTATCTAAAAATACAAAGTTGTCTTAACTGACAATTCTATTATAGTTTATATATAATAAATAATTAATATATTATACATAAAATACATATAAAGGAGAGAATTTATTATGAGGAATTGGCTCCCATGATTATGGAAGTTGAGAATTCCCATCACCTGCCATCTGCAAACTAGCAGAAACTCAGGGAAATGGTGGTGTAATTCAGTCAGAGTCTTGAGGCCTGAAAACCAAGGGAGCAGATGGTATAAATTCCAGTCCAAGGGCCAAAGAAGATAAGATGAGATGTCCCAGCTCATGCAGTGAGTCAAGGTTGGGGGAGGGGACAGTTAAAAAAGCCAAATTCCTACTTCTGCATTTTGTCCTAATCGGGCCTTCAACTGACTAGATGATGCCCACACACATTGGACAGGACAACTACTTTGCTGAGTCTGCCAATTTAAATGCAAATCTCATTCAGAAACACTCTCATAGACATACCCAGAAATTATCATTAATCTGGTCAGACAACTTGACGCTTAAATTTAACCATCACAAACCTGATACAAGTCTCTATTTACTCAAGTCCTTAAGTCTCAGTGTATAGAATTTCAGGGAAGTTCACATTCATTTTTTATAGTTACACCAAAGCACTACTAATTTTTTGTTATTGTTATGGATGGGGTATATTTTTCATTATATTTTTTATGTTATGTTGATGATGTATAGAATTTTTCATAATATTTACTTATTTTTTGCTCTCAGCAATAAAATGCATTTTAAGTTGTGATAACTTTTTTCAGATAATTTTCTGAGTCTTTATGTACACAATAACATCTTTTGAAAATAATGGTAATTTTCTTTACTACTTTCCAATAGTTACATGTCATTTTTGTTTTCCACATTATTCCACAGGCTAGGACTAGCACAGCAATACCAAAAAGCAAGGTAAGAACATCACCTTTGTACGATTTCAGAATTAGAGATGCCAATTCAGTGTTTGATGGTATAGATAATACAAAGGTATTCATTATTGTATTAAGCAAAGATATTCATATTTTCCATCCATTTATTTTTTAATCAGAGTTAATATTTCCTTTTATCAATGCCTTTTTGGTACATTGTTCCTTTTTATATTTTTAAATCTCCCATACCTCAAACCCTGTAAGTGTTGAAAGTTTGTCATCTGTAGTCTGATGATTTTTTTTTTTAAAGATTTTATTTATTTATTTGACAGAGAGAGAGATCACAGGTAGGCAGAGAGGCAGGCAGAGAGAGGAGAAAGCAGGCTCCCTGCTGAGCAGAGAGCCCGATGTGGGGCTCGATCCCAGGACCCTGAGATCATGACCTGAGCCGAAGGCAGAGGCTTTAACCCACTGAGCCACCCAGGCGCCCCTAGTCTGATGATTTTTTAACCTTCTACAAATTTGAGAATGTGATGCTATGCTAGAAGAGAACAACATTAAACTACTCTTAAGAATATATTGATCTGTTTATTGGTCAGTATGCTCTAAGGGCCATTTCCTACTTTCCTCTTACTATATTCTGTCTTAAGGGACTTAGCCCCACAACTACGAGTGGAGACCTGATTCTAGGGTATTTCTCCCACCTCTCTGCTTTACATTGCCTTTTTGATGTGGCTCCATATCGTTGTGGCTATTACTGCCAGGAGTGTTCCTCCTTCCTAAGTCCCAGTTCCTTCCAGAAGGTCCTTACTCCTGTTTCTTTGTAAGACTGCTTCCTATCCCTGCCCCTCCAGTACTAGGTATAGCAGTGGCTTCCTCCTATACTAATAGCCAGATTGCGTCATGATCCCCTGTTCGCCCTATCAATTCTTCTAATGCTTTTTGGACATAATATCCCCAATATTAAATTCCCTCTATTGAACTCTGTAGCTTAAATTCTCTCTGCCAGGTTTCTGACTGATAGATGCTTTTAAATTAAAGTTGTTATTTAAGAATCAGATGAACAGGTGATGGGGCAAAAATCATCTAAAAGTCATAATTACATGAAAAAATTAAAATGTAAGTTGAAAATAGAAACATCCACAGTTCCTTCTGCTCCTCTTTATATCTAATCCCATCATTCAACTAAAAAAGCATTTCCATATCGAGTAAATGAAATAACATTATAAAAGGGAGATTCACCAGCTCATACATTTTGACTTGTGTATCTTAATGCTCAGTCTAAATCTATAAAGTGGATTGCCTTATATGTACCAGAAAAATCATATAGCCTAATTTTATTTATGTTTGACAAATAATACATAATCAATAGTACCAGAAGAATATTTTATCACGTCATGAGTATTAGAAAAGCTTTCCTCATTTAAAAGTATATTTTCAGGGCATCGGGGTGGCTCTGCCTTTGGCTGCTATCATGATCCCAAGGTCCTGGGAGAGAGGTCCGTATCAGGCTCCCAGGGAGCCTGCTTCTCCCTCTCCCTCCCCCTGCTGTTCTGCCTACCTGTGCTCTCTCTCAGTCAAATAAATAAAAAAATCTTTAAAGAAACTTAAAAAAAGTACATTTTCATCAAAAGTCCTCAGGATACATGAGTAAACACGGAAGTATCACAAAATAAAAAAAGTAACTCTCAAACATATTGTTTTTGTACTTTCAATATATGATCCTGTATTTTAACATACTTTTCTTAGATTAGTCATGTTAACTTTTTAAAAGGCCCATTTTCATTTTTTATGAGGAAGGCAGAATGAAATTCACAAATACATCTTAAAATTGGATTCATTTGCTAACACTTTTTGATGGAGAATGGAATAATATGTAAGAATATATAGATAGCTGAATTATCAGCATTGATTTAAGTAAATTTATTTTATTACCTTTATTTTGCTTCAACATAAGTTTACAAATAATTTGGTTTTATATCCCTTTATTTTTTGAACTAGATTTATTCTTCATCTGTACTTTCCTTCAAATATTGGTCTTTATTTAAATAATCAATGACTTTTGCTAATAATACATCCAACTCATATAGGACTTAATCTCATTAAATTAATTAAAATTATTCTAACAACATAATTCATAAACCTTTGAGTAGAGGTACTATCATGAGTTAGTTTACTTGGAAAATTACCTTTATTTGAAGATCTAGTTTTGAGAGAATTTGGATTTATTATATTATGTATTATAATAATAAACTCAATATCAAGAATTATAATTATCAGTAAATTTTTAAATGGTGTCAGCATGTAAGTTTTCATAATGCATGGAAGGATATAAAATCTGAAATATTTCAGAAGTATACTTGAAAGTCAATTTGAAGACTGTAAGATTGCCACAAAAATGAAACAATTGCTGCATCTCCTTAAAGCAGTCTTCTTTGAGTTTTCAAAAAAGATATATTTGATTACTTTCAGCTTCTTCACCTATTTTTTCCATATCTATACAAGCCATTTCTGCCCAAGACTTTTATTTGAATCATTTAAGGATTCCATTTAAAAATGAAGCATGCACTAGGGAAGAAAACCTAGGAATGATACATTCTCCCCTGGGAAACAGAATGGAGAGGAAAGATGGAATTGGACATGCAATTGGCTTATATAGGCACATCCTTAGCTGGGATGAGGGGAAACACACACCAATTTCTCAAAGCTATGCTGTTGTCCACCAATCCTTTTATCCTCAAGACTCTGAAGTCTTAATGTCATTTTCTCTACCAGATAACTCACCACACTGTTACAAAAGTATTTCTTTATTGGACAGATATCACCATGGGAATTTGGTCCCTGAGAACAGGGACAACATGATCTATATTCCCCAGTAGATAGGATGGTGCCTGCCACATGACATATATTTAATAAAACTTGTTAAGTAAATTTATTAAGTGCCCAGCTAAGAAGTGTAGTATGGTGCAGGATTTCCGATATGTCAGTACTTTTTTTTTTTTAGTTGTTTCTAGAATGTTTTATAGCATGATTTCTTAAAGACACACATAGATAACTATCCACTTCACCAGTAATCAAGTGTGTTTGACTTTTTGCTTAGCCTTTTTATTGTTATATATTTTAATATTTACATTTAAAGGGATCTGGAAATAATCTTTTCACAGCCAAAAACAAACAGAATTTAGTGGCTATCAGAAACTTACAAAGAACTGTCTTACATATTGAATATATAATCCTTGTTAAGCCTGCACCAATTTCTGTATTTTCTAAAGTTTCATAACTGGAAGATTTACAGGCAAAGAAGCCTAAGTAGAAATGGGATGCACACTTTTTGTCAACACTTAAGTGTCAATATTATAAGATGATGACTAAGAAAGCCCTATAAAGTTTACTGAAATGGTAGATTGCAAAATCTAGGACCCGCATTCCAATACACTTAACTAAAAATTTGAAGAAGAAAAAACATATAATCAGAAAGCTAACAACATGATGAGGAAATGGAAAGCCAGTATCTTGGAGAAGGCAGAAATTCATAGGTGAAAGCAGTACTTGCAATACCATATGCTACCATTTGCAGGTGGCTAAGAGGCCAACAATGGCTGTAAAAAGCTCAAAGGCTAAGTGATCAAAAGTTGATTTCCAGATCCTGCCAAGATGGAGAATCATTTTGTAACCTATCCCTCATTTAGGATAGTTCCTGGGATCCTGTAAACTAGGAGTAATTACGAACCAGAAAGGATCCTGCTTTTGCATGGATTAAAGCACAGTTTTAGGTCATCTAATCTCTAGAAAATCTCAAACTCTAAAATTGGATTATGGTGATCTTAGATTGCTGATGCTTCTAAACACTTGGCAGTAATTGGGGAAGCTCCCTGGAAGCTGTTAGCACAAATACATGAAATCATCATATTCATGAGCAGAATACAATAAAATGTCTAAATAAGTATCCAAACAAATGATTTATACACAATAAAAAATAACCCAATACATGAGAAGACAAGATAATTGACAGTCCTACAATTAGTATAGATACCATATATGACACACAGAAACTATAAACCAGCTATGTCATCCACGATCACAGAGGTAAGTGCTGAACTTAAAATATTCAGCAAGAAAGAGCAAAGAATAAAAAGTAACAGTACAATTTCAAAAAGAACCAATCATAAATTCTAGAACTAAAAGATACAATGACCAAAATTAAGAAGATAAAGGGTGGACTTTATGGCATATTTAACTCAGCTGCAAAAAAAACGAAAAACAAAAAACAAAGAAATTATTGTGATTTGTAAGATAGATCAGAAGAAACTACCCAGAATGAATCAGGAAGACAAAAAACTAAATGAAATACAGAAGAAAGACTAAGAGACAAAGAATACAATTAAAAGTTTTAAAATACATTTAATGGGAGTTCAGAAGAAGAGCAAAATAAAATGGAACTTAAAAAGGGCTATAAACTTTCCAAAACTAATAGAACGTATCAACCTGCACATTCAAGAATCCCAGTGAATCCCACAAAACGTAAAAGAAATTCAGGCATATGTACAATATATCTGTGAAAAATCAAAGCAAAAAAAAAAAATAACATCTTAAAAAAAACTCATAGGAGAATCACATTTATTTTTTTAAAGATTTTATTTATTTATTCGACAGAGAGAGAGAGCACAAGTAGGCAGAGAGGCAGGCAGAGAGAGAGGGGAAGCAGGCTCCCTGCCCGGCAGAGAGCCCGACGCAGGACTCGATCCCAGGACCCTGAGATCATGACCTGAGCCAAAGACAGAGGCTTTAACCCACTGAGCCACCCAGGCGCCCCAGGAGAATCACATTTAAAGGATCAACAGTTTAAAGGGGAGCTGCCTTTGTAATATCAACTATGAAAGCCAGGAGCCAATGGAATTATAGCTTCAAAGTATTAAAATAAAATGATCACCAATATAGAATTACATATTCTACAAAGTATTTTTCAACAATGAACAGGAAATAAAGACACAGACTGACAAACAGAAATAATGAGAATCTATCACCAGCCATCTCACAATAAAGAAAATAACAAAAAGTGCTTCTACGGTAAAAAAAAAAAAAAAAAAGAAAGAAAGAAAAGAAAAAAAAACCCAAATGTAAACTCTGAGATGCAGGAAGGAAGTAAAACTATAAATACGATTAAATCTAAATCAACATAGAGTATATGAAACAAAATAATAGTTGCCAGTGCTAACCATTAAAGAATTAAACCCCATAGAAATAATAAATACATAAATAAAAAATGGAGGTAACTGCCAGCACATAAAAGGAAAAAAAATGAAGTAAGAGTTAGCCTGGTGATGGGTATTAGGGAGGGCACAGATTGCATGAAGCATGGGGTGTTATACATAAACAATGAATCTTGGAACACTACATCAAAAACTGAGGACATACAACTGGCTAGCAGATACATGAAAAAAATGTTCATCATTATTAGCCATCAGGGAAATTCAAATCAAAACCACATTGAGATACCACTTACACCAGTTAGAATGGCAAAGATTAACAAGACAGGAAACAACAAATGTTGGAGGGGATGTGGAGAAAGGGGAACCCTCTTGCACTGTTGGTGGGAATGCAAGTTGGTGCAGCCACTTTGGAAGAGTGTGGAGATTCCTCAAGAAATTAAAAATAGAGCTACCCTATGACCCTGCAACTGCACTTCTAGGTATTTGCCCCAAAGATACAGAGGTAGTTAAAAGAAGGGCCATATGTACCCCAATGTTCATAGCAGCAATGGCCACAATTGCCAAACTGTTCATAGCAGCAATGTCCACAATCACCAAACTGTGCAAAGAGCCAAGATGCCCTTCAGCAAACAAATGGATAAAGAAGATGTGGTCCATAAATACAGTGGAATATTACTCAGTCATCAGAAAGGATGAATACCCAACTTTTGTATCAACATGGATGGGACTGGAGGAGATTATGCTGAGTGAAATAAGACAAGCAGAGAAAGTCAAGTATCATATGGTTTCACTTACTTGTGGAACATAAGGAATAACATGGAGGACATTAGGAGAAGGAAAGGCAAAGTGAATTGAGGGAAATTGGAGGGGGAGATGGAGCATGAGAGACTGTGGACTCTGAGAAACAAACTGAGGGTTTTGGAGAGGAGGATGAGCCTGGTGGTGGGTATTAAGAAGGGCACATACTGCATGGAGCACTAGGTGTGGTACATATACAATGAATCTTGGAATACTGAAAAAATAAAATAAAAGAAAAAGAAACAAAACAAAAACTAATGATGTACTGTGTGGTGACTAACATAAAAAAAAAATCAACCGTACATTGGGGCACCTGTGTGGCTCAGCTGATTAAGCGTCCAACTCTTGATTATGGCTCAGGTCATGATCTCAAGATTTTCTCTCTCCCCCTCTCTTTCTGCCCATCCCATCCCCCCACAAATCAAACATATGTTATTTACAAGAGAGTTCTGAAACAAAAGTATACAATAATATTGAAAAAGCATAGACGGGGCACCTGGGTGGCTCAGTGGGTTAAAACCTCACCCTTTGGCTCAGGTCATGATCTCAGGGTCCTGGGATCGAGCCCCGCATTGGGTTCTCTGCTCAGGAGGGAGTCTGCTTCCCCCTCTCTCTCTGCCTGCCTCTCTGACTACTTGTGATCTCTCTCTCTCTGTCAAATAAATAAAATATTAAAAAAAAAGAAAAAGCAGAGAAAAAGTAAATGTACCATGTATATACCAATCAAAATAAGTCAAGGATAGCTATATTAATATTACATAAAAAATATTTTATGCAAAAAAGCAACATTAGATATAAAGATTATTTCTGAATGATCAAAAGTTTGATTTGCTGGGAAGGTGAAACTATCCTACATTATACTTCAAATAATATGTACTCTGAATACACAGGTAAAATTTGACAAAATTACAAGAAGACATAGAAAAATCTATAAAACTAGTGAAAGATGTTAGTATTCTTCCGTGAACTGAGAGATCAAGCAGGCAAAACATTTATAAAATACAGAATATTTTAAGAGTTTTAAATATGACATGAAGGATATACAGAGAACGTTTTATCCAATTAATTTATCATATCCAAAAAAAAAATTTATCACATCCACTTTTTTAGGCACACAGGGAACATTTAAAATGTTCTAACTAGGGATGCCTGAGTGGCTCAGTCAGTTTAGTGTATGCCTTCCGCTCAGGTCAGGATCCCAGGGTTCTGGGATGAAGTCCCATATCAGGTTCCCTGCTCAACGGGGAGCTTGCCTCTCCCTTTGCCTGCTGCTCACCCACTCGTTCTCTCTCTTTCTCTCTCTCTCTCAGAAAATAAAATATTCTTTTAAAAAAATTAAAATAAAATCAGTAACTATACATACCAGGCCACAAAATAACTTTAAGAAAATTTCAGAGAATTAAAATAATGAAAACCATAGTCACTAATCATTGTAATTAAATGAAAATATCAATAATAAATAAATAGGAGGGAGGAGCAAGATGGCAGAGGAGTAGGAGATTGAGATATCATCAGATCCCAGAAGTTCACTTAGATAGTTATCAAACCATTCTGAACACCTATGAAGTCAACAGAAGATAGAAGAAAAGAAAGGACAGCAATTCTAGGAACCACTTTCGACCACTTTCTGGAAGGTAGGACATGTAGAGAAGTGAATCCAAAGCAACGGGAAGATAGACCGTGGGGGGAGGGGCTGGCTCCTGGCGAAGCAGTAGAGCAGTGGAGCACAAAATCGGAACTTTTAGAAGTCTGCTCCACTGAGGGACGTCGCTCCAGAGGCTAAGCAGGGGGTGAAGCCCTTGCTGGGACAGTGTGGTCTCAGGACCCACGGGGATACAAAAAGACTGGGGGTTTCGTTTTTTTTTTGTTTTTTTTTGTTTTGTTAAAGATTTATTTATTTATTTGATAGAGAGATCACAAGTAGCAGAGAGGCAGACAGAGAGAGGGGGAAGCAGGCTCCCCACTGAGCAGAGAGCCCAATGCAGGGCTCCATCCCAGGACCCTGAGATCATGACCCGAGCCGAAGGCAGAGGCTTTAACCCACTGAGCCACCCAGGCGCCCCATGAGACTGGGAGTTTCTGAGTGTGGCAGAGCCCCTAGGTATCAAAGTGGGGAAGGCGACTGTAGAGACAGAGCCGAGAAGCAGGCTCTTAGCTTAGGATTACCTTAACCATGATCTGAGGCACAGTCGGACCACTGCTCTTTGAGCAGGGACCCCACAAGGGGCAGATCCAGAGAGATCCCTTCCTTCCTCCTTTGGGAGGAGTGGCACAGGAGTACGCTGCCAGAATCTACTGCGTTTGAAGACTCCAAATGGGGCCATGCACCAGAGATAGAAATGCTACATCACAGGCCGGCTAAGTTTGGAGTGTGGTGGGAGACCTGGGAGATGAGAGTGACTGACTGCTTTTTTCCAAGGGCACACTGAGGAGGGGGGCCCTGAGCTCTTGGCTCCTATAGGCCAGAGACTGGGAGGCCGCCATTTTCATTCCAGTATTCCAAAGCTGTACAGAAAGCATTAAGGGAACAAAAGCTATGTGAGTCAACAGGAGCAGATTACTTAGCCCGGCCCCTGGCAAGGGTGGTGCAATTCTGCCTCAGGCAAGACATATGAGAATCACTGTAACAGGCCCCTCCCCCAGAAGATCAGCAAAAATATCCAGCCAAGACCAAGTTCACAGATCAATGAAAACTGGGGAACTCCAGAGCTAGGGGAAAGCAACACATAGAATTCATGGCTTTTTTCCATGATCCTTCAGTCTTTCAAAGTTAAATTTTTTAAATTTTATTTTTTTCTTAGTCTATTTTTTTAATTTTTCCTTTCTTATTTTAACGTTTTTTTACTAGTATCCTACCAATACCTTTTTAAATATCTTTTCTAATTTTCACTGTTATATTCATATTTTATACCCTCATTGTATTTAACTTTATTTTTTGTATACATATAGGTTGTTTTTTTTTTTAATTTTGGGATAATATTTCTTCTAATAGATCTAAATATACCCTAAATCCAGCACACGGCTTTGTTCTAGTCTCCAGCCTGATCACATTCTTTCCACTTTTTTTTCTTTTTTCAACCAACTTCTTATCTTATCAACCCCATTTTTTACAATCTTTTTTAATTTTCATCTTTACACTCATATTCCATCCCTTCAGAGTGGTTACCCTTATTTTTGTATACTTATAAATTTTTCTTCTTTTAAAATTTTGGGAGGTAGTTTCTTCTAGCAGATAAAAATGCATCCAAAATCAAGTGTGGAAGTGTGAGGCTCTCTTCTATTCACCAGTCTAATACATATATCTCAAATATTTTCACTCAAAAGTATAAATAGGACCAAAAGGAGAAAATCATATATATCAATGAAGAAAATGCATTTGAGAAAAGTTAATAGTCATTTTTTAAAGATTTATTTATTTGAGAGAGAGAGCACATGGAAGACTGGGCAGCGGGAGAGGGAGAGAGAATCTTTTTTTTTTTTTAAGATTGTATTTATTCACCTGTCAGAAAGAGAGAGAGAGCATAAGCATGCAGAGTGGCAGGCAGAGGCAGAGAGAGATGCAGGCTCCCTGCCGAGCAAGAAGCCCGATGCGGGACTCGATCCTAGGACCCTGGGATCACGGCTGGAGCTGAAGGCAAGGGCTTAACCAACTGAGCCACCCAGGCGTCCCAGGAGAGAGAATCTTAAGCCGACTCCTCACCCAGCAAGGAGCCTGACAGCGGGCTTGATCTCATGACCCTAAGATCTTGACCTGAGCCAAAATCAGGTGTTGGATGCTTAACCACCTGCACTTTCCAGGCACTCCAGTTAATAGTCATTATTGAAAAAACCTATTAATCTAGAAAAGAAAATTTCCTAAAATGAATAAAAAGGATCTAAATTCCTAGAACAAACATTCTAGTTATAGTGAAATATTGAACGTTTTTCACTTGAAATCAGAAACAAACAAATATGCCTATTAATAACACTGTTATTATTTATATTTAACATTTTGAAGGCCATCTCAGCCACTGTAAAGAAGAATTTATACATGAATACATAAAGACATAAGGATTCAAAAAACCAATTAAATGGTTATTAATTTTCATTAATAACCATATAGAGTTCTACATACAATTTTAAAAGGATCTATAGACAAAATATTTAAAATTAATGGGGGTTGTGGAATACAAGTTGATATGAACAAATTAATTGTACCCTTATATTATGGTTTATAAACAGAAATGAGATTAATAAAAGCATTTACAAAGACACCTAAAGGGGCACCTAGGTGTTCAGTTGGTTAAGCATCCTACTCTTTATTTAATCTCAGGTCATGATTTCAGGGTTGCGGGATGGGGCCCTGAGTCAGGCTCCAGGCTCAGCATGGAGTCTGCTTAAGATTCTCTCTCCCTCTGCCTCTGGCCCTCCCACTGCTCACGCATGCAAGCTCTCTCTCAAAATAAATAAAAAAATATTTTTAAAAAACATAAAATACCCAGAAATAAGTGTATGAAATATGTATAAGATGTCCTTACAAAATATAGCTGACAGAAATTTAAAAAGTGCTAAATACAAAAGAAAGATGAAATAAATAATTATTCATTGACTGCAGAACTGAATGATTTAAAGATGTTGTCTCTTCCAACTGAATATTAGATTCAGTGCACTCCCAGTCAAAATTTCTACAGTTTTCCTTAAAATGGAAATTGACACACTGATTCTAAATGTGGATAGAACCATGAAGGGCCAAGTACAGCCAAGGCAATCTTAAAGAAGAGCAAAACTTGGTAACTTACACTACCAGATATCAAAAATGATTACAAAGTAATTAAAAATAATTACATTAATTAAGACAATAGGGTATTTGCAAAAGAATAGTAAAATAGGCCAACAGAAAAGATCAGAGAGCTCTAAAATGACCCACATATGTACAGCCACTTGATTTATGACAACTGAATGCAGTAGGGAAAGTGGTATCTATTTGTAAAAGGTACTGGAACAATTAAACATTTATGAGAAAAAAAATAACGCATAATTTCTAACTCACATCTTCTAGATGCACTGTGTATCTAACTGTGAAAGCTAATACAATGTAGTGTTTAGAAGAAAATGTGGTAGAACATCTCCATAACCACGGAATAGGCAACAATTTCTCAAACAGGACATAAAAAAATAATCAAAAATGAGAAAAACTAATAAAATAGAATACATTAAGATTGACATACTTTTGGTATTAAAATACCCTATTAAGAGAATGAAAAAAGAAGCCAAGAAGAGGGAAAATATAAGTTAAGCAGGAACTTCCAACAAAGTTCTTATGTCCAAAATACATAGAGAACTTCTATAAAATAGTAAGAAAAAGGGAGACAACTCAATACAAAAATAGACCAAAGACACAAATAAGCACTTGGAACAGAGGAGATCCAAATGGCCAATAATCATATGAAAAGCAGTCAATTTCGTTGCTTCAATTTACATGAAGTTCAAAAACTTGGCAAACTTATCTTTTAGAACTTTTAAAACTAAGGGTACTAGTTATGTTTTAGAAGCAATAGCAATTGGAAAGAGGTATGTTGGGGGCTTTTGAGTTTTAGAAACAGATGGCATGTCTGCAATATTTTTTTTTCACAGCACTGTCTCTGCTGTAGTTCTTTTTCTTGATCTGGATGACAGTTACATGGATGTGTTCACTTTGTGAAAATACACTGAGCTGTAACTATGATTAGTTCACTTTTTTGTTTTTATGTACATTATACTTCAAAAATAAGGGCATAAACACACATGCTAACAAACTAAAGCAACAACCACAAAAACTTCACTGTGTGAATAAAAACAATTCCAGGCAAAATCCAAACTGTAGACCAGCTGTTTATGATTTTGCTTAGTAAATTTATTATAAAGTAAAGGGTAAAGAATATTAAAGGTCATTTAGGAGAAAAAAAACAACCTTTATGACTCCAAATTCAGAAAATATATACAAATGATAAAAATGACAGATTTAACCTCAAAAAGTTAAAATTATGTACGTAAAATAAATGAACAAAGTAAAAACATAAATTGGGAAAGTGTCTGCAACAAGTACTATAAAAAGTTTAAAATATTGTAAGCAAACATGGAAAAATGTATCTAATAGGCTTTTTCGTAGTTAATGCTCTAATATTGCCTTTTATTCAACATGTTCCATTTATGAAAATGCAATTACTTTTTCTTTCTCCAAATTTTTATTTAAATACCAGCTAGTTAACTTATAGAATAATATCAGTTTCAGGTATAGAATTTAGGGATTCATCACTTCCATACATCACCCAGCACTCATCACAAGTGCCCTTCTTAATCCCCATCACCTATTTAACCAGTCCCCCCACCCACCTCCCTCCAGCAACCCTCAGTTTGCTCTCTGTAATTAAGAGTCTGTTTCCTGGTTTGCCTCTCTTTTCCCCCCTACGTTCATCTGTTTTATTTCTTAGATGCCACATATGAGTGAAACCATATAGTATTCTGAGGGATACATGTACCCCGATACTTATAGAGCATTATTAATAATAGCCAAACTATGGAAAGAGCCCAGACGTCTATCAACACATGAACAGATAAAGAATTCCATTGTGTGGGGCCCCTGGGTGGCTCAGTGGGTTAAAGCCTCTGCCTTTGGCTCGGGTCATGATCTCGGGGTCCT
>CM053612.1:83502641-83512956 GCA_028646535.1 Procyon lotor | reverse complement strand
AACATTTTTCAAGTTATTTTCATAATACACCCTTATCATGATTGTTGTAGTCCATGAACCAATATGAGTTACGTACCCATATCAGAGTTTGCAGCCTTCTTCCAATGTCCCTTGAGACATAATCACCTACACACAAATTGTGTTTACCATTCGTAAACAAGGATATCATTTCCAGTTTGAAAATTTTAATGTGAAGTTCTAAATCCCTGAAATTAAAGATTAACATTTTTTGGGGGGAATCGATATGGGGGGAACCACATAGATCATGAGTTTAAACTAGATATTCATATATCAAATGAAACATGAAAACCACAAAAGAGAAGCATTTTAGAATAGATGGTCTGTCTGCATCATTTTTCTTACAGAAATATGTCTGCTGTGGTTTCTTTCTCAGTTATTAATGTCACCATGACACTCAGTTGACATTTTAAAGTTATTAATAACAGGGCCACACGTCAATGAACATTATTTTGTCAGGGCATCAACCGAAACTATGAATGTGAATGACTAGATTCTAACCTGGCTTTTTTCTTCTCCAGTTTGTTCCACCTTCTTTTCCATGATCTTGGATTAAGTACTCTAATTTGCTGAATGAGAGCTAGACCATTCAGTTTTGTCTTTCAGTTGGCTCTAGCTCCCAATATATAAACAACTCAAAAAGGAAAATTAATGTGAGAGTAAAATATTGTAGTTTTATAAGCTAATGAACACCATTTGAGTATGCAGTCTATGTAATGGGTGAGGGTTATTCCCCAATGTAGTCCAGAAGTTCTAAATGAACTTAAAGATTCGAGGGTCTACCGGTGGCATTTATAATTCATTTTTTTCTAACAATGCTCTATTCAGCAAATATTTATTACATGTTTACTATGTGTAAGACACAGCTATAGATACTGCAAAGAATATAAAGGTGAGTGAGATACAATTCTTACAGTCTCAGAATGTGTGTATATATGCTGATTTTGTTCTTAAATGAAATATTTCTTCTAATTATTTTTCTTCTAAATCAGTGGTGTAGTACCTTCAATATATTTATAGTTTTGGAACCTCTAGATAGAAATAAGAACCAGCTCCCCTACCACATTCCTATCACCCAATTAATGTACTATTTAAATAATACCTTTAATTAGCAAGTGAATATTATGTCCAAATTACATCAAATATTTTGTCATTTCCAAAATTTTAATTCTTAATCAGTGAGTTGTTAACTTGTTTCTAAACTACAAGCTGTTAAGAAATGTAAGTACTTAGAGGATAAAAGGACAGATTAACTATTAATGTAATGTGTCTGCAATAGTTGACACCCTACTTAGCATGACCATTATGTACTACAGCCTACAAAATTATTCTTCATGCTCCCACAGCAGAGCTAGAGTGCCATATGGCCATGCTTGTTTTTCGTCAAATAATTTTTACATAAACAGCTGGTGAACTGTTTTTATTGTAACAGTGCACATATTTTTTGAGACAGTTGGGAAGGATTGATGCAACTCCTAGTCGCTGCTTGTTTTTATGTCCACATTAAGGAGAAATTCAAATTCATATTTTAAAAAATGTGGACTTTTGTATTCTTGTCACCATGGTCAGTTCACAAGAAAGATCTTTTAATGCAGTGCAGGAATTATTGGCATGTTTATAAACTGGCAGCAAGAAACAGAAATTAATCATACGAGATCTTCAACTTAGATGGCATATTCAGTATTTTTATTTTTACACCCTCATGAATTTTTAGAGGCAGAACTGATATGTTTTGGACTATTTTATAGGCAGTTTTAATATGACTATATTTGGTTTTGAAACATAGCTTCAACACATTCTGATGTGATATAATAACCAAAAGATTTTTAGCAGTTTTGTGTGTATCTGTGATTTGAGTTGTTTTAAAGACTATCTGATCCAAAAGCACCCCCTATCCTCTTTTACAAGAAACTTTATCTGTTAAAAACACTAGTGGTTTCAAAAATGCAAGCAGAAGCATTTTCTTTTGAATTCTAAGTTAATGATGACCACTCTTCAGGTTTTTGTAAAAGATTATCACAGTGCTTACAACATTAAATATAATTTTATAGTTAATACTTTAAAAATGTCCCTATAAACAGAAGCTTATCCCATTAGAACACTGGTAAGGATTCATGTATTATTATATCTCTCACTGACTCCTTATTCACAGGATATTAGAAACTACAAAATGTTTCATTAGAGAAGTAAATAAATGCTTATCATTGTGCCACTGAAAAACTTAGGACCTTGGGGTCAGAACAACATCATACTAATGGTGTATGTAAAATGTAAGAGGAAGGAAGATTTTTTTCCAACCCTCCAGGTTCATTATATTTACCTATCTGTCCTTTACATCTTTGATTATTTCCACTTAGGGGCATATAGATTTTTTCATGGAATATTTTATTTTGATATACAAAATGGAAAAACAAAAGATCTTTTTTCATTTTGCTTAAGCCTTAAGCTTCCATTGAAGACAGTCACCTAGAGTAAGCTTTACAATAGTAAGTGCATTTTGTGAGCAAATTGTCACTTAAATATACAATAACTCAAAACTACTTTATTTATGTGGATTTTAATTTATGTCCTAATGTTTATTTTCTTCCAATAAAATATGCATCAGATGGATGTTAAAAAAATGGATCAAGTGAGACAATACATTTTTGTAAAGGTGTTTCTTTTCCCCAAGTAAATCTACTCATATTACTTCACCAAAAATTTAGGTCTAAGGAGAAAAACAACTATACAAATGACTTTACCTATTAACTGGAATATATAATGGCTATGGGACAATTCTCTATGGGTCACTTGCATTTCTATCTTGTGAGGTAGCGGTTGCCCTTTGTTCTAGATAATCTTTTCAAGAAATTCAGTGTAGCAAACAGCCTTAGAAGATATCTATCTATCTATAGATATAGATAGATATAGACATATAAATTGTCTCCAGAGCAGGGGGAAGCCATGCTTATTGTCCATTATATAAGGTTCAGGTTACCGAAGCACAGAGCTCCTCTCCTGAAATGCAGCTCACTGCATGCTTTGGTATCACCTGGCCCTCTTCATGTCAGTCTGTCATTACTGGGGTTTGAGTTACTACTGTAAGAAAATGCAGGTACTCTGGTGACTACTACTGCTAGGAGAATAAAGTTCTTTGTCTCTTACTCAAGAGCCTTGTGCTTTTTGCCAGGATCCATGAAATTGTGACAGGTTAACTTGTTAGCTTGCAAGAATAAAAATCTAAGCCTCTTCACAGTTCGTGACAGCTATCACATATCTCCATTTTTTCTTTTGCAAACAAAAAGCAAACAAAATTAGCCTATAAAATAGCCTTTAAAAGGTTTAAATAGATAGCATCTAAATTTTTCATTTTGCTTCTATTTTGTTCTATAATAAATTTTAATATGTATCACCAATTTGAATTTCTTCAAATCATTTAACTAGCTTCATGTATATCATTAAAAAGTGATATATGTAATATGACAAGGAGTGGAAGTAAATCAAGGAATATACTTTTGATTTTAGTTATTTATCAAAGCAAATCTACAGCCATTTTAACTTATCTACTTGGAATACTGCCTTCATTTTTTAACAGAATACCAAACTCACTGAGGTTAAGTAATGATAAAAATAAACTTCATATTGTCACATATACATTATTTTTACCTGTTTATGTTCATATTTTTTACTTTAAATGTCAGAGATGTAAGAATTATATATACATGGATATATAATATACTTGTATAATATATATCAATTTAAATGTATTTCAATATTATTTACATATTTGTGTTATATATAAATTTATATATATTTTACTCAGAGATATATTTCACTCACATATTGAGGAATACATGTGAATATTTAAGCCATTATCACAATAAGCTTCTTTGTTAATTACTTAACTGAATTTCTTCTAAGTTTAAGCAGCATGAACAACTAAAAAGTATAGGAAACATAATGATTCTACCCATAATTTGCATATTTAACTTACATAATTATCCAAAATAGTTGGACAGAATGTTTGCATGGGATTATATGCAAGAATATAGGGGGAAACAGAAGTATTTACTGAAAATTTTCATGACTTTCTGTCATAAGCTCATGTCTGATCTCCTTCTTCGTGTCTTTTTTTATTTGTTTTTATTGAAGAATAATTAATAAATGTTTTATACTGATAGGCGTACAATATAATGATTCAACTGTCTTGCCATTTGCAACTCATGTCTTTTTTCTTTTTAATTTCAACTGCTGCACACTTTCAAACTCCTGTGAAGGAAAGGAGACATGCAATTTTATATCTAGGTATGATGCTGTGGATATCATCACTGAGCTATCTAGACAAGTGGGCAGCGATATTACTAATTCCACATCATAGTTAGCTATACGACTATGGTGCTTGCTAGAGCAAGTAATATCTTCTCTCTAGATTTCATCAACGTCAGGATTAATTTGTTGGCCTGTGTTGACCAGAATACTGGTGCTTGTGGGGTGAGACTTCTGAATGACATTCACAAAGTTATTTCTCTCACCAAAGAACAAGGACTAGCCTAAGGAATAGGTACAGTTTTAGCAATCATTTTTATGCAGTTGCGAATGTCATTATGGAGAACTTGCAGACTAGAATTAGAGTACATTTTTGATCTTTTAAGAAACTTTTCTAGCTCAGTAGACTGTGAATTCTGTCCTTCAGCTACAGTATCAGCATGATTCCATGCTTAGGATTAAGCCCGAAAAACCCCAGATATAAGTAGACATGAAAAAGAGACTTCTGGACATTCAACACATTACTATCAGTTTAAGGATGTTTGAAGTCTGTGCTTCCTCTTCCATTATTCCTGTTTTCAGACATAAAAACTCCAAAAAAGCAATGTTACCATTTGTCCCTAATTGCTAAGCAGTATGCTAAAAAATACAGATAAGTAAAAAATTAAAACAAAAATGTTGATGGTTGTTATATCTCAGTTATATGATGATGGAAGTATTTACTTGTTCTTTAAAACAAATTCAATATTTCCAAAAATCTCAACTCATCATCAAGCCTAATCCCCATAAACAGATAATGGAAACAGAATCAGTAATTAGTTAAAGTTTAAAGAAAGGGGCAGAGATTAAGGATGTAGTGAATATTAGCACATGAGATATTGTCAATAAAGTAGTGACCTCAAGGTGTTGGCTTGTGGCTGATGGATCACTGATTAGATATGTATTTAGGAATGATAGAAGTAATAGAAAAAGGGTAAGGATGCCTTTTGCATAAATTACATGCCAAAATAATAAACTGGATCTTAAAAGCTGCTTTATGGTTTACAAAAGTAAATATGAATATCAAAATATGATCTGCATGAGAATGACCATATCAAAATGCATAAGTAAAGCACAGTTATCAATGTGGTGACCAATCTCAAAGAGAAGTAGCCTATTTTGAACAAAGTATCAGCTACCTGTGAGATGAACAGTAAAAAGCTTGTCCTTCTAAACAGGGTCTAGGCAATATACAAATTTCTCACACATCACATCTTATTCTTTTCTTTGGAGCTTATGCCTTTAGGTGACATAATGTGTTTGTTGTAAGTTAGTTCATTATTCTCTTTTGTTTAAAATAATTTATTGAAGTTTCCTGTACTTTTATAGTAATTATACAGTAACGTGCTTCCATTATGATAATGATGATTGTTGATTAGCAACATTGTACATGGTTAACTACTTATATTTTTAAAAGTTCAGGCTTCAAAATGTCCTCATCCAAAACTTATTTAGCCTTAATTACAAAGTACTGTTAGCTTGTTCTTTTTCTTTTGCAGTATTTGAGGTTGGGTTAATTATGACCAACAAATACTAGAAATTGATTCTAAATAAAAGAGTAAGGTGAGCCCTAAAATGTCCAAGAGATAAAAAGATCAGTTGAGCCTGGTGGTGGGTATTGAGGAGGGCACGTATTGCATGGATCACTGGGTGTGGTGCATGAATAATTAATCTTGTAACACTGAAAAGATAAAATAAAAGTATTTGGGAAAAATAAATTAATTGAAGAATATATATATATATATAAATAATACTATTGCAGGCATGCTGAAGAGTGAAGATACTTGTAAACTTACTCTTACTGAAATATTTGGTATATACAAAGTTAAGAAGGACTAAGTATTATTTAACTTATGTTTTATCAAGATATTAAATAAAGTGAATAATTAACCATTATTTAACCATTAATATTAACCATTAAAATTGGATATTCATGTTTCCTTAAAGTTCATTTTGTTCTATTCTGAATATTTGTATTCTTATTATTATATAATATTCATAAGACATAGTTACAAAACCTAGGTGCACAAATGCATATACACATGTAAACCATTTCCTATCAAGATACATTATTATTCCACCACCTTATAAAGATCATTCATGTCTTTTCTGGCCAGTTTCAATGGACCACCTCTACATCACTCTTCTCCCACAGTTCTGATGTCAGCTATAAATTAGATTGGCTTGTTCTAGCGTTTTTAACAGCTTTATCAAGGCATAACTGACATACAATAAACTGCATGTATTTAAAGCACACAATTTGTTAAGTTTTGGCATATGTATACATTCACGTAACCACCACTGCAATCAACATAATGAATATATCCATCACCTCCAAAAGATTCCTCATGCTCCTTTGTAGCCTCCTTGGCATTTTCCCCAGTCTCTATAGGCAACCACTGAATAATATTCTTTATATCGGTATACATTCATTTTCATTTCCTAGACTCTTATATAAATGGAATTATACAGTATGTGCTATTTAGCCTGGCTTCTTTCATTCAAAGTAAGTATTTAGAGATTCACACATGCTACAGCATGTATTAATAGTTAATTCCTTTTACTACTGAATAATAATTCTATTGTATGTATATACTAGTTTATTTATGTGTTCATCTGATGGTGCATATTTTAAGGTATTTTCAGTTTTTCACTATTACAAATCTAGATGCTATGAACTTTCAGGACGCCTGGGTGGCTCAGTGGGTCAAGCGTCCAACTCTTGGTTTTAGCTCAGATCATAATCTCAAGATTGTGAGATCCAACCCTAAGTCAGGCTACATGCTTAATGCACAGTCTGCTTGAGATTCTCTCTCTCCTTTTCCCTATGCCCCTCCCCCCACTCATGCTCTCTATCTCTCTCTAAAATAAATAAAATCTTCTAAAAAAGATGCTATGAACTTTCATATATACATCTTTGCATGGGTATAAGCTTTCATTTCTCTCAGGTAAATGCCTGGTAGTATAACAGCTAGGTCATATTGCAGGTGTATGGTTCACTTTTTAAGAAACTGCTAAACTGGGGCGCCTAGGTGGCTCAGTCGTTAAGCGTCTGCCTTCGGCCCAGGTCAGATCCCAGGGTCCTGGGATCGAGCCCCGCATCGAGCCCCGCATCGGGCTCCCTGCTCCGCGGGAAGCCTGCTTCTCCCGCTACCATTCCCTCTGCTTGTGCTCCCTCTCTCACTGTGTCTTTCGCTGTCAAATAAATAAAATCTTTAAAAAAAAAAAAAAAAAGAAAGAAACTGCTAAACTGTGATAAAGGCTTTATGTATATCTCATTTCAAAATCTCAACAACTCTAGGAGGTAAGAGTCTTCCAAAGTGGATGTACGAATTTACATCCCCACCGACAATGTTTAAGAGTTCCTTTACACCCTTGAAGTGCTCAGTCTTTTTACTATGTATATTCTAGTATGTGCGTAATGGTATTTCATTGGGATTTTAATTTTTACTGCCCTCATGATTAATACTATTGAGGATTTTTTCATGTGCTTCCTTGTCACTCATAACTGTCTTTTGGTGAAATGTCTGCTAAACCTTTACATCTTTTACACTGGGTTGTTTTCTTATTATTGAGTTTTGAAAGTTCTTTATAAATGCCGCATACAAGTCCTTTATCACATCGAAATCAGGTAGTGTTAGTCCCCCAAATTTCCTTTTCTTTTTCAAAGTCATTTCAGCTATTATTGGACCATTGTATTTCCATGTAAATTTTACGATGTATAAATTTCTTTTAAGAAAAGTCATGAACAATGAATCTTGGAACACTAAAAAAATAAAATTAAATTAAAAAAAAAAAAAGAAAGAAAAGTCCTATTGGGATTCTGGTAGAAATTTTACTAAATCTACAGATCATTTTAGGGAGAAGTGACAACCAAGGCATCTTATTTTCCAGTCTCTAATTCTTTTTTTAATGTATTTTTATTGTGTTATGTTAATCACCATACATTACATCATTAGTTTTTGATATAGTGTTCCATGATTCATTGTTTGCATATAACACCCAGTTCTCCAAGCAATCTGTGCCCTCCTTAACATCCATCACCAGGCTAACTCGTATTTCATATTTTTCCTTTTATGTTCTGGCAGGTACCTATATTACAACATGGAATAATAATGGTGATAGTAGCTATTCTTATCTAATTTCCAATTTCTATTCTTTCTCCATGAAGTATGATGCTTGATAGAGGGTTTGTTGGTGGCTAGCCATTATTTAGTTTGATAACATCTCTTCTTATCACAGATTAATATTGATTTTTACAGAGCAGGTATTTAACAACTTAGATATTTTTCTCATTTAATTTATCAATGTGGTCAGCCTGTCCTATACTTATTAGCCCTCAAATCATTCTTTCCTCTTTCCTTGCTCTGTTTTCTAGTGTTCAGGAGATAACCCCTGCAGGCTCCAACTCCTAAATTCTCCAATATTTGGCTATTCTCATGGTTCAGGCAGTAAGGACACCAGCAGATTACTGCCCAGGAGGACAGGAACAGCCTTCTCCCTCTGCATCAGGTGGCTTCTCCTTCAATGTTTATATCTTCTCCATGGCTCTAGCTCTAGCTTCCATCATATTGGTTAACCATGGTTTTAGATTCTGTTGATGCCAATTCCCAATCTCCTATAACACTATTTCCTTCTTCAGTTTCTCTCTCTACACTAGAAATGGGAATGACTTCCTCAAGTTGCTAAGTATTAGTTAGCCTGATTTTACCTGGTTTGGCCTCTCCATCACTTGAATAACCAATATCATGCATTAAATTCTGTCTGAGTTATAGAATTAGAGTAATTTCTGTTTTCCTGTATATTTTATGACAGTTGCACTTCGCTAATTATATTGTTTGACTTTATAACTGTGAATCCCTCTTTTCATTCCTAGAAAAAATTCAACTCAGTCACAAACAATTAAATGTACTCAAGTCTCTTAGATCACACAACCAAAACAAAACAAAGCAAAACACCCCAGGGACCCTGACACTTCCTCTAAATAATTCTGTTTCCATCTTCTTCACATTCTTCTCAAAAATAATTTTCTGCACTAACTAGTATTTCTGTGTATTCAAAAAATTCTAGGATAAGGAATACAAAGACATATTCGGCTTGTAAAAAAATTCCAACACTACACCTAAAACTCTGTAGAGTTACTTGTAGAAAACAGCCCAAGTGGTACTCAGAGGGATATTTATAGTCTTGAGTACATTTATTAATAAAATAGTGCAGCCACTATGGAAAACAATATGGAGCTTACTGGAAAAATTCAAAACAGAATTATGAAATGGTCCAGCAGTTCCACTTCTGGGTATTTACTGCAAGAAAACAAAAACACTAACTCAAAAAGATATATGCCCTATATTCACTGAAGCATTATTTACAATAGCTAACATATGGAAACAACCCAAGTATCCATCAATGGATGAAGGGTAAAAGATGTGATACACACACATGTGCATACACATACACACACCTCACACACAAATATACATACATATATTCACAGTGGAATATTATTCAGCCATAAAAAATAAAATCTTGCCATTTGCAACAACAAAGGTGGACTTTGAGGGGCATTACACTAATTGAAATAAGTCAGAGAAAGACAAATGCTACATGGCCTGATTTATATGTGGAATCTAAAAAAAAAAAGAGCTCATAAATACAGAGAACTGATTAGTGGTTGCCAAAGGCAGAGGGTAGAGGGTGGGTGAAATGGGTAAAGGTGGTCAAAAGGTACAAATTTCTAGCTATAAAATAAATAAGTCTTGGAGATGTAATGTACAGCATGGTGACTATAATTAATAATAATGTACTGTGTATTTAAAAGTTGCTAAGGTATATATATACAATGGAATACTATGCAGCCATCAAGAGAAACGAAATCTGGCCATTTGCAACGACGTGGATGGAACTGGAGGGTATTATGCTAAGCGAAATAAGTCAGTCAGAGAAAGACAAGTATCACATGATCTCTCTGATATGAAGAATTTGAGAGGCAAGACGGGAGTTTGGGGGGGTGGGG
>CM053612.1:83477570-83502541 GCA_028646535.1 Procyon lotor | reverse complement strand
AATGAAGTGCAGAAATGATGAATCAGAAGACAGTGGAGCCAACTAACAAAAGCCCATACTTTGAAAAGACTGATATAACTGACAGTTTTGTAAGTATCATCAAATAACAAAAGGAACAGAAGCGATATTAGTTAATAATATTATATAAAATATAAGAGCAGAAGGAATTTAAAAATTATAAGAGAACACTAATTACCAAATGGTGAACAAGGATAGGTTTTTGCATAGAAACATATTTTATCTAACAAACCCAGAAAAAGTGACAGAAATACAAAATTAACATTGTGTAACCCTTAATAGATAAATATGCTAATTTTTAAAGATTGCAAACATGAACAAAAAGGAAGACAGACATTAGGTTCCTTATGATAGAAATTCACAATATCACCTATGGGAAGTCTTTCCAAACAAAAAAAGAGAGAGTAAAAATTATACCTTAATCTGATGAAACTTCTACTGACTTAAAGAAATACAGAGGGAGAAGGACACCAGTGTTGCAATCAGCAAAACCCATGCCATATGAAACTAGACAAAACACAAGTTTTTTTTTCCAGCAAAAAAATGACAAGGAAAATAGATAATATGTGTATGTGGGGAGTGTAGGATCTACAAATTAATACGCATAAAGAGTAATGACAACAAATAGAATTTATTTGACCTTGATTCAAGAAAAAACATTTTTAAATAGGCAAATGTGAGGGGTGCCTGGGTGGTTCAGTGGGTTAAAGCCTCTGCCTTCCGCTCAGGTCATGATCTCAGGATCCTGGGATCGAGCCCCACATCAGGCTCTCTGCTCAGCAGGGAGCCTGCTTTCCCCTCTCTCTGCCTGCATCTCTGCCTGACTCTCTGCCTACTTGTACTCTCTCTCTCTGTGTCAAATAAATAAATAAAATCTTAAAAAAAAATAGGCAAATGTGAAAACTAACTGGACATTTGGTGATATTTTTAAGGTAGGATATGTGTAATTGAACATTTGTTTCATAAAGGATACTTATCTTTTAGAAATAGATACTTAAATATTTAGAGATGAAATGGCATGATGTCTAGGATTTATTTCTCATTATTTCAGTGGCAGAGATGGGAGTAGATATGGGTAGAAATGTAGGCTGTGTGTTGATGATTGTTGATTCTGACATCAAGTGTTTTGGTTTTTTTGTTTTGTTTGTTTTTTTTTTATTTTGACAGAGAGAAACACAACGAGAGAGGGAACACAAGCAGAGGGAATGGTAGTGGGAGAAGCAGGCCCCCTGCCGAGTAGAGAGCCCGATGCCGGGCTCGATCCCAGGACCCGGGGATCTGACCTGGGCCGAACGAAGGCAGACGCTTAACGACTGAGCCACCCAGGCGCCCCATGTATTTTGGTTTTATTATACTATTCTCTCTACTGTTATATATGTTTGAAACTTCCTACAATAAATATAATATATACGTAGCCATTAAATTTAAAGCCCCAAGTGATAGCAGACTATTATTTAGAAAAAAATATTATTACTCAATAGGTTCAAGCAGAAATAAGAAACTGTTACTGGGGGCGCCTAGGCGGCGCAGTCGTTAAGCGTCTGCCTTCGGCCCAGGTCATGATCCCGGAGTCCTAGGATCCAGCCTTGCATCAGGCTCCCCGCTCGGCGGGAAGCCTGCTTTTCCCGCTACCATTTCCTCTGCTTGTGTTCCCTCTCTCGCTGTGTTTCTCTCTGTCAAATAAATAAAATCTTAAAAAAAAAAAAAAAGAAACTGTTACTGAGAAATACAAACTGAAACTATCCTCAACGTTTCAGTCACCTTCAAGTTTCAGGACAAGGTTGTCAGGGGCAAGTTCTAACAAATAACAAGCAAAAAATTAACCACCATCTCATGTAAACACATTCAAAGCATACAAAAAGATGGACAATTTTTCAGCTTACTTTCCTACTCTATCTCTCCTTGATAAGAAAACCAGCTGAGGACACTTTGAAAACAGAACACTTAAGCCAAGCTCACCCACACAGTCAAAGATCCTAAATAAATTCATAGAAGTTTCAATATAGCAGTGAATTAAATAGAAAAAAAGAGACTGAATCTAAGAAATATAACAATATAACATTAGAAAAAACCTGCCTAAAATACTACGTTAACAGACAAGACTAAAAGGCATTTGATCGTGTACTGAAGTAAAGAAAAAACTTTTGAAAAAAAAAAATTCCACGTGAATGCAGCATACCATTTAGCTAACTAACATCAGAAGGGAACTTCCATTTCCTAAAACCTATAGCAAACAAACGTAAATGTGAAACGTTAGTAGCATTCTTATTAATGTAAGGAGCAAGACATAGCAGTATGCTACCAGCTCTAACTGTTCAAAACTGGATCAGAATGCATAGCCAGAGGATAAGAATACAAAAATGAATTTAGGAATAGTAAAAAGAAATAGAAATTATTTGTTGCAAATATGATCATCATTTAGAAAATCCAAAGGAAAAGGTTACGGATTATTTAAGTAAATAAATACTTCAAAAAACTGTTGTATAGATAACTATAGTAATATGAAGAGCCTTGTCGTACAAAGCAGTAATTATTAGAATATGTGGGGTGCCTGGGTGGCTCAGTCGTTAAGCGTCTGCCTTCGGCCCAGGTCAGATCCCAGGATCCTGGGATCGAGCCCCGCATCGGGCTCTCTGCTCTGCAGGAAGCCTGCTTCTCCGGCTACCATTTCCTCTGCTTGTGTTCCCTCTCTCGCTGTGTTTCTCTATGTCAAATAAATAAAATCTTTAAAAAAAAAAATTATTAGAATATGTATATATGTATTTTAAATGAGAATCAAAACTAAAATGAATTTCACTACACTGTTCAATGTTAAATAGATCAAAACATCTGGGTCTCACAAAGTTATGCAGCTCTGCCTCTTTCCTGTAGCAAGTAGATCTTTTCGAACAGAAAGTTCCCAAAAGTCTGTTTGACTAGTGAAGACATCCTATTATCACTATGCATTTTCTCTGACATCTCAGAATCTGTCCTAGCCCCCCCCCCTACCTTGTGCTGCAGCTTCTTGATGTCACACCCTGGATGGAACATAGGCCTACTGTCTGCAAGGGTTTAAGCTGACAAATTTTCCAGAGCTTACGAAGAGGAGGTGATATTTTCCAAGGAGCCTTTAATCGATGAACCAGGAGCCAAAATGAGGACCTACATCGCGAGATTACCTTCAGTACTACTCACACTATAGCAGAGGGGGCACCACAGAGTCACGCTCTTTATCGCTCCACCTTGGGGTGGGGGGTAGGAGTAGCCGGATGTACGCACATTGACTTCCGTTTTTGGGGTGTGTGTGTGTGCGGGGGGGTGAGGTCTTGTTGCGAGAAGGGCGGAATCCGAGCAGCCAAGGGAGGGATCCAAGCTCTACCCCAGGTAAGATAAGGATACTAAATAAGGTTTGAGGGAATTCTCCTATCTTGAAAGACCTAAGATTCCGCAGTCCTTCCTTTGCTCTCAGCCCTAGAAAGTTCCAGACAGGGATCACCCGATGTAATGCTCTCTGAATTCTCGTTCTGAGAACTCGGAGAAATAATAGCAATGGACCTGGGGCGCTCGTATCAGAGAAGTCAATGAAGGACCTTGTGCGATATCAGTGGAACTTCCCCTCCCCCATAACAGAGGCGTCTCCACAGAGCCGGGCCCCTGCTGTCAGCCGTGGCAGACCCCAAGGGGTGAAGATATTTGACTCAGGAGTCTGCTTCAAGCTATCAGAGGAAGGAGTCCCAGTCTCTGCCAGGAGTTGATGAATACCCTTATTTATGTTCTGGGAGAAACAGCCTCTCTAAAACCGTGGAGGCCCTAAAGAGCCCCACCCCAGCTGTCAGCCCCTAGAGGCTCTTGGTATGGCCAAAAGACCCAGGTGCCCCCTCGCTTCACCTTTTGGTTAGTTAGGGGAAGACCGGTACATAAGAGCCTTGGTCTAAGGCTATATATACTATTCAGGTAAGCAAAGAGAGTCCTACGGGTGGCTTTGAGCGAAATTGATAACCTTAAACAAGGACTGAGGAGAATTCTTCCTTCAGGACAAAAGGGGCCCCAAGGAGTACCTCCCTTGCTATAAACCCTGGTGGATCCTCAGCAAGGTTATGAGGCTAAGATGTCTCTCTATCCTCAGTGGTCCCAGGGAGACGAGCCCAATTAGGAGATGACTCAGGCCATTCTAGAGGTCAAAGTGAGAACAGAGGCAGGGAGGGGATACAGAGTTAAGACCTTCCTCTGTGATCAGCCCTGGAAGACCTTGGGGAGATCTGCACTCTGAGTCTCCGCCCCTTCCCCCTCTCCCCCACTCCCTCCTCGTTTCCCCCACCCCCTCCTTGTTTCCCCCCCAACCCCGCCTCCACTACATATTACAGGATATCAGGTGGATGAGACTATTGGTGTGATTGTTATAGACCTTAGGTCAGCAGAAGGGGGGGATACCTGGCAGTCAAGAGTCAAAGGGAGGAGCCATGCTAAGGAACCTGAGCATTGAGCAGACCACTCATCACAGAATAGAGGTTGTTTCACAGAGCCCTCTGTGTGATACCATCCTTCAAAGGGATCCCTGGGAAAGATATGTTAAACTAAGTCCTCCCTAAGCTCTTTCTCAAACCTTTCAAAAATGTGAGTCTTGCTAGGAGGGGATAGGTCTAAGATCAGCCAAGAGAGGAGTCCTAGGCCCTGCAAGAGGCCAAGGTGAAGACTCTGAGGAGTAAGAACCCTAATTATCCCAGGTTGGGGAAGGTCCCACATAGCTCTGCCATTGGTGTCATCTCAGGGCACCCTTGGGCAGATGTGCTCAGATGTGGTTCTCCTTCAGTTCCTCCTCCAGGATGTCAGGGAGGTGAGAGCTTTGAAATGAGGGGGTCAGCATCAAATCAGTTAAGCAGAGGACCTTAGGTCCTGCAAGAAGTCAAGGTAATGGTGCTAAATGTAAATGGAAACACCCCTTACTCCACAACATGGGAGGCACCATAGAGCCTAGATTTGCCAAACCCTGAATCAGCTCCATTAGGACTCAGGTAGGGGTGGGAAGCTTCAGCCCAAGGTGAGCTCTGGTTACTTCCAGAGTCCTTAGGGTAAAGGCTAATCTAAGAAGGGAAGTCTTGTGGAATCCTAAAGCAGTGCCTTCAAGGAAACCTGGAGGGAGAGCTGTTGATAAAGCCCAAGATGGTATCTCCCTGCCAGAGGATGTCACACCATTTCATCCTTTTTCCTCCAGGTAACTGAATCATCTGTAGTCTTCACACTCGTGCCTGCTTCACACTCGTCCCTGAACAGAATCATCATGCCTCGGGGCCAGAAGAGTAAGCTTCGTGCCCGTGAAAAACGCCGCCAGGCTCGAGAAGAGCCAGGGCATCTGGTGGCTGCTCAGGCTACTGTACCAGAGGAAGAAGAGCCCTCCTCATCTCCATCTCCTCATTTCAAAGATGCTCCCCAGAGCTCACCTGCCACAGGAACGCCCAGCAATCCTCAAGTTACTGGGAGAGTCCACTCCACTAGCACTACTGCTGCAGCTGCTTCAAACACAAGATTTAATGAAGGTGCCAAAAACCAAGTGGAGGAAAAGCCAGATGCCTCACAGGCCAGGAATACCACTGAGCACTGGCACAGAGGCCCTATAGACAAGAAAGTTGCTATGTTGGTATACTACCTGCTGTACAAGTATCAAGTGAAAGAGCCCATTACCAAGGCAGATATGCTGAGAAATGTAATCCAGATTTACAAGAATCACTTCCACGAGATCCTCCGGAAAGCCTCTGAGCACTTGGAGCTGGTTTTTGGCCTTGACGTGAAGGAAGTGGATCCCAACAGGAACACCTATGTACTTGTCAACAAATTGGAATCCAGTTATGATGGGAGAGTAAGTGAGAATGGGGGTGTGCCCAAGACTGGCCTGTTGATGACTGTCCTGGGTGTGATCTTCACAAAGGGCAACTGTGCCACTGAGGAGCAAGTCTGGGAAGTGCTGAATATGATGGGGTTATATGATGGAATGAAGAATTTCATCTATGGGGAGCCCAGGAAGCTCATCACCAAAGATTGGGTGAAAGAAAAGTACCTGGAGTACCGGCAGGTAGCCAACAGTGATCCTCCACGCTATGAGTTCCTGTGGGGTCCCAGAGCCCATGCTGAGACCAGTAAGATGAAAGTCCTGGAGTTTGTGGCCAAGATCCATGATACCATCCCCAGTGCCTTCCCAGCCTGGTATGAAGAGGCTTTGAGAGATGAGGAAGAGCGAGCCCAAGCCAGAGTTGTAGCCAAGGCTTGTACCGCTGCTATGGCCAGTGCACGCTCCAAGTCCACCGCCAGCAGCTTCTCCTGCCCCAAGTGAAGTTTTAAGAAGGTTATTACTATGTGTTTGAAGAGAACAGCTAATGTTCTCACTAGTGAAAGGTCAGGGTGGGGCTGGAGACAAGAGAGTACATAACATGTTTGTGTTCCTGTTTTACCTAGTAACCTGGATATTTGTCTAAATGTTGGTTTGAGGTTTTTTGTTTTTGTTTTTTTTTTAGAGAGAGAGAGGGTGAGCATGGCAGGGAGGGGAATCTTCAGCAGGTTCCATGCCCAGCACAGAGCTTGACACAGGGCTTGATCTCACAACCCTGAGATCATGTCTGAGCCAAAATCAAGAGTCACTTAACTGACTAAGCCACCCAGGCGCCCCAATATTGTTCCTTTTAATAGAAGGCTTAACTAGCTTCAGAATCTGAGTTTGTGAATGATGTAAATTACACATTCATTGATGTTTATGAATTTTAAGAGTAAGAGTTTTACTATTTTATAGAACAAATTGGGAAATTTTCCATTTTATTGAGTTACTTGGAAGAAGATATATAGTAGTGGATTAGGCACTTCCTTGGAAATGTTAAAGAACTCAGCAGTAAATCCTGGGATCAAGAAATAGAGAGAAGTAAAAGATGATACATTTTTGCATTCCTTTATCACTATTTGGTCTGTTCTGTAAAATTAAGAGATTTATATGCTTAGATGTGCTTAGTTTATTCAAGAATGTAGAATTACATCATAATAAATTAGACCTCTTGCACACTGTCCTGTTTATTTCTTAGACATTCCTTCAGCATGTGCTCTTTGGGAGGCTTCCGGCTAGTACTGGGAATGTCAGGATAAACAAGACCCACCCACCATGCCCATAGAATTTTAGAGTGTAGAAATAGCCGTCAGGTAAGAAAGAGGATGAGATACACCCCAAGACCTATGGACAAGTGAAAAGAAGGAGAGGACATGGGAAGATCCAGATTTGAGAAGTCAAATGTAAGCGCCCCGAGGCTAGTGGGTCTGGGGCCTTGGGAAACTGCAAGTCTTTTGGTGTGAGTCAGTTTTACCTGAAGCTGAATGGTGGATCAGATGAGGCTGTGGGAGTGAGGCAAGGGCCAGACCCTCAGAAGCTGTGTCCAGAGTGAAGAGGCTACATACAGCCTGCAGTGGTAAACTGTTTCTAGCAATTACTTTAAGACCATGAATTAACCAGAGAGAAATCTTCACCTGGGACAAGAATGGAAGGTGTCCTGCATCCTTTCCCACTTTTCTTTTCCCAGTGCAGTTAAGCATGGCACACAAACTATGTTTTATGCACACCTTCTCCAAGGAGTTTCTGAGAAATAGGAGTGATACACAGCATGGGCATGCTCAGAACCCACTGTGTTAACAATCTTAGCTGTGGCCTGGAAGAGACACAGCCCACTACATTAAAGTTCATTTTATTAGGTTGTGTGTAATTTGGCAAACTCTAGGTGAGGGCTAGATTTTTAATGGAACTGAAATAAAGGAAAATAGAGGTGGTTTGGACGGAAGGACAGTTGGAGGGAGGTGGTTCTTGACACAAAGGACCCTTAAGTTCCACATAACTGGGAAAGACTCCCCCCAACATGCAATAAGTAACGTATCTTGAAAACTTGCAGAGTCAGTAATTTAGCTTTACTGGCTATGCGTCATATTGGCTGATTTGTTGTGCTGTCTCATAGAGTGCTACATATTCTCTGATACCTCTTGGATTAAAAAAGTGCAAAGCAGATTTTAGTAGAGTCTGGGGTCAAAATAGTAATAGTAATAACTGAAAATTATTATAAGACTCAATACATGCCAGACACTATGCCAAGTGCTTTCATGCATTATATACATGCCAGGAGTCCTACACAGCAGGGCATCTCTGACTCATTTCATAGAAAAACCTTACAGATCTTTGGAATTTTCCTGACTTCACCTGGCCCATACATGACAGAAGTGGGACTGGACTTCTGGTCTGAATTCATTTAGGGTTCCTCACTGTTGTAAAGGGTTCCTCACTTTATTTTCTTGAGTAAAGCAAATGTTTTGTCTCTTAATTCATTTCTACTCTCAATACTCCACAATGTCTCTCAGGCAACTGAAATGAAGGACCCTCTTGCCAATGTACTAAGCCCAGGTGTAATAAATAAAAAAGAAAATGAGAATTAAAAACAATTTCAGGATAGTCTGTAGGTTTCATTTACCTAGGCTCCTCCTGCTTCTATACTCAGAGTTCCTTGAGAGCTGACTCCACCCAGCCCTTGGGACCAGTTCCAGCACTTCCTGAATTATATCACTCTTGCCCTGGGTTTTCCCAGTGTGCCCTAATGTCAAAATCTCGACCTGACCAACTGTCCAGCTTCCTTTCATCAGGCCACACTCTGTTCCCAATGAAAGAGAAAACCCAGAACCATCTGCCTTTCCCCTAACTTGAAGCCAGACCCTTGAAGATGTCTGCTGTCTGTCCCATCCCTGACCATGGAACCCCTATGAAATAAGAAAGGTCTCCATTCACATGGTTGCTTACTTTGGCAGTAAAGTTTAGATTGCTCATCTGTTCTGGGTGCTTCTCTCTCAAAGTTTTTTCCAAGTCAGCTTTTGAGCAGTCAGATTTGGCACAAGATCTACTGATTCTTGTAAAATAAACCTGAAGTTAGGGAAGAGGTTTTAGAAAGCAGATGAAATTCTTAAGAAAGAGGAATTTAATCTGAACAATTATTTGAGACTGGCCACTGAACCCATATACTGGTAAGTGAACTTAACAGTGGTCAAGAACAAAAACCTTCCTCCTCAGTGGTAGATGAAGAAAGCCAGAAGAGATCATTATACAGCAACCACTGCAGAGGCTAGATTCCTAAAATCTCAAGTGTCCTTCCAGGAGGATGAAGTAATTTTCTACTGCTGACAAACTGCTATAAGTCAAGGTACTTAGAACAACACATGTTATTAGCTCACATTTGTGTAGGTAATATGTATGGGTGGGCTGTGCAGTTTGCTTTGTTTGGGGTTACACAAAGCCCAACTCAAGCTGTCAGTCTGGGTCCTTATTGAGAGATACTGAGAAGAATCTCATTCCACACATACATAGGTTGCTCTCAAAATCCAGTTCTAGGAGGAATTCAGTGCTTTGTGATTATAAGAACGAGGCCCTGTTTCCTTGCTGAGTGTTAGTTGGAGCTGCCATAGCTCCTCAAGGTCTCTCTTCACTTTTTGTATATGGGCCCCTGCTTCAGAAACAGCATGTTGACTTTGCCTTGTGTGGAAACTCTCCTACCCCCCACTGTGCTGCATGTCTTTTTTGCTTCCATCCAAACAAAGTCCTCTGCTTATAAGGGCTCATGTCATTAGATTGGGCCCACTCAGATAATACAGTATAATCTCCCTATTTTAAGGTCCAGTCTAAAATTTTAATTACATATGCAAAGTGCCTTTGACCATGTAACATAACATATTGACAAGTTTTAGAGATAAGGGTATGGGCATCTTTGTGGAACAATTATTCAGTCCACCTCTAAGGCAGAAAATGTCTCCCTGGCAGATATGCCAGCTTTGATAAGAAAAAAAAAAATTGGCCAGCATACACCTGATTCTTGTCTATATCTGCACCAGAGGAAAATCCTAGTTTTTCAGTGTGCTTAAAGATACCTGAAAAAGTGTTCAGTCATGTTCTTCAGGTGGTGGATAGCAAAGACTCACAAGTTAGAGGTTTTTCATGCAGCAAAAGGAAGCAGAAGATTCTTAGTGTATTGAGATTATAGAGGTTATTGGAAAAGTCACTGCAGAAAAGTGCAATAGAGTGAAAAAGGGTGACACCTACCTGCTGAGATTTTCAATGTCCTTTAGAAAACTGGTGGGATCCCATATTTGAAAACACTAGTCACATAGGGGCACTAGAAAAAGTTGTTGAATTGCAAGGAAATTTGATCTCGGAAAATTCTTCAGGAGCAAAGAGGGCTAATGTTATAACAAATTAAAATAGTTGCTCTTTTCTGAGTACCTATTATGTAACCATTAATGGAAAGGTCTACAGATGCTCAAGACACTTCATGTCTTGTTCTCTATCTTTGGTTCATATGGAGGCTACCTGCCAGGGGTTACGAAGGGTCATGTGACTATCCTTGACACTGAAGTATGAGCAGAAGCATGCCTTTCGCCTCCAGACAAAGGTATTTGAGAACTAGTGTGCCACCTCTATGCTTTTTGTTTCATTGAACAGCAAACATGCAGAGCCTGTGTTGAGATGTGGAGGATCATGATGGAAGCACCCTGGATCCCAGGGTCACCTGACAATGGAGACACCCTGCCAATGCCCATCAAATTTTATGTACAGAAAAAATAAAATTTTGTTAGATTAAGCCATTTGCAATCAGATTTTCCCCATTACATCTCATATACTTTATCTGAAAACTACACAGATACTATTTCTGTTCTCTTATTTAAATATTTTAATTACAAAGGAAATTGGACATATGTTCTTGTTGCCAAAAAATTCTAACAATAAGGAGAGATTATAAGTCTTCCTTACTATGTTCTTTCAAATTGTTTCCCTTCCTAGAGGTAACTGCGTTAAAAAAATCTTGTGTGTGGTATTTTAAGACTTCTTACATACATATGTTAGAAAAATACGCTGTGATAATTGTCTTAAGGTTTCACTTATTTGTGGAACATAAGGAATAGCATGGAGGACATTAGGAGAAGGAAGGGAAAAATGAAGGGAGGGAATCAAAGAGGTAGATGAGAGACAATGGACTCCAGGAATCAAACTAAGGGTTTTAGAGGACAGGGGGGTGGGGAGATGGTTGAGCCTGGTGATGGGTGTTAAGGAAGCCACGTATTGCATAGAGTACTGGGTGTTATACACAAACAATGACTCATGGAAAACTACATCAAAAAGTAATGATGTACTGTATGGTGACTAACATAACATAATAAGAAATTATTTTTAAAAAAAGATATCTACACCCTTTTAGTCTATTCTAACTTTTACACTAACAGTATGAACTACTTAATACAATTCTTTTTTTTTTTTTTTTAAGATTTTATTTATTTGACAGAGAGAAACACAGCGAGAGAGGGAACACAAGCAGAGGGGATGGAAGAGGGAGAAGCAGGCTTCCTGCCAAGCAGGGAGCCTGATGCGCGGGGTTCGATCCCAGGACCCTGGGATCATGACCTGAGCCGAAGGCAGACGCTTAACGACTGAGCCACTCAGGCGCCCCCTTAGTACAATTCTTAAGAAAAAATTCCATAAATCAATCATTCAGAGACATTTATATTCATTTTCATATACCCCCTTTCAATTATATTGCTATGTGAACATGTTTACTTTGTTGAAGTCACAGGATACATATAATTCTCCATTATTTCTTTGCTTACTTCTTATTTTATTTTCCATTTTTTGCCATGTTTTACCTGGTTTTCTATAATTACAGTGTTAGAAACTAGATTTATTTTATTGACTTTAAACCACAATTCATTAACCACTGCCTCAATGTTGGGTACTTATTTTGTTTCTAATCCACGCTGTTAAATGTACCAATGCAATGAATATCTTTTGCCATAAAGCTTTTTTTTTAAAAAAAGAAAAATACACTGAGTTCTAAAAATACATGTGTAACAGTGTACATATCATTTTGCCTCTTGCCTTCATCCCTGAATAAAATAAAAGCAGGATTTTGTCAAGAGAGCACAAATAGATCCACCTCACTCTGTTAATTCTAGAATTCTAAGCTGCATATGTTCCATAAGTAATTTAAATATTCCCTCTTGATGGATACACAAGTTGTTTCTCACATATTGCTGTGATCAAGAGAACTGTTATCAACATAACTGAACATCATTTTTTGGGCAAATGTGGATGTTCTATTATGGAGAGATGTAGAAAAATGTAATTAAAGTGGAAAGAATCTGATGACAGTGAATTTTTACAAAAATTGTTGATATTCTGTTCTAATGTTATACCAAATTATCTTTTCATATATTTATATATGTGAGTAAATTAAGCTCTCAATGGCATTTTATTTTATCAATCTTTTAAATTTTGGTCAAACTTTTGATCGAAAATATATTATCTCTCTGCTAATTCAATTTGTATTTCCGTACTTTCTAAACAGACTAAGCAGAAACTTAATTTAGTCATTCACCCATATAAAGTTAAGATTTCTGCAGTGATGTAAGTGCTAGAATTCCTTTGGTTGCATAATTTAAAATTCTATATCCATAAGACTTTCCCCTTTACTTTGAGAAGCCAGAATTTATCAGAATGACCCAGTGCCAGGAAATGGGTCTGGATAGGAAAGTATCAATGAGTGAAGGAATATCAGAAGGACCAGGGATGGAGGAAGTAGAGCAATTTCCAGGATCCATGAGATACATCCCATACTAAAATCAGTCCAGAGAGCCCAGGGCAGCTGGCAGTTAGGAACCCGAATGCAGGCTTCAGCAAAACAGAAAAGTTGCCAGAAGGAGAGAACGTGGAGAATCTGGTGGAGGGTACCAGACAGTTTACATGGATTGGTTAGGAAATCTCTGAATCATCACAATCAGCCCAAAGTTGTAGAGTGATATGAGTGGGTAGATTTATGGGATAAAAGGACCACAGGCATGCCCAACACCCGCCCCCACTCCCACCCCTTCACCCCATCCCCCGTCAAAAAATGCTCTCTGACCACTGTCAGAGACAGTATAACTGGCTCCCTGTGTCACCGACCAAGTAATGTTAACAATGGAATCTGGGAGAGCTACATCTCTTCACTACTCAAATCATTCCATGCATCCTTGCCAGTGACAAAAGCTATGAGTGATCTTGATGCCTGATGGAGAAGGCTATTTCTTACCCTATGTACATGGCTCTCCTGCCACTGAGATTGAAGCTATGCAAGCAGGTGGGCTTGGTTGGTGATTCAGAATTTTTAAAATAGAGCAAGTATTACCAGTGAGTGCTGGATGGGGTTGTGCAACTTCAAGGAGGGAAAATTGGAGGGGGGATTCGTGGAGGCTAATTACCCCAGTGGCCCTGAGAATAAAGGGCTGAGTGTATAAACATGCCTTGAAAAACAACCCAGGTGTTATTCCCAGCTCTGATTACCTCTTGTGGTTCCTGACTTCTTTGCACACCACAGGATAGATGTACTCTGGCTATGTTTGGTGGTCTATATTGCTACCAGATACTGACTGGAGTAGGGGGTGGGCCCACAATGCAAACATTTACAGGGTAGATGGAAAGCTACTGGAGATGGTACACTTTCTTGTTAAGCTGGGAAAGATGGTTATATGTGAAATCCAAAACTCCATTATCACCATAACCTTGATTTGATTGAACTGCAATTTTAAATACATTTAATAAAGAAGATTAAAAACAGGATTCTGAACTAATCATTCTCAAAATTGTCACACAATCTACAGAAAATTTTATATCTGCACCCTCAGGCCAGTAGAGGGAAGGGTCCCAGACCCTAATAAGTAACAGTGAAGACCCTGAGGAAGTTTTTTGGGAGTCATTCCGCCCGTAACAGAATGGACCTACACAGACCCATTCCTGATATCAGCACTTCTAAGCCCATGACTCGCTGTTAGGTTCAGGGGCTCCTTCACTTCACCCTCTGGCAACTGGGTATGGAGAGTCAGAGGGCGGGATACCTGTGGACAAAGTCTTGGCTTAAGACTGGCTGACTCAAATCAGGAGGCATTCAAGTCCCAGAACTCCCAAGAGTCAGCGAAAGACTTCCACGTGAGCTTTGCCAGAGTCATCCAACCACGTGAAACAGACTCCACCCCTCATCTCCAAAAGCCACACCCCTGCCCTCAGGATATGGGAATGACCGGAAGTGGATTCCCCCAACTTCCGTCTTTGACTTCACGGAGAGAAGTGAAAGTATTGTTCCGGCCTGTGGTGTCAGGTGAGCAGGAGCGCTCTCTCGGGAAGAGTTCCAGGCCCTGTCTGGAATTAGGGTAAAATCCCTGAATGAGAATTGAGGGCACACCCTCACCATCCCCCACGCCGTGCCTGGGGAACACGCGCGTGCACACACCGACACACCAGAAGGGGGAGGGGGGGCGCTGACAGAATCCTGGTAGGCCCTGGATAAGGATTACCTGATGTAGTGCCCTTAAATTCCCCCTTTCTGGACTGGAAGTAGATGGTATCAGACCAGGGGGTGGCACTGGGCCTTCTGGAAGTTAAGTTGAGGACCCTAAAGTCTGATGGAACCATCTACAGCAGATGAGAAAGGCTACTCGGAACGCGGGCCCCTGCTGTCATGCCTGGGAGACCCCGTGGGAGTGGCTGGATATAATACGCCCAGAATTCTGCCTCTGGTGTCTCAGGGAAGTGAAAGAATTCGTGTGAAGGGGACCGTGTAAGTTAGATGGAGAAGACTCAGGTTCTGTCAGGAGGTAAGATAAGGACTTTTGTGAGATATGAAGATACCCACTATCCAGTGAGGGAAGGTGGGCTGCACGGAGGCGGGCCCTGCCATCAGCAACGGTGGGTCTGGGGCAAGGAATATCTGATATAGTTCCGTGTAAATTCTTCCTTTGTAGATTCACAGAGGAGATGGCATTGTGCCGGGGTTTCTGGCCTCGGATCAGTGGGTAGAAGAGTCCAGGGTCTTAACATAAGTAAAGGTGTGGACCCCGAGTGAGGTCCGAGTGACCCCCCACCCCAAAAAAGATGGGTTTTCACAGAGTCCTGACACTGCTCTCATCCTAGGGAGGGCCAAGGTGAGAGTGGTAGGATGCAAAGCATCCTGAATTCCAAAATCTGGCATTTCAAAGTGAATGGCTTCATGTGAGAAGGGCTGCTTTAGGTTATCAGAGAACAACTTCTAGGTCCTGCCAGAAGGTAATGCAGAAACCATGGGTAAAGTTTGAGGAGACCCCCTACCCCAAAAGGTAAAGGGTCACACAGATTTCTGATAGGCCCTGGGCAGGAATTGTCTGAGGAAGCATCCGTTGAATTCTTCTTGTGAGAACTTACAGAGGCGAGGGCATTGGGCTTAAGCATCAGCCTCAGACCAGCAGAAAGTGAAGTTACAGATTCTAACAAGAGCAATAAGAAAGACCTTGACTAAGTTCTGAGAAAACCACTGACTTCATATCAAAGCAGGTCTGCACAGAGTGCCAACCATGCTGTAAACCCTGAAGGTACCAGGCAGATATGTCAGGCTAAGGGATCCCTAATGACCTCCTCAGTAATTTTTAAAAATGTAAGGGCCTTGTCTTAAAAAGTGGTCTCACAGCAGGAGAGGTAAGAGTATGAAGCCCTACTAGAAGATGAGGTGAGGACCTTGAGTGAGGAGTAAGGACCCTAATTACCCCAGGACGGAGAGAGTCCTTCTGAGATCTTCCCTTATTGTCATCATTGGGAAGATATGGTCATTGAAGTCTCCCTCAATTTCTCCTCTGGAATCAAAGGAAGATGAAGTATTGAAATGAGGTCAGCATGAAAGCAGTAAAGGGAACCCAGAAGTGGCCAGAAGCCAAAATGATAACCTTGAAAGTGAAATGAGAGAAACATACCCACCCCAAACAGAGGGGCCTCCATAGATCCTGGATATTCTAGGCCTTGCTGTCACCCCAAAAAGCCCTAGGCAGATCAGGCAGGTAGCAGTTTAAGATGAACTCTAGTTACTTTTACAAGGTTCTCAGGAAACAGGCTGAGAAGAGGAAATGAAGATTGTGAATTCCTTGAGCAGTGCACGTAAGAAAACCTGCAAAGGTAGTCATCAGTAAAACCAATACGGCATCCCCCTGTGAATGGGCACACACCATCTTATCCTCTTTCCTCCAGGTCACTGGTTCACCTGTCCACATCTCTGCTGCACCTGAACAGAGTCATCATGCCTCGGGGTCAGAAGAGTAAGCTCCGGGCCCGTGAGAGACGTCGCCAGGCCCAAGAAGGTTCACAAGATCTGGTAAGTGCTCAAGCTGCTGCTCAATTGCACTCCTCTTCCTCCCCTCATTTTGAGAACATTCCCTTAGTGCTCACCTGCTGAATCATTTGCAATCCCCAGGATCCTCGGACAGCCACCTTCACCGCCACTACTGCTACAGCTGTGTCATACATGAGATCAAATGAAGGCACCAACGAAGTACAGGAAAGGCCAAGATCCTCCCACAATCCAACAGCCACTGAATCCTTCCAGAGAAGCCCTCTAGGGGAGAAGGTGTTTATATTGGTGTACTACCTGCTGTATAAATATCAAACCAAAGAGCCCATTACCAAGGCAGGTATGCTTAGAAATGTAATTCAGATCTACAGGAATTACTTCCATGTGATCCTCAGAAAAGCCTCTGAGCACTTGGAGTTGGTCTTTGGCCTCGACATGAGGGAAGTGGATCCCAATAGGCACATCTATGTGCTTGTCAACAAACTGGAACCAAGCTATGATGGGAGGCTGAGTAATGAGAGTAGCGTGCCTGAGACCGGTCTGCTAATGACCATTCTGGGTGTGATCTTCACAAAGGGCAACTGTGCCACTGAGGAGCAAGTCTGGGAAGTACTGAATATGATGGGGTTATATCCTGGGAGGAAGCACTTCATCTATGGGGAGCCCAGGAAGCTCATCACCAGAGATTTGGTGAAAGAAAATTACCTAGAGTACAGGCAGGTGGTCAACAGTGATCCTCCACGCTATGAGTTCCTGTGGGGTCCCAGAGCCCATGCTGAGACCAGCAAGATGAGAGTTCTTGAGTTTTTGGCCAAGATCCATGATACTGTCCCAACTGCCTTCCCATTCTATTATGAAGAGGCTTTGAGGGATGAGGAAGAGCGAGCCCGAGCTAGAGCTGCAGCCAAAGCTCTTATTGCTGCCAGGGCCAATGCACGCTCCAGGGCCATGGCCAGTGCCTGTTCCAAGGCCATGGCTAGCAGCTCCTCCCACCTCTAGTAAAATCTGAAGATTCTTCATTTTGTTGTTAAAAAAAATCCATGTTCTCATTAGTAGAAGGTCAGGGTGGGATAGAGACAACAGCATGTATAACATGTTTATGTTCCTATTCTATATGTTAATTTTTAATTATTTTTCCTTTTGATAGATTTATTAACTTCAAAAATCCAAGTTTATTAAAGACATTTTCAAATTTGTGCTGTATATGAGATTTAAGAGTAAGAGATGATTATTTTGTAAACCAAACTGGGAAATTCCTCTTCTTCTTTACTGATTTGGAATATGGTAACATGTCAGTGGATTAGGTATTTCCTTGGAAATGTAAAAGAATTCAGCAGTAAAATACTTGGGGTCAAGAAATAGAGAAAAAAAGTAAAAGATGACCAAATATTGCATTTTCTTTTCACTTTTAGTTTGTTTAAAACTAAATGATATTGCTTGTATACATATACATATAGATTATTTAAGATTGTAGGATTAATTATAGCATAATAAATTAGACCTCTTGCACACTGTCCTGTTTATTTCTTAGACATTCCTTCAGCATGTGCTCTTTGGGAGGCTTCCGGCTAGTACTGGGAATGTCAGGATAAACAAGACCCACCCACCATGCCCATAGAATTTTAGAGTGTAGAAATAGCCGTCAGGTAAGAAAGAGGATGAGATACACCCCAAGACCTATGGACAAGTGAAAAGAAGGAGAGGACATGGGAAGATCCAGATTTGAGAAGTCAAATGTAAGCGCCCCGAGGCTAGTGGGTCTGGGGCCTTGGGAAACTGCAAGTCTTTTGGTGTGAGTCAGTTTTACCTGAAGCTGAATGGTGGATCAGATGAGGCTGTGGGAGTGAGGCAAGGGCCAGACCCTCAGAAGCTGTGTCCAGAGTTAAGAGGCTAAAACCTGCAATGAGGGTGCCTGGGTGGCTCAGTCAGTTAAGTGACTGGCTTTGCAGCTCAGGTCATGATCCCAGGACCCTGGTATCAAGCCCCATATCAGGTTCCGTGCTCAGGAGGAAGCTTGCTTCTCCCTCTCCCTCTGCTCTGCTCCACTCCACTCATGCTCTCTCTCCCTCACTCTCTCTCTCAAATAAATAAAATATTAAAAAAAAAAATTAAGCCTGGGATGGAAAACTATTTCTAGCAATTACTTTTAAGACCATGAATTAGCCAGAAATGGGGCAGAAACGAAAGGTACCCTGTGCTCTTGTCTTAGTATAGGTGAACACAGTGCACAAAGTAGATATTTTACATACATTGTTTGCAGGGAGTTTCTGAGAAATAAGGGTAATTAATAATGCCTTAACCTGTGATGCTCAGAAGCCATTTTGCTGGCAATCTTTGATCTCTTAATAGGGTATTTATTTGTTTATTTTTAAGATTTTATTTATTTGACAGAGAGAGAGAGAGAGAAAGATCACAAGTAGGCAGAGAGGCAGGCAGAGAGAGAGGGGGAAGCAGGCTCCCCGCTGAGCAGAGAGCCCGATGCGGGGCTTGATCTCAGGACCCGAGATCATGACCTGAGCCAAAGGCAAGAGGCTTTAACCCACTGTGCCACCCAGGCACCCCTTAATAGGGTATTTAAATTAGTTTATCTTGAGTATAAATTGGTAAACTCAAAGCAAGAGATAGATGTTTTGATGGGAGTGAACCAGGTAGTCCTTGACACATTTTCTATGAACATTCTACGCATCCAGCTGGGGAAGATTTTCCCAACTCACAATAAAAATCCTCAAATGTTCCTTAGCAGGTAACATACTTTTACTTGGTAATAAGTATTTTGGCTGATTTGGTATGCTATGTACTAGAGCTTTGTATTGCTATGTATATTCTCTGACATCTCTAGGATAAAAATATATTTTAAAATTCCAAGTTAGGAGGTTGGTAGCATTTGATGTCAGAATTTTAATAGTAATAACTGGTAATTATCAAAGATCCAAAAAAGCCATTCACTGTACCAGGTGCCTTACATAAATTACTTACATTCCCACAGTTTGACCTCACAAGGTATCACTGAGCCAGAGAGCAAGCTGACTACATCAAGCCCATTTTGCAGATGAGAAACCTGAGGCACACATATCTCTGAAATTTTCATGATTTCACATGTTTCAGAAAAGACAACCCTGAGAATAAAGCCCTGGTCTGATTCCTCTGGAGCCCACGCTGTTGCACTCCTCACAGTCTGAGGCCAACCTTCTGTCTCTTAATCACTCTCTCTTCCCAACTATTCCATGATGGCTCTCAGGCAATGAAAGAAGGACCCCGTGGCCGACGTACTAAAAGCAGGTCTAAAGAAGGAAGGTGCAAATGAAAATGCACAATTTGGGGATTGTTCATGGGGGTCATTTTCCTAGGATCCTCCTGCCCCTCGCCCCAGGGGCCCTTGAAAGCAGGCTCTGGTCTGGCCTCAGCACTTGTGTCAAGTCCTCAGTCCCGGCACTTTCCTGCATGACAGCTCTCTCCGCTGGGGCTTCCCCACTGGGCCTTCGTGTCCAACTAGGACCTGACCTGCTGACCAGCTCTCCTCTGGGTCCTCTGGAGGCTGCACCTGCTCCTGGTGGAACAGACAGCCACTATCCCTCACCCTCCCCTGACTCAGAGCATCCCAACTCCCTGCAGCTCCCATCTCTCCCCCTGGCTCCTCCTCTGACAGCAATTGTCCTTCCCTATAATTCTGACAGTGAAGTTTGGACACCTTCTAACCCCCACCCCCCACCCTGGATACCTCCACCACATTCACAGAAGTCTGTTCTTTTTTTTTTTTTAAACCAAATCTGCTGATAGGTAGACTCTCATTTGTCACAGAATATAGTGGCTCTAATATCCTGAAGCAAAAATATATTCATGAAGTTAGAGAGGTTATAGGAAGAAGATAAAAATATAAATAAAGGGGGTGCCTGGGTGGTTCAGTGGGTTAAAGTCTCTGCCTTCAGCTCAGGTCATGATCTCAGAGTCCTGGGATCGAGCCCCACATCGGGCTCTCTGCTCAGCAGGGAGCCTGCTTCCTCCTCTCTCTCTGCCTGCCTCTCTGCCTATTTGAGATCTCCCTCTCTCTGTCAAATAAATAAATAAAATCTTTAAAAATATATATATAAATAAAGGAGAGTTAAAGCTGATGGATTATTTGAGACTGGCCACTGAATCCACACACTGAAGGGTGAGCTTCACTGAGTGGTCAAAAACCAAAGCCTTCCTTCTACATGGTAGATAAGGAAGGATGGGAAATCCCTGTGTAGCAACCATTGGCAGACAATGGATTCTAACCGACCCTGTAGTTTTTCAGGAAGTTATGGTAGTTTTCTATGGCTGCTGTAACAAATCACCATAAATTTTCTGGTTTACAACAGCACATGTTTATTATCTCAGTAGGTATTATCTACATTTCTGAATGTGTGAAGGCTGGGATGTCTTTGCTAGATTCTGTGCTTGGATTTTTGCAGCCCAGAGTCAAGCTTTCAGCTGGTAGGCCTCTCATCATGAGTTCTGGGAGCATCTCCTTCCAAGATCATACATGTTGTTGGCAGGTACAGTTCTTTGTGGTAATAATACTGAGGTCCTGTTGTTTTGTTTTGTTTTGTTTTGTTTTGTTTTTTCTGTCAGCTGGAGCTGACAGTTTCTCTAGGCCTCTCTCTAGTCCCAACCCCATCTACTTTGAGTCAGCAATAAAGGATTGCATCATTCTCACCTTTGGAATTTCTCTGTTCCCCCTCCTACCTCCGCCAGCTCTGCTGCATTTCTCTTCTGTATCCAGCCAGAGAAAGTTCTCTACTTATAAGGGTTCCTGTCATTAAATTGGGCCCACTCAGATAATGCAGTGTAATCTCCTTATTTTAAAGTCATTTTCTTTTTTTTTTTAAAGATTTTATTTATTTATTTATTTGACACAGAGAGAGAGATCACAAGTAGGCAGAGAGGCAGGCAGAGAGAGAGGAGGAAGCAGGCTCCCTGCTGAGCAGAGAGCCCGATGCGGGGCTCCATCCCAGGACTCTGAGATCATGACCCGAGCCGAAGGCAGGGGCTCAACCCACTGAGCCACCCAGGTGCCCCTAAAGTCGTTTTCATAACCTCACTACATCTGCAAAGTGTAAAAGAAATTCACAGGTTTCAGAGATAAGGGTATGGGTATCTTTGTGGAACAATTACATAGTCTACCACCAAGGTGGGAAATGTCTCCCTGGGAGACATACTACCTTTGATAAGAAGAGAAAAACCAACTGGTGGTCATTTTCCTGACTTTTGTCTGTATGTGCTGCAGGGAAAAATCCTGGTTTTCAGTGTGCCCAAAGACACCTGTACAAGTGTTCAGTCATGTTGATCAAGCGGTGTAGAGCAGAAACTCAAAAGTTGTGATTTGACCATGCAGCAAAAGGAAGAATAAAATTCTCAGTGTATTGGGTCTATAGAGGTTATTGAAAAGGTCAGGGCAGGAAGGTGCTATAGAGTGAAGGATCCCTCCCTGCTGAGATTTCCAGTGTCCTTTAGAAAAACGGTGTGATCCTGTATTTGAACAACTGTCACATAGTAGGCACTTAGATTTGGAGTGTTGCAAGGCAGTTTTGGCCTTCTTGGAATGACCTACTCTGTAACTGTTTATAGAGAGACTGTAAGTGTTCTTCCACCTCGTGTCTTTCTCCCCTCCCCGGGCTCATGGGATACACTATATTGTCAAACGCACTTGTATCAGAAAAGGTTTTGTGACTACCCTTGCCACTGAAATATGAACAGAAACAATGGTTATCATCTGTAGACCAAGGCATTTGGGAGTCAGTATGGCACTTCTATGCTTTCTGTCTCATACAGCAGAATCAAGGAGATCCTGTGTTGAGATGTTGATCCACATTGTGTAAGCAGACTCTATCTCTGGGTCACCAGACAGGAAAGATCCTGCCAACCCATCAAGCCTTATGTGTATGAGAAGTAAACCTTTGTAGTATTAAGTAATTCAGATTTCAAGCTTCTTCCATTACATTAGATAGTAGTTACTTCATCTGAATAACACGCAGCTACTTTTTCTATTGTTAGCCTTTCTTAAATATACTAACTACAAAATAGTGCACATATTCTTGATGCTAAAGAAATTCTGAAAATATGGATAAATCAGAAAGCCCTTTCATTACTTCATCTTCAAAAATTCAGCACTCCCCAGAGGTAACCACAACTTTAAAATGTTGTATATATTATTTTAAAATATAGTCTGGGTTTTTTCTTTCATAGATGTACTAGAAAAATACAGTTTGAGGATATTTTAATGTACTTGCATAATGGTGCACATATTGTTTTGTCTCTTACCCATGTTCCTAATAAAATGAGTGCAGGATCTTTCTGTGAGAGCACATATAGATCCACCTGACTCTTAATTAGTCCCCAAAATTCTAATGTGCAGATGTACCACAATTAATTTAATCAGTCTCCTCCTGATGGACACATAAGTTGTTTTCCATTTGTTGCTATAACTAATAAAACTGGTATCAACATTATTAAATATAAAATATTGGGCAAATGTGGATGTTTTCTTATAGGAAAGAGAGAAGTGAAGATTGGGTTAAAGTGGAAGTAGTATGATGACTGCAAATTTTTATGAGTATTGTTAATATTCTGTTTCAAATAATGCTGTACCATTTTATATTCTCACATATTAATGTACGTAAATATCCTAAACTCTCACAAGCATTCTAATCAATTTTATTTTATTTTATTATTATTTTTTTAAAGATTTTATTTATTTGACAGAGAGAAACACAGCGAGAGAGGGAACACAAGCAGAGGGAATGGCAGTGGGAGAAGCAGGCTCCCTGTTGCACAGAGAGCCCGATGCGGGGCTCGATCCCAGGACCCTGGGATCATGACCTGAGCCGAAGGCAGATACTTAATGACTGAGCCACCCAGGCGCCCCTCTAATCAATTTTAAATGCTGATCAGTCTTTTGTGTCAAAATAAATTCTCACCATTATTTTATTTGGAATTTCCATGTTTTCTAATTATGTACTTCAAAAAATAATTCTTTAGTAATTAATTCCCCATCCACAGCAAGCACAATTTTTTGCAAGGTATCTTGAATACTGGGAGGATATCTGTGTGTAAGTGTTTTAAAATTCTGTCAATAAGATTTTTTCCATTTACTATAAGAAGCAAGGATTTGGTCAGAATGACTAGATCTCAGAAAATAGTCTAGACAGGATGCCGTCAGCTAGTGAGGAATATAAGGAGGTAAAGAAGGGTAAAGAAATTTCTAGAGCCCATGAGAGAGACCACATACTAAACAAAACCCGGATATCCCAGGGCAGGCTAGCAGTCTGGATTATGAATTTATAGCTCAGTGTATAATGGTAAGGGGACCAGAAGGAGAAAGCATGTGGAATCTTGGAGGGTCCTGGACAACTTCCAGGAAAAAGCTTGGAATATCTATGTATCATTTTTACCAGCTTAAAGTTGCACAGCAATCTGAGTGGGCGGATCTTTTGGATTAAAGAACCAGAGGCATACCTGATACCCCTCCATGTCAGGCAGAATATAGCTAGCTCCCATGCATCACCCAGTGATAATATTAATGAATTAAATTTTGGGAAGCCTATATCTCTTCACTACTTTCATGGCTCTGTGCAACTTAGATTGCCTCCCTTGTTTCCTGCACAACAAGAATGTCCCATGGCTCTGTCTACTGGTTTATGTTGCCACCATATAGTTTCTGGGGGTACAGGGCTGAACCCAGGGGTGTAAACGTTTTATTGAAGGGTTGGAGAGAATCACTGTAAATAGTGCAGGTCCTTGTTAAATTGACTGGAGCTGATGGTGCTATGTAGTGCTTAAAGTTCTTTATTATCATAACAACTCTGGCTTGACTGAATTAAAAAAAAATAAAATTCTGTATCAACTATTTTCAGTATTTTCATTTTTTTTCTTAAGATTTTATTTATTTATTTGACAGAGAGAGATCACAAGTAGGCAGAGAGGCAGGCAGAGGGAGAGGGGGAAGCAGGCTCCCTGCTGAGCAGAGAGCCTGACGTAGGGCTCGATCCCAGAACCCTGAGATCATGACCTGAGCCGAAGGCAGAGGCTTTTTTTTTTTTATAGAACTGATGAGTTTAATACATTTTCCAGATATAAGCTAAATATACTAAAGTAATATCACCAAGTAATAACTAGCTAGAAAATACAAAGGAAAAAAAGATTCCATTCAAAATAACAAGGAAAAACTGCATCATTTATAATGTAATTTGATGAGAGTTATGTTTAATCTTTATGAAGACAACCATTACATTTAATTAGGGGATTTAAATTATGATTATTTTTTTAATTTATTAACATATAATGTATTATTTGCCCCAGGGTACATGTCTGTGAATCGTCAGGCTTACACTTTCACAGCATTTACCATAGCACATACCCTGCCCAATGTCCACAACCCAGCCACCCTATCCCTACCCCCTCACCTACCAGCCATCCTTAGTTTGTTTTGTGAGTTTAGGAGTCTCTTATGGTTTGTCTCCTTCCCCATCCCATTTGTTTCATTTCTCTCCCCCACCCCCCAATGACCCCCTGCCCTGCCTCTCAAATTCTTCATATCAGAGAGATCATGTGATAATTGTCTTTCTCTGACTGACTTATTTTGCTTAGCATAATACTCTCCAGTTCCATCCATGTCGTTGCAAATGGCAAGATTTCATTTCTCTTGATGGCTGCATAGTATTCCATCCTATATATATACCACATCTTCTTTATCCATTCATCTGTTGATGGACATCTAGGGTCTTTCCATAGTTTGGCTATTGTGGACATTGCTGCTATAAACATTCGGGTGCACTTGCCCCTTCG
>CM053612.1:83453771-83477070 GCA_028646535.1 Procyon lotor | reverse complement strand
CCTTTGCTGTGCAAAAGCTTTTGATCTTGATGAAGTCCCAATAGTTCATTTTTGCCCTTGCTTCCCTTGCCTTTGGAGACGTTTCTAGGAAGAAGTTATTGTGGCTGAGGTTGAAGAGATTGCTGCCTGTGTTCTCCTCCAGGATTTTGATGGGGTTCTGTCTCACATTGAGGTCTTTGATCCATTTTGAGGAAGGCAGAGGCTTTAACCCACTGAGCCACCCAGGTGCCCCAACATTTTCACTTCTGTAGTAAATATTATTACCTTTCAATGAAAGATGATGTTATTGGACCAGAGTATCAATCTTAGGCCGGCAGAGAGAAGGATCCCAGGCCCGAACAGAAGTAAAGGTGAGAAGCAGGAGGAAAGTCTGGAGGAAATGCCCACCAGAGAACAGACTGTCCTACACAGAGCCTTGCCCCTGTTGTCTGCCTTGGGAACACTGGTTATAGTTGCTAAGCACAGGCAGTGCTTCAGTACACCCTCCTGAGACTGGGGCCGGGGAAGGACATATAGGGAGGGATGTGGGGATTTTCTTTTTCTAAGGCTAGCCAAGTTGGTTCAGCAGAAAAGAGAGTCCCAGGTCTGTCTAGGAGTCAAGTTTAGAAATCTGAGTGAGGACTGAGGATACCTTCTCCTGCAAAATAGAGGGACCAGCTTAGAGCCCCACCCCTGCTGTCAGTCCTGACAGGCCCTATGCAGAGGTCTCAGGAATTGGCTTCCCTTTACCTCTGCCTCTGCTGTCTCAGAGTAGTGATGGCTTTGTTATGAGTGCGGAGGAGTCAGGTTAGCAGATGGAGGAGGAGCCCAGGCCCTGCCAGGAGGTAAGGTAAAGACTTTGAGTGATGTTTGTGGGGACCACCCACCACATATTTGAAGGATATCTCACAGATTACCAACTCTGCTTCCAGCCCTGGTAGACCCAGGTACATACAACCTGATTTAGTACCTCTAAATTCTCCCTGTGTGTTTCTGGCTGCTGAGAGTTTTAGACCAGGGTATTGACCGCAGGCCAGGAGAAGGAAGAGGCCCAGGCCCTAAGAGAAGTAAACACAAGAACTCTAAAGAAACCACCCACAGAACATAGGAATCTCCACAGAGTCCCACTCCTGCTGTCAGTACTTGTAGGCTCCAGGAAGGGAGGCTGAATGAGACTCGGACATCGGTGGACATTAGGTAAGTATACCACAAGTTGCCATATTCATGTTTGTTTAAAATCATTTATTATTGTAACACTGAAAAAATTAAATTAAATTTAAAAATAAAATAAAATCAGAGGGGGAGATGAACCATGAGAGACTGTGGACTATGAGCAACAAACTGAGGGTTTTGGAGGGGAGGGAGGTGGGAGTTGCGTGAGCCTGGTGGTGGGTATTGAGGAGGGCACGTACTGCATGGAACACTGGGTGTAGTGGAAAACAATAAATCTTGTAACACTGAAAAATAAACAAACAAACAAATAAATAAAATTAAAATAAAATAAAATAAAATCATTTATTTTTAAATAAACTTATAAATTAAAAGTTTTATATTTATAGAAAAATTGCAAAGATAGTACAGAGTTCCTTTATACCTAGCACTCACTCTCTTCTATTGCTAATAGCTTATTTTAATATGATACATTTGTCACAACTAATGAACCAATATCTAGACATTATTAACTAAAGTCTATACTTCATTCAGGTTTCCTTTATTTTTTACCTAATCTCTTTTTTCTGGCCCAGTATCCCATCCATGATATCACATTGTATTTAGTCATCATCTCTCCTAGGCTCCTTTAGGCGGTGACAGATTGTCACTTTCCTTATTTTTTATGACCTTGACAGTTTGGGGAAGGTATTTTGTACTGTGCCTCAACTGGAATGTGTTTGATGTTTTTCTCTAGACTGGCACTACAGCTTCTTGGAAGGAAGGTCTCAGGAGTAAGGTACTATTTTCATCACATTCTGTCGAGGGCACATACCATAAACATAACTTAACTGATGATATCACCTTGATCAGCTACCCAGGTAGTATATGTCAAGTTTCTCTACTGTAAAGGTACTCTTTCCCCTTCCTTTCAATACAGTACTCTTTGGGAAAAAAAAAAAAAAAGCACGGTGCTCAGCCTACACTCAAAGAATGGGGAGTTGCCATCTCCTTGAGGGTAGAGGGTAGCTACATAAATTATTTGGAATTATCCTATACATACAATTTATCTGTTATCCCAGATTTATTTATTCATTAAGTTACCTATTTATAGAAGCATAGATTCATGGATATTTATTTTATACTTAGGTCAGAAGCTAGTATTATGTTATTTTCCTGCTCAAATTATTCCATTACTACTAGAATTTTATTGTTTTTAAGCCTTCTTAGAAGATAGAGCTTGGAAAATGTCTGTATACTAGCCCATGTATGCATATATATTTATGATTATTTCTGTATTTGTCCATCTGTACCTATATTAAGCTAAACATGAGTTATACTGATGTCTCCAAGCTCTAATCTAGTATCACACAATTCATTCTAGGCTCCCCCTTTGCTTACCTCTGTGAAAAAATTGGCTCCAACTATCCACCATTCATATACTTATTTATTCAATCCCAGTATACAGGTTTATTGATTTCAGATTCTTAACCCATACCCTTTTGAGAAACAACTCTACTAACTGGAATATAGTATCTGTATACAGTTATTTTTTCTTTGTCATACACCATCCACTCATTTTCAAAGTTACTTATATCAGCACCTCTCTTTCCCCATCCTCTTCGTTGATATTACTTCACACACTTGTAATACCACTAGAATTATTTGGTCACAGTCTGCATTCTCTCCTGTGATACCTAGATCTCTGAACTGATTTTTATTTGCATATAATAAGATTCAGTCTTTGTGCTCTAATATTCTATGAGATTTGAAAAATGCATAGATCACACATCCATCATTAGAATATCATACAAGATAGTTTCACCATCCTAAAAAATCCCCTGTGTTTCAATTTTTCAACCACTCCCCCCACCCCCGCAAAGAAAACACAGGAACTACTGATCTGTTTTTTGTCTCTTTAGTTGTATCTTTTCCATAATGTCATATAAATGGAATCAAACATTATGTAACATTTGTGGACTGGCTTCTTTTGCTTAGCAATATGCATTTAAGATCCATCCATGTTATCTCATTAATTGATAATTTATTACTTTTTATTGCTGAATAGTATTCTATTGTGTGTATATACCACAGATTATTTATTTACTCATCTATCAAAGACAGGTTGATTTTTGGTGATTATGAATAATGCTGTTGTAAGCATTTATGTGCATGTTGAGATGTTTTTAAGTCAGTTGGAGAAACATCTAGGAGGGCAATTTCTGGATCATATAATAAAACTATATTTACCTTTTTAAAATAGATTTGTTTGCTTATTTTAGAGAAAGAGAGAGGGTGCATGTGCACATGAGCAGGAGGGGCAGAAGGGAGAGAGAATCTCAAGCAGAGTCCACGCTAAGCACAGGAACCCAATCTGGTGCTTGATTTCAGAACCTCGAGTTGACGACCTGAGTGGAAACCAAGAGTCTGACACTTAACTGACTGTGCCACCCAGGAGCCCCAAGACTATGTTTATCTTTATAAAAAACTGCTAAACTGTTTCCAAAATGACTGCAATATTTTCCATTTTTTATAAAGATTTTATTTATTTAATTGACAGAGAGAGAGTCAGCGAGAGAGGGAATACAACCAGGGGCAGTAGGAGAGAGAGAGGCAGGCTTCCTGCAGAGCAGGGAGCCTGATGCAGGACTCTGTCCCAGGACCCCAGGATCATGACCTGAGCCGAACACAGATGCTTATAGACTGAGCCGCCCAGCCACCCCCCATTTTCCATTTTCAACATCAACATGTGAGAGATCCAATTGCATCCTTGCTAGTAATTGATGTTTGAGCCTTTCTAATAGGTGTGTACTTGTAATGGATTCCTATTTTACCTTGCATTTCCTTATATTAAATTATGTTGTGCATCCTTTCATATGCTTGTTTGCCATCTCTATATCTCTATATCTTCTTTGATATATTTTTGTTCAGATCTTTTCCCTACTTTAGAAATAGCGTTGTGTAATATTTTCCTAGGGCAACTGTAATAAACACAAACTGGGTGGCTTGAAGAGAAAAGACATTTATTTCCTCATGGTTATGGAGGGCAGAGTCTGAAATCAAACTGTCAGAAGAATTGGTTCCTCCTAAAGGCTATGAGGGAGAATATATTCGATGCCTTTCTCTTACCTCCCAGTAGCTATCCAGCAATTCTTGGTGTTCCTTGGGTTGTAAATGCACAGCTTCAATCTCTGCCTCCACACCTGTCTTCACGTGGCCTTCGTCTGTGGTATTGTTTCAGTTCTCCCTGAGAAAGATAAAGGCAGGATGATTATATATTGAGATCCTAAACTTAATTACATTTGGAAAGACTTTTTCCAAATAATATCTAATTCACAGGTTTCAGAGACTAGGAAATGGACATATCTTTTTAGAAACACCATTCACTACTGGTTGCTTGCCTTATTATTGTTGAGTTTGAGTTGTTTTTTTTTTTTTAAGATTTTATTTATTTATTTGACAGAGAGAGAGAGAGAGATCACAAGTAGGGAGAGAGGCAGGCAGAGAGAGAGGGGGAAGCAGGTTCTCTGTCGAGCAGAGAGCCCAATGCGGGGCTCGATCCCAGGACCCTGAGATCATTACGTGAGCCAAAGGTAGAGGTTTTAACCCACTGAGCCACCCAGGCACCCCAAGTTTAAGAGTTCTTTGTAAACAAATCATTTATTAGATATGTGATATATAAATATTCACAGCTTATTTTTTCATTCTTTGTTTTTCACAGAGCAAAACTTTCTAATAAAGTCTAATCTATCATTTTCCTTTTAATTGATTGTGCTTTGGGCACTGTGTCTAAAACTCATTATCACACCCAAAGTCACAGATTTTCATCTAGAAAGTTGCATGTGTTTTCATCTAGAAGTTGTATAGTTTTGCATTTTACATTTAGATCTATAATCTATTTTAAGCTAGATTTTATGTAAGGTGTGATGTTTGTGTCTTAGTATCTAAGTTCATTTTTTCCCATATAGAGGTCCAATTGTTCTAGCATAATTTGGCGAAAAATATATTATTCTCTTTCACTTATATGCTTTTGTATCTTTGTCAAAAGTTAGTCGATTATACTTGTGTGGGTCTATTTTGAGGCTCTCAAAATGATCTATTTGTCGGGGCGCCTGGGTGGCTCAGTCATTAAGCGTCTGCCTTCGGCTCAGGTCATGATCCCAGGGTCCTGGGATCCAGCCCCGCATCGGGCTCCCTGCTCTGCAGGGGGCCTGCTTCTCCCGCTTCCATCCCCTCTGCTTGTGTTTCCTCTCTCTCTGTGTTTCTCTCTGTCAAATAAATAAAATCTTTAAAAAAAAGATCTATTTTTCTATTTTTTCACCAACACTGTATTGTCTTGATTACTATAACTTTATATTGAGCCTTGAAATAGGGTAGTGTGAATCTTCAAACTTCGTTCTTCTTTTTCAATATTGTGTTAGCTATTCTAGGACCTTTGCCACTCCATATAAATGTTAGAGTCAATTTGTTGATATCCACAAAAAGTTGTTGAGAAAAAAAGTTACTGAGATTTTGATTGGGATTGCATTAAATCTATAGCCCAAATTGGAAATAATTGACATCTTAATAATAGTGAATCTACCAATTCATGAAAGGGAATAATTTCTCCATTTATTTAGATCCTGTTTGATAAGTGCTTTATAGTTTTCTGCAAATGGATCTGGCATATATTTTCTTAGAATTATCTAAGCATCTCATTTTTTAAATTTTTATTTTATTTTTTCTGTGTTCCCAAACTGTGGAAAGAGCCAAGATGCCCTTCAACAGATGAATGGATAAAGAAGATATGGTCCATATATACATGGAATATTACGCCTCCATCAGAAAGGATGAATACCCAACTTTTGTTTCAACATGGATGGGACTGGAGAAGATTATGCTGAGTGAAATAAGTAAAGCAGAGAAAGTCAATTATCATATGGTTTCACTTACTTGTGGAGCATAAGCATTTCATTTTTTGTGCTACTCTAATTGTTTTGCCTTTAAAATTTTTAAATTCAGTTGTTTGTAGCTGGTATATAGTAAAGCAATTATACTTGGGTATTAGTTCCAAGAGGTCTTCTTTGTAGATTTTTTTGAGATTTTTTTTTATTATGTTATGTTAGTCACCATACAGTAGTACATCATTAGTTTTTGATGTAGTGTTCCATGATTCATTATTTGTGTGTAACACTCAGTGCTCATTACAACACATGCCCTTCTTTTTTTTTTTTTTTAAAGATTTTATTTATTTATTTCACAGAGAGAGGGAGATCACAAGTAGGCAGAGAGGCAGGCGGAGAGAGAGGAGGAAGCAGGCTCCCTGTCGAGCAGAGAGCCCGATGCGGGGCTCGATCCCAGGACGCTGGGATCATGACCCGAGCCGAAGGCAGAGGCTTTAATCCTCTGAGCCACCCAGGCGCTCCAACACATGCCCTTCTTAATACCCATCACCGGCCTACCCCATCCTCCCAACCTCTCCCCTCTGAAACCCTCAGATTGTTTCCCAGAGTCCATAGTCTCTCATGATTCGTCTCCCCCTTTTTTCCCCCCCATTCAGTTTTCTCTTCCTTCCCCTAAGTCCTCTGTGCTGTTCCTTTGACATAGAGAATCATTTCCTCTGCAAAAAATAAAATTTTTATTTTATTTATTTGTTAATGCTTGCCTTGTGCTAAATATACTTGCATTATGATACTGAATAGGATTAATGAGACATTCTTGTTTCATTTCCAATATTAGGGTGAAAGAATTCACTCTCTGATCATTGGGTACAATGTTAGCTATAGGTTTTCTATATATCCTTTATCTAAGGAAGTTCCCTTCTAATTCTAGTTTTATTTTTTTTATTTTTTTAACGATTTTATTTATTTATTTGACAGAGAGAGATCACAAGTAGGCAGAGAGGCAGGCAGAGAGAGGGGGAAGCAGGCTCCCTGCCGAGCAGAGAGCCCGATGTGGGGTTCGATCCCAGGACCCTGAGATCATGACCTGAGCCGAAGGCAGAGGCTTTAACCCACTGAGCCACTCAGGCACCCCCTAATCCTAGTTTTTAAAGGTACTTTTTTTTTTATAATTAATGGGCATTAAAACTTTCAAATTGTTTTTCTACATCTACTAATATGATTGCATTTATTATCTTTTTTCCCCCAAAATAGACTAACTGAAATAGACTAACTGATTTACAAATACTGAATTTGGCTTAAAGTTTGGAAATGAGCCCCACTTGATAATGATGTATTATTCTTTTTACGTACTGCTGGCTTCTATTTGCTATTATTCTGTTAAGACTTTTTCCCTGTCAACGTTCATGAAAAATGTTTGTCTGTAGTTTTCTAGTAATGTATTTAGCTGGGTTTGGGCTTAGAATGATGTTAGCCTCATAAAATGAACTGGGAAGACTTCTTTCTCTCTTTTGTTTTCTGAAAAAGATTACAGATTATTTGTATTATTTTACCCTTAAATGTTTGATGTAATTCATCAATGAAACATTTCGGCCTAGTGAATCATTTTTTTTAAGGTTTTAAACTATTAATTGAATTTATTTAATAGATACCAGGCTCTTCAGATTATCTGTTTCAACTTAAATAAGTTTAGGTAGTTTGAGACATTCAAGGAATGACCCATTTCATCTGTTCTCAAATTTGTACAGAGTAGTTCAGGGGCGCCTGGATGGCTCAGTGGGTTAAGCCTCTGACTTCGGCTCAGGTCACCATTTCAGTGGCCTGGGATCCAGCCTGCATAGGGCTCCATGCTTAGCGGCGGGTTTGCTCCTCCCTCTACCTGCTCCCCACCCCATTCATGCATGTAGTCTCTTGCTCTTGCTCCCAAATAAATAACATATTAAAAAAAAGAGTTTTTCATACTATTTCATTTTTATCCTTTCAATGTCTCTGGAATCAGTCGTAGTGACCCGAATTTCATTGATTCACTGATATTGGTAGTTTATATCTTCTCTTTTTTCTTTCTTGGTTATTCTGGCTGGAGACTTCCAATTTCACTGATGTCATTGAGGATTGTATTGACCTATTTTAAATATCATTTATTTATGGTCTATTTGTTAAATTATTTCCTTTCTTCTGCTCATTTTAGGTTTAATTTTCTCTTCTTTCTCTAGTTTCCTGAGGGGGAAACTTAAGTTATTTATTTTACATCTTTCTCTTTTTTTTTCCCTAATATATGCATTTAATTCTCTATATTTCTCTCTAAGCCCTCGTTTAGTAGCAATTTACAGATTTTGGTAATTTGTATTGCCATTTATTTCAAAATATTTTTAAATTTCTTTTGAGATTTATTTGACTCATGGGTTATCTAGAAGTGTGTTGTTTAAATTTGCAAATATTTGGGAACTTTCCACCTATCTTTCTGTTATTGATTTCTAATGTAATTCTGTCATCACCTGAGAACATACTTTGATTTATGTTTTTTTTAATTTGTTAAGGTTTGTTTAGTAGTGTTTTATGGATGAATGTATGGATGAAAATGTGGTCTATTTTGGTGAATGTCACATGTGCAGTTAAGAAGAATGTGTTTTCTGCTACTGTCAGATGAAGTAATTTATGATGTGAATTAGGTCAAGTTGATTGTTAGTATTGCTCATGTCATCTATACCTTTACCAATTTTCTGACTGCTTCATCTACCAATTACTGCCAGAGGAACAGTGATGTCTGCCAACTGTGACTACTTATTTCTCCTTTCAGTTTAATCAGCTTTTGCCTCATATATTGTGATGCTCTTTTGTTAGGTGCATACATATTTAGGATTGTAATGCCTTCTTGGACCTCTGATCTTTCTATCATTACATAATGTATCTCCCCATCCCCAATACTATTCCTTATTTTGAAATCTGCTTTGGCTGAAATTTGTATAGCTACTTAAGCATTTTTTGACTAGCATTACCATGGTAGATTTGTCTCCATCCTTTACTGATCTACTCTGAAATGAATTTTATTAAATTCAAAGGCAACATTTCTATATGAGATATAAGAAACTAAAATAAAGTTATACAAGATGTCTCATGAGACTAACTAGGGATGAGACCTGCTCAAAATCAGACCAGACATTAGTTCATACCACTGCCCTCATGAATGTATTTCTATTTAATAGAATCATACATTAACAGTAGCAACACAATGGCTACAAGATGAGACCACACATGCACTTGAACTTTTAGTGACCTCTGGCTAAGCTCTAACAAGTCTAGCAATCTTTTCTTGCCATTCAAGTAAACAACAGAATTTATCTGTTAATTGCATAAACTTTAAAGTTCTTTATTCATCTGGAAATGAGCACAGTTGAGGTTGCATTTTCTAGCTACCTGCTTCCTCAATTCAGATTTCCTAACAGGTTCATTTCAATGTAAAATAAGATGTCATCTACTGGTCTGCATCATGCACTAGTGAAAGGGACAAGTTTAATGTGTTTTGTGCTTAGGTTGCTATGCTTCAAGGTTGGTCCTGTCCTTCCCTGCACCTTGGTCCTGAGCATTCTGAGACTTGGTCAGCTAAGGATAAAAGATATCTACCAGATGGTTAAGAGGTATGTTGTTAACAAGCTAATCCATCACATCATCTAAGAGTCTAAAGACTCTTCCATTTTATGCATCCGACCCTTGCTTGAAGTGAGGAGGCCATCAGATACTTCCTTTAAAAAGACAGCATTGTGGAACACTGGCTAGATGTCACCTACCATGACCTCCAGGTTGTTGATCTGATCTTAGATGTTCTAAGGTAACTTCTGGAAGTTGAACAGGAAGGTGTGGCAGATAGATTAGAGCTGCTAAATTGAGTTGTGGGTAATATCCAGAATATGGGAATCAATGTACTAAAAATAAGACAAATTAAAGAGTTAGCAGGGGATCCAACAGTGCTTTCATTCAGTTACAAGATAAATTTAGTTCATTTACACTAATCTGGTTATATGTCCACCATATATTGGATTTTATTTGCTTTTTTTTTAAATAATAGAAGTTATTTTTTAGAGCAGTTTTAGGTTTACAGAAAAATTGAGCCTAAAGTTCTAGTTCCCATATACTTCCACCCCAACACATACCCACTGTTTCCCCTATTACTGACGTTTTGCATTAGTGTGGTACATTTTTTATAATTAATGAATAATACATTATTATTAATTAAAGTCCATAGTTTACATTAACATCCATTCTGTTTTATATGGACCCTACGGATTTTGACAGATGCATAATATCATATATCTGCCATTATAGTATAATACAAAAGAGTTACACTGTCTCAAAATCCTTCTTCTATTTATTTTTAAACTGTCAAGAGTCTCGATACACAAAATAGGTTTCCTGTTGACAGAACTTAGTTGAGTCTTTTAAAATTCTTTTATCCACTCTGACAATTTCTGCTTTTTAGCTGGTGGTATTCCCATTTATTTTATTTGTTTTTGGGGGGTTATTTTATTTTATTTTTACTTACTTTATTATGTTATATGTTAGTAACCATGCAATATATCATTAGTTTTTAATGTAGTGTTCCATGATTCATTGTTTGCGCATAACACCCAATGCTTCATGCAATATGTGCCCTCCTTAATACCCATCACATTTAAAGTGATTATTGATATAATTGTACTAAAATCTACTATTTGTGTAACTGTTTTCCATCTGTTGAATTTGTTTTTTTAAATGTGACCTTTATTGTGCTCTCTGGTATTAATTGAGCATTTTATATGATTCTATTTCATTTCTTCTCTTGATATATCACTTATGCTTTTTTAAAGCCTTTTCATTGGTTTTCCTAGGGTTTTTAACACACATTTTAAATGACTCTAAGTCCACCTTCAGAAAGAGTTATTCTGTTTCACATGTAGTACAGAATCCCCTTGACAGAGTACTTTTAATTCCTTGTCTTTTGTGATATTGCTTTCTTTTTTTCAATTTAATTTAATTTTTTCAGTGTTCCAAGATTCATTGTTTATGCACCACACCCAGTGCTCCATGAAATATGTGCCCCCCCCTTATTACCCACCACTGGGCTCACCCATCCTCCCACCCCACTCCCTTCCAAAACCCTCAGTTTGTTTCTCAGAGTCCACAGTCTCTCATGGTTCATCTCCCCCTTCAATTTCCCCCAATTCACTTTTCCTACCCTTCCCCGAATGTCTTCCATGTGACATTGCTTTCAATCATTTCACTTACTCATGTGCTATAATCATCTAATCCACTGTTACTATTGTTGCTTAAAACAAGCAATTTTTTTAAAATTAAGACTGAGAAAAGTTAAAGATTTTACTTTACCTTCATTTATTCCTTCTCTGATGACTTTCCTTTTTAAATGTGCATCCAAGTTTCTGACCTATAATTTCCTTCTGCATATCTTGCATAGCAGGTCTATTGACAGTGAATTGATTCATTTTTTGACTGAGAAAGTTTTTATTTCTCCTTCACCTTTGAAGGAAAATATTTTTGGATATAGATTTCTAGATTGACATTCCTCTTTCAATACTTTAAGGATTTCACTTTACTCCCTTCTTGCTTGCATGTTTTCTGATGATAATTTTACTATAATTTGTATTTTTCTTCCTCTATTGGAAGGTGTTTTCCATCTCTCTGGCTTTCTTCAAGATTTTCTTTATGTCTTTGGTTTTCTGTAGTCTAAATATGATATGCCTAGGTGTAGTTTGTTTGTTTGTTTGTTTGTTTTAGTATTTATCTTGATGTTCTCTAGATGCCTGGATCTATGATTTGGTGTCTTCCACTAATGTTAGAAAGTCATTGCTTATTGCTTCAAATATATTTTCTACCTTAATTTTTTCTTCTCCTTTTGGCATAACAATTATTTATATATTATTCCGTTCAATAATGTTCCATGATTCTTAGGTATTTTGTTAATTTTTTTGTTCTTTCTCTTTTTGATTCACTTTGGGAGGTTGCTTTCCACATATATTCAGGTTTGCTGCTTGTTTACGTAACTGTGTCACATCTTCTAATGAGCCTGTTAAAGGCACTTTTCATTTCTCTTACTACGTTTTTTTTATTTCTAGCATTTAGTTTTGATTCTTATAGATTCCATTTCTCTAATAACACCATCTACTTGGTTTTACATGTTGTCTGTCCAATTGAAATCCTTAAAATAGTAATCATGTTTATTTAAATTCTTTGTCTAATAATTTCAAAATCTGTACCATTTCTGTCTGGTTATGCAGGGTCTGGGAAGATTACACAATGGTTGTTCTTTCCCTCTCCTTGCCAGAGCCACTAGTGGATTTTCTGGGATCCTCACTGTGCACATCTGGTGTGGTGTCTAGAGGGAAAGCCTGCAAGTTTGGAGTCCCCTCTGTAATTTCAGCCTTCAGGAGTTTTGTAGTCTCACACTAGTGGGCATTCAGTCACCAGCTATTTGTCAACATTACTAGTGAATTAATTGGTTCTATCTGTAGAGCTTGTAGCAGCTTCTGCTCTGAATGTGGCTGTCCTGTGACCTCTGTGACCTCAATTCCCTGCTGGATCCAAGGAAAGTTGTTGATTTTCAATTTTTCTAGCTATTTCTTACTGTAAATATGACAGAAGTTATGACTTCTAAGCTCTTCATATATTGGAGCTGAAACCAGGTCCTTAAGCCCTTTACTTTGAAATTATTTTAGACTCATATAGGAATTACAAAAAATATAGAGAGTTCCTGTGTACTTTCCCTCATTCCTCTGAATATACCATGTTACATAATGATAGTACAATCATCAGAACCTCGGAAGTGATATCAATATAATATTAACTAATCTAAAATCTAATTTATATTTAACCAGTTTTAACATCCAACCAGTCATTTTGTTGTTATTGCTTTGTTTTCTTTTATTTGGTGTATGTACAGTTTATGAAATTTTGCCACACGTATAAATTTTCCTAACCATGATCACAATACAATCACTATATAGATTGTTCCAAACACTCCAAACAAATGCCTTGGTATGCCTATTTATTTATTTGTTCATTTATTTATCTATTTATTTTTTAAAATATAGAATGGTTCATGAATTTGCGTGTCATCTTTGCGCAGGGGCCATGCTAATCTTCTCTGTGTCGTTCCAATTTTAGTATATGTGCTGCTGAAGTGAGCCCGGTATGCCTATTTATAATAATGTCCTCTCCCCAACCTTACCCCTGGAAACCACTGATTTTTTTTTTCCATTACTTAATTTTATCACTTTGATAATTTTATATAAATGGGATCATAGAGTAACCTTTGGATATTGGTATTTTTCACTCAGCAACATACTTTTGAGATCCATCCAAGTTGTTACTTGTATCAGTAATCTGTTCCTTTTTATTGCTGGGTTGTATTCTACTGAATGGGTGTATCACAGTCTGTTTATCCATTTCCCTGTTGAAGAATATTTGGGTTGTTTCCAGTTTTTTGCCTATTACAAATAAAGGTACTATCAACAAGTTTCATTTCTCCAGGATAAATACTCAGGAGGGGCCTGCTGGATCATATGATAAGTACATGTTTAAATTTATGAGAAACAGCTGGATTGTTTTCCAGAGAGCCTGGAACATTTTACAATCCCACTAATTTACATTTATCCAAAGGATAATGATATTGAACACTTTTTTTTTTCTTTTCAAGTTTCTATTTAAATTCCAGTTAGCTAACATACAATGTAATATTAGTTTCAGGGGTAGAACTTAGTGATTCATCACTTACATATAATACCCAGTGGGTGTTGAATATCTTTTAATCTGCTTATTTGCCATCCTTATATCCTCTATGGCAATGCATGTGCTCAAATTCTATGCCTTTTTAAAAAATTTGACTTTTTCTTGTTTAAAGGTGAGTTTAAAGAGTTTTTGCCTGTACACATCTTTTGTTGGATATGTGATTTGCAAATATTTTCTTCCAGACTGTGACTCGTCTTATTCTCGTACAATGTCATTCCCAGACCAAACTTTTTAATTTTGATCAAGTTCAATTTATCCATTATTATTTTTATATCTCCTAGTTTGGGTTGCAGGTTTAAAAACTCTTCATTGATTCCTAGGTGAGCAAGATTTTCTCCCATGTTTCTAAAAGTTTTATATTTAGAACTATGATCCTTTTAAAATAATTTTTATATAAGGTATGAAGTTTAGGCCAAAATTCACTTTTTTAAAAATCCTATAATAGTCTAATTTTTCCAAAATCATTTGTTGAATAAACAACTATTTCTCTATTGAATAGCTTTTCCTATGTTATCCAAAATCAGTTGGCTGTATCGGTGTGGTTCTATTTCCAGACTGTATTTTGTTCAATTTATCTATGTGTCTATCCCTCTGTCAATATCACAGTCTTGATTATTGTAGTTATACATTTAGTCTTGCCATTAAGTGGCATAATTCCTTCAACTCTATTCTCCTTTTTAAAAACTGTTTTAGCTATTCTAGTCCCTCTGTTTTTTTCAGTATAAATTTTATTTATTTTATTTATTTTTTGTTAACTAAATAGGATTTATGTATGTATGTATGTATGTATTTCCCCAAATACTTTTATTTTATTTTTTCAGTGTTACAAGATTTATTGTTCATGCACCACATCCAGTGCTCCATGCAATACGTGCCCTCCTCAATACCCACCACCAGGCTCGCCCAAACCCCACCCCCGCCCCTCCAAAACCTTCAGTTTGTTGCTCAGAGTCCACAGTCTCTCATGGTTCATCTCACCCTCCGATTTCCCCCCAATTCATCCTTCCTTTCCTTCTCACAATGTCCTCCTTGTTTTTCCTTATGCTCCACACATAAGGGAGACCATATTATAATTGACTCTCTCCACTTGACTTATTTTAGAATCAGCTTGTGTATATTGATAAAACATCCAATTGAGGTTTTCAAAGTAGAGTTATTAAACTTGCAGATCAGTTTGAAGAAAATTGCCATCTTTATTATGTTGATTCTTTTAATACATGGATATAGTACTTCTATTTATTTAAATCTTTGATTTCTTTCATTGGCATTTTATAGTTTTTATCTTACAGATCTAGTACATGTTTTCTCTGACCTAAACCTAGGTACTTAAATTTTAGCTATTGTAAATGTACTATGCATTTTAATTTTGTGTTCCAATTATTTATTGCTGGTATGTAAAAATATGATTGTATTCTGTGACCTTGTTTTTTTCCTGAAACCTTATTAAAATAACTTATTAATTAAATGATTTGGGGAGGATTATTTGTTTTCTTTTTTCCCTTAGATTACTTGGGATTATTTTTTAATAGTCATCTGCAAGTAGGAACATTTTATTTCACTGTTTCCAATTTGCATGATTTTTATTTCTTTTTCCTGTGTTATTGCACTGACTAGGACTCCTAGCACTATGTCAACTAGAAGTGATGAGGGGGGACATACTTGCTTTATTTCCAATCTTAATGGGAAAACATTCAGTGTTCCACCATTGAATTGAATACGAACTGTTAAGTCTTTCTTATTTTAAATAGATATTCTTTATCACCTTGAGAGAGTCACCTTGACAAAGTTCCTTTCTATTCATAGTATGCTGTAAGGCTTTATAATGAATGAGTGTTGAATTTTGTCAAATGCTTTTTTTTTGCTTCAATTGATATGAGTATTTGGTTTTGAATTCCATTTATTTAATATTTATAATGTTATCCAGACTATCTATTTTAACTTAGATGAGTTTAGACAGTTTGTGGTTTTCAAGGAATTAATTCATTTCCTTCTGAGTTATCAAATTTAAGTTTGTAGAATGGCTCATAGTATTTCTTTATAATCCTTTTAATGTCTTTTGGGTTTATGGTAAAATACCCTCTTTCTGATATTGTTTGTGTTCTCCCAGCCTTTTCCTTGTCAATCACATTAAATGTTTATCAATCTTATGTTATCTTTTGAAAGAATCAGTGTTTAATTTTATTAATTTTCTCTGTTGTTTTTCTGTTTTCAATTGCATTGATTTTTGACCTTACTATGATATATTTCCTAGTATTTGTCTCTTTTTCCTGTTTCCTCAGAGGGAAGCTTAGACTATTGATTTGAGATACATTTTTTACTGGTATAAACGTCTAGTGATATACATTTTTCCTCAAAGTATTCATTTACCTGTATTGTATTGATTTTAAAATGATTTATTTTCCTTTTCCCCTCAATTAAATATATATTTTAAAATTTTTATTGAGAAATCCTCTTGGGCCTACATATGATTTAGAAGTATATTGCTTAATTTTGCATTGTTTGGAAACTTTTCGGTCATGTGTCTGGCATTGATTTCTAGTCTAATTCCATTGACCACAGGGAACATAATTTATACAATTTCAGTTATTTTACATTTTAAGGCATGTTTCATGACTTAGCACATGGTTGTTCTTGGTGAATATTCCATGTGTGCATAAAAAATGTGTATTATGTTGTAGTGAGGTCTTTTTTATATTTTTAATTTTTATTTTTCATAATTTAATTATATTTTAATTTTTTATAAATGTTAACTAGATCCTGTTGTCTGATGGTGTTGTTTAATTCCATATCCTTGATGATTTTCTTCTAGTGTTTCTTTTGATTCCTGACAGTGGTATTGAAGACACCAAATATAATCACAATTTGTTTATTTCTCTTTTCAGTCCTGTCAGTTTTTTATGTATTTTTGAACTTCTACTTTTAGGTACATGCACATTTAAGACTGTTATGTCTTCTTGGTGAACTGGCTCTTTTATTATTATTTAATATCCCCTGTCACTGGTAATTTCTTTGTTCTGAAATCTATGTTTCTGTTATTAATAGAGTCAATCTTGTTTTGGTTTTATTTTAGTTTGAATAACATATCTTTTTCCATTCTTTTGATTTTAACTGATGTGTATCATAAAATAAGTGAGTTGTAGACAGCATATAACTAGTCATATATTTTTATCCATTCTACTAACCTCTTTTAGTTGGTGTGATTTGACCATTTAGCTTGAATGTAATTATTGATCTATCTGCCACTTTATCATTTGTTTTCTGTTTGTTCCCTGTTTTACACTCTTTCTTTTTTCTTGCCTTTCTGTGGGTTACTTGAATTTGCTAATTTAAATAAATTTAATGTAAATATTAAAATTAATTTCATTTAAATAAATAATTGTTTAGGTATGGGGTGCCTGGATGGCTCAGTGAGTTAAACATCCAACTCTTGATTTCAGATCAGGTCATGACTTCAGAGTCCTGAGATGGACCCTGTATCGGGCTCTGAGTCTGCTGGAGATTATCTCTCTCTCTCTCTTCTCCCCTCCCTGCACTCTCTCTCTCAAACAAATAAATAAAATCTTCAATAAAAAAAAAGAGAAAAAGAAATTTAAAAATGAACCTCAGATATCTAGTTGGAATAATTGGGTGGCTGTTGGTATACCTAAATAAGATATAAAATAATCTAGAAGGAATCAAAAATTTGGTTGGGGATAGTGCAGTATTCATATATGCTATATTTAAGGTGCCTGGAGATAGCTGGATTTACTGTGTAGCTCCAGGACAGATCTGACTGAATAATATTCCATTGTATGTATGTATCACAATTTGTTCATTCACTCATCCATCAATGGACATTTGATTTGATTTGTTTCCACCTTTTGGCTCTCATGAAGAATACTGTTATCAGTATTTGTATACAAGTTTCTCTGTGGACATATGTCATCATTTTTCTAGAGTATATATCTAAGAGTGGGATAGCTAGGTAATACAATATTTCCAAGTTTAACTTTTCAAAGAACTGCCAGTTTTTCACAGCAGTCACACATTTTAAATTCCCACCAACAATGTATGAGGAGTCATATTTCTCCTAATCCTCTGCAACACTTGTTATTTTATTTTACTTTTTTAAAAAATTAAAGCCATTCTAGTGAGTGGGAAATGGCAATCATTGTGGTTTTGACTTTTTTAATGACCAATAATGATGTTGAATACCTCTTCATGGGTTTGCTAGACACATGTATATCTTCTTTGGAGAATTGTCTATTCAAATCTGTTGCTCCTATTTTAAGTGGGTTGTTTGTCTTTTTGTTGTTGAGTTGAAAATGTTCTTTACAAAAAAAAAAAAGAAAATGTTCTTTACATACTCTGGATAGTAAATCCTTATCAGATAAATGATTTACAAATATTTTCTTTCATTCTGTAGGTTACCTTTTCACATTCTTGATAATGTCTTTTGATATCTGCATAGAAGTTTTCTTTTCAAATTTTTTTGAGTCTGTTTGATGTATTACTTTCTTTTGTTGCTTATATTTTGTTGTCAAATCTAAGACTGTACTGCCAATCTGATATCAGGATTATTTACCACTATGTTTTCTTCTAAAAGTTTTAATAGTTTTAAATATTATATTTAGGTCACTGATCCATTTTGAGTTAATTTTTATATATGGAGTAAGGTACAGGTCTGATTTTATTTATTTATTTTTTGCATATGGTCATGCAGTTGTCTTGGTACCATTTGTTGAAAAGAAAACTATTTTTTTTTCTGCATTTAGTACTTTTGGCACCCCTGTGGAAAATAAACCGTAAACAGATGTTTGCATTTATTTCCAAGCTCTCAATTCTATTCCACTGTTCTACATGTCTAGCCATATGATTGTACCATACTGTTTCGATTTCTGTAGTTTTCTAATAAGTTTTCAAAAACAGAGAAATGTGAGTTCTCCAGTTTTGTTTCACTGTTTCAATATTATATGGGCTGGTGGACAGCCCTTACAGTTCCATATAAATGTGATGACTGGCTTTTACATTTCTGCAAAACTTGCAGTGAATGTGTATATCACTTGGGAAAATATCGCCATCTCAACAATATTTAGGCCCTTTTTCATTCTGTTCAGCAATGATTCATATGTTTCATCATATAATCTTTCCTATCTTTGGCTAAGCTTATTCCCAAGTATTATACTCTCAGTGATGCTATTGTAAATGGAATCATTTCCTTAATTTCTGTTTCACCTTCCTTATTGCTTATGAACTTATTTTTGTGTGTTGATCTGCAACTTTGCTGAATTCATGTATTTGCTCTAGGGAGTTTTCTTTCTTTTGTTTTTTGGAAATTTTGGGATTTTCTATACACATAGAATCATATTATCTACAAATATAGTTTTACTTAACACTTTCCCAGTTTAGATCCCTTTATTTCATTTCTTTTTCTTTCCTTATTGCTCTGGCCAGGAAAACGTTGAATATCCTGGTAAATCTTTCATTCTTTTACCATTGAATGTGATGTTAACTATGGAGTTTTCATAAATTCCATTTACCATGTTAAAGAAGTTCCCTTATATTCCTTGTTTGCTGAGTGTTTTTATAAGAAAGGGTGTTAAATTTTGTCAAATGCTTTTGCTGCTGAGATGATCATTTTTTTTTTCTTTTTTCTTATACTGTGGCATATTACATTGGCTGATCTTCTTATGTTGAACTAGTCTTGCATTCCCAGGATAAATTCCACTTATAATTGTATATTCATTGTGTATATCATTATATCATTGTGTATACATTGTGTATAACCCTTTTTATGTGCTATTTGTTCCATTTATTATTATTTTGTTCAGGATTTTTGCATCTATTTTCATAAGGGATATTGATTTATTACTTTCTTTTTCAAGAGTTATATCTTTATAGTGTGCCCATCAAGAAAGATTTATAATTTTTATTTTATGCACTTGTCTTTTAAATTGCATAGAAAACAAAAAAGAGTAACTTCCAAATATACAATACCAAGAATACAGTAATGCTGGCTTTTATACTTACCCATGCTTACTGATGATCTTTATTTTTTCACATAGTTTCTAATTACTGTATGGTGTCTTTTGATTTCAGCCTGATTGACTTTAGCATTTCTTATAATAACAAACTCTCTTAGGTGATTGAATATCTTATCTTTAGTTCATTTAGATTTTCATCATATACAGCCTAATTATGTGCTAATTATAAAAGCTGTTGTTTACTATTTTCCAAATATTCCAAATCAAATCCCTTTGATTTCTTATTATTTCCACTACTGTCCTATGTAAAATTTTTATTAAAATGTTGATAGCATGTATATCCTTGTCTATTTTTCAGTTTTTAAGTAAAAGCTTTTTTTTTGAGAGAGAGAGATAGAGAGAGAGAGAGCATGTGTGTGCACTAACAGGGTGGGGGAGAGGGGGAACTGGGGCAGAGGAAGAGAGAGAGAGAATCTCAATCTTAAACTGCATACACAGCATGGAGCCTAACATGGGGCTCAATCTCAGGACCCTCAAATCATGACCTGAGCCAAAATCAAGAGTTGGACACTCAGCTGATTGAGCCACCCAGGCCCCCCTTCAAGTAAAAACTTTTAACATTTCCACATTATGTGTCATTTTCTGTTTGAGTTTTGTGTTTTGTTTTGTTTTGTTGGCAGATATTCTTTACTTAATTGGATAACATACCTTTTTTATCATGAATGAGTGCTGACTTTTATAAAATATTTTCCTGTATCAAGTTAGATATGATATTTCTCATTTAATCTGTTAATGTCAATGTTATATGTTAGTCTTAGATCTGTTTGCCCTCAGAACTGTTCCTCACCCTTCCGCTGCTCTATTCTCTATTACATATGGGTTGAATCTGTAAATCCTAGCCTCTCCAACATTTGTCTGCCATCACATTTCAGGCCAAAATAAAGGTACTAAGAAAAGGTTTTAGCCCTGAAGGGAAGGACCATTTAGAGTTTTCTTCTCTCTCTCTCTCTATCCCTCTCGGCTTCTCCTTCAATGCCATCTTCTCCTGGCTCTAGTCCCCATGATACTGGCCCACTATCATTATATATCCTGCCGACACAGACTCCTAGGCTCCAGGAGCCTAAAGTTGAGAAAGACATTCTCAAATTGCTAAATATTAGGTTTCTCGTTCTTTCCCTATGTGACTTTTTCATCCCTTGAGTAACCAATATATCATATTAAATTCCTTCTGGGTTAAATATATAGAGAATTATGTGTCTCTGGGCAAGCCTTGACTGTTACATGAGGCCAATTATATTTACTTTTCTAGCACATCACATATATATATATATATATATATATATATATATATATGATTCAAGTTGTAAAATTTTTAGGAATACATGTAAAGTTCTGTAACACTACTTGTGAGATAAGCCCAAGTGGTATGAAGAGGGATGATTATGTTCTTAAATAGATCTATTAGGAAATAAGAAGTATTTATAATATCTAAGCAATTCAAGAAGGTAGAGAATGAATAGCATATTAAATCTAAAGAATACACCATATTAACAAAATGAAAGATAAAAATCATATGACCAAGATGCCCTTCAACAGATGAATGGATAAAGAAAATATGGTATATATATATACAATGGAATATTATGCTTCCATCAGAAAGGATGAATACCCAACTTTTGTATAAACATGGACGGGACTGGAAGAGATTATGCGGAGTGAAATAAGTCAAGCAGAGAGAGTCAATTATCTTAGGGTCTCACTTATGTGTGGAGCATAAAGAAAAACATGGAGGGCACTGTGAGAAGGAAAGGAAGGGTGAATGAGGGGAAATCGGAGGAGGAAATGAACCATGAGAGACTGTGGACTCTGAGCAACAAACTGAGGTTTTTGGAGGGGAGGGCGTTGGGGTTTGGGCGAGCCTGGTGGTGGGTATTGAGGAGGGCACGTATTGCATGGAGCACTGGGTGTGGTGCATGAACAATTAATTTTGTAACACTGAAAAAATAAAACAAAAGTATTTGGGGAAAAAATCATATGATCATCTCAATAGATGCAAAAAAAAAAAATTTACCAAAATTCAACATCCACTTATGATAAAAACTCTCAACAAAGTAGGTATAGAGGGTATGTACATTAACATAATAAAGGTCATATATAACAAACCCATAGGTAACATCATACTTAAATAATGAGAAACTGAAAACTTTTCCTCTAATATCAGAAACAAGACAAAGATGCTCATTCTCATCACTTTAATTTAACATAGTATTATAAGTCTTAATAACAGCAGTTATGCAGGAAAAAAAAAGGCATCCAAATTGGAAAGGAAGAAGTAAAACTGTCACTATAGATGATATCATGCTACATATAGAAAACACCACCAAAAAACTGTTAGAACAAATAAATGAATTCAGTGAAGTTGTAGGATACAAAATCAATGTAAAGAAATCTGTGTGTTTCCATGTACCAATAATAAACTATCAGAGAGAGAAATTAAGAATGCAATTCCATTCATAATTGCATCAAATGAATAAAATACTGTGGACTAACTTTAACCAAGGAGGTAAAAGACCTGTACTCTGAAAACTATAATGCACTGATGAAGAAAATTAACACTGACACAAATAATATGTACTGTGCTCATGGGTTGTAAGAATTAATATTGTTGGGGTGCCTGGGTGGCTCAGTTGGTTAAGTGTCTGCCTTAGGCTCAGGTCATGATACCAGGGTCCTGAGATTGAGCCCCGAGTTGGGCTCCTTGCTCAGTGGGGAGCCTGCTTCTGTCACTCTCCCTGCTTGTGCTCTCTCTCTCCTGATATCTTTTTCTGCCAATTAAATAAATAAATAAAATCTTTTTAAAAAAGAATTAATATTGTTAAAATGTCCATATTACTCAAAGTAATCTACAAAATTCAATGCAATCTCTATAAAAAACCAATGGCATTTTTCAGAGAACCAGAACAAATATTCCTAAAATTTATATGGAACCATAAAAGACCCCAAATAGCCAATAATCTTGAGAAAGAAGAACAAACCTGGAAGCAGCACATACTTAGATTTCAACATATACTACAAAGCTACAGTAATCAAAACAGTATGATACTAACAAAAACAGACACATAGATAATAGAGAGCCCAGAAATAAACCCACACTTACATAGTCAATTAATCTATGAGAAAGGAGGCAAGAATAGGGAGGAGGCAGGATGGCGGAAGAGTAGAGGATCTCATTTCATCTTGTCCCTCGAATTTAGCAAGATTACTATCAAATCATTTTGAACACCCATGAATTCAACCTGAGATGTAAGAAAGGAATATCTGGAACTCTACAAGTAGAAAAGTGACTACTCTTTGCAATGTAGGAGGTGAAGAAGTGAATATGAGGGGATATATTGGAAGATAAATGGCAGGGGAGGGAGCCTCAGTAAGCTGGCTTATAGCCCAGAGGGCAAAATTGGAACCATTAGAAATCTACTCCAGTGAGAGACATCCGTGCCTGAAAGGTGCTCAGGTGGTGAAAAGGGATAGAATTCTAGGTGGGACAGCATCGTC
>CM053612.1:83422461-83453271 GCA_028646535.1 Procyon lotor | reverse complement strand
CCATCACACTACTGGGTATTTACCCCAAAGAAGCAGATGCAGTACAAAGAAGGGCCACATGTACCGCAATGTTCATAGCAGCAATGGCCACAATCACCAAACTGTGGAAAGAGCCAAGATGCCCGTCAACAGATGAATGGATAAAGAAGATATGGTACATATATATACAGTGGAATATTATGCCTCCATTAGAAAGGACGAATATCCAACTTTTGTATCAACATGGACGGGACTGGAAGAGATTATGCGGAGTGAAATAAGTCAAGTGGAGAAAGCCAATTATCTTATGGTCTCACTTACATGCTGAACACAAAGAAAAACATGGAAGGCATTGTGAGAAGGAAGGGAAGTGGGAATGGGGGGAAATCAGAGGGGGAGATGAGCCATGAGAAACTGTGGACTCTGAGCAACAAACTGAGGGTTTTGGAGCAGAGGGGGTGGGGGGGGTATTGAGGAGCGCACGTATTGCATGGAGCACTGGGTGTGGTACATGAACAATTAATCTTGTAACACTGAAAAAATAAAATAAACATATTTGGTGGGAAAAAATAAAACTCTTGGAATTCCTTGATGAAAAATAAATTATTTAATTTAAAAAAACTACTGAGTAACAATATAAATATTAGCCAAACATCCTATAAATATGAGTTGAGATTAAAACTTTGAGGTCCTCTAACAGATATTTTTCCTTTGAAATAATGTCCTAAATTTTTAAGAAGATAAATTAATTGCTAAAATTAATAGTTTTTTTTTAATATCCTTCAGAGTCCATAGTCAATTTGACTACCATCCCATGTTTTCAAATGTTTATCCAGGCTGGAAACAGTAAGGTCAATACGTTCTTTTGTTCTATAAGTTTGTCAAGTCAAAGACCCTGTAGTTCTAGAATAATGTTTTATTATACTGTCTTACTTCTATAATTGTTGTTTTCTAGTATATTCTTGGATCTGTACTTATAATGAAGGATTAACCTATTTTAAGTTCACAAATTCAGGACTGTCAATCACAACAGTCAAGGTTATTTTCTAGCCAAAAAATATGCTGTTCTTTTAAAGTTAACATAATCCTAGTGACTCACCATCTACTAAGCTTTATTTTTCCATTATTGTACTGGTCTGTTCATGTTTAAACCAGGAGCATCTGTCTATATAATATGGTGATCTGTAGGGCTGTGGTTGTTATATTGAATGGAGTGAAACCAGCTTATTCAATCAGTGATTAAATCCTCAGCACTATACTTAAATCTACCACTTTCTATTCAGTCTTGCAAATTGACTGTGAACTGTTGTGTCATTAATAATACTCTGTCTGGCTCATATCAACTGTCCTCACCAAATATTTTTATTTCCTTCTTTTTTATCTGGAATAAATCAACCTTTGCTTTCAATGAAAAAAAAAAAAAAAACAAACTATATCCAAGCCAGAGTCGATAAGGACCCAATTAGAACAGTAGTACTTGAAGATGAAAGGGTGGATTCCATAAATATTTGGGCAATGATATTGACGGAACTTGGTGATTAGTAAGAGAGACAGAGTAGTTGTGTTGGTTTTTCATTGCCACATAGCAAATTACCCCAAACTTAGTGGCTAGAAACAACAATACATGTTTATTATTTCACAGTTTCTGTGGGTCAGGATTCTGGAATAGCTTACCTAGGTGGTTTAGGCTCAGGACTTCCTATGTGGCTGCAGTCATGATGTCAACAGTGCTGCATATTAGCTGGCCTAACTGTGGTTGAAGGATCTGCTTTCAAGATAGCTCACTCATGTGGTCGTTGCAAGAGGCCTGTCCCTTGCTGTCTGTGGCAGGAGAACTAATTTCCCTACCAATGAACATCTCCATAGGGTTACTTGAGTATCTCCATGAAATGTCAGTTGGCTTTCCCTACAACAAATTATCTAAGAAATAGAAAAAGTTATAAGCTTCAAACCTTTTTATGATCTAGCTTTGAAGTCAAATAGTCATTTGTGCAATATTCTATTGGTTACATAGGTAGGAGATGACCACATATGGGTATGAATAACATGAAGCAAGACTTTTTGCAGAGTGGTCAGTAATGCCACATTTTTTGTCATTGGTGTTTAGAATTATGGTAAGCAATAGAAAAGGATAGGTTTACTGCGTTTTTTTTCTGCTCTGTGTGTGTGTGTGTGTGTTTCCAGAAAGTAGAAGATAATAAGTCCAATTTTGGAAATTATCCAGCAAATGCTAGATAACATGCTTCTGATGTCCAGTTACATGTTTAGCGATGAAGAAACAGATTTGAGAACCATCAACATATAAATGGTGTTTTAAATCTTAAGATTAAGAAGTTTTGTCCAAGTAGAGCATAAAAATAAGGTGAAAGGAAATAACATTGTTTTTAAAAAATTGAGCAAAGAGGTGGAAGGTCCTGGAAGAGATAAAGCAAGATGATCAGAGAGGTAGAAGTAATAAAAGTTAGCACTGAAGAGATAAAGGAAATAAATAGTTTAAGAAGATGAATAGTCAGCAGTGTCAAACAAAGCGGAAGTATACAGTGAAATATGTCCATTGGATGTAGCAATATTTATGCCACTAATAATGTTGCCAGAGCAATTTCAAGTGTGGAGGTATAGGAGCAGAAAATATATAACAGAAAGTTAAGTACAGGTAAATTAAATAAGACTGTTTAATTATGAACCAGTTATATTCTATTCTGGTAAGAGAAATCCTTCAGAATATTTAAGACAGAGAGAATTTAATATTGGGATTGATTACATAGTTGATGGAATTGCTACAAAACCAAACAAGAGTTCATGAGGCAACTCAGAGATTAGCAATCTCAGAAACTGCTGCAGTGCCTTTGCTGAAGAGATACAGGGGGGAGATGGGGTTATTGGAGCCCAGAATCCAGGGTCTCTTAGAGGAGTTGGTATCAATTCTTATAAGAACTAGAGCCACAGAGGAGAAGTAGCTACAGCTGAAAATGCCCCATTAGCAGGCAGATAGTGAGAAAAACCTTCTACTCTCCCTCTTTCTGATAATGTCTCCCATCATCAGATTACAGTTGAAGTCAGCTAACCCAGTAATCTGGGGAAATATTTCTCCTGGGGTCAGCCCCAATGATATAAAATGAAAAAAGGAGAGAAATGTATTTAAGAACAAACAGAGGAACAGCTGACACATTTTTAAAAAACTTTCCAACTTTGTAAAGACAAACCAAATTAGAAGCCCCACATGAGAAACTTTGTAGAACTTTAATGCATAATGAAAAATGAACTTCACTTAAAATATTTCAAAGACTGAGGCCTATGCTCTAGGTAAAATACCCATAAATTGAAGAGCTTTCATCTCAGCACTTTTAATGTAGAAAGATTCAGCCTTGAAATAATTGGGCTTGACATTATCTCTCATAATACAGGAAATCATCAAGAATTCCCTGCACAGAATACACTCATGAAAGATATAGAACCCATTTTATTTCTAATTAAATATTTCCTTTTTTTTGATTTAGTGAATTTTTCATTTTTAAAAGATATGGAATAGTAATAAAATGAGATGCATTTAGAAATTCACCATAGCCATAGATAGAACAGGATGTAAAATATAATTTTATCACTTAGGTTATTATAGATACTTGTCCATCAAAATGGTAAATATTATTGATTAATATGTACAGCAGTATACAATTGTAGTGGGTGTTGTTGAAATTCTCACAACATCCATTTCCCTCTCCATGAATCCTAACAGAATCTTGGTTTACATCAAACACTCAATACTCTCATTCCATTTACTTCAGAGGAATCTGACCCCATCTTGTTGGTGTGAGAGCCTGATTGGCTTAAGCTAATTAACACATATGAAACTGGACAGAAGTGAACAAATGACATAAATGGGTAGTTGGGGTAGATGGGGATAAAAAAGTTTCTTGGAGTGGTGAAACACAAGAGTTTTTTCTTATCCTATGCAAATTGTTATATGCTGTTGTGGAGCTCAAAACTGCAGCTACTTTGTGACTAAGCTGAGGAGAGAGAGGGTTGACTAATATAAGGTTATTTTAAGAAAACAAAGTAAAAGTTATTGGCATAATCCAAACCTGAAGCCTGACTTAAAATTTCACTGCCAGCTATATGGGGAAATAAAATTCTTTGTTTTTTAGGAGTTTTAAGTTGTGTTTTCTTTCAGTGGCTGCCAAAAACATTTTAAATCAACGTACAAAGTGTGTGTGTGTGTGTATAAATATGCATATATAGATATACATATATACTGGTTTTTAACCTTTCTGTATTTGTACTTCATTCTTATATGTATTCTATTTACATATATATAATTTAAGCATTTCAAATACTAAATGATATTTTAAAAATCCCCACACAACGACCTATATGCTACATCTATTTATTACCTTATGTAACAATTATATTTGACAAATTAATTTTGGGAGAATAATTTTAACTCAATAAAATATTTTTACTCTTTCAATTTGTATTTTGATATCCAAAAGCAAATATTTCTTTACACTAGAATTTATCTGTTCTGTCTTTATGCCAGTTGTCCTAACCATATACAAATGAGTCATCTTCGGGGTGCCTGGGTGGCTCAGTGGGTTAAAGCCTCTGCCTTTGGCTCAGGTCATGGTCCCGGGATCCTGAGATCAAGCTCCGCATCCGGCTCTCTGCTTGGCGGGGAGCCTGCTTCCCCCTCTCTCTCTGCCTGCCTCTCTGCCTACTTGTGAGCTCTCTCTCAATCTATCAAATAAATAAATAAAATCTTTTAAAAAAATGAGTCATCTTCTGCTTGCAGGACCATTAACAAGATAAAATTAATATATCTTAGAATTTAACTTAAAATTCTAGTAAAATTCCAGTAGTATGGTAGACACTAGGGAAAAATTTCTCAACTCTCCTAGAATCACTCTCTTTTTTTTTTTTTTTTTTTTTTTTTTACAGATTTTATTTATTTATTTGAGAGAGAGAGAGAGAACATGAGAGGGGAGAAAGTCAGAGGGAGAAGCAGACCCTGGAGCTGGGAGCCTGATGCAGGGCTCGATCCCAGGACCCTGAGATCATGCCCTGAGCCAAAAGCAGAGGCTTTAACCCACTGAGCCACCCAGGCGCCCCTCACTAACTCTTTTTAAAAGTGTAATGAAAGATACTAAACCTCTCCCATGGAGAAAAACTGTATAGTGCATTAATGCATAAAAAACTTGTTTACACTATAGTGGATTCCCAAATTGAGTGACAGCAATCCCTTCAGTAGAGTACCACTTATTCAGTAGCAAGATACAATTTAGGAAAAAAAACAATTAGTGTTGATGCATATGATTTACTAAATTCTGAATAGGTCTAACAGATATCCCTATTCTTCAGTGAGGGAGAATCTGTTTTAAAGTTCTTGGCATACAGAGGAGGAGCTAAGATGGTGGAGTAGTAGCAGAACCCTAGGCTTGCCTCATTCCTAAAACATAGATAGATAAATATCAAATCATTCTGAATACCCAAGAAATCAATCTGATGACTGATAGAACAAACTGCCCAGCTAGAGGGGGCCAAGGGGCCACATTGTGGAAGGTAGGAGATGCAGAGATATGGTTTGAGGCAGAAATAGCTCACTGTTGCTATGGAAGGGAGGGAGCCCTGATTGCAAAGATGAGACAGAGAGAGAAGAGTGCACAGGGGATCACAAGAACACTTCCCCAAAGCCATTGACTGGGAAAATAAGAGGGACCGATTTTCATGAGATTTTGCAACCAGTGAGGCTCAAAGAGTGGAGTTTTAGAGGTCCCCATTTTGGCTGATATAGAGCTCAGAGGGCCCTGCAGTCCTGTGGAGAAGGCAGGCAGGTAGTCCCAGGGCAGATGACATGATCTGAGGATCGCCTAAGATACACTGGGAGAGGCTGTTTCCTTTTCTTGGAGCACATCTCAGAGAGGTGGCATTGCCTCTTCAGAGACAAAAGAGCCTGGACATTTGCCTCCCCCACCCCTCAGCATAGGCACAGAGACAATTGCTAAGGACAGCTAACCTGGACACTGGTTGTTTAGCCTGCTATGCTCCATGTACCCTGGTGCAACTGCCCTTCCAGGGTCAAAAATGCATCAGTCCCAGCATGGTGAAACCATCCCTCAGAAGACCAGCAGAGGTCCCTGCCACACCAGTTTCCTAAAGTTTGGAGTTTTGCACTTCAGCTGGCCTGGCTGGAATAGACCCAGAAGTACACTGTTTTCCTCCAGGCAGGCAAGCAATCCAGACACAGATAGCGTGAAAGCAGTCATCTGAGAAACACCTAGGACGCATGAAGGGAAATTGTTCACTCTTCTGGGGAGGCTTCCCTGACAGCAGGAAGTGCAAGCCCCCTTCTCTAGGGACAAAGGAGCTGGCTGTGGCATTTCCTTCCCCTGCCCTACAGCATAAATCAACTTCAATAAACAGCACAGTGCCAACACTGGCTTACAGTAAGTCCTGCCCCTCTGCACTCTGCTGGTACTGCTTTTCTTGGGGAAGTGTGCCAGTGCAGCCGATTTGTCTACAGAAACTTAGCAGGCCAGAAGAGAATTATATGGTATATTCAACATGCTGAATGGGAAAAATCTGCAGCCAAGACTACTACATCCAGCAAGCTTATTGTTCAGGATAGAAGGAGAGATAAAGAGTTTCTCAGACAAATAAAAGCTAAAGGAGTTCATGACCACTAAAGCACCCCTACAAGAAATATTAAAGGGAGCTCTTTGAGTGGGAAGACCAAAAGCAACAAAAACTAGAAATGAACAGAGAAAGTCTCCAGAAACAATGACAAAACAAGTAATAAAAGGGCACTAAATTAATATATATCAATAATTACTGAATATAAATGGACTAAATGCTCCAATGAGAAAACATAGAGTGTCAGAATGAATTAAAAAACAAGACCCATCTGTATGCTGCCTACAAGAGATTCATTTTAAACCTAAAGACAGCTGCAGATTGAAAGTGAAAGGATGGAGAAACATCTACCATGCAAATGGACACCAAAAGAAAGCCAGAGTAAACAATACTTACATCAGACAAACTAGATTTTAAACCAAAGACTGTAACAAGAGATGCAGAAGGGTATATATATATATATATATATATATATATATATACACATACATATACAGCAACTATCCAGCAAGAAGATAGAACAATTATAAATATTTATGCCCCCAACATGGGAGCACCCAAATGTATAAAACAATTAGTAACAAACATAAAGGAACTCATTGATAATAATACAATAATAGAATAATAGTAGAGGACTTTAACACCTCACGTACATCAGTGGACAGATCATCTAAGCAGAAAATCAACAAGAAAACAATGGCTTTGAATGATGCACTGGACCAGATGGACTTAACTGATATATTCAGATATATTCAGGACATTTCATACTAAAGCAGCAGAATACACATTCCCTTCAAGTGCACATGGACCATTTTCCAGAATAGATCACATACTAGGTCACAAATCAGGCCTCAAAAAGTACAAAAAGATTGAAATCATACCATGCATTATTTTCTGATAACACTATGAAACTTGAAGTCTAACACAAGGAAAAATTTGAAAAAAAAATTTTTTTGGAAAGACCACAAATACATACAGGTTAAGGAACATCCTTAATGAATAGGTTAACCAGGAAATTAACAATATAAAAAAATACATGGACGCAAATGAAAATGAAAACAGTCCAAAACCTTTGGGATATAGCAAATGTGGTCCAAAGCAGGAAGTATATAGCAATACAGGCCTACCTGAAATGAGCAACCTAATCTTATGCCTAAAGAAGCTAGAAAATAGATCTTGGAGATTTACTGCATAGCATAGAGCCTATAGTTAACAACACTATTGTATGCTTAAAAATCTGCTGTGAAGGGACGCCTGGGTGACTCAGTTGGTTAAGCAGCTGCCTTCAGCTCAGGTCATGACCCCAGGGTCCTGGGATCGAGTCCCATATCGGGCTCCTTGCTCAGCAGGGAGCCTGCTTCACCCTCTGTCTCTGCCTGTTTGTGTTCTCTCTGTCTCTGACAAATAAATAAATAAAATCTTTAAAAAAAAATCTGCTGTGAAGGTGGATCTTAGGTTGTGTTATCACAAATTAATTAACTAGTTAATTAAAGGGTGGTAGGAAACTTTTGGAGGTCTTGGTATAGGTTTGTGGTGATGATTTAATGGGTATAAACATATCTCTAAATTCATCAAGTGTATGTATTAAATATGCACAGCTTTTTATATGTCAATCATACCACAATAAAGTGGTTTAAAAAATACAGTTCTTGGTTTGAGACATAGGCTTTGAGAAATTAAATGTTAGCTCACAGATGAGTATAGGCTCATTCATTCTACTGTGCCTCATAGTGTGACTTGAATATATTTTGTTACTCGTGTCAATACTGGATTTATTTTATTTTTCATATTCAAGGTTAGAGTTTTTCAAAGATATTCATCTTGTGTATATTAATATGTGATTTATGTAAAAGAATGTGCACTTAAATACCATGAGGGAAGGGAGAATTAATTTGCATTCATCACACCTACAACAAATAGTTCAGGTTACTTTTGGATATACTATATCATGTATTTGTTCGAGTGTTTGACAATAAAACAGCATGTTGTATTTAACTGCCTTTTTAGAAAGGATAGAGAAGGGAAGAATTCAGCTATTCCTGCGAACAGCTCTATGAATAAAGATGTGATTATTTGTTACACATAGAAGTGCTTAAAAGTGAATGTGTGCTTTAAAGAGGAACGCATCAGTTTTGGTATACATCTTAAATTCCTATAGTGTTCTTTACTTGTAAAGTAAAACATATGCATTAAATGGTTCATTCATCAATAGAGCAAGATTATCTCTAACTGTTAACAGAGTCCAAGTCATGGAGAGAAATCTAAAAACATGAATTTTCTGCATTTCCCTGTTATACGAAAAAATTCTTACTTATGAAAAGGAATTAAATGTCAGATGAGAGCTAAAGTCAGTAATTTTATTCTTGGAGGAATAGTTTAGAAAGTTTATAGTTTTGAAAGAGCATAGTTTCTGTGCTTCAATGGGCTCCCATTTTTAAGGCTATTGTTCATGGAATTGAATTACTGATACTATTTTACTACCTGATACTTTTTTGACATTCATGGGACAAATATTTCATATGGGACATTATATCTTGAGAGGATAGACAGCTAAAAAAAGAATATGCAGTCCTTTCTCTTCTTTTCACAATAATCACAACTTGGCCTTTGATCTGACTTGAGACTCTTTATCCTTCTCCACAACACAGTGGGAGGAGGCTATTCTGCTGGAATTAAGTAGGCCAAGATGCCTTGTGATAGTAATAATCACTTCTATCTCTCCTGATGTGGAGTTTTTAGATACTATTTGCTAAAGACAGATGTGTAATACATTTTCTGGATTTTTTCTCCATTTTCCCTGCCAGTTAACATATTATTTTTTTTCTTTAAAAGCTCTAAAAATTTCATGTCAGTTAAAAGGAACAGAATATTTTACAGAAAAATTTCAAAGAGTTTTTTTGTAAAGATGCACCCCTAGTGATGAAGTGTTTGTGCCAGGAATGATAAGGGTAGTTTCCCTATTGTTCACACAGCAGGTTGTCATCTTTTTCTTCTTAATAGGAAAAGGTCTTATCCTCAGCAATGCTGCATGAGTTTTTCAGTTACTTGGCAACAATAATAAAAAAAAGACACAAGCAGTAAAGGACCCATCATCAACATCATGACAAATAGTTATGCCTCAGCTGGTTTTAATGGCCATATGGAGACATTAAATTCCTTGCTTTCAAGAATTAAACCCAATGCATATGATCAGGTTGAGCCTTGATATGTGCAGCAATGTGAAACATTTTAGCTGTTGTATGTGAATTAGTATGTCGAAAAAAGTGAATAAATGTGAGGCATTCACTTGAATAAACAAAGCACCACTGGAATGCACAACACAGACACAGATTTTTCTAATTTAAATATCAGAATATGTATATTTTGGCACATCCTTATGATCACTGCCAGCTGATATTACAAACCTCCCTACTCTACATCATACTGTATGTATGATGGTGTCTGTTGGTAAAGAATTAATAAATAGAAATAAATGCTCAATTCAGAAATGCTGCCATTAAAAAACAAATAGTAAAAATCAGTCAGGATGTGGAAGAAACCCAACGTGAAACCCAAATACAAACGCTAACAAATGAAACTACCTCTAGTAAAAATCAATAACATAGCCATACTGAACATCAGGGGGAAAAGAACTAACCTAAATAACTTCAGAAAACAATTACTTCTGGGTGTGGTGCATAATCAGTGAATCTTGGAACACTGAAAAAATAAAATAAAATTTAAAAAAGAAAGAAAAATTTACTTGACTGGGTGCAAAAAGACAAATACTAAAAGAATTATACACAAATGATATTACATAGTCAGTAAATGTGTTTCACACACAGGTATTGATAAGACATTCTGAAACTAGTTTATGTGTATACTGGAATTGAACAAATAAGTATATAGGTAATAAATAATAAAGCTAATATTTATTACTGGTGGAGAAAGAAATTACAAGTAAAGGAAGTGGGAAAATTAATATGATTCCTGTGGCATTGAATTGGAATCTGAGATATCAGTATAAACTCATTATACACACAGGCACACAGATAAAAATAGATATATGTGTGTACATGGGTTACCTGTATACCCAACCTGTCTGCTGAGAGGGCCTGGAAGCAATGGCATTCCAGTAGAACTTTGCATACCTAGTGCCAACATCTTGGTTTCTAAGCATCATTCTTCTATAAAAGGAACCAGAGAAATTCAAACCAAAACCACATTGAGATACCACCTTACACCAGTTAGAATGGCCAAAATTAACAAGACAGTAAACAGCAAATGTTGGAGAGGGTGTGGAGAAAGGGGAACCCTCTTACACTGTTGGTGGGAATGTATGTTGGTGCACCCACTTGGATAACAGTGTGGAGATTCCTCAAAAAATAAAAAAATAGTACTACCCTGTGACCGTGCACTTGCACTACTAGGTATCTATCAGAAAGATACAGTTGTAGTGAAAAGAAGGGCCATATGTACCCCAATGTTTATAGGAGCAATGGCCACAATCACCAAATTGTGCAAAGAGCCAAGATGCCCTTCAACAGATGAATGGATAAAGATGTGGTCCATATAAACAATGGAATATTATGCAGCATCAGAAAGGACGAATACCCAACTTTTGTATCCAAATGGAAGGGACTGGAGGAGATTATGCTGAGTAAAATAAGTCAAACAGAGAAAGTCAGTTTCATATGGTTTCACTTACTTGTGGAGCATCAGGAATAACATGGAGGACATTAGGAGAAGGAAAGGAAAAATGAATTGGGGTAAATTGGAGGGGGAGATGAACCATGAGAGACTGTGGACTCTGACAAACAAACTGAGCGTTTGGAGGGGAGGAGATGGGGTGATCAGTGAGCTTGGTGGTAGGTATTAAGGAGGGCATGTATTGCATGGAACACTGGATGTGGTGCATAAACAATGAATTTTGGAACACTGAAAAAATAAAATTAAATTTAAAAAAAAGAATATTCTACCAATAAAAGACTGGGACAGAGAAAATCAAACGAGTTTGGAACATTTTGTGGAACCAGAAAAGAAAAAGAAAGTTCTCAAAAGATATGGGGAAGGGAATGTTACTGAAAGAATACAGAATTAGGAGGAGTTCTTAATGGCCAAAGTTTTGAGCAACAAAATAAATAATGCTAGTATTGGATTATAACCCAAAGAACAAAAACATATTCAGGAGTTTATAAGGATATAAATAAATACTTGATTTAATATATAGATAGAAGAAATATAACAGTTACTCCTTGTTTTGGAATTGCAATTAATAACTGTGTAAAGAAGGGAAATGAAACACTATTAGGCAAGTACCACAGTGGTGATTATCGCATACTTGATCTACTAATGGGTGCTAGAATTAGTGGGTTTGTGGAGAGAACATATTTGTATCTCCTCATATACTTGCTGAGTATAGGAAAATTTATGCTAAGTTGACAGTGGAAATGTCCATCAGAGACCACCTTGATCAGATGATCAAGGTCAATGTCACCAGTAACACTGAAATAGGTTGGATATGTGATACTGTGATACCTTGTACTGAAAAAGACATGGCACCATTTCTATCATTTCTCTTTCCAAGGAAGTAATGCCTTAATCTAATAATGAGAAGATATCAGATAGGCCCCAACTGTTGAACATTCAGCAAAATAACTAGTCTGTATTCTTTGAAGTTGTCAATGTCATGAAAAACAAGGAAAGACAGAGGAACTGTTGCTGAATGTAGGACTCTAGGGAAAAAGAACAACTAAAGGCAATGTGGGACACTGCTTAGGATCCTTTAAAAAGATAGTAATGGAAAAAAGGTAGTTCATTTGGTTAATGCTATTAGGACAATGCTAATTTCCTGATTCTGGCAGTTTTACGATGGTTCCTAAGATGTTAACATTGGATGAGGCTGGGTGAGAGATATACTGAAACTCTCTGTACTATGTTTGTGGCTTTTCTTTAGTCTAAAAGTAGTTTGAAATGAAATGTTTTTTTTTTTTAAATTGCCATTATACAGTGGCTAACTGAACATAATAAAAATATATAAATAAATAAGTAAATAAATAAATAAAATTGCCATTTTAGAAAATTCAGGAGAGGGATGCCTGGGTGGCTCAGTTGGTTAAGCAGCTGCCTTCGGCTCAGGTTATGATCACAGGGTCCTGGGATCAAGTCCCACATTGGGCTCTGCTCAGCAGGGAGCCTGCTTCACCCTCTGCCTCTGCCTGCCTCTCTGCCTGCTTGTGTTCCCTCTCTCTCTCTCTCTGACAAATAAATAAATAAATAAAATCTTTAAAAATAAAAAATAAAAGAATAAAAAATTCAGGAGAACTGCCACTTGTATTGTTGTAGACAACTTTTAAAATAGGCAGAATATATAAAGTGACTGGAAAATAGTGTAAAATTATGAACCCTGAAAGTAGGAACATGAGTGAAGTAGATTCCCGAATTACCCCGTATTTCTGCTCGAAGGCAATGCCTAGACTCTGGTGCCAGGAGGATAAGCCGAAGCAGAGCACAGTGGCCTTATTGAACTGAGGACACAGTAATCAGGGTTTGAGAATAGTAAAGCTGCTGAAATTTGCAGGGCAAGTGGTTGGAGAGAATAGAGCTGGGTTAATGCTCCAGAAATGTATAGAAGACCCCTTGGGTCTTTCACTGAACACTAAGCTGCTTGTATGAAGGGCAGGACTCTGTGAGGCTGAGCAAAGAGCAACTACCAGGGGAATTTAAAAAATACTAGAGAGCAGTAAGCTGAACAACTAACTATTGGAAAGCAAACATGGCTGGAAAACTTTTAAATATAAATATTGAATTTTAAATATTGAATAGTCAGAGAGGAGAGCTGTCTTTGAACACCCAAAGTAATTCAGCAATCTTAGACAAGTCTAAGCTGTAGAAATAGGGCTAATGCAGTTCAAGAATAATGGGTACCTTAGTCTATCCTAACAAAGCTCTAAGATAGGCCTCAAAAAGAACAATATGATGGATAAATGAATTAACTTCTTGCCTGAACTTTTTATTAAGGAAAATAATAAATCTAGGCCTTCAGAATTTAGCATTCATGATGCCCAAGATACAATAAAAAATTAGGTATGTGAGGAAGCAGGCAAATATGATCCATTAAGGGAGAATGTAACTTGTAATCAGGAGAAAAATCAGAAATCAATAAAATAGCAGACAAGGACTTAAAATATCTTTTGTAAATGTGTCCAGGGATTTAAAGGAAAACACAAATATATTTAAGGAACAACTAAATATTTCAATAGAGAAGTTGAATCTAAAAGAAGAAACAAAATCATTCCATAGATTCAAAATAATTTTTATTAAAATTATAGCTGATTTTTATAAAAACCAACAAGCTGATTCTAAAATTTATATGGGAACTAAAAGGAAATACATTAGCCAATAAATCTTGAAGAAGGAAAACAAAGTTATTGTACTTATATTGTTTGGCTTCAATATTTATGATAAAGATTCAGTAGGGAAGTCTGTGATTGTCCTAAAGACAGGCAAAGAGATTAGTGAAACAGAATGGAAAATCCAGAACTAGAATCACATTTGTATGATCAATTAGTGTTCAACCAAAGTAACAAATAAATTTAATGGGGAAATGAAAATCTTTCAACAAATGGCTTTGGAACAACTGGGTGAACACAAACCAGTGGCTACTACTGAACTCTATACAAAAAATTAATTTTTGTTGGATCATAAACCTAAAACTTATAGGTAAAATTAAAGTTTCTATGAAACAAGTCAGTTAGAGAAAGACAAATACCATATGATTTCACTCATATGTGTAATTTAAAACAAAACAAAGAGCAAAGGGGAAAAAGGACAGAAATGCAAACCAAGAAACAGACTCTTAACTATAAAGAATAAACTGATCGTACCAGAGGGGAAGTGGGTGGGGAGGTGGGTTGAATAGATGATGGGGGATTGAGGAGTGTGCTTCTGATGAACACAGGGTGATCTATGGAAATGTTAAATCACCATATTGTCCACCTGAAACTAATATAACACTGTATGTTAACTAACCGGAATTAAAATTAAAACTTTTTTTAAAAGCTTCTAGAAGACAACACATGAGAATATCTTCATGAGATGGAAGTAGCCAAAGAATGTTTAGACAAAAGTCAGAAAATACTAATAATAAAAGAAAAAAATGATAAAAATAAAATAAAAAGCCTGCTAAACAAAAAATATCATTAAGAAAATTAATGCATAAGCAAGCCAGCAACTTATATAAGTTAAGGACAACACATATATTTGACAAAGAACTTATATCCAGAATATGTAACAACTTCAAAAACTGAATAATAAAAACAACTAATAAAAATGGGCAAAAAACTTGTACACACAAACGAAGATAATTAAATGCCCAATATAAGCCCTTGAAAGAGTATTCAAGCCTATGAAGAACATTGAAATCAAAACCACAATAAGACAAGACCATCTAACCACTAGAATGGCTAAAAATAAAAGGATCGATGCCATAAAATATTAGTGAAGATGTTAAGTACCCAAAAATACGTGTCCATTGTTTGAGTGCAAAATATTGCAATCACTTTGGAAATTGTTCGAGTAGTCTTTCATAAAATTAAACATACACATCCCTTATGGCCCAGAAATTAAATTATAAAAATTATAAGATCTTTGTAAATTATAAAATTTACATTTGTAAATTTATAAAATTATAAAAATTTACCCAAGAGAAATATATCTAGAAAAAAAGACTTGTATATGAATGTTCATAGTGCATCTATTCCATTATGAAACTGAAACAACCCAAATGACTATCTCTTCATAAATGCGTATACAAATTTTGGAATATTTATACCATGGAATACTACTCAATAAAGAATATTACTCATAAGGAAAGAAAAAAACCTCTTTTACGTGCTACAGCATAGACAAAACTCAAAAACAGGCTAAGTGAAAAGAGTCAGACACAAAAAAGAACATACTGTATGGTTCCACTTACATGAAATTTTTAAAGGGTCACATTTTGCTTCCAGTCACAATTAGTAGCAAGGACCTTATTTACCCTCCTGCCAGAAACAACAACAAGAATGACAAAAAAGATGAAAATGAAGAATGATCACTGAAATTTGGGAAACATAAGAAGTGAGCCCTATGATTGTTCCACTTTACCACCTTAAGAGAATTTCCAGGCCTGTGTGCAAGCTGTGGAAACTCAGGGAGAGCTTGCCATGTCCCTGAGTTGAAAAGGTGAAGTTTAGAGTTAGGGGAGGCCAAAGTGTTTAGAATCCACCATACGAAGTACCAGGGAGATGAGAGCCACATAAGTTCCAGAGCTCACGCAAGACTCGCAGTAGTTCCTGTTCCCATCAGTCAGAGTGGAAAACCACAGAATTCATAAGTGATTAGTAGAGTACTCTGAAGTGTTTTGCCTCAATAGGCAAATGCTAAATGCTACTTTGGTCCTAACTAGAAAAGTTTACAACCAAGACCTAAAAGAATCCTAGAAGGGTTTTCTAACACCCAGAATTCCTATCAGTACTTAGTGAACCCCAAAATTGTTTGAGTTTCAGGGCCCACAGTCCTGAGATGGATGAAGGAGTACTGAGTGGGTGGGACAGTGGGCTTACAGTCCCTTTTGCACACACATTTTTCTGCCTTCAAATAATGAATTGGGTTTCTGGGAAAGGCTTAAATTGGAATAAGAGGTCCTATGTCTAAAATGTTTACAACCACTGTGTAACAGTTTAGATACAGATTATGAAATGGAATCCTGGCCTTCAAAGTTCTGTGCTCTCTGGACTTTATGGTCCCTCTCATGTGCTCTGGTCATTGCACTCTCCCCAAGTCCTCCTGATATTCCTCACTAGATGAAGGTGTTCTGTCTGGACCCAGTCCCTGGCATCTGATCATTCTGATCATATCCTTCTTTCTCAAAGTAAAGGGAAAAAGCTTATTGACATTTCAAAATTTTAAAGCATGCCCAGAGGAATTCTGGTATTCAAGACATCACTGAAGAAATCCCACTTTCTATGGATGAGAGATTAAGTTAATTTTCTGTTCAACCTACTTAGAAAATGGGGAAATTAAAATAACCATGAGGCAATATATTTTTACCCAAAAGTTTGACCAAAATTTAAAAAGTTGATAAAATAAATGCCTGTAAGAGTATAAATTATTTACATGCATTAAAGGTGAGAAAATGATTCAGCCCAGCTTTATTAGAACAGAATTTCAGCAATATTTTTAAAAACTTATAATCATCACATTTTTCCACTTTAATCCAGTTTACAATGTGCTATGTCTTTCCTTTAAGAAAACATATGTATTTGCCCAAAAATTAATACTCAGTGATGCTAATATCATTTCTAGTAATCATAGCAATGTATGGGAAACAATTTATGTGTCCATCGGGAATAAAATGGTTAAGTTAAATATAGCACATATACAGCTTAGAATACTTGGAGGAGTTAAAAGAGTGAGGTGGGCCTATATCTGATCTCATGGAAAGATCCAGCATTCATTTCAGGCAGTGACAAGGGCAAGAGGCAAAACAATATATACACTGTTATTATGTATATTAAAAACTCACAATGTATTTTATAGCACATCTATACACGGAAAAGTCTACAATAAATTTTAAAATTACACATGAATTTTTAATTGTGGTTACTTCTGAAAAGAGGGATGAATTTTAGAGGGATGTAGTAAGGAAGAGGAATTGTTATTTATCCATATTGTTAGAATTTGGGGGCAATAAGAGTACTTGCACTATTGCCTAAAGCCAAAAGTCAGTGGAAGAATGTTGACTTTTCTTATCAAGGGTAGCACAGCTGCCATAGAACCATTTTCCACCTACTAGAAGGACTCCTGGGTTTTTAGGAATTCTGTCTATGTACATGTTTGTTTACAAAGTGATTTCCATGAACTTTTTCTCGTCTACTACTTAATGGAGGAGGCTTTGTTTTTGACAAGGTAAAGTCACTTATTGTTGAATGTGAACAGTGACCAATCTCAAATAATTCAGGCCATTAAAACTACTGCAAATATCATGATGGTTGATGGCTGCATAGTATTCCATTGTGTATATATACCACATCTTCTTTATCCATTCATCTGTTGATGGACATCTAGGTTATTTCCATAGTTTGGCTACTGTGGACATTGCTGCTATAAACATTCGAGTGCACATGCCCCTTTGGATCACTACATTTGTATCTTTAGGATAAATATCCAGTTCAACAATTACTGGGTCATAGGGTAGCTCTATTGTCAACTTTGTAAGGAATCTCCATACTGTTCTCCAGAGTGGCTGTACCAGCTTGCATTCCCACCAACAGTGTAGATGGGTTCCCCTTTCTCCGCATCCTCACCAACATCTGTCATTTCCTGACTTGCTAATTTTGGCCATTCTGACTGGTGTGAGGTGGTTTGCAACGATGTGGATGGAACTAGAGGGTATTATGGTAAGCGAAAAAAATCAATCAGAGAAAGACAATTATCACATGATCTCTCTGATATGAAGAATTTGAGAGGCAGGGCTAAGGGTCATAGGGGGGAAGGGAGGGAAAAAATGAAAGAAGATGGGACCAGGGAGGGAGACAAACCATAAGAGATATTTAATCTCAGGAAACAAACTGGGAGTTGCTGGAGGGGAGAGGGGAGGAGGGATAGGGTGGCTGGGTGATGGACATTGGAAAGGATGTGTGCTATGGTGAGTGCTGTGAATTGTGTAGGTCTGATGATTCACAGACCTGTATCCCTGAAGCAAATAATACATTATATGTTAATTTAAAAAAATGAAAATAAAAAAAAATATCACAGTAGTTTCTAAAACCTCCTCTCTAACTTCAGGGTTATATCCCAAGAAACACTAGGCTCTGTGCCATATCAGACTCTAGTCACCAGCAGATTTGAAAACACTTTGAGAATGTGATGGAGGCACCTTGGGGAGATGAGAAGGTGTCTAAACCTCACTGTCAGAATTACTCAGAAGGGCAATTGCTGTCAGAAGGGGGCCTGGGGGAGGGATGGATGATGCAAGGAATTGGAATGCTCTACGTTAGGGGAAGCAGGGGATAGTGGCTGTCTGTTCCACCAGGAACAGGTGCAGCCTCCAGAGGAGGACAGAGAGGAGAGCTAGCCAGCAGGTCAGGTCCCAGTTTGTTCATGAGGGCTACTGGGGAAGTCCCAGGGGAAGGGGCTATCCTGTGCAGGAAAGTGCCAGGACTGGACACAAGTCCTGAGACCAGGGAAAAGCCAGCATTCAAGGGACCCTGAAGTGAGGGGCAGAAGGATCCTGGGAAAATGAACCCCACAGATAATCCCTGACTTGTGCTTGACTTTCATTTGCACCCTCCTTCTGTTTTTATTTTATTTTATTTTATTTTATTTTATTTTATTTTATTTTATTTTATTTTATTTATTTATTTGACAGAGAGAGATCACAAGTAGGCAGAGAGGCAGGCAGAGAGAGAGGAGGAAGCAGGCTCCCTGCTGAGCAGTGAGCCCAATGCGGGGCTCCATCCCAGGACCCTGAGATCATGATCTGAGCCGAAGGCAATGGCTTTAACCCACTGAGCCACCCAGGCGCCCCTGCACCTTCCTTCTTTAGACCTGCTTTTAGTACTTTGGTCACGGGATCCTTCTTTCATTGCCTGAGAGCCATCATGGAATAGAGAGAAGAGAAAGTAATTAAGAGACGTGAGTTTGACCTCATGCTGGGAGGGAGGAGTGAAACAGTGTGGGCTCCACTGCAGTTGGACCATCACTTCAGTCCCAGCCCTGTTGCTTATTGTGTGAACTCAACACATTACCAAGCCCTGTCTTCTAGGACTGTTGGGATGTGTACAATGTATGTGAAGCACATGGTACAGTGAGTGGTGTACACTGAAACATTAAAGAATGGCAATTATTGCTATGACTGTTTTTGACCCCAGACACTACCAAACTTCCTGCTAAAATTTTTGGTTTTTATTTTGTTGTGTTGTTTTAGCCTAGGAGATGTCTGAGACTATTCAGTGCTGTAGGATACTGAACAGCAAGTCCACCAAAAATTGTGCTTAGCAAGAAAAAATACCTTAGTAAATCATCCCCCTTAGACCATATGTTATTTAATTTGGATGTTGGGGAATCTTCCCCATCTGGATGCAGCTCAAAGCTCCTAAAATGTGTGTCAAGAACCAACTCGACCCTCCCTCTCAGTTGCCTTTTGATCCAAATCACCCTTATTTTCATTCATTTAACCCCTACCAAAATCAAACCCTCCCTTATAGTTTGCTAAATTTTACCCAAGATAACCTAGTTAAATGCCCTTTGAATAGAGCTGGCTCTGTTTCTCACAGTACACAACAAAGAGTGACGACAGCACAGTGGTTTCTTGGCATCTAGCTTCAAGGAAGCATTACCCTTATTTATAAGGAACTCTCTGGTGATGATATGGATAAAATACCTAGTTTGTGCTGTCTGTTCACCGACATTGGGACCAGAGCATGGGGCATCTGCAATCCCTCCCCAGGTGGAGATTTGCATTTGGTTTATCCATGATCCCAAAGTGGCTGCTAAAAGCAGTTCTTCATTGAGACTTAGTTTCTCAACTCTGTGACGCAACCACCCAATGGCTTGGCCCTTGTTCACCACCATCATACCTTCCACTGACCCACCCATCTTAACTTAAACCTCCCATAGAAGGATTTGAAGTTTCCCAAGGCCCCAAGTTGTCTTGCCTCAGGACATTTACACTTGACTGCCCTCATCTGGTCCTGCTCCTCCTTTCCCATCTAATCCTTCTTTGCACTTTTTTTTTTTTTTTTTTTTTGTCTTAGAGTGTATCTCACCCTCTTCCTTTTAGGGCGGTGGCTTGGTCTTCTTTTTCTTACCATCCCCCATACTACTGAGGAGCATTCCAAAGAGAAGATGCTCAATTAATGTTTGAGAAATAAAAATTTTTTTAAAAAGGGCCAGTAAGCAATTTATTATGATTTATTTTCTCTTACATTCTTGAATAAATGAAGCAATTTCAGGTATATAACTTTTATTTTACAGAACAGCAGAAGACAAAGAATAAGGAAAAACCAAAAATTCACTTTTACTTTTTTTCTCTATTTTTTGATCCCAGCTACTTTGTTGCTAATTTCTTTCACATTTCTAAAGAAATAGCTATTCCAATGCTATGTTCTCTTGTTCCAGATCACTAAATAAGATGGAAGGTTACCCAGTTTGTTTCACAAAATAGCACAACTCTTATTCTTAAACCTCATAAATAGCATTAAATATGTAACTAATATCATTCATACACTTATATTGTGAAGCTAATTAAACTTTTTTAAAAGAAACATTTGAAAACTTTGAACAACAAAAGACAAAGTATAAGTTATTCATGTAGAACGTATGATATGCACTATGTTCCCTCTAGCACTACCTAAGCCCTCACACTACTTCAAACACAAAGTGAGGAAAGTGTTTCAGGTTTCACTACAGGTGGGAGAAGCTGCCAAAATTGGCCCTGGGGCGCACATTGGCCAGGGCACCAGTATGAAGCAGAGCTACAAATCTGGCTCGGGCTCGCTCTTCCTCATCTCGCAAAGCTTCTCCATACCAGGATGAGAAGGCACTGGGGACCGTATTGTGGATTTTGGCCAAGAATTCAAGGACTTTCATCTTGCTGGTCTCAGCATGGGCTCTCGGGCCCCACAGGAACTCATAGCGTGGAGGATCACTATTGGCTACCTGCTGGTACTGCAGGTACCTTTCCTGCACCAAATCTTGGGTGATGAGCTTCTTGGGATCCCCATAGATGAAGTGCTTCCTTTCAGCATATACCCCCATCACATTAAGTACTTCCCAAATATCCTCTTCAGTGGCAGAGTTGCCCTTCATGAAGATCACACAAAGGATAGTCATCAAGAGGCCTGTCTTGGGCAGGATCTCCTCACCTCTCAGCCTGTCATCACAGGTGCGCTGAAATTTGCTGACAAGGGCGTAGCAGTGCCTGGTAGGGTCGACTTCCTTCAGATCAATGCCAAAGGCCAGCACCATTAACTCAGAGGCTTTCCTGAGGATCTCATGAAAGTGCTCCTTGTGCTTCTTGATGACATTCTTCATCATGTCTTCCTTTGTTATGGGCTCCCTCATGTTATACTTGCGCAGCAGGAATTGCACCAAAAGAATTGCCTTGTCATCTAGTGTGTTTCTATGGTAACAATCATTGTTGGGTTGTGCCTGAGAGATGCTTGGTCTTTCCTCATCTTGGCTCTTGGCACCTTCATCAGATCTTGTGTGTGAAACACCTGCAGGAGTAGTAGTGGATGGGGCTCTACGGGACCCCTGGGATTTTCTACCTGACTCAGCAGCTGAGGAGCTCTGAGCATTACCACCAAAAGGAGGAAAGGGGGAAGTGAGGGGCTGTTCTTCAGCTGCTGCGGTAGCCTGAGCATCCTGGACACCCTCACTCCGGGCCTGACGGCGTTTCTCACGGGCACGAAGCTTACTCTTCTGCCCCCGCGGCATGGTGACACTGGTTAGAGGCACTAGACAGTAGTGTGGTCAGGAGGGTAGGCAATGAGGGCACCTAGAGGAGGGAGAATGAGATAGTGTGTGCACCTTCAGTAGGGACATTCCACCTTGTCTTTAACCAAAGCCGCTTTTATGGGCTTCCATAAGAGCACTGCTCTAGGACCCCACAGGGCTCCTTTTCTAATCAGTCTGTCCTCTGAGAACCTTGCAGAAGAAGTTAGAGTGTGCCTTAGGCTGCAGCTTCCAGCCCTGTCTGGGTGAACTTGGGGCTGACAGCAAGGGCTGGCAAGTTATATGCTCTGTGTGGTTCCCTCTGTGTTGAGGTGGAGAATTTTCTCAGTTCACATTTAGGATCAGCCTGTCAACAGCTGGCAGCCCCCCAAACCCCCACCCCCGCAGCTCCGAAGCCAAACTCCTTACACCAGTGACCTTACCGCCCCGAGATTCTTGCAGAGCAAGTGAGGAAAAGCCTTAGATGGCTACTTCTGCTGCAGCCTTCCAGAGCTGATAATAGGAGCAAGGTTTTATGGGATTCCCATGGTCCTGGATGATTGAGGTTTTCAGTTTTCACTGATGTGCTCACTAGGGTTAGACCAAATCCCCCACCTCCCAGAGTTTGACAGCTCCGCCCGGGACCTCCCAAGGTAGAGTGCAGGGGTAGGGGTTGTGCGGGGTTGAGAATACCCTCAGTCCTCACTCAGGGTGCTCTCCGTGACTCCGAATAAAGCCTGGGATGTTTCACTCTGTTGATCTGAGTCCACCAGCCTCAAATCAAAGTCTTCATTTTCTGAGACCTTCAGACCGAATTGAGGGGGCGTTGGGCCTAACAGCCAGCTCTCGGGCCTCTTAGCGCGGGACGTATCAGGGCAGAATTCTGCGAGGTTTCCTTTGTTCTGGGAAGACATGTTTCCGCAGTTCTAAGTAAGGATCCTCACCTTGATTCTCAGCATTGCCTGTCTCTTCTGCAGACCTGAAGCTGTCCTCCTCAGACCTGAGTCCCTGGAGGTGGAAGTCAGTCCGTACCTCATGCTGTCAGCTCTGCTCTGTGCTTTCTAGCGGTGAAAGTAGGGTGGGACTGTATGCAGGCTTCTCTGTTTTGCGGTGTGTTGTCCTTTCTGTCCTCAGGGTGGAGGCAGGGAGTAAGGTGTCCTCCTCTTGGCTGGTTATTTAAAGACTCCCTGGAAAATACCAAATCTCTGAAAGCTCTAAGTTGTTTCCCTACTGCAATTTTTGCAGAAAATTGATGAGTCCTAGGCTAGGTAAGAGATGGGGAAGTTTCAGTGTAAGGCAGCGCCCTAGGACAAGTGGTAGGCTGTAAGAGGAAAAATACAGTGGCCCATAGTGTTTGTTTGCCAGCCAAACTTAGACTTGAGAACCTTCTACTCCAAATGATCTGTTTTCTTTTTTTTTTAATTTTTTTTTTTAAGATTTTATTTATTTGACAGAGAGGAGAGAGATCACAAGTAGGCAGAGAGGCAGGCAGAGAGAGAAGGGAAGAAGGCTCCCTGCTGAGCAGAGACCTGATGTGGGGCTCGATCCCAGGACCCTGAGATCATGACCTGAGCCAAAGGCAGAGGCTTTAGCCCACTGAGCCACCCAGGCGCCCCCAAATGATCTGTTTTCTAAAGAAGAGACTGAGCTGCATGATTTTGTGAGACTCAGTTCTTTCCATGTTGTCTAACATTGCTCAGTCCAGTGCAGTAACTTTTATTTTATTTTTGACCCTCATTCATAATGAGAAATATATTTACATCTCTAACAAGTGTATGTATAGATGTATGTATTTTTAAAGAAGATTTTATTTAGTTGACAGAGAGAGACAGTGAGAGAGGGAACACAAGCAGGGGGAGTGGGAGAGGGAGAAGCAGGCTCCCCGCTGAGCAGGGAGCCCCATGCGGGCTCGATCCCAGGACCCCGGGATCATGACCTGAGCCAAAGGCAGACACTTAATGACTGAGCCACCCAGGCGCCCCTGTATATATTTTTTTTAATGAAAAAATACCTACCCTTGTTAAGTGTGATTCATCCTTGTATTCCTTATATTTGATTATAATATTATTTTTTTAAAGGCCAGTCCTTACACTTTAAAGAGGTTTCAGGTGGGCCTCTGGACTCATACTGTTTCAAACAACCCCAAACTTTGAGGCTGTCCTAATATTAACCCCATGGTCCTGGCCATTCAGTCTTGGAAAAACAGCCTTAGCTCCCTTCGCTAAAGCAGGAGAAATTCATTGTCCCAGGACACCCTGGAAGAATCAAAGGTTCAACTTAAAACATTCCCTCTGACCAGTCTTGTCATTACAGACCAGTTCCAACTTCAGGGCGTGCCCCCACCTGCCCACATACAGTTTCTAGTTCGACACAGACAGTCTAGCTCAGGTATTTCTCATCTATGTTGTTTTGCTGTTGCTAAAACTATTCTTTCATTCTCCCTTTTATAGTTTCTCTAGGGTTGAGTTCAGAAAACAGCAGCCTGAGTCTGGTATCATCTTGGAAGCTGTATATGAGGCAATGTATTAGCATGCTCAGGCTGCCATAATGAATTACCATAGACTAGGTGCCTTAACAACAAAAATTCATTTTCTTGGGGCGCCAGGGTGGCTCGATCAGTTAAGCATCTGCCTTTGGCTCAGGTCATGATCCCAGAGGCCTGAGATTGAGCCCCAAGTCAGGCCCCTTGCTCAGCGGGGAGTCTGCTTCTCTCTCTCCCTCTGCCCCTCCGCCTGCTTGTATGCGCCTTCTCACTCATTCTCTGTCATATAAATGAATAAAATCTTTAAAAAAATTATTTTCTCAAAGCTTTAAAGGCAGGTAGTTCTAGATAGAGGTGAGGAGAGATTCAGTTTCTAGTAAGAGCTCTCTTCCTGGTTTTGCATTTGGGCACCATCTTGCTATGTCCTCACATGGACTTTCCTTAAAACGCATGGAAAGAAAATGATCACTGGTTTCTCTTCCTCTTCTTATAAGATTATCAGAACTATTAGATTAGGGCCTCACCTTTATTATTTAACCTTACTAAAGTGTCTCCAAAATTGAGAATTAAGGCTATAACATATGAATTGGAGGTTGAGGAAAATGGCACAATTCAGTCCATAGCAGTACATATTTAAATATGTGAATAATTTAAGGAGAATTGACATCTTTACCATATTCTTTTTCCCGTGAATAAACATAGTGTGCTCCTATGATCTATTTATTTGGGACTTTTTCCTCTAAGTGTATCAGTACATATTTATAGTTGCCTTCAAAATATTGTGTACATTTTTTTAGATTTCCTTTTAGGTAAGTTTTGGATATTGCTGCTGTTATTTTTGGGATATTTTCTATTAGTTATCTTAATTAGTTATTGATTTTGTGTGGCTAGGCCCCCAATTTTGGTAATTATTTTATACAAGGAGTATCTTATTCATCTGAGTACTTTGTGCACTGATTCCTTTGGATTTTCTAATTAAGGATCATATTGTCACCATTTATTATCTCAATCATTTCAATATTCCTTTTTTAATTTATTTTGCTACTCATTCCTCCCATTATATATTTCAGTCCATCTTTAAACAATAGACACAGTACCATAGCATGTATATATTTGTCTTGTCTTTGATGGGAATGCTTCTAACATTTCACATTTATGTATAGTTTGTTGTAGATTTTAGGAAATAAAAATTCTCTTCAAATGCTATTTTGCTAAAACTTTTTTACCTTGAATTGGTGCTAAACACTTTTTTCAAAGGCTTTTTATCCACCCTTAGACATGATAAAATGCATTTTTTCCTCTAATCTATTAATGTAGAGAAATTCCAATTGGCAGGTTTTTTTCAAATATTTTAATATCTTTGCATTTCTTGAACTCAGCGTGTTTATTCATTACTATATTGGATATGCTATAAATTTATTTAGGATAGATGCCCCTACATGACTGAGCTTGATTCAAGTGACTTTTTTCTTTGGATGTCCTTATGTGGTCTTTGTATCAAGCCCAGCACACTTGTTAAAATGAGTTTAGTAATTTGCTATCTTTTTGTATGTTTTGGAAAAGTTTATGTAAGGTCGCCATTTGTTTTTCCCTGACCATTTGGTACAGCTAGACTCCAAATGTGACTGGTTTTAGAGTATTTTGAGGGGGGCTGGAACATAGATTAGAGTTTCAGTTTGTATTATTTGACTGGAGTTCTCTATTTCTATTTGGAACAATTTAGTTGTTATGTTTCTCCAGGAACCAGTCCATTTAACTTGGACTTTAAAATTTAAAAACATGATATGCTTTTCTTTATTGTGGTAAAAAAAATGCATAACATTTTATCTACTTTCTTAACAAAATTTTTAGTGTGTGCAATCCTACTTCTGGATATTTATGCAAGGGAATTGAAATCAGGATCTTGAAGAGATATTTGCATCCCCATACTCATTGCAGTATTATTCATGATAGTCAGAATGTGGAAACAACCTAAATGTTTAGAAAAAGATGAATGGATAAAGAAAATGTGGTATAAGGACATGATATTTATAATAAACATTTTCACTAGAGAAATTATTAAAGGTATTCAACAGTATGGAGAAGAATATAGTGAACTCAATATACCTGACACTCAGTATCGATAATCATCAAGAGTTAGAGGTAAAAGTTTGATCAGATTAGTATTCATAAGGTTTTTGTTGCTTTACTTGCAAGGTCACTTCAGAGGTGACATTGTGTAATTCTATTACAAAGGACATGTGTTTGTCTCTTTTTTTATTGATGTTGGCAGATACTGATGATCATTACCTTTATCCATTAATCTATTAGAAGCTGTTGGATGATAATTCTATAATTATATCATACCTTGTTAGTTTTTCATCTGAAAAACTTCTACAGGAAGAACCTTTCCTTCTTGGTCCACCGTATGGTTACCTTGAGGTATTGGTAAAACATATGGTGTTCTCATATCAAATCTCTTCTGCACCTATATTTTTGTTTATTGTATTTTTTGCACCTATATTTTAGACAATTTACTTAACAATACTTATTTCTAGTGCTTTTTTTGTAATTGATATTTATAAAAATTATGTATTCCATACATTTTTTTAAAGAACTGTCTTTAGTTAGTTGGCTTTACTATTTTCTGTTTACTTATTTCTACTTAGGCTTATTATTTTTTATCTTCTACTTATTTCATTTTTTAAAATAATAATTGACATACAATATTGTATTACTTTCAGATGTACAGCATAGTGATTTAGTATTTATATACATTACAAAATAGTCACCACAATAAGTCTAGTTACTATCTGTCACCAGACACAGTTGTTAAAATATTATTGGCTGTATTCCTTATACCATACATTAAATCCCTATAGCTTGTTGTTTTATAACTAGAAGATTGTACCTCTTAATCCCCTACAACTATTTCATCCATCCCATTTACCCCGCTACCTTCTGGCAACTATCAATTTATCCATATCTATGAGTCTATTTGTGTTTCATTTTGGTTTTTTTGCTTGTTTTGTTTTGTTTTGTTTTAGATTTCACACATAAGTAGAGTCATATGGCAGTTGTCTTTTTCTGACTTATTTCACTTAGGGTAATACCCACTAAGTTCATCTGTGTTGTCACAAATGACAAAATTCTGTTCTTTTTATGGCTGCGTAATATTCCACTGCATATATATACACCACATCTTGCTTATTCAGTCATCTATCATTGGACACTTAGGTTTCTTCCATATCTTGGCTATTATAAGTACCACTGTGATGAACATAGGAATGCATGTCTTTTTTAATTAGTGTTTTCATTATTTTTGATAAATAACTAGAAGTGGAATTACTAGTCATATGGTAGTTTTATTTTTAATTTTTTGAGGAGCCTCCATACTGTTTTTCATAGTAGCTGCACCATTTTATTTTTGCACCAACAGTGCATAAGGGTTCACTCTTCTCTACGTTCTCACCAACACTTGCTATTTATTATCTTTTTGGTTCTAGCTATTCTGACACGTGTAAAGTAATGTCTCATTATAGCTTTGATTTGCATTCCCTTCATGATTAATGATGTTGAATATCATCTCATGCCTTTTGGCAATCTTTATGTCTTCTTTGGAAAAATGTCTATTCAGGTCTTCTGCCCATTTTTTAATTGGATTGTTTACTTTTTTGCTATCGAGTTATAAATTTTCTTTATATATTGTGAGTGTTAACCCCTTATGAGATAGATCATTTGCAGATACTTCTCCCATTTAGTAGATTGTCTTTTCACTTTATTTATTTATTTATTTTTATGCTATGCATAAGCTTTTTAGTTTAATGTTGTCCCATTTGTTTATTTTAATTTTGTCTAAGGAAACAGATCCAAAATAATAACCCTAAGACTATGGTCCCTATGTTTTCTTCTACGAGTTTTTTGGTTTCAGGACTTATATTTAATTTTTATGTCCACTTTAAGTTTATTTTTGTATATGGTGTAAGAAGTGACCCAGTTTCATTCTTTTGCATGTGGCTGTCCAGTTTTTCCAGCACCATTTATTGAAGAGACTGTCCTTTCCCCATTGTATATTCTTGCCTCCTTTTTTAAAATTTAAATTCAATTAGCCAATATATAGTACAGCATTAGTTTCAAATGTAGTGTTCAATAATTCATCAGTTGCATATAACATCCAATGCTCATCACATCGCATGCCCTCCTTAATGGTCATCACCCAGTCACCCCATTTCCCTACCACCTCCCCTTCAGCAAACCGTCAGTTTGTTTCCCAGAGTTAAGAGTCTCTCATGGTTTGTCTCCGACTCTGATTTCTTCCCATTCAGTTTTCCCTCTCTTCCCTTATGATCTTCTGCACTGTTTCTTATATTTCATGTATGAGTGAAACCATATGATAATTGTCTTTCTCTGACTGACTTATTTCACTTAGCATAATACCCTCCAGTTCCATCCACATTGATATAAATGGTAGGTATTCATCTGTTCTATGGCTGAGTAATATTCCATTGAATATATGAGCCACTTCTTTATCCATTCATCTCTTGAAGGGCATCTCATCTCCTTCCACAGTTTGGCTATTGTGGACATTGCTGCTATAAACATTGGGGTGCCTATGCCCCTTTGTTTCACTACATATGGATCTTTGGGGTAAACACCCAGTAGTGCAATTGCTGGGTCATAGGGTAACTCTATTTTTAACTTCTTGAGGAACGACCATATTGTTTTCCAGGGTGGCTGTACCAGATTGTATTCCCATGAACAGAGTAAGAGGGTTTCCTTTTCTCCATATCCTCACTAACAATTTGTTTTCTCTCTTGTTAATTTTAGCTGTTAATTTTTACATATATATAAGCTAAAAAAACCCCATATATACATATAAAAATATACTAATATACATATACGCTAAAAAAAAGTATATACATATATGTTATTATATGTCAGGGTGTTGATCTATTTTTACTGATTTTGGGATGGGTCCTCTATACCTCTGGGACATGAATGCCTGTTTCCTTCCCCAGATTAAGGGGAGTTCTCAGCCATGATTTACTCAAATATACCATCTGAATCTCTCTCTCTTTTCACCCTCAGGCATCCTAATAATTCTGATGTTGGTTTATTTTATGGCATCACTGATTTCTCAAAGCCTCTCCTCAAGATCTATTATTCATTTTTTTCTCTTTTCCTCAGCTTCCTTCCTTTCCATCAGCTTGTCTTCTATGTACAAGACATACTCTCTCTTCTGCTTCATTTACCTTACCTGTTAGAGCATCTAATTTAGACTACATCACGGTTAAGAGCATTTTTTTTTTCAATACTAAACTAGTTTTATTTTTTTCCCCAAATACGTTTATTTTATTTTTTCAGCGTTACAAATTAATTGTTCATGCACCATACCCAGTGCTCCATGCAATACGTGCCTTCTTCAATACCCACCACCAGGCTCGCCCAACCCCCAACCTCCTCCCCTCCAAAACCCTCAGTTTGTTGCTCAGAGTCCACAGTCTCTCATGGTTCATCACCACGTCTGATTTCCCCCCATTCACCCTTCCCTTTCTTCTCAGAATGCCCTCCATATTTTTCCTTATGCTCCACACGTAAGTGAGATCATAACATAATAGACTCTCTCCGCTTGACTTATTTCACTCCACATAATCTCTTCCAGGCTCGACCATGTTTATACAAAAGTTGGGTATTCATCCTTTCTGATAGAATAATATTCCATTGGGGGCGCCTGGGTGGCTCAGTGGGTTAAAGCCTCTGCCTTCGGCTCAGGTCATGATCTCAGGGTCCTGGGATCAAGCCCCACGTCTGGCTCTCTGCTCAGCAGGGAGTCTGCTTCCTCCTCTCTCTCTGTCTGCCTCTCTGACTACTTGTGATCTCTCTCTGTCAAATAAATAAATAAAATCTTTAAAAAAAAAGAATAATATTCCATTGTATATATGTACTATATCTTCTTTATCCATTCATCTGTTGAAGGGCATCCTGGATCCTTCCACAGTTTGGCGATTGTGGCCGTTGCTGCTATGAACATTGAGGTATATGTGGCCCTTCTTTGGACTGCATCTATTTTTTGGGGTAAATACCCAGCAGTGAAACTGCAAGGTCATAGGGTAGCTCTATTTTTAATTTCTTGAGGAATCTCCACACTGTTTTCCAAAGTGGCTGCACCAACTTGCATTCCCACCAACAGTGGAAGAGGGTTCCCCTTTCTCCACATCCTCTCCAGCATGTCTTGTTGATTTTGGCCATTCTAACTGGTGTAAGGTGGTATCTTAGTGTGGTTTTGA
>CM053612.1:83388394-83421961 GCA_028646535.1 Procyon lotor | reverse complement strand
CAATTCAGTAATGTGGCAGGATACAAAATCAGTGCACAGAAATCAGTTGCTTTCCTATACACTAACAATGAAAATATGGAAAGGGAAATTAGAGAATTGATTCCATTTACTGTAGCACCAAGAACCCTAAGATACCTGGGAATAAACCTAACCAAAGAGGTGAAGGATCTGTACTCGAGGAACTACAGAACGCTCACGAAAGAAATTGAAGAAGACACAAAAAGGTGGAAAAGCATTCCATGCTCATGGATCGGAAGAATAAACATTGTTAAAATGTCTATACTGCCCATAGCAATCTATACTTTCAATGCCATCCTGATCAAAATTCCACCGGTTTTTTTCAAAGGGCTGGAACAAACAATCCTAAAATTTGTATGGAACCAGAAAAGACCCCGAATTGCTAATTTATTTTTTTATTGTGTTATGTTAGTCACCATACAGTACATCATTAGTTTTTGATGTAGTGTTCCTTAATTCATTGTTTGCATGTAACACCCAGTGCTCCATGCAATCAATATGTGCCCTCCTTAATACCAATCACCAGGCTCACCCATTCCTCCACCCCCTCCCCTCTAAAACCCTCAGTTTCTTTCCCCAGGAATCCATAGTCTCTCATGGTTCATCTCCCACTCCAATTTCTTCCCCTTCATTTTTCCCTCCTCCTAATGTCCTCCATGCTATTTCTTATGTTCCACAAATAAGTGAAACCATATGATAATTGACTTTCTCTGTTTGACTTACTTCACTTAGCATAATCTTCTCTAGTCCCATCCATGTTGATGCAAAAGTTGGGTACAGTTCTTAAAATGGTATTTTCTTCTCATATGGTGCTCTTCAAATTCATTCCCCAACACACTTTCTAAATGATTTACTTAGAATCCAAAGTAACCATTCCACTTTTATACTTAAAAATCTCTAATGTTTCTTCTTTGTTAATATAAAAGTAAAGTGCTTGCCATGACATACGAAAGTCTTAGATAACCTGAAATCTTTTATTTTCTTTTCCAGCTTTATTTCTTACTATTTCTCTGAATTCATTTCATACAATAGAAACACTGACTATTTTTAGACCTTGACACCCAGCAACTATATACCTCTGTGCCACTTCTCCCATGTTTCATCTTCTTACAAACCCTTCTGTGACCTTTTTCTTAACTAATTCGTTATCAAATTTGGAGCCCTAACTCAAGGATCATTTCCTCCAGGTACATTTCCATAACTTTGGAAGTCCAATTAAATACACTACTTTTGTTAACCTATATGACTATTTAAATACCTCTACTATAGTCCTTACCATGTCCTAACAAAATTTTTAAAGCATCTGTTTCCCTACTACTGTGTGTGCACAGTGGACTTAATGTGTGCATTTCCTTAAAATTCATGTGTTGAAATCCTAACCCCCAATGTAATGGTATAAAGAGTCTTTGGTAGATAATGAAGTTATAAGGGTGGAACCCTCATGAATGGGTCTAGTGCCCTTATAAAAGAGATCACAGTGAACTCTCTAGCTCTCTTACTAATGTAAATAATGTAAAATAAAAAGAGAGGTCAGGGGGTCGCCTGGGTGGTTCAGTGGGTTGGAGCCTCTGCCTTCGGCTCAGGTCATGGTCCTAGGGTCCTGGGATCGAGTCCTGCATCGGGCTCTCTGCTCAGCAGGGAGCCTGCTTCCCCCCTCTCTCTGCCTGTCTCTCTGCCTGCTTGTGATCTCTCTCTCTCTGTCAAATAAATAAATAAAATCTTTAAGAAAAAAAAAAAAGAGAGGTCAGGGATCTGCAAACTGGAAGAGGGCCTTCACCAGAGTCTGACTATGCTGGCACCTTAAATTCAGACTTCCCTTCTCTAGGACTGTGAGAAACAAATGTTTGTTGTTTAAGGCACTCAATTTATGGTATTTTTGTTAAAGGAGCCCAAACTGACTAAGACACTACGGAAGAACAAATCTTTGCATGCGTTTTGAATAGAAATCTATTGGTTGTATGCTTTTATTTACTTGTACTTTGCAAGTCTATAAATGGAACAAATAGACTCAGGGAATTGCAGCTTTCTGAATAGCAGAATTTGAGAGATAAAATAGACAGATTTAGATAGAAATAGAAATAGTGTTGGATCAAATTAATTTTGATCTATCCACACTATCAATAATTTTATATGCTAAGTGACGATTTACATTTCTATAATAAATGTTTAATAATGTAATAAACCAATAATATTTCTGTGGACAAACTGTTACATTTATAAATCTTGCTTCATTTTACTACTTATTAATAAGCAAAAGGAGAAATTCTTAAAACTAAAACAATAGATTATACATAGTTTGATCTTAAATAGATTTTTATTACAGTCTTTTCTTCATAGTATCTAAAATTTACTTCTTTATCTTTAAGGAGGTATGTAGTAAGTTCTCAGCATTTTAAGTCAATAAATCTAACTGCAATTTCCCATTTGATTATCAGTTTAAAATAAGCAAAGCTTATAATACTTAATGTCCAAAATGATACACATCAGAATTTCAGGGATTCTGTCAATTATTTTTGAACTTTCAATATGTAGAAATTTCCCAGCTTATATTAGACACTCTATAAATATTGTCTGAACAATGAATTGTATCAAACAGAACAATGATATCGATAATATATTAACATATTAGATATGAGCTAAGATGAGTAGATTATCATTCATTTAAGGTTTGAGTTCTAATCCAATTATCAGAAAAAATAAACATTAAAGACTAAAATACATTTTAATAAATTGGACACTCTAACTTAGCTAAATTTGCAACAAATTTTAATAATTTGATCAGCGTCCTACACATGGTGATTAGTGACATCAATGTCCACCGCATGAAAGAAAAAGTGTAACTAATCCTATTAAATACTTTTCTAGGATGGGGAAAATATATATGCAGGGACAATGAAGCCATTCGCGTGGAATGATGTCTAAAATATTAAGTAAGATTGTTGATCTGTTTATTTTCTATCAGACTTAGTATCTTTCATAATAAGGATAGCATTATAGGTGTAGATGAAAGAGAAATGAGACAAGCCTCCAAGTGAGAGTAACAGTTGGCAAGAATGGAGAAACCACAGATGTCAACAACTATGTCAAAAAAACATTACAATTTATTGATAATTAAATAGGACTTCAGAGAGTAATTTAAACTCTGAAAAATTTAATAATTTCAGGGGATATTATTGATTTCTAGGACAATAAAATACATCAATTTCATAATGTTTCCTTTGGTCACCAATAAAAAGTAAAATTAGGATTAGAATACTCTGTGTTTATAAAGTTATCAAGAGTGCAGTGAGAAGAACTTATTTCTACAAAATGATGAAGGCTTACTTATACAATGAGTTCATCAAAAAATGCATTATTTTCCAATTACATGATGTCTAAAACAAATATAAAATATATAAAACAGTTTAAAATCAATACATAATATACAATATATAAGACAAAGATAAAATATATTCACCTGTGTTTTAAGAATAACATTTAAATCTGTAAATCATGTAAACATATATCAAGATAAAGAATAACTAAAATCCACATTTTTCTATTGAATAATTGCCATATTTACTTGGCATCTATTATTTTTAAAGATATAAAATATGCACAACTAAAGTTTTACCTTTCATCTCATTCTCATTTCTACCTCCAAAAGTATCACTTATGTAGCAGTTGGTATTTACTCATCCCAAGCAAGGTTTAGAATTTTTCATAAGCATGAACATACATATAACCATAATAATCATAAAACTGACATTTATTAAGCATAAATTGTAAGAAGCACTGTTCTATGTATTTCAAAAGCACTAATTCATTGAAAGTGTATAAGTAAATCCTCTTGAGGTAAATTCTATTATTACTATTTTAAAGATGAGGAAATTAAGGTACAAAGAAAATAAACTTACCTAAGAAGATCACAGGATATACCCTCAGGATTTGAACCCAATGGTCTGTCTGTACAGCCTGGAAGTTTAACCATTAATTCCATTAATCTTTTAAATTAAAATATTTATTTCGATATAACTATAAGTTCACATGCAGCTAAGAAACAATACAGAGAGATCCTATGTATCCTTTATCCAGTTTACCCCAATGGTAATATTTGTAAAACATTATTTACTACCTATTGAATAGGATATTGAAATTATTACAGTAAAAATACTGAATAATTTCATCACCACACGGATGCCTCAGGTCATCCTTTATAGTTACCAACTCTTTTTCCCCATCTTATAGAAAACACTCATTTCATTTTCATTTCTATAATTTTGCCATTTAAAGAATGCTATATAAATGCAATAATAGAGTTTGTAATCTTTGGGAGATTTTTTTGTCAATCAGCATAATTCCCTGGAATTATCCACCTGTTTTGCGTATCAATATCTCATTCTTTTTTATACTGAATAATATTCTAAATGGTATGGATTACCAGTTGGTTTAACCATTCACCCATTAAATAATAATGTAGTTTTGGCAATTACAAATAGAGCTGCTATGAGCAGTCAAATAGTGTATAGGTTTTGGTGTAAATATAAGTTTTCATTTCTCTGCAATACGTTTCCAAGAATATAGTTGCTGGGTTGTACAGTAATTGCATACTTAGTTTTATAAGAAACTGTCAAACTGTTTTCCAGAATGCCTGCAACATTTTACATTCACCCCAGTGATGTATAAGTGATCTGGTTTCTCCACTTCCTCAACAGCATTTGGTGTTATTATATTTTATTTTAGCCATCCTAAGAGTTATGTAGTGATATCTCATTGTGGTTTAATTTTCATTCTCTTATTGTGGTTTAATTTTCATTCCCTTAATGGTTAATGAGGTTGAACATCTTTTACGTGATAATATGCTATCCATATACCCTCCTCAGTAAAATGTCACTTCATGCTTTGTGTATTTTCTGATCGGATCAATTGTGTTTTATTTTTGGGTTTTGACAGTTCTTATATATTCTAGATAGTAGTACTTTGTTAGATAGATTTTTTTCATTATTTATTTGAGAGAGAGAGTGCACGAGCAGGGGGTGGGTCAGAGGGAGAAGCAGACTCCCTACTGAGCAGTAAGCCCTATGTAGGGCTCTATCCCAGGACTCTGGGATCATGACCTGAACAGAAGTCAGACACTTAACCAACTGAGCCACCCACGCTCCTCTTTCCATTCTGTGAAAGAATAGGATCTTTCACAGAACAAAGATTTTAATTTTGATAATATCCACTTTATCACTCTTTCCTTTTATGGCTCATGGTTTTGGTCTAAAGTCTAAGAACTATTTGTCTAACCCTAGAGTCCAAAGATTTTCTTCTATTTCTTTTTTTATAAAAAGTTTTACAGTTTTCATTAAACATTTAAGTATGTGATGTTTTTAAATTAATTTTTCTATAAGGTGTGATGTTTAGGTCAAGATTCTTTGTTGTTGTTTTGCCTAGGTATGTCCAATTGTGGTAGCGCTATTTGTTGAAAAGGTTATGCTTCCTCCATTGAATTGCCTTTGCAAAAATCAGCTGGGTATATTATTTAGGCTTACCTCTGCATTTTCTATTCCTTTCCTCTGCTAATACAACACTGTCTTCATAAATATAGTTATATTTTAGGCCTTAAAAATAGGTAGAAAGATTCCTCTCACTTTATTCTTTTTCATTGTTTTACCTATTCTAAAGACTCTTCCTTCCCACATACATTTTAGAATAAACCTTTCTATGTCCACAACAACAACAACAATAACAAAAACATTGCTGGGATTCTTACAGTCATTACAGTAGATAGATAAGCCTATAGATCATTTGGGGGAGAACCGACATCTTTACTATATTGAATCTTTCAATTCATGAAAACAGTTTGTATTCCCATTTATTAGACTCTTCTTTGGTTTATTTAATAAGTATTTTGTAAGGTATTTTGTGGAGATAATAATCATTATTCCCCTTTGTCTCATCTGAACCACCTCAGTGCCCTGTATGGCTGGTCACTCTGCAATCACCATGCCAAATAAAAACCATAGCAGCACACGTTTCATAAGGTTACACACACACACACTACACTAAAAAATATTCAAATGCCTATTAAGGAGATCATGGCCATTACAAAACATGCAAATACTCTCCCATTCACTCAGCTGAGTCTGCTAGATCTACATGAACACACTACATCTCAATCCTTTAGGGTATGCACAGGAAAAACAGTGGGACACACACCCCCTTAGAATAGTTGAGAAAGGCAGGGAGAGCCTTGGAGAAAGTAAGGCTGTACCTGGGAAGCCACAAACCAAGAAACCCAGATGAAAGAGTATTATTCATCTGTTGCTCTTTTTGAAAAATGAAGTGGGGAAAATACTGGAGATTTGTGGACAACAGTCAAGACATTTTTGTCTAGCATGCTGAGCAGAAAAAAAAAAAAGGATGAAATATTGAGGCTCTTGAGCATCAGAAATCCCTTCAAATTCTAGGTAAGTGCAAACATGAACCCTATCGTGGACAGGTGTTCACCTCCCCTCACCCCTCCCCCCCAAAAAAAGAGGAAAATGATAGAAAATAACTAAAGAAAACCAGGAGAGAGATTCAGGGGTCAGTAACATTCTCAGAGGGAAGAAGCCACTGACAAGAAAAGATCACAGAAGTGACAACAAAACTGGTATTTTGTCTGTCTTGACATCCTGAGACTATTGACCAGGATAGATGCAGATTTCTCACAGGAATTTTCAGTGTCCATGGTAGAATTATACCTAAATATTTCAGTTTTGTTTTCCACATCTTCATGGTTAATATATAGATACGCAATTGATTTTTGTGTGTTAATTTTGTATCCTACAACATCACTAATCTCATTTATTAGTTCTAGGTTTATATCTTGTTTTTTTTTCTTTTAGATTCTTTGGTAATTTCTATATACACAAGCATGTCTTCTGCATATAGTGACAACTTTATTTCTTCCTTTCCAACCAATCTTATACCTTTTATTTTTCTTCTTCCTCCTCCTCCTCTTCTTCCTCTTCCTATCCTTCTTCATGCTTTACATCAGTGACAGAATGCCCAATACTAAGTTGAATAAAAATGGTGAGAGTGGGCATCTTTATATTGTTTCTGATATGAGGGGAAAACATTGTCTTTCAATGATAAATATGATGTTAGCTGTAGGTTCTGTGTAGATGTTCTTTATCAAAATTGAAAAGGTTCCACTTTATTTTCAGGATGCTAAGAGTTTTTGTCATGAATAGATGTTGGATTTTGTCATATCCTCTTATGTGTTAACTGATATGATGCTATGATATTTATTCTTTAGCGTGTTTATATGGGGGATACATTGATTTTCAAATGTTGAGGCAAAGTAGTTGCATCAATATGCATGTTCATTAATGTTCTTAACCAATACTAGGCCTTACGTATTTTATATTTTTGGGCCCTCAGAGGAGAGTGAAGTAGTATTTAGTTGTATTAATTTACATTTTCTGAATTTCTAGTGATACTATATTTTTATGTTAAATTCAAGTTTCCTGTTCTGTGAAATTCCTGTCCATATCTTACTTGTATTAGGTTTTTATTAATGATTTATAGGAGTTATTTGCTTTGGTATATTTAACATACATATGTTATTTTTTATTAGTATTTTATTTTTTCAGTGTTCCAAGATTCATTGTTTAAGCACCACACCCAGTGCTCCGTGCAATATGTGCCCTCCTTAATAACCACCACCAGGCTATGTTTTGAAGATAATATCTGTTGTATATGATATCATACTTTATAAATTCTGCTATAACTGGCAATTATTTCAACAGTATATTTCTGAGATTCATCAATTTGGATCATGTAGCTTAATTTCACTTTTCACATTTTATGAAAAGAAAACATTTAATGAAAAGTACACATTTTACATACCCATTATTTTGTTGATATTTACATTAAGATTGTTTTCATTTTGTCCATTTTTATACATACTTTTCAGCATGTGTTTTTGAGTATACTTTTAAGAGTTCCTCTAGGGGAAATATTGTTGATTTATAGGCCATAGGCATTGTGGTAGGCAGAATACTAAGATGTCTCCCCAAGATTTGTATTCCTCCCAGTATACACACACCTTCTCTCAGCTAGTCAATAAAACACTAATTTAGATACTGCTGTGAAGAGATTTTGTATTTGTCAAATAACCCTGAAATCATTTGACCAAGTGTTTTCTTGGAAATCAGTCAGTTGAGCATGGTATAACTGACTGTAGTCCCTACAATTTCTACTTTGTGGGTAGTAATTCTAAATATTCTGCCTCTTCATCTTTACTGTAATAGCCATTCCAATAGTTGTAATCTAATGGAATAGATTAAGAATACTCTTCTTAATGGAAGGGTATTTTGTTTTTCTAATTATTACTGATATACATTTTCTTGCGGTATTTGTTTTCTAAATTTTCATATAGTGTCTCATTCTTGCTCTAGATATAATGTGGCTCTGTGTATTTCCATTATTACAGAAAAAATAATTTTCCATTTCCTTTATCTTTCTTGTACATCATGTGCCATCTATTTTTAAATAGATAGCACACAAACAAAAAAAACAGCATATAGAGACATAGAAATAAAATAATTTTGAGAAAAATTCACTAGATATAACTCATATTGTTACTAAAATGACATAATGCCTAATGCCATGGGACAAAACAGTTTTCCTCACTGTATACCCTTATATGTAGCCTTAATACTGGAAACCAAGAGAAAACTTGAATGACCTTGCAGGGATATTACATCTAAAGTACACCCGATTCTTTGTTTTTTAAGAAAGAAACAGCAAAATTCTTCTGTAAAGCTTTTATTTCTTTCTTTCTCCTTTTTTGAGTTCTTTCTCTTTTTTTCTTCTCCTTCTTCTTTCCTTGTTCTTCATCTTCACCTTCCCTTTCTTCTTATATGTTCTATCTCAATTATACAAACATGAAGAAAGAAGGCACCTGTAACCTTGGGAGACATATATATCTGCAGTATAATTAGCCTAGCAAAATGGCTCCTTTCAATATTCCTTGGTTGAAAATCCTATATACTAGGGAAGAGATAAATAAATGTGCCTTAGAGCCAAAGAGCTACATGAGAGAAAAGAGTCAAAACTCTTGCAACATTCCTTTTGAGGTCAAACATTGGGAGAAACTGAGTGATGTTCTGTGATGGTTCTAGATAAGATCTGCCAGCAGGAAAGGCCACCAAGCACAATGTCATAGATGCCATGCAAAAAGGGGTAAAGGAGCTGAAGATTTAGACTCTGTATTAGTAGAAGGGCTGTTCAACACTAGAAAAAGAAGTTAAGCTCCTGCTGACATACACATTTGCGGACTTGAGCATCTAATTTGATTTGAAGTTTAAGAAGCAGGACACACCTGGTCCATAAACTTTATTTATTTATTTATTTTTTTAAAGATTTTATTTATTTGACAGAGAGAAACACAGTGAGAGAGGGAACACAAGCAGAGGGAATGGTAGCGGGAGAAGCAGGCTTCCTGCCGAGCAGGGAGCCCGATGCGGGGCTCGATCCCAGGACCCTGGGATCATGACCTGAGCCGAAGGCAGATGCTTAACGACTGAGCCACCCAGGCGCCCCATAAACTTTAAATAAAACACTGCACATTAAGTACCTCTATAGTTTCTGACAGTGGCCACTCAGTGTCAGTTATTTATCCTACAATTCCTCCTTCATCCACACCAGAGGAACAAAAAAGAATTTTTGTCATTTGCTTGGTTGGAATTTGCAGATTTCTTTTGGGCTTCTAGTCAATGCAAAGCACAAACTCCCAATTAATCCCTCCTCCAATTCTGACATGTCCTCTTATCATTACGATTACAGCTCTTCTATAAAACTGCTACAATTTAAGCAAATTTGTATCTTAGAGCTATTTCTGTCTTACAACATAAGCAATGACTTCCTGAGCCTGATTAACATTTATTGATCCAAATATTTAGTCTTCTAATAGCAGTAAAATAAAATTATTCTTAATTATATCAATCTCAGAACTTGGGGATTATATCCTATTATAGATATACTTTATTGAATTTGAATAATCTAATTATCAAAACATTTATACATTAGGATATCTAAATTCTTGTAACACTAATAAATGTTAATACTGTGGGAAAATAATTCATTTTATGACAGTGTTTATTAATAGCCTCAGTCTGTGTGTGCATCACAGTAGTATACTTAATTAAGCCAAACTTTTTTTTTATCCAAATAAATGGGGAAAATAATTAGGCCAATTCTTTTGCTCAGTAAACATCTACTCACTTCAAAAAATTATTTATGGTGATTCCCATCTTATACATGAAGCCAACATTATCAATGAAAAAGTACTATTTTTGAAATGGCAGTTATATAAACATTTTTCCACATTTTCTTAAAAATAGCTTACCCTTTAAAAATTCAATACATGCATTTTATTTCAAATAGCATACTTACTACCGTGATTAACAATTTGTTCTATAATGCACAGTTCCTTGCCTGCTCCCTTAAAGCTTAAATTTTTTTTTTTTTTGTTAAAGATTTTATTTATTCATTTGGCAGAGAGAGCGAGATCACAAGTAGGCAGAGAGACAGGCAGAGAGAGAGGGGAAAGCAGGCTCGATCCCAGGACCCTGAGATCATGACCTGAGCCCAAGGCAGAGGCTTTAACCCACTGAGCCATCCAGGTGCCCAAAACTTAAATTCTTGATTTTATTTAAATTCCTCACATTTTTCACAATCTTTATTCCCTCTCCAAGAATCAGCATTCTCGATCTTTGGGTTGTTTTTAAATAAAAATTGCATATATTTAAGGTAAACAACATGTTGCTTTGATATAGATATACAGTGAATGATTGCTACAATCAAGCTAATTAACATATTAAGCATTCTTGTTTTTATCTAAAAACATCACAATTTTCTAATAGGTATTCCCAACTTGCCATAGAGTAAAAACTTCCTTTTGGCTTGAGTTACATGTATTTTACTCCCTCATATTTTGTTCTGAAAATAGAGGAACAACTAATTTCAAATCTAAAACATATTTATAAATATTATATGAGGAATTTAAAAGTCTTTTGGATAGAATTATAGTATGTTTTATACATTTTATTAACAATTACTTGCACGGGCTCTTGGGTGGCTCAGTTGTTAAGTGTCTGCCTTCGGCTCAGGTCATGATCCCAGGGTCCTGGGATCGAGCCCCGCATCGGGCTCTCTGCTCAGCGGGGAGCCTGCTTCTCCCGCTACCATTCCCTCTGCTTGTGTTCCCTCTCTCGCTGTGTTTCTCTCTGTCAAATAAATAAAATCTTTAAAAAAAAAAAACAATTACTTGCAAATAAAGGCATTTTGGTAATTGTTAAACTGAATTATATTCTCTTTATTATCATATGTAGCTCTACATCTAAGATGAGGCCCCAAAACACCACAGAGGCATCTTGATATACTCAATGGGAATAAATACAATGAAATATTTGAGTCACTAGTAAACACATGCCATTTTGTTTAAAAAAAAAACCTGTCAAATATTGTATTAGAAAAACTACTAAAGGTATTTTATATTTTAGCTTAAAAATAAAAATAAAGGCAGTAGCACATTGACAAGTGATAGTCGATAAAATCAATTCTGATTTGGTAGACTAGGATAGAAATGTTCAGATTAAGTCAGAAATATTCATTTATGTACTATATATCCTGTAAAGCAGTTATTACATTATTGTATGTCTTCATTATAAATATAAGTTACTGTAGCACAGACTACATCAGCAAGATTATAAAGAAGTATTTATCTAGCTTTGTTCACAACACTGCCACAAACCAAATACTGACAGCATTTCATTTTATTCTCAATGCTAAATCAAAGATGAAGTACCTAGATAGCACACCCGTATACAATTAAATGAGAACATTCAGGATGAAGGAGCATTACTGTCGAAGTTCACACAGTTTAAATATGCCAGACCAGAAACTAAAACTCACATCTTCTGAGTCCAGACTCTTCTTCCTAAGACTGTTTATATATGACTATTGCTTCTAGAATATCTGTGTCCATAGTTGATGTCCTCTTCCTTCTCCCTAGTGGGTGCAATATACATCCCTTCTTCACTTATACTAAGCTAATTTGCTTTCACTTGAGGTAGGAAGTGTAATTCTGACCCTTGAGAGATTTAGAGGAGATTTTTATTTCTATTCTTGTTACACAGAGGTGACATTTAAAAATGTTATTTAAATACTTCTTAAATTAAATGTGCCAAAATGATATGAAGTTAGAAACTCTTTAAATGGTTGGTAATTCCAAGTAATCAAACACATTAGGAAATATAGATGAGGTCATTTTATAAAGGTAAAAGTGTGAGAACTCAGTATATAATTTAAAAATTAATATTTTCTTGTGTCTGTAACAGAATTAGTTCTCTTCCTTTTTTCCTGTACTATTTTCTCTCCCTGTCGTATTTCACAGTCATATATTCAGATATCCAGTCCAAGGGACATGTCAATGAGCCTCCTTAATTGAGCCACGTGGTCCTGGAGGTAGATAGCCTCAAGAAGTGGTCAAAATGCCATCAGGAATGATCAAGTTTAAAGGTAGTGCTTATGTGGATTCTCCTTAAAGTCCCAGAGGCCATTTGGCAATGTGTATTGTCTAAGACACTTGGTTGTCATAAATAGAGGTTCTTCTGTCATTTAGGGGTAGAGGCCAGGCTTGTTGCTAAACATCCTATGTACAAGACCCACCTCTATCCACCCCACCCCCATACAGTGTACATGCAACAAAGAATTATCTGACCCAAAGTGTTAATAGTACAGAGACTGAGAAACGCTGACCTAGGTAGGCAAGGATCTCATTTTCTACTATAAGAATCTTGTAAAAAGCTTTGTATGGTTAACCTTATAGCAAGCTCTAAGCCAATGGCAATAAGATAGATTTATGATTGATATGATCTTGGTACACTGTCCAACATAGTAGTTACTAGCCACATGTGACTGTTTACATTTAAATTCGTCATAGAATAAAGTTAAAATGTCAGTTCCTTGATCACACTTGCCAGATTCTGAGTGCTCAACAACCCAAAGTGGCTAGAGGTTACTTTACTGAAACATTTCCATCACTGCAGAAAGTTCTACTGCACAGTGCTAAAGACTGCACATATGAATCACAATGAAAGTAAAATATATGGTAGGCACAGTGATATCTTACATGTGGGGGTTAAGTGGTGTTGGGAAATGTTATTCTAAAGTTTATATTTTTACTTTTAATGATCAATCATATATCTACCACAGTGTCTAGAGAGGTTAAGAAATTCAGCATGATAGGGGTGCCTGGGTGGCTCAGTGGGTTAAAGCCTCTGCCTTTGGCTCAGGTCATGATCTCAGGGTCCTGGGATCGAGCAGCATCGGGCTCTCTGCTCAGCAGGGAGCCTGCTTCTCCTTCTCTCTCTGCCTGCCTCTCTGCCTACTGTGTGATCTCTCTGTAAAATAAATAAATAAAATCTTTAAAAAGAAAGGAAATTCAGCATGATAATCGTAAATAAAATAAAATAAAATAAGAACAAAATTTCCTTGAGCATGATGAAAGCCAAATCCTACAATTTAAACTGTATACAATTTAATAAGCATATATTATTAAATATGTGCCTATGACAGGTTTATCATAGATTTTGAACATAAGTTTCTATTTCTGTCTCAATTGATGAATTAGGATGATAGTTAATCAGTTAATTTCCTCTTCTGTGTGTCAGAAGCTTTTTTGGGTCCACCTCATGCAATTTGTGCAAGGATATATATTTCTAGTTCATAGTTCTGATGGTGTAAGCCCTACTGGGCTTTCTAAGAACAGATTGCAATCATGAAGTCTGTGCAATTTCCTTCTAAGAAATTATTGCATCCTTCTGACATGTTTGGTTTAATCCTAATTGTAGTCCTTAGTACAGCTGCAATATCTGATCTTATTCCGTGTAAAATTAGGGAGAAACAGCATACACTGTGCTGTAAAAGGAAAATTGCACCAAACCACTTAAAGAGGCAAAGGAAAATATATTTAAGACTATTGTAATACGAGAGAGACTTTTGCAATAGGAGAGAGAGACTGAACTCAGATCCTCTGAAAAAAAAGGAGGAAGATTTTAAAGACTGGAGTGAGCTAATGAAAAAGGAAAAAACAAATGGAGGACAGTCAAGGGAAGTGGGTCAATAAGATTAGGCAATCTGTGTTTGCTAACTGTTGGTTATCTATTTCAGTTTCCAACTATCACAAAGAGTCTGGGACACAGGAGTGCATTTCAAAAGAATGGCTCCCACATCTTTAAGAAAGACATTCCTAGCTTGTAAAGATTTACATCTCAAAGAAGCAGAGAAAAAATTTACAATTCCAAGCTTCCTGAAGTAAAAGTTCTACAAAAAAGGAAATCAAGGGCCTATAATCAGGAAGAAGACTGTTTAAAGCTTATTCAAGCTGAGGGGAACATTAAGGTCACCTTGGTATGTACCAGTGTACTATGACACTTTAAGCCTAAATTGCCGGGAAGAATCATTTTTGATTTGAATTTCAGTCAAAAAAGTGGAATATCCCATTAAGCAAAATCATGCCACCCTCATATAATCCAATTACACATTTTATACTCTGAGGTTTAGAATAGCGTGCCTTTTTGTTTTGTTTTGTTTTGAGGTTTATAACTTCAAAAAACCCAATAGTGATTAATGGAAAGAAGAAAGTGTAAAGCAGTAAGGGTAATTGTATTTCATTGTCAACTCAAAAACATTAGGACAAGATTTATTCATTTTCAGATTTTCTAAGAGTACTTTCTGAGTACATAGAGTACTATGATACAGTGAATCAAATTTGAGGACAAAATCTCCAATTCAGAAGCTCACAATAAACTTGAGGGAGAGAAGTAAAGTTGTGGAGAACTCTATACCACGTTAAAACTTAAAGATAGCCAACATTTAAATCAAGAAACTAATCTTTTCTTTTTTTTTTTGCATGGAATATAATAGAATGCATGGAGTACCTTAGTAAATCTTTGAATCAGAACCTCACAGAGTAGGACAGATGAGTTTGTAGACAAGTTCGTCATCTCAAAGAGAATTTGCATGAAGCAGACAAGCAGGATTTCCTTCTCTGTGAACAATAGTTTCATTTTAACTTCATATAACTATAGCACTGCTCTTCTTTTACACCCAATAATATGGGTTCTAACTTTACCCCTCCAGAATAAGACAAAACTCTTAGTTTCATTTGCTCATAACACTCTGCATTTAAAAGCATTTATCACAATAGCAACTTTTTAATTATTTGCCTATTTATTTAAAAAAATTACCTGCCCTAGTAACCTGTGAACTCCATGAGAGCATGGATACTCACAGCTTTCTGTTCCATTGCCCTGTCTCTAAATCTTAGCTTAACACACAACCAAGAATGAGTATTCCATTATTAGCATTGTGTCTGATCTCTTTGTACCTAAGTACTGGTAGGCAAATTCCTTTTCCTCCTCAACATATTTTTGAAAAAAAATTTCTAAAATGTACTCTTTGTTTATTTAAAATAATATTATATATTCAAAATAATCCATAGCACAGTGGATCATTTTATAAGTTGTGAGCATGAATTTTTTTCCATATATATTATTGTTAGAGATCTTCCTCATATATTTCAAATAAAATATTTTATAGATAAAGATGGTGTAACCTAATGCATCATATCCGTTTTAAAGAATGTTCAAAAAGTATGTGGCCAATAGAGTTGGTGTGTTTCCATTGATGGTCTAAAACAACTTTTAAATTAAAAAAATAATGCTGTAATTATGGAAAACAAAGACTTCAAATGAAACACAGGAAAATAAGATTATAAGATTATCTTATTTAAATATAACTAAAGTGTACTGTATGCCTAATATATCTTAGACACTTTATATATTGTATTTAATAATGTAAAAGGAAATTATTTGTTGAGGAAACATTACCCTAAGAAAAATAGCTAGCAACTATTTTATTAACAAATAGTTGTTAGCTATTATATATTATATATAATTATATATTAATTATATATTAATAATTATATATTAATATTAACAATATTAACAAATACCAAGACAAAGGAAAAATGATCAGTCAAACTTTATCCCCAAAACCTAACTCCAATAGTTAAGTTTGAAGTGGATGATTTTCCCAACTGGTATTCTTCAGGTATTTAGTAAGCTTGATTTGACTGTTTCTTTTCTTTCTTTTTTTTTTAAGATTTCTATTTATTTATTTGACAGAGAGACAGGGAGAGAGGGAGCATGAGGAGGGGGAACAGCAGTGTCCTCACTGAGCAGAGAGCTCAACGTGGGTATCATGACCTGAGCTGAAGGCAGATGCTTAATGGACTGAGCTACCCAGGCACCCCCAATCTGTTTCTATTTTCACACTCAACAAAAGCTGCTCTTTGGAAATTCTATAGTAAAATAATGTTTTATAACACCACTTCCACATTTTTAAGTCGTTCACCGCTTAATACAACCAACATGTGTTCATAGTAAGAGTTGGAAAGTGATGATAGAATGAATGATATTTTAACTTTGCTCTTTTCTCTTCCCTATGGGCATATTTTATCTTCACAATGTTCAATGATGTATCAAATCTTATAATCCTTTGTTATTTAACTGTAAATGTTTTGGAATTACTTGAATATTTTTTAAAAAGAATTTCAAATAAAATTTTATGTATTTTTCCTGATCTACACTTTTGACCTAAAAAGTATTCCTGAAAATCTGGATATAAAAAGTGATTTAAGAACAAACTATTTCTGGGGCACCTGGGTGGCTCAGTGGGTTAAGGCCTCTGCCTTCGGCTCAGGTCATGATCTCAGGGTCCTGGGATCAAGCCCCACATCGGGCTCTCTACTTGGTGGGCAGCCTGCTTCCTCCTCTCTCTCTCTGCCTGCCTCTCTGCCTACTTGTGATCTCTCTGTCTCTGTCAAATAAATAAATAAAACCTTTAAAAAAAAAAAAAAAGAACAAACTATTTCTGATAGCCAAGATGGTGGGAGAGTAGGAGATCTTAGTTTCATCTGGTCCCAGGAATTCAGCTAGATAGCTATCAAATGCTGAACACCTAGGAACTCAAATGGAGATCTAAGAAAAGAAGAGCTGCAACTCTGCAAATAGAAAAGCCACCACTTTCTGCAAGGTAGGAGATGCACAGAAGTGAATCTGAGGCGATATACAGGAAGATATACTGTGGGGGATATACTGTGGCTCCATAAGCCAGCTACCAGAAAATGATACAGCAGCAGAGCACAAAATCAGAACTTTTAGAAGTCTGCTCAAGTGAGGGACGTCCTTGCCTGAAAGGTACTCAGGAGGCAAAGTGGGGCGGAATCTTAGGTGGGACAGTGTGGTTTCAGGATCCTCTAGGTCACCAGAAGACTAGGGGTGCCTGACTGTGGCAGAGGTCCAGGCACTGGAGCAGGGAAGCGGCTGCAATCAGTGAGCCTAGAAGTGAGTGCTCAGCTTACGGTTGCTGTAAATTGCAAACCATGGCCAGGCAACTGCTCTCCAAGCAGAGGCCCAACAAACAGCAGAAATAGCGAGATTCTCCCCCACTCCCCCAGGAGGAGCAGCACGGAAGCACAATGCAGGAGTCTGTAGGGTTTAGAGACTCCAAACAGGGTCGCATGCCTGAGATACAAATGCTCAGTCACAGGCTGGGTGAGCACAGATTGCAGATGGAGACCAGGAAGACAAGAGTGATTGACCGCTTTTCCCTGAGGGTGCACTGAGGAGTAGGGCCTCGAGCTTTCAGCTAAGAGGCTGGAGATTGGGAGGCTGCCATTTTCATTCTCATCCTCTAGAACTGCGTGGAAAGCCTTTAGGAAACAAAAGCCACATAGAGCAATCCAAGCAGATTCTTAGCCTGGACCCCGGTAAGGGCAGTGCAATTCTGCCTCAGGCAAAGACACTCGAGAATCAACACAACAGGCCCCTCCCCCAAAAGATCAACAAGAATAACCAGCCAAGACCAAGTTTATTGATCATTGAGAACTGTAAAACTCCAGTGTTAGGGGAATACAGCATATAGAATTCATGGTTTCCCCCCCCCCCCCGATTCTTTAGTCTTTTAATTTTAAATTTTTTTTCTTTCCTCTTTCAACAAATTTCTTATTTTTATCAACTCTTTAAATAACTTATTTTCACTTTTACAGTTAAATTCTATCCTTTCATTGTATCTAATTTTATCATTGTATATATATAAATTTTTCTTTCTTTACAATTTTGAGATGTAGTTTCTTCTAACAGACCAAAATACACCCAGAATCTAGTGGGTAGCTCTCTTTTCTTCACCTGTCTGATCATATTCTCTTTTTTTCCTTGTTTTTTCTTTTGTTCTGTTAAAATCTTTTTTATTTTTCATCTTTACAGTTACATTCTACCCTTTCAATGTATTTAACTTTATTTTTGTGTGTATATATATATATATATATTTTTTTTTTCTTTCTTTATGATTTTGAGATGTAGTCCCTTCTAACAAACCAACCAAAACACATGCAGGATATAGTACATTGCTCTGCTCTGTTCACCTGTCTATTTATGGTCCTCCTCCTTTTTTTCTTTCTCTTTTTTTTTTTTGTCTTTTAATTTTCACTTTTACAGCTACATTCTATCCTTTCATTGTATTTAATTTTATTTTTGTAGATATATATAAGTTTTTCTTTCATTACAATTTTGGGATCTAGTTTTCTAACAAACAGACCATAATACACACAGAATCCAGTGTATTGCTCTATTCTGTTCACATTTCTGATTATATTCTCTTTTATTTTTTAATTTTATTTTTTGGTTTCTGGTTTCTTCTGATTTGTTTAGTGTATTTTTCTCTAGGGTCATTGTTGCCATTTTAGTATTTTGTTCTCTCATTCATCTATTCTTCTCTAGACAGAATGACAAGATAGAAAAACTCACCTCAAAAAAGAGAACAAGAGGCAGTACTGACTGCCAGAGACCTAATCAGTATGGACATAATTAAGATGTCAGAATTAGAGTTCAGAGTGGCGATTATAAAGATACTAGCTAGGCTTGAAAAAAGCATAGAAGACACTAGAGAATCTCTTTCTGGAGAAATAAAAGAAATAAAATCTAACCAAGTTGAAATCAAAAAGGCTATTAATGAGGTGCAATAAAAAATGGAGGCTCTAACTGCAAGGATAAATGAGGCAGAAGAGAGAATTAGTGATATAGAAGACAAAAATGATGGAGAATAAAGAAGCTAAGAAAAAGAGAGATAAATAACTACTGGATCAAGAACAGAGAATTTGAGAGATAAGTGATACCACAAATTGAAAAAAAATTATAATAATGGGGATCTCAGAAGAAGAGGAAAGAAAGAGGGGCAAAAGGCATATTGGAGCACATTGTAGTGGAAAATTTCCTAATTTAGGGAAAGAAACAGACATCCATGTCTGGAGGCACAGAGAACCCCTCCCCAAAATCAATAAAAAATATGTCAACACCCTAACACATAATAGTGAAACTTGCAAATCTCAGGAATAAAGAGAAAATCCTGAAAACAGCTTGGAACAAGAGGTTCATAACCTACAAGGGTAGAAACATTAGACTGGAAGCAGACCTGTTCACAGAAACCTGGCAGGCCAGAAAGGACTGGCAGGATATATTCAGGGTGCTAAATAAGAAAAATATGCAGCCAAGAATACTTTATACAGCTAGGATGTTATTCAAAATAGAAGGAGAGATAAAAAGTGACCAAGAAAGAAAGAAAATAAAGGAATTTGTGATCACCAAACCAACCTTACAAGAATTATTAAAAGAGATCCTTTAAGTGAAGAGAGAGTCCCAAAGTAACATAGACCAGGAAGGAACAGAGACAACATAGAGAAAGAGTTACTTTCTCTTTCTGTGTACTCTTTTTCTCTTTCTATTTACAGGTAATAAAATGCCACTAAATTCGTATCTTTCAATAGTTACTCTGAATGTAAATGGGAAAAATGTCCCCATCAAAAGACACAAGGTATCATACTGGATTAAAAAGCAAGACTGTCAGCAAGAGATGCATTTTAAGCCCAAAGACACTTCCATATTGAAAGTGAGGGGGTGGACAACAATTTCTCATGCTAATGACATCAAAAGAAAGCTGCAGTGTCAATCCTTATATCAGAAAATTATATTTTAAAGCAAAGATTGTAATAAGAGCTGAGGAAGGACACTATATCATACTTAAAGGGTCTATCCAACAAGAAGATCTAACGATTGTAAATATTTATGCTCTTAACATGGTAACAGCCAGTTATATAAGCCAATTAATAAGAAAATTAAAGAAACACATTGATAATAATACAAAAATAGTAGAGGGCTTATCAAAAATAAAAAGGACACAAATAAATAAAATCATGAATGAAAGAGGAAAGACCACAACCAACACTGAAAAAATACAAACAAGTATAAGAACATATTATAAGCAACTACATGCCAATATATTAGGCAATCTGGAAGAAATGGATGGATTCCTAGAGATGTATAAATTACCAAAACTGAAACAGGAAGAAATAGAAAATAAAATAGAAATAGAAATGAACAGACCCATAACCAGCAAGGAAATTGAACCAATAATCAAAAATCGCCCAAAAAACAAGAGTCCAGGGCCAGATGGTTTCCTGGGGAACTCCACCAAACATTTAAAAAAGAATTAATAATTGTTCCTGTTCTTCTGAAGCTGTTTCAAAAAACAGAAATGGAAGGAAAACTTCCAAACTCATTCTATGAGACCAGCATTACCTTGATCCTAAAACCAGATAAAAACCTCACCAAAAAGAATTAAAAACCAATATCCCTGATGAACATGGATGCAAAAATTCTCACCAAAATACAAGCCAATAGGATCTGACAGTACATTAAAAGGATTATTTACCACGACCAAGTGGGATTTATTTCTGGGCTACAAGTGTGGTTCAACATCCACAAATCAATCAACGTACTACACAACACAAATAATAGAAAGGATAAGAATCATATGATCCTCTCAATAGATGCAGAAAAAGCATTTGACAAAGTACAGCCATCCTTTCTTGATTAAAACTCTTCACTGCGTAGGGTACAGATAGAGGGAACATACTTCAATATCATGAAAGCCACATAAAAAAGGCCACAGCAAATATTATGCTCAATGGGGAGAAACTAAGAGCTTTTCTCCTAAGGTCAGGGACATAGCAGGGATGTCCACTATCACCACTGCTATTCACCATAGTCCTAGAAGTCCTAGCCTCAGAAATCTGATAACAAAAAGAAATAAAAGGCATCTGAATTGGTAATGAAGAAGTCAAACTCTCACTCTTTGCAGATGACATGATACTCCAGGTGGAAAACCCAAAAGACTCCACCCTAAAATTACTAGAACTCATACAGGAATTCAGCAAAGTGGCAGGATATAAAATCAGTGCACAGAAATCAGTTGCATTTCTATACATTAACAACAAGACAGAAGAAAGAGAAATTAAGGGTCAATCCCATTTAAAATTGTACCCAAAACCATACAATACCTAGGAAAAAACCAAACCAAAGAGGCAAAGGATCTCTTCTCAGAAAACTATAGAATACTCATGAAAGAAATTGAGGAAGACACAAAGAAATGGAAAAACATTCCATGCTCATGGATTGGAAGAACAAATATTGTGAAAATGTCTGTTCTACCCAGGGCAATCTACACATTCAATGCAATCCCTATCAAAATACCATCAACCTTTTTCACAGAGCTGGAACAAACAATCCTACAATTTGTATGGAACCGAAAAAGACCCCAGATAGCCAAAGGAATGTTTAAAAAGAAAACCAAAACTGGTGGCATCACAATTCTGGACTTCAAGCTGTATTACAAAGCTGTAATTATCAAGACAGTATGGTACTGGAACAAAAACAGACACATCAATCAATGGAACAGAATACAGAACTCAGAAATAAACTCTCAACTCTATGGTCAACTAAATAGGAAAGAATGTCCAGTGGAAAAAAGACAGTCTCTTCAACAAATGGTGTTGGGAAAATTGGACAGCCACATGTAGAAGAACACAACTTGACCATTTTTTTACACCATACATGAAAATAGACTCAAAATGGATGAAAGACCTAAATGTGAGATAGGAATCCATCAAAATCCTACAAGAGAACACAGGCAGCAACCTCTATAACCTTGGCCACAGCAATTTCTTATTAGACATGTCTCCAAAAGCAAGGGAAACAAAGGCAAAAATGAACTATTGGGTAAAAAGCTTCCACACAGCAAAGGAAACAGTCAATAAAACCAAAAGAGAATCAACAGATTAAGAGAAGTTATTTGCAAATGACATATCAGATAAAGGGCTAGTATCCAAAATCTATAAAGAACTTATCAAATTCAACACGCAAAGAACAAATAATCCAATGAAGAAATGGGCAGAAGACATGAACTGACATTTCTCCAAAGAAGACCTACAAATGACCAACAGACACATGAAAAAATGCTTGACATCCCTCAGCATCAGGGAAATACAAATCAAACCTACAATGGGATACCACCTCACAACAGTCAGAATAGCTAAAATTAACAAATTGGGAAACAACAGGTGATGGCAAGGATACAGAGAAAGGTGAACCCTCTTACACTGTTGGTGGGAATGCAAGCTGGTGCAGCCACTCTGGAAAAATATGGAGGTTCCTCAAAAAGTTAAGAATAGAGCTACCCTATGACCCAGGAATTGCACTACTGGGTATTTACCCCAAATATACAAACGCAGTGATCTGAAGGGGCATCTGCACCCCAATGTTTACACCAGCAATGTCCACAATAGCCAAACTATGGGAAGAACCTAGATGTTCATCAACAGATGAATGGATAGAGAAGATGTGTTATATATACATACAATGGAATACTACTCAGTCAGCAAAAATATTGAAGTCTTGCCATTTGCAATGATGTGGATGGAACTAGAGGGTATTATGCTAAGCAAAATAAGTCAATCAGAGAAAGACAATTATCATATGATTTCATTTGTATGTGGACTTTAAGAAACAAAAGAGGATCATAGGAGAAGAGAGAAAAAATAAAACAAGACAAAATCAGAGAGGAAGACAAACTATAAGAGACTCTTAATCATAGGAAATAAACTGAGGGTTGCTGGAGGGGAGGGGTTTGGGGATGGGGTAACTGAGCGATGGAGATTAAGGAGGGCACATGAAGTAATAAGCACTCTATGTTATATAAGACTGATGAATCACTGACCTCTACCTCTGAAACCAATAATACATTATGTTAATTAATTGAATTTAAATTAAAAACAGAACAAACTATTTTTCATATAGGAAATATTGTCCCCAAAACTTTTCCAGCTTTATTGGGATATAATTGACATATAACATTGTGTAAGCTTAGCGTGTACAATGTGATGATTTGATATATATCTGTTTTATTTATATATTGCAATATCATGACCACAATAAGGTTAGTTAACACATCCTTCACCTCACATAATTATCATTTTAAAAACTATTTTATATGGTCAATTACTTTTCCAATCACTCACATATACTTACACACACACACACACACACACACACTCTTTCTGAAAAGTACTACTTTTGGCTAGATAACACTTATTACTGCATATTGCATTATATGCTAGGTTAATTTTCTCTAAGACAAAAATAGTTAACATTTTGTTCTTAATAAATAAAGTAGGTAATATGTTAATTTGAAGTTTTGAAGAAAACCACGACATTCTTCTATTAACCAACCATAAATATCTCTCTCTCTACTTTCTTCCCTCCTCGCTCCATCCCTCTCTTTTTTCTACTCCTCTCTCTCTCTTACTCTGGCTGAAATATGAATGAATGTGTTGTCTTAATAGCCATATATCCAGATGTCTAGGACTTTTTACCAACTTCCAAAAGCTTTACATTTTTCTTACTATGTAAAATTTTCCTATTTTCACTTTGATTACTATGATTATATTTGCTTACTATATATCATTAAGTTTCTGTCATATCATCGGGCTCAGCTAACTACCTCCCCTTGGACAAATCCAACCACCACCTGTCTTGTTTAATAAAATTTTACTGGCACACAGCCATGTGCTTTCATTGTTATATTATCTTTGGCTGATTTTATACTGCAACAACAGAGTTGAATAGCTGTGACAAACAGCATATGACTTGCAGGGCCTAAAGTATTTACTATCTGGCCACTTTCAGCAAGTTTTCTGTCTATTGTTCATTGCCTGATATATAGCAGATGCTGAATATATATGCATATGCTAACTATATTAATAAATGGATAAATGGATAAATAGCAAATAATAGGAAAATGCAGGCTTTATGTAAGAGAAGACCACTTCACTTCATTCAGAAAGTTGAGATCCAGGGATGCCTGGGTGGCTCAGTTGGTTAAACATCTGCCTTTGGCTCAGTCATGATCCCAGGGTCTGGGGATTGAGCCCTATACTGGGCTCCTTGCTCAGGGCCTGCTTCTCCCTCTCCCTCTGCCTGCTGCTCCCTGGCTTTTGCGCTCGCTCTCTCTCTCTCCCTCTCATAAATAAATAAATAAATAAATAAATAAATAAATAAATAAATAAATAAATAAAATTTTAAAAAAAGAAAGTTGAGATCCAAATTTATTTCTGGAGTTCAGTGAATTTTATTATGATTAGAAAGAAAAGAGAATGCATCTCTTCATAGAAACAACAAATATTGAGGAGGGCACGTATTGCATGGAGCACTGGGTGTGGTGCAAAACAATAAATCTTGTAACACTGAAAAAAATAAATAAAATTAAAAAAAAAGAAACAACAAATATTGAGACAAAGTGGTGAAGTGAACTAAAATATTTAGTTCTTGACTCTTGTAAAGAACATTTAATTTCAAATCAAAAGAGTGTACTAATTTCCAATTGCCTCTAATTCCCAAAAACCAGATGCTCAGTAAGATCATTAAATGTGGTAGAGTTCACTATTACCTAATTTAAGAAATTTTCACACCCCATTATGTTCTTTATCTTGGGATAATTTCATAGCTACTTCTACCTTCTGTGTGGAACTGTTAACTAGTCAAAACTGAAAATAAACAGTCTTAATGAATTTCTTTCTGAAGACTACTATAAAAAATTCTAAGTAGAAGAGCTTTCAATACTTAAGATTTTTAACTACAGTGTTATATTACAGTCCTTTGAAATATGGATAAATGAGACCTGGTTTGAATAAGAAGTTCAATGGAGACAGAAATTAGCTACACTTCTGGTAAGCATAGCATAATACATAGCGAACTTGAATCACTATGTTGTACACCTGAAACTAATATAACATTGTGTGTCAACTACACTCAAATAAAAAAAATAAGTTTAATGGCAATTAAGCAGCAGAAATTCAGAGAAGGAGAGAGAGTCTAATTTCCTCAGTTAGTAAAACTTAATTTCTTGGATGTCTCAAATAGTTACTGGACTATGGAATCTCTAGGAAGTGGCTGAAGACCAGAAATTTTCATGGTTGATAGGAATTCATTTTCTTTGTTTATCTATGAAGCAATCTAGTGGATGGATAGGTAAATATAGCATATAATGAAATTGTTGACTTTGATGTTTAAATTTTATTGCTTTTGTAGATTTTAAGCAGGTTTATATTTTAATATAACTTGTATAAAAATACAATGTATAATTGGATTCTTCCAAATATAGAAATGATATTTATGTCTCATTTCCACTCTTATTTCATTTTTTCATTTAGATTTTCTCTGTTATGCTGTTTTACATTCTTTTTATCTGCTGTTTTATGTATATTTATACTCATCTATGAAGATAGAGAAATACATAATAAAGGATGCAGTTGGCAATAAATAAGATGTGAGACTGAATATCTTGTAACAATGGAAGCTTGGGACGTGAAACAGAAGTACTATGCATTAAATTTTCCCTCTCTCTGGCTGTAGAGGAATGCTGCATTACCTCTTGAATAAAAGAAAACATGGCTATGGAGCTAAGAGGACTAAAAAAAATCTCTCTTTGCAAGCATGGTGCCCAATTTGTAAGTTAAAGTGGAATACATATGGAAAATAAATTTAAGAAGCAAATCTATCTGCCATAAAAGGCATTACTCCTCTTAAATCAAGAGACCAGAGAAAATTCATAATTGGGAAAGTCCTCATCTTAGAAATCAGCAGTTTGAATACAAATTATTAACACTGGAGAGAGAACTGCCATATATAATACTTATATCAAACCACCTGGTTTGATAGATGAGAAAATCTGGCATATCAAGACATGAGATATTTGTGGTACAGAAAGTAAAATATCAATCCATTGTTAGATTATCTTCCATCCTCTTCCAAGAATTAAAAAGATACTGAAATGTCAAAAATGGCCTACAAAAAAACTTTTCCTTCCTTTTCCTTCCTTCCTTCCTTCCTTCCTTCCTTCCTTCCTTCCTTCCTTCCTTCCTTCCTTCCTTCCATTGAAGATTTATGCAATCAACAAGCATTGAATAGCAATTATAATTCATTGCAATAAACACTGAAGATAGATAAATAATAAAACAATACAGTAAGTGTAATAATAAAAAGGTGTATTAGTATTATTGGACACCTAGAGGAAGCATGTAACAACACTTAAGATGAGGAATTCAGGAAAGAAATATCCCACATATTGATTCATGGTATGAGTATGAATTGGCTGTGGGAATGGATTTAGTAGAGATTGGGCAGAAGATATTCCTGGCCATTAGTGCATTACAAGAAACATTTTTGAAAAGCAAAACTACATAGTATATGAAGGAAACAAATGACATTCTGGATTACTGGAGCTTGAAATTCAAGGCAGAAAATGGTCAATGAGAGGAAATAGGGTCAAGTCATACAGAGCCTTGTATAAGTCTTTTAGAAATTGTGCAGGGATGCCTGGCTGGCTCAGTTGGTTAAGTGCCTGCCTTCAGCTCAGGTCATGATCCCAGAGTCCTGGGATCAAGTCCTGCATCAGACTCCTTGCTCAGTGGGGAGCCTGCTTCTCCCTCTGCTCTTCTTCCTGCTCATGATTCCTTTCCCTCTCTCCCTCTCAAATAAATAAATAAATTTTTTTTTTTTTAAGAAATTGTGGAATCCATTTTATGAGTAACTAGGACACATGGGAGCACTATAAGCAACTAAATATGTGAAGTATTGCTTTTTTAAAAAAATATTTTATTTATTTGAAAGAGAGAGAGCACAGAGGGTGAGTGAGAAACAGACACCCCGCTGAGCAGAGAGCCTGATGTGGGACTCCATCCCAGGACTCTGAGATCATGACTTGAGCCGAAGGCAGATGCTTAACCTACTTAGCCACCCAGGCGCCCCTTGAAGTATTGGTTTTTAAATCAATCATTTTGGTGGCTTTTTGCAAGGAGGGTTTATACAGTTTGAGTGGGAAGCCATTGATTACTGATTACTCACCCAACAAGCATATTTAGGAAGATGTTGTGATAGTGAGTTACTAGATTAAAGTTTGAAATGAAGAAGTTGTTATGAGAATGAATAGAAGGGAGCTTAGTAAAAATATTTAGAGGGTAAAGCTGAAGGACTGTTGTTAACAAACTTGATGGCAGGGTTGAAAGAAAAAGAGATTTAGGAATGCCTGAGTGGCTCAGTCAGTTAAGCGACCAACTCTTGGTTTCGGCTGAGGTCATGATCTCAGAATCCCGAGATCAAGCCCTGCATCAGGCTCTGAGTCTGCTGGAGATTATCTTCCTCTCTTTCTTCTCCTCTCCCTGCATTCTCTCTCTCAAACAAATAAATAAAATCTTCAATAAAAAAAAAGAAAAAGAAATTTAAAAATGAACCTCAGATATCTAGTTGGAATAACTGGGTGGCTGTTGGTATAACTAAATAAGATATAAAATAATCTAGAAGGAAACAAAAATTTGGTTGGGGAAAGAATAGTGCAGTATTCATATATGCTATATTAAAGGTGCCTGGAGATAGCTGGATTTACTGTGTAGCTCCAGGAAAGATCTGGACAGCATAATGGTAAGGATAAAACAATGACTGAATATTCACACATAGAGTAGTGGGTGAAGGGAAGACCGTTAAAAATTTTCAGAGTTTAACAGACATATTCAGAATTGGAAAAGAAATGGGAGAAGAATAGGAACCAATATTAGAGCTAAAGATCCAAGGAAGTAAATCACTGAAATGAGAAAACAGAACATTTACAGCAATTTGTATGTAGATCAATCCAGGCTGTCTTCACTATATCCTGCTCTGCTTACTCTTAAACTATAACTTGGTTAAAATGGAAGGCCCATTTTTCATTTCATTTCTCTTTAGTTTCTCACTTGCATCCTGAATTTATATCTTTGCTATAGTCCCCTATATATGTAAATATATATGTATGCATGTATATACATAATTTTTATCATTATTCTAGAAAAATACTCTTTGGTTTGTTTAAAAGTTTTGGTAATTATGCAAATATCCTGGCAGTCTCATTGTGAGGTGATTTTGATGTTTACTTGGCTTTACTATATTTGTGCCAGACACTGTGACAGATGTTGAAGAAAGCAAAAATTAGCAGATATTAATCCCTATTCTTTGAGAGTTTAAAATCTAAGTAATAAGATATGCTTAAAAATCACTATTATTTGCTATAGTAATTACAGTGAGATAAGTGAAAAAATGTAATATAAGAGCTCAGTAATCTTAGTTTCCTTCCTTTTCCCCATTTTAGAAATAATAAAGCTGAAACCCAGAGAGCTGATCTGGACTTTCCCAAGATCATGGAACCAGTTCATGTGTAAATATATAGTTCTTTGGTGAACAAATGAATCTAAAAAATTCAGATTTAGGAGATAGCTTCAGGATTAACTATATGCCAAAGAAACGCATGTTGACATAGAGAGGTGACTATTTAATTGCTCTTTTCTGGAAAAAACATATCATTTAATGTAAGATTCAAAACACATGACACATTCATTTCCATTCAGTACACTTTGCCACACTAATTCCATATGCTTAGTAAATAAATGGAAGTCAAGTTCTTTAAAAACTATAGGTCACTGTCTTTCCATGTCAAAACCCAACTTTTCTTTCAGCACATACAGCACATCATCCTGGTTGATGTTGAGCTGCAAATAACAAAGTAGGTTATTCCTGCTAGACTTCACAAAGAGGAGGTGACAGAAGCCCAGGCATGAGCACATAGCCATGGTCTCTGACATGGTAGGATAAAACAGTCCCTCCATTCTGCATAGTCCCACATTGTACATCTACTGAAATGTTGCTACCTCCAGTCCTGATCTATAAAACACTGTGAGGATAGTTCTGAGCAAACTATGTTCTGTGTTCCAGAACCAGGGGATTTTTTTATGGCAATGGTGTATGTAGATGAAAATATCTCATTCACAGTTTTCACTGGCTACAGTCACCAGCCCATGGGACTTGGTCTTCTGGAGGGAGAACTCACAGATCCTTATGGCATGCCTGTAAATGTCCAGGCAGCCATCATGGATCTCCAGAAAGAGCTACTTACCTTGCTGGCTACCAATCAGATGGCATGATCTTCAAAGGCTTTTAAATATTTTGAGTCGGTACACTGAAATTGGCTGGCTGAAGTTGGCTGTTGAGTATTGCGCTGGAAGGACATCTTTGGAACACCCATTTGGCTAAACATGGGTTCATAATGACTTGTTCTGGCAGGTTCACTGTTTTGGTAATAGTCCAGATCACAAACCGGGCCTTCCTGTGATTTAGCCAGTGCAAGAAATTATACATTATGTCTTATTTTGAATCCACAGGTTGAACTCATCCACAAGTAGCTCCACAGTCTCCAAAGGTAGTTTCCGAGTTATGTTACATTGGCTTTATTGCGAACTACAAATTTTGGCCTTTACACATTATAATGAGAAGCTCCTCTAGAGCAAGGTTTCTGAACCTTGGGACTATTACCATTTGGGGCTGGATAATTATTTCTCGTTGGGAGACCATCCTGTGCACTGTACAATGTTTAGCAATGTCCTAGTCTCTGCCTACTAGATGTCAGTTCTGACAACCAAAAATGTCTCCATTTTTCTAAACATCCTCTGGGAGTAAAATTGACCCTGATGGCAACCACCATTCTAGAATTTTATTGGTAAATATATTTGAATGGCTATGTTTTGTTTTTCCACTAAATCAACTCATACTTTAAATTACTTAATAGATTTGGGGCGCCTGGGTGGCTCAGTCCGTTAAGTGTCTGCCTTCAGCTTAGGTCATGATCCCAGGGTCCTGGGATAGAGCCCTTCACTGGGCTACCTGCTCAGCAGGGAGCTTGTTTCTCCCTCTCCCTCCGCTGCTCTCCCTGCTTGTGCATGCACTCTCTCTCTCTCAAATAAATAAATGAATTTTAAAAATTACCTAATAGATTTTATAATATTGATATTTCCAAGTTTTTTTATTCTCTATATAATAATTCTTTATCCACATTCAGCAAAAATGTAAGTAAGAATTCCATGAATACCAAACTTAATCAAAATTCCCTTGTCTAGAGAGGAAGATATGAGCAAACAGAGTAGAACCAAGGTAACAGCACTGGTCATGTGTAAAAAAACTGTTATTACATAAGTAACCATCACAATTTAAAGTGAGGTAGATCAAAGCCATTCAAAACTTACAAATTTTAGTGTAATTCTGAAAGCTACTTAGCCTTTTAGGAGTGTTAAATTAAAAAAAAATTTAATTCTAGGAAAATTAAAATATAGTGCTATATTAGTTTTGGGTGTGCAATATAGTGATTGAGCAATTCTGTACATTCCTCATTGCTCATCATGATAAGTGTACTCTTAATCCCCATCACTTATTTCCCCTCCACTCACCTCCACCAACCTCCCCTCTGGTAACCATCAGGTTTTTCTCTACAGTTGAGTCTGGTTTTTTTTGTCTCTTTTTTCTTTGTTTTTATTCATTTGTTTTGTTTCTTAAATTCCACATATGAGTGAAGTCACATGGTATCTATTTCTAATTGACTTATTTCACTCAGCATTATACTGTCTAGATCATCCATGTTGTTGCAAATGGCAAGATTTCATTCTTTTTTTATGGCTGAGAGGAATGCTGAACTTTTTCATAAGACTATGAGTATCACATTAACATTTTCTTCTGCTTTCTTTTAATCCCACATGTACATATTGTCATTTCTTACTGGTTTTTGATAAAACAAGACTTTTACCAGGGAGTATGCCTATTCATCAATAAGCATGCATTTTCACATTAGAACTTTCTAAAAATAATAAATATCTCACTTTTCCCCCCAAAGATTATCCCAATCCTAAATAAAGTAAATTTAGTAAGATGCTTAACATTTAATTGGCAACAGCCTTTAGAGTCATTTCACTGGATAATTTTTCACCAGGATATTTTTCAGAATCACTGGTATCAGAGAATGCTTATAGTAAAGAAGCAACTGATTTTATTTATACTATGCTTTAAAATTATTTAACACTTAAGTCAGATTTTTCTTAATAACATCCAAATAACAGTAGCAGAAATATACAATTATTAATGTTATATAAAATTCATGTGTTTGCTATATAATTAGTAACGATATAATTGTATATAATATATAATAGTTACCATGTAACTATCCTAATGATAATTCATTCCTTACAATAATGATGATGTCAGTTTTTAAGTAATTTTTGAATTCTGATAAATATACATAAGTTTATCATCTTAACCATCTTAAGTGTACTGTGCAGTAGTATTAACTATATGTACACTGCTGTGCAACAGATCTCCAGGACTCTTTTCATCTTGCAAAACTGAAACTCTATACCCATTAAATAACAATCCCCTGTTGCCCCCACCCTAGCCCCTGGCAACTACCATTCTACTATTTGTCTCTATAAATTTGACTATACTACATACCTCATATAAATAAAATCAGACAGTATTCGTCTTTTGGAACTGGCTTATTTCACTTATCATAATGTCCTCAAAGCTCTTCCATATTGTAGCATATGTCAGAATTTCATTACTTTTTAAGTCTAAATAATATTCTGTTGGATGTATATACAACATTTTGTTTACCCATTTATCCATCAAAGGACTCTCGAGTTACTTTCACCTTTTGGTTATTGCAAATAATGTCTCTATGAACATGGGTGTACAAACATCTTTTTGAGATCCACCTTTCAATTATTTGGGGTATATACCCAGAAGCAGGACTTCTGTATCATATAACAATTCTATTTTTATTTATTTTAGTAACTCCATACTGTAGATACACCATTTTATATTTTCAGCAACAGTACATAAGAATTATAATTTTTCCACATCCTCAACAATTATTGTTTATTTATTCATTCATTCATTTATTAACGGTGGTCATCCTAATAGGTATGAACTGGTATCTCATTGTGATTTTGATTTGCACTTGCCTAATGATAGTGATATTGAGTATCATTTCATGTGCTTGTTGACTATTTGCACATCTTCTTTTGGAGAAATGTTTATTCAACATTTAAATCTTAATCAGGTTGTTTGTTTTTTTGTTCCTGAGTTGCAGGTCTTTATCTTTTTTAATTAATTTATTTGTTTTAGAGAGATAAAAAGAGAGAGAGAGTGAGTAGGGGAGGAGCAGAGGGAGAGGGACAAGCACAGTCCATGCTGAGCATGGAGCCCAATGCAACGCTTGATCCCATGACCCCAGTTCAACACCTGAGCAAAAACCAAGAGTTTGACACTCAACTGACTGAGCCACCCAAGTGCCCCAAAGTTATAGTTCTTTATATATTCTGGGTATTGACCCCTTATTAGACATATATTTCAAATATTTTCCCTCTTCCATAGGTTGCATTTTCACTCTTGATTGTGTCCATCGATGCACAGTCTTTTTTTCCCAATTAATTTTATTTTATTTTTTCAGAGTTCCAAGATTCACTGTACCACACCCAGTGCTCCATGCAATATGTCCCCTCCTCAATACCCACCACCCTCACCCAACCCCCCACCCCTCTCCCCTCCAAAACCCTCAGTTTGTTGCTCAGAGTCCACAGTCTCTCATGGTTCATCTCCCCCTCTGATTTCCCCCAATTCACCCATCCTTTCCTTCTCACAATGTCCTTCATGTCTTTCCTTATGCTCCACACGTAAGTGAAACCATATGATAATTGACTCTTTCTGCTTGTCTTATTTCACTCAGCATAATCTCTTCCAGTCCTGTCCATGTTGATACAAAAGTTGGGTATTCATCCTTTCTGATGGAAGCATAATATTCCATTGTGTATATGGACCATATCTTCTTTATCCATTCATCTGTTGAAGGGCATCTTGGTTCTTTCCACAGTGAGGCAATTGTGGCATTGCTTCTATGAACATTGGGGTACATGTGGCCCTTCTTTGTACTCCATCTGCTTCTTTGGGGTAAATACCCAGTACTGCAATTGCAGGGTCATAGGGTAGCTCTATTTTTAATTTCTTGAGGAATCTCCACATTGTTTTCCAAAGTGACTGCACCAGCTTGCAATCCCACCAACAATGGAAGAGGGTTCCCCTTTCTCCACACCCTCTCCAACATTTGTTGTTTACCATCTTGTTGATTTTGGCCATCCTAACTGGTGTAAGGTGGTATCTCAGTGTGGTTTTGATT
>CM053612.1:83325611-83387894 GCA_028646535.1 Procyon lotor | reverse complement strand
ACCTGGCAGCCGATCCTCAGCGCCTCCTGCATACTGTGCCCCTGGGACAGGCTGAATATGACGGAGGCGTTGAAGGTGTCTCCGGCCCCCAGAGTATCCACCACCCGGGGCGGAGGGAAGGCGTCCGAGTGGAGCAGCCGTCCATCGGGGCCCAGGGCATCGGCGCCCTCCTCGGCCCAGGCGCAGACAAGCACCGCCCCTTTCCTCACACGCCCGTACAAGCCCCTCAGGGCCTCCCCTGCTGACCGGAACCCCAGGTGCTTGGCCACATCTTTGCTGACAAACACCACATCTCCATAGCCAAACAGTTGGAACAGCTCCTCCCGCGGCTTCTCCACCTCCACCGACTCGCGGATCCTCTGACCCGGAGGCTGCCCATTCTTTTTTTTTGATAACACATGAAGATACAGATTGAGTAGAAATACAGTTATTGAAGATGACTGGCAGATAAGTAGGTATGAACACAGTGGGAAGATACTTATCAGAAATTTGGGTTCAGTGGGGCCAGAATAATGGAGTAATCCCTGCAGGAAAATGAAAGGAGGATTTTTTTTTTTAATGTTATGAAGAGATTTGAGTAAAATAGAGATTGAGACTACACAATAGAGCCATCTAGAGAGAGACAGACACCATCATCAAGTAACTGCATGTACTTTGGATACCTAGGGCTTTACAAAGAGCTACAGGCGATGATCTGGAAGATAGAAAAATCCACTTGGATCAAGGAAAATGCAGGAGTGATCCCTAATAATGGAAATTTTCAAAGAACTCAGGAAATTGCCCCAAGAGAGAAGTTAAAGTCAAAAGGCAGGCAACCTGATGATAACTTCTTTGGCGTATTAGCATCCATCATTCTAAAACATTGCATGTTGGAATCACTTGGTCCACAACCCAGAGTAATTCAGTTAGAATCTCGGCGGGGGGTGGGGGAGTAAGGCAGACATTGGTATTGTATTAATGATCTCCACGTGATTCCAAAATGTAGTCAAGTTTGAGAACCACTGCTGTAACTGATACATTCACTTCCAAGGAGAATCAAGTTATACTAATGGTATATAAAGATGTGGTATGGTGATTTCAGAGGTTGCAGCAGAAAGGGTAAAAGAGGAAGGCTTCAGGGGGGAAGTGTTGCAGGGATCATAACAAGCATAACAGCATGGGGATGATGACAGGTTTAAAGCTTGGGCTTTGGAATACCATAATCATGGATTCTAATCCAGGCTACCACCTTTTAGCTTTGTAAACCTGGACAATTTACACAAATTCAATTCAATTTTAATTTCCTCATTTATAAAATAGGTTTTTTTTTTTACTAGTCCCTATCTCTTTTATCTGCTTATTGTTTGTCATCCTTCACTGAAATGTCAACTCCATGAGAATAGAATCCTTACCTATCTTGTTCAAAATTAAATTTCCAGTCCCTAGAATAGTGCCTGGGCATGTATTAGATGTTTATTATATATTTTTTGAATGAGTGAATGAAAATGCTTTATATTTCCCAATTGTTACCATATGCTTGGCACTTTTTTTCTAAGCACTTTATATCTATCATTTTATTCAGTTCTTAAAACAACCCCGGGAGATGGGTACTATGATAATTTCCAATTTTCAGATGAAGACAATTAAGCACAGGTCAGATAATTAGTAGATAATGCACATGGTATGATGAATGGAAAGCACTTAGCTAATCTAGAAACTCTCACTAAATGCTAGCTAAGAATTAGAAAATGATGAGAGGCACAGTGGAATTAATTGCCCTTAAGATTCTGAGAAAAATTCAGGTGTTAGGTTATGTCTACATGGTCTTACACATGGACACCGAACACTGGGATATCAAAAGTAAGGCAATGCTTAAATGTATTCAACTTTGTTTACATTCCAGATGAAGATGAGTAAAAAGGGTATTTCATGCTTCTATAGAACTAGCAGAAGGGGGTGGGGTTGCAAGTCCTATATACCGAGAGAGAGAATACTGCCCATTTTGGATTTTGGCTCAACCTCTTATATCTTTTATTGAAGAACAATGGGTCTCTGTCAAAATTTATCTTTGATTTTTATTACATAGAAGGAAGCACTGAAGGAAGTGATAGTGTTTGAGCCAAAAAAATATAATATTCTTTGGAAAAGCTTCTCATAGACAGTTGTTCTTCTGGTAATAGAATACAAAAAAAAAAAAAAAAAAAAAAGCTATGTAAAACTTAACTCCATCAGTTCCTATATAAGGTGTGATGTGACCTCTCAGCACTTTCTAGCTTTAGTATTACCAACTATAGGAGTGAAAGATATTTGTCTCAAAATCCATCTAGAATATAACCATTCTGTTGAGATTGCCAACAATGTAGAGAATTAATCCTTTAAATGTTTTCATGGGGAGAATTTTTTTAAGGGGAGAATTTTTTAAGTGGAACATGTGTATTATTTTTAAAGTGTCAAACTTCATTGTAAATCATCCTCTTTCATTCTGATTTGTAACATTTTTCCTTTGTACAGATACTGTGCCCTTAACTTGACAATGTAGTCAGATATCTCTTCAGAGTTCATCCACATCATCACAGCATAACAGATGACCATTAGAGGATCAGAGTTGAAATGTATGGGAATGCACAAGCAATCTCTAGACAGGATTAAAACCAAATTGCCTGCCAACCTGTTACCAATAGGGACAGCTTTGCTTTATGCACTGTCCAGGAAACTGCATGCGCTATTTAGCAAAGTAAATATGTAAAACTAAATTAAAAATCATACATCTATTCATACAATCCTTTGGTTTCTGTAAGGTTTTTATTTCTTGAAATAAAGTAAATAATATGACAATGTTGAGGAAATGATTAATGCTAACAGAGCCTCATAATATGTATTTAAAACTTAATCCTCTAAAAGCAAATATATTTTTCTAATGGGAATTTTCCCATTAGCCTATAAATATCACACCAGACTTCTACATCGTTTCTAAAACTACATATAAATATGCAGCACCTTAAAATAAAGTTGGTTGGGGGTGGAGGAACAAGATGGTGGAGGAGTAGGAGGCTGAGATAGTATCAGATCCCAGAAGTTCAGCTAGATAGTTATCAAACCATTCTAAACACCTACAAACTCAACAGGAGATAGAAGAAAAGAACAGCAATTCTAGGAACAGAAAATCGACCACTTTCCTGAAGGTAGGATGTGTGGGAAAGTGAATGCAAAGCGATGGGAAGATAGACTGTGGGGGGAGGGGCCAGCTCCCAGCAAGCCACAGAGCAGCAGAGCACAAAATTGGAATTTTTAGAAGTCTACTCCACTGAGGGACGTCAGTCCAGAGGCTAAGCAGGGGGTTTATCCCTCATGGGAACAGTGTGGTTTTAGGACCTGTGGTGTCGAAGAAAGGGGTGTCTGAGGGTGGCAGAGCTCCCAGGTATCAGACCAGGGAAGCCAACAGCAGAGACAGAGCTGAGCAGTGAGCTCTCAGTTCTGGATTACCTTAAACCGTGATCTGAGGCACAGTCAGGCACTACTCTTCAAGCAGGGACCCCACAAGGGGCAGATCCACAAAGACTCCTTCCTTCCATCTTCAGGAGCAGCAGGGCAGGAGTGCACTGCAGGAATCTGCTGGGTTTGGAGACTCCAAACAGGGCCGTGCACCAGAGATAGAAACATTCAGTCACAGGCTAGGTGAGCTCTGAGTGCAGCCAGAGACCAGGGAGATGAGAGTGATTGACTGCTTTTCTCTGAGGATGCACTGAGGAGTGGAGCCCCGAGTTCTTGGCTCCTACGGGGCCAGAGATTGGGAGACCGCCATTTTCATTCCCATCCTCCAAAGCTATACGGAAAGCGTTCAGGGAACAAAAGCTCCTGAGAGCAAAACCGAGCAGCTTAGCTCGGCCCCTGGTAAAGGCGGTGCCAATTCTGCCTTGGGCAAAGACATTTGAAAATCACCGCAACAGGCCACTCCCCCAGAAGATCAGCAAAAATATCCAGCCAAGACCAGGTTCATTGATCAATGAGAACTGTAGAACTCCAGAGTTGAGAAAAAGCAACACATAGATTTCATGGCTTTTTTCCCTATGATCCTTTAGTCTTTCAGAGTTGAATTTTTTAAATTTTCCTTTTTCTTTTTTTCTTTATTTTATTTTATTTTTCCTCTTTCTTATTTTAACACTTTTGAATTAGTATCTTATCAATACAGTTTTAAAAATCTTTTCTAATTTTCACTGTTAAATTCCTATTTTATCCCCTCATTGTATTTAACCTTATTTTTTGTATACATATAGGGTTTTTTTCTTTAAAATTTTGGGATACAATTTCTTCTAATAGATCAAAATATACCCTAAATGTAGCATACAGCTTGGTTCTAGTCTCCATCCTGATCACATTCTTTCCTCTTTTTTTTTTCTTTTCTTTTTTCAACCAACTTCTTATCACTACCTTTTTTAGAATCTTTTTTAATTTTCATCTTTAAACTCATATTCCATCCCTTCATAGTACTGACTCTTATTTTTGTATATTTGTAAGTTTTTCTTTCTTCAAAACTTTGGGAGATAGTTTCTTCTAACAGACCAAAAAGCACCCAAAATCCAAAATCAGGAGTGGGGCTCTGTTCTAATCACCAGTCTAATGTGTGTATATATATACATTTTTTTCCTCTTTTTAATTTTATTTTTATATTTTTTCTTCTTCTTCTTCATCTTTTCTTTCCCCTCCTTTATTCTGGAGTCATTGCTACCCTTTTAGTATTTTGTTCCCTCACTCATCCATTCTTATCTCAATAAAATGACAAGGCAGAAAAACTCAACACACAAAAAAAGAACAAGAGGCAGTACCGATGGCTAGGGACCTAACCAATAAAGACATTAGTAATATGTCAGAACTAGAGTTCAAAAATGACAATTATCAAGGTGCCAGCTGGGCTCGAAAAAAGATTGGAAGATATTAGAGAATTCCTTTCTGGAGAAATAAAATCCCTTTCTGGATAAATAAAAGAACTAATATCTCGGTAAGTTGAAATCAAAAAGCTGTTAATGAGGTACATTAATGAGGTACATTAAAAAAATGGAGGCTCTTACTGCTAGGATAAATGAGGCAGAAGAAAGAATTAGTGATACAGAAGACCAAATGATGGAGAATAAAGAAGCTGAGAAAAAGAGAGACAAACAACTAATGGACCACAAGGGGAGAATTTGAGAGATAAGTGATACCATAAGACACAACAATATTAGAATAATTGGGATACCAGAAGAAGAAGAAAAAAAGAGAGGGGTGGAAGGTACATAGGAGCAAATTATTGTAGAGATTTCTCTAATTTGGCGAAGGGAACAAGCATCAAAATTCAGAAGGCACAGAGAAACCCCCTGAAAATCTATAAAAATGGGTCTATAACCCATCATCTAATAGTAAAACTTACAGGTCTTAGTGACAAAGAGAAAATCCTGAAAGCAGCTTGGGACAAGAAGTCTGTAACATACATGGCAGAAATATTAGATTGACAGCAGACCTATCCACAGAGACCTGGCAGGCCAGAAAGGATTGCATGATACATTCAGAGCACTACATGAGAAACTTAAGAGAATTTGCAAACACCAAACCAGCCCTACAGGAATTATAGAAAGGGGTCCTCTAAGGAAAGAGAGCACCTAAAAGGAACATAGACCAGAAAGGAACAGAGACAATATACACTAATAGTCACGTTACAGGCAGTACAAGGGCACTAAATTCATATCTGTCAATAGTTACCCTGAATGTAAATGGGATAAATGCCCAATCAAAAGACACAGGGTATCCAAATGGATAGAAAAGCAAGACCTATCGATACACTGTCTACAAGAAACTCATTTTGACCCAAAGACACCTCCAGATTTAAAGTGAGGGGATGGAAAACAATTTACCATGCTAATGGACATCAAAAGAAAGCTGGAGTGGTAACCCTTATATCACATAAATTAGATTTTAAGCCAAACACTATAATAAGAGATGAAGAAGGACACTATATCATATTTAAAGGGACGGTCCAACAAGAAGATATAACACTTGTAAATATCTATGCCCCTAAAATGGGAGCAGCCAATTATATAAACCAATTACTAACAATATCAAAGAAACACATCAACAATAACACAATAATAGTAGGGGACTTTAATACCCTCCTCACTGAAATGGACAGATCATCTAAGCAAAAGATCAACAAGAAAATAAAGGCTCTAAATGACACACTGGACCAGATGGACATCACAGATATATTTAGAACATTCCATCCCAAAGCAACGGAATATACATTTTTCTTTTGTGTGCATGAATAGATCACATCCTGGGTCACAAATCAAGTCTCAACTGATACCAAAAGATTGGGATCATTCCCTGCAGAATTTCAGACCACAATGCCATGAAACTAGACCTCAATCACAAGAGAAAAGTTGGAAAGAACTCAAATACATGGAGGCTAAAGAGCATCCTACTTAAGAATGAATGAGTCAACTAGGAAATTAAAGAAGAATTTTTTAAAATTCATGGAAACAATGAAAATGAAAACACAACTGTTCAAAATCTTTGGGACACAGCAAAGGTGGCCCTGAGAGGAAAGTATATAGCAATACAAGTCTTTCTCAAGAAATGAGAAAGATCTCGGGAGTGCCTGGGTGGCTCAGTGGGTTAAAGCCTCTGCACTCAGCTCAGGTCATGATCTCAGGGTCCTGGGATCGAGCCCCGCATTGGGCTCTCTGCTCAGCGGGGAGCTTGCTTCCCCTCCTTTCTCTCTCTGGCTGCCTCTCTTCCTACTTGTGATCTCTCTTTCTCTCTGTCAAATAAATAAATAAAATCTTAAAAAAAAAAAAAAAAGAAAGAAAGAAAGAAATGAGAAAGATCTCAAATACACAACCTAACCCTACACCTAATGGACCTGGAGAAAGAACAGCACAGAAAGCCTAAACCCAGGAGGAGAAGAGAAATAATAAAGATCAGAGGAGAAATCAATGAATAGAAATCAAAAGAACAGTAGAACAAATCAACGAAACTAGGAGCTGGTTCTTTGAAAAAATTTATAAAATTGGTAAACCCCCGGCCAGACTTATCAAAAACAAAAGAGAAAGGAATCAAATTAATAAAATCATGAATGAAAGAGATCACAACCAACACCAAGGAAATGTAAACAATTATAAGAACATGTTATGAGCAACTATATGCCAGCAAATTAGACAATCTGGAAGAAATGGATGCATTCCTAGAGACATATAAACTACCAAAACTGAACCAGAAATAAATAGAAAACCTAAACATACCCATTACCAGTAAGGAGATTGAAGCAGTCATCAAAAATCTCCCAACAAACCAGAGCCCAGGGCCAGATGGCTTCCCAGGGGAATTCTAACAAGCATTTAAAGAAGAATGAATACCTATTCTCTTGAAATTGTTCTAAAAAAATAGAAATGGATGGGAAACTTCCAAAATCATTCTATGAGGCTAGCATTACCTTGCTCCTAAAACCAGACAAAGACCCTATCAAAAAGGAGAATTACAGACCAATATCCTTGATGAACACTGATGTAAAAATCCTCGCCAAAATACTAGACAATAGGATCCAACAGTACATTAAAAGGATTATTCACCACAACCACATGGGATTTATTCCTCAGCTGCGAAGTTGGTTCGACATCCGCAAATCAATCAATGTGATTCAATACATTAATAAAAGAAAGAGCAAGAACCATATGATACTCTCAATTGATGCTGAAAAAGCATTCGACAAAGTACAGCATCCTTTCTTTAGTAAAAGGCGAAAGATTTATGCGATCTGAAGAGAAACCAGAGTATCCTTTCTTGATCAAAACTCTTCACAATGTAGGCATAGAGGGTACATTCCTCAACATCATCAAAGCCATCTATGAAAAACCCACAGTGGATATCATTCTCAATGGGGAAAAGCTGAGAGCTTTTCCCCTGAGATCAGGAACACGGCAGGGATGCCCACTATCTCCAATGCTATTCAACATAGTACTAGAAGTCCTAGCCTCAGCAATCAGACAACAAAAAGAAATAAAAGGCATGTAAACTGGCAAAGACAAAGTCAAACTTGCACTCTTTGCAGATGATATGATACTTTATGTGGAAAACCCAAAAAATTCCACTCCAAGACTGCTAGAACTCATACTGGAATTCAGTCAAGTGTCAGAACATAAAATTAATGCACAGAAATCAGTTGCATTTCTATACACCAACAGCAAAACAGAAGAAAGAGAAATCAAGGAGTCTATCCCATTTACCACTGCACCCAAAACCGTAAGATACCTAGGAATACACCTAACCAAAGAGGCAAAGAATCTGTACTCAGAAAACTACAAAGTGCTCATGAAAGAAATTGAGGAAGACACAAAGAAATGGAAAAACGTTCCATGCTCATGGATTGGAAGAACAAATATTGTGAAATGTCTATGCTACCTAAAGCAATCAACACATTTAATGCAATCCTTATCAAAATACCATCAATTTATTTCAAAGAAATGGAATGAATAATCCTAAAATTTATATGGAACCAGAAAAGACTTCAAATAGCCAGAGGAATGTTGAAAAAGAAAACCAAAATTGGAAGCATTACAATTCCAGACTTCAAGCTCTATTACGAAGCTATCATTATCAAGACAGTGTGGTACTGGCACAAAAACAGACACATAGATCAATGGAACAGAATAGAGAGCCCAGAAATGGACCCCGAACTCTATGGCCAACTAATCTTCGACAAGGCAGGAAAGAATATCCAATGGAAAAAAGACAGTCTCTTCAACAAATGGTGCTGGGAAAACTGGACAGCCACATGCAGAAGAATGAAACGGGACCATTTCCTTACACCGCACACAAAAATAGACTCAAAATGGATCAAAGACCTCAATGTGAGACAGGACTCCATCAAAATCCTGGAGGAAAACACAGGCAGCAACCTCTTCAACCTCAGCCGCAGCAACTTCTTCCTAGAAACATCACCAAAGGCAAGGGAAGCAAGGGCAAAAATGAACTATTGGGACTTCATCAAGATCAAAAGCTTTTGCACAGCAAAGGAAACAGTCAACAAAACAAAAAGACAACTGACAGAATGGGAAAAGACATTAAAAAACCGCATATTGGATAAAGGGCTAGTATCCAAAATCTATAAAGAACTTCTCAAACTCAACACCCAAAGAACAAATAACCCAATCAAGAAATGGGCAGAAGAAGAAAAAAAAAAAAAAAAAAGAAATGGGCAGAAGATATGAACGGACATTTTGGCAAAGAAGACATCCAAATGGCCACAGACACATGAAAACGTTCTCAACATCACTCAGCATCAGAGAAATACAAATCAAACGCACAGTGAGATACTACCTCACACCAGTCAGAATGGCTAAAATTAGCAAGTCAGGAAATGACAGATGTTGGGGAGGATGTGGAGAAAGGGAACCCTTCTACACTGTTGGTGGGAATGCAAGCTGGTACAGCCACTCTGGAAAACAATATGGAAGTCCCTCATAAAGTTGAAAAACAAAGTTGAAAATATAGCTACCCTACAACCCAGCAATCACACTACTGGGTATTTACCCTAAAGATACAAATGTGGTGATCCGAAGGGACACATGCACCTGAATGTTTATAGCAGCAATGTCCACAGTAGCCCAGTAGCCAAACTATGGAATGGATGTCCATCAACAAAGGAATGGATAAAGAAGAGTTGGTATACACACATACACACACACACACACACACACACACACACAATGGAATACTATGCAGCCATCAAGAGAAAGGAAATCTTGCCATTTGCAATGATGTGGATGGAACTAGAGGGTATTATGCTAAGCGAAATAAGTCAATCAGAGAAAGACAATTATTATATGTTCTCTCTGATATGAAGAATTTGAGAGGCAGGACCGGGAGTCATGGGGGTGGCAGAGGGAAATGAAAGAAGATAGCATCAGGAAGGAGACAAAACATAAGAGACTCCTAAACTCATGAAACCACCTGAGGGTTGCTGGTAGGGATAGGGTGGCTGGGTTATGGACATTGGGGAGGGTATGTGCTATGGTAAGTGCTGTGAATTGTGTAAGCCTGATGATTCACAGACATGTATCCTGGGATAAATAATATGTTATATGTTAATTAAAAAATTAAAAAAATAAAATAAATAAAACAAAATAAAGTTGGTTGGAACATTTTCATATAGCAAAGCACAGCTACATATCCAATCATTAAAGAGGAATGAGTTATATTTAATTACTGTTCCTAATTTTTCACTCCCTCTGACAGAATTCTGCACACATTCCCTTTGCTATACAACTTTGTAGTGCCTGTCACTAGAATAGTTGGATTTAACATCTCTGCTGCATTGACCTTGACCTCACCATATAATTAACTTTGGACAATGAAAAGTTAGTAGATATGCTACAAAGTGGAGGATTTTATCTGTGTTGGTGTGGTTTTGCTTAAGATCTTGTCTTTCTGGCCATGTGCCACAAAAGTAACTGCTTCTCTCTAAATGGAAGACATGTAGACAAGACCTAGACTCAACTCACAGCCTGAAACCAAATTACCCTGAGTGAGCTGCAAACCTGTCAATAAGAAAAATGTCTGTTGTTTTAAACCACTGAGATTTAGTGGTCATTTGTTTTGCAGAATCATTCTAGCAGAGACCTAAATGATACAAGTAGAAATGAGGAAACTGAGGCATAAAGGGAAAAAAACAGGGTCCTTCTCAAGATTATACAGAAAGTAACCAGACACTCTAAGTTAAAACCTAATTATTCTCATTTCATTCAAGTACTTTATTCCCTTAACTACTATTTTTCTGCCAAGGAGAGTAACTTCATTTCTTATATATGTACTTATATATGGAAGCTGCAATTTATGACCAACTTAAAGTTTTGCAAAAAAAAGAAAAGTTAGGGGCGCCTGGGTGGCTCAGTCGTTAAGCGTCTGCCTTCGGCTCAGGTCATGATCCCAGGGTCCTGGGATTGAGCCCCGCATCGGGCTCCCTGCTTGGCAGGAAGCCTGCTTCTCCCACTACCATTCCCTCTGCTTGTGTTCCCTCTCTCGCTGTGTTTCTCTCTGTCAAATAAATAAAATCTTTAAAAAAAAAAAAGAAAAAGAAAAGTTAAAATTTGAATATCCATTTAAATGGACAGAGGCAGCCCTGAGAAGTCAGAAATCTGACTTTCTTTATTGTGTTTTTGAGTTCCTTTCACTGTTTTCTTGAGATCTTTGTCTTCTTCTACAGACCATGTCTTACAAGTCTGCCTTGGAAGCTTGGGTTCATTTTTCTTTGCATAATATAAGGAATCATAAATCATGCCAAAGCTTGCTCCCAGGGTTGTGAGATTGAGACCTTTGTTGGTCTCTGTGTTCAGTGGGGAGTCTGCTTGAGATTCTCTTTCCTCTCCCTCTGCCCTGCCCCCCACTCATTCTCAATCTCTCTCTCTCAAATGTAAATAAGTAAATCTTAAAAAACAAAAGACAAAGAATCAACTATGTCTCTTCTGAGGCATAAGCACTCCACTTTATAGACCAGTCCTCTAGATTATTATTTCCTTAAATGTAGATACTTTAAAAAGTTATCTATAACCCTAGCACTTGTATTTGATGCACATAAAGTATATTTTCCTTATCAAATGTTATCCTCCATAATTCTGGGTAGATTTCAGGTAACAACACTATAAGTCTCTAACTCATGGAACTGAGAATTACAGAAACAAACGGGAATCTAAATTCCCATTGAACATTGAACAAAATATTCTGATTGTATAGATGAGTAAACACAAACTCAGTGAGGTTAAGTAATTTATCCAGTATCATATGTGCAGTGACTGACAGGGAACTGGAGCCAATTCTTCCATTTTCAAGTTTCCCATTCCAGTAGGATGCTCTCGCCACGATCTCCTTTTAATGGTAGAGCAATGGGAAAGAGGAGGCATTTTATACTACCTTTCCTCCTACACTTCTGACCTACATGAAATAGCTTGATATTTCAGAAACAGACCAAATGCCCTGGGAATAATCCTTTAGTTAACTAGGTTAACTAAAGTTAACTAGTTAATTAGATTTTCAATCAGTTATCCTCATTCACTGAAGCTGCCAGTCTAATCTGTAAGCTGTTGAAACTGACAGTTTCAAAGCTTGACTTAGTATATAGTAGTCCCTAGACAGTTGTTGTCTGATACAACTTTCTGTGATGGTATAAATGGTCAGTGCTTGTACTATCCAATACATAATCAGTACTCAAAATGTGACTATGGTGACTGAGGAACTGATTTTTAATTTAATTTTTGTTTTAATTAATTTAGTCTAAATAACCACATGTGGCTAGTGCCTGCTGTATTGGAGAGTGCAGCTCTAGACCCAGAAAAAAAAATGGCAAATGTAAATGTAGAAAAAGTATTTTCATAGGAAATGATACCTTTTCAATTTAGTGTCCACAAGAAAACTAGCATGTTTTAGAGGCAGCCTAAACAATTAGCATCCAGGCAAAGATGAAAGACAATAGCAAGTAGTTTGTAAAAGAAAGGAGCATTGAGTGCATGATATGCAAATTAGAATAACCAGGTAAAATTTTCCTTTCAGAAAATACTTTTGAACAGTGCCTCCCCAACTTTAGTAAGCATATAAATCAGCTGGGGTGAGGGTCTTTTAAAACTACAGATTCTGATTCACTAAGTCCGGGGTGAAGTCTGAGATTCTACATTTCTAACAACCTCCAGGAAATGGTGATGCTGCTGGTATGTGGACCACAATTCAAGGAGCAAGAATTTAGGCAAAAGGCAAGATCTCTGGTAGAAAAAATATTTGGTGAACAAAGGGTAAGAAGGTATTGTTAAGTTATCGTGAACCATATAAAACTGGATTTAGAAGAACGTCTCATACAAATATAAATTGGATTCTCTCCATAAGCCAATAAATGACTTTCAATTCCCAACATTATCTATTCAAATTGCATCCTCCGTGAGATATAACAGCAACAGAGAAATCCTTTGTCACGTATCCTTGTGCCACTGTGGTCCACGACAATGTTTTTAAGGGGGTAAAAATAAAAGAAATTGATTGTTCTAGAAAAGGGCTCACTGAAGCAAAATTCCCAAAAAGCACTTCAATGTAGAGAACCAGAAGCATGTCTATGGCTTGGAAAGTATATAAATGGACATTGTTGATGACTTATATAGTCTGAATGACAACGGTGATGTTTTCTTGCTTGATATGAATTGATCATAGTGCATGATTTTCATAGCTTTAGCTATTTCTGCAGACGTATATTGGGGAAAAATAATCTAAACTTATTATTTCTAAAAGCAACTTGGATAGACACATTCATGGATTTGACCGCTCCTATAAAGAATTTTAGAAACAAAACTAATTTTATGCGGTAGATTACTAGCAAAAAAGGCTAGAGAAGCATGGGCTAAGGTAGAACACAAGAGCTAGTCTAAATTCAAAATTTTCTGGCAGTGTAAATTCCAATCAAGTTCAAATATGTCTTCGTTTATGTTTACAACTGAGCCCACAAATAAGCAGTACAATTTGAAGGGATGCAGACACTACCTTCCATGTAACCACAGTTACTTCTAGAGGCAAACACAGAGTTTGGAAATCTCTGTATCTGACAAGGAGTGAAGAATTTATCAGGTTTTAAGAAATACAGAAACCATTCATATGGGCTTAATTCACTTTATACATTAGGTTTACAGAGGAGCCATATCAACATTCAAAGTCTACATATTGCTAGAAAAAATATTTGATATTCCACAGTTATATAATACCATATTCTAATTCTTACTCCTTTATCAGGCCTACAGTAGTCCTGGCAAGGCAACAGGAAAGCTAACTCCTCTGGTCGTCATATCTTGCTGTATTTTATAGTAAGAAAAGAAATGATTACCAGACCAATCATCAGTCATCTTAATGTCAAAAGATGCTGATGACTTGCCCAACTTTAAGTGTTTATATATCTACTAAATTTAAAGTGCCAAAATGATTGCATTTCCATTAACCATTAATCAGAAAACTGCAGTGATAGAGGTCACAATGTGTGCAATTGTGTTGACATGTTAAGAAGCTGTATCATTTCCCTTTTCACTCAGCCACACTTAAATGTATCATGTGAAAAGCCTGGAGTTGTTTGCAGTTTCCCCAGTTTAATATCCCAAGTCAGTTCTCAAAATGAGGTCATCTATAAAACTGCTAATATTATCTAGATAATAAACCTCTAAGTATGCAGGAAAAGATAGACTATTTCTGCTATGGGTTAGAAGAAAATAAATTATTCTACAGTTGTAAAAGCTATGAATTACAGAAGCTAAGATATTTGGGGAAAAGTAGTAACTTTGCTATTTTTCCTAATAAATATATAATTGGTATTCTGCAGTTTGATAGGATCAAGTTCAAAATGTTAATTTTACTTTGCTCTTTTTCATACTAATATATGCTGCTCCTGGATTTTTATATTGCCAGAAGTAAATACAATTAAAAAGAGAAACAAAATCTCATCTGTTGCAATAAAGTATTTCTCTTTGGCAGAACTAAACTGTGTATCTTCATTCCAAATCCCTTTTTTTGGCTTCCCTCTTTTGCCTTCAATCCCAAGAAGGAAAACATCAAGCAATATACAGATATCAGAAATTAATTTACTCTTTGTTTATTTATCCAATAGAAAGTTTTTAATAAATCATATAGCAAATAGAGCAAAAAATTGAAGACGTCTTCCCTCTTTCTATATACGTGTGTATGTGTTCACATATACAGAGGCAGATAATGGATACAATGTAGAAAAATAGACATTATTTACATACTTATCCATTGTTTTGTCTTGTATGCTTTTATAGATCTTCCAAACTAGTGTTTAGTCAAGTTTTTGTGAAGCAATGAGAATGCTTGACTGCTCTGGGAATTTTGTTTGTTGGTTTTCCAAAGTAAGAAGGTAAAGAGGCAGGGCCAGAGAGTCTGTTTGAAATACAGGAAAAGCAAAAATGTAAAGAGGAAAAATACTTGTATTTTCCACAAAATTTAAGAGCTGAAAGTAATCATTTTAATATACATAAAATTAATCATCTCACTGAAAGAGGAAGTCAAATCTCTGAACAAATTAAATGGCTCCATTCTTTCAATGTAAATTATCTCTACATTTTTAAGGATTACTTTGAGAGCTCTGATTATTAGAAATAACACAGATTAAAAATAATATTTATTCTATTCTTTTTCTACCACTTCCAAACTCTGTGACCTCTGTGGATAGAGGTTAGTAAGTGGCATCTATTATTGTTACTATGATTCTTACCTACACAACAATCATATTTTTCTTCCCTCATATCTGGAAGGAAGTTCATTTCATACTAGAAAAATACTTTACTGGCCATCAGCATGCCACAGAATACCTAACAGAGAGATCAATACATGAAACTGGTATGTGTATGTCTATGTGTGTAAGGGGTGGGAGTAGAGATTTATTTTTACTGGAGACCTTCTTCGACTTAAAAAAAAAAGTATTTATTTTCCAAAATCTACTGATTTATCTGAAGCATAACAGAAATTAAAGAAGAGGCCAATAATGTTTTCTTTTTGAAATTTAAATGACTATTTTAAATATCCCATCACTTCCACCTCTTTACCTTAGTGGTACAGTTTTGAGTTAGCATGGTTAGTGTAGGAATGCTATAGCTAAACTGACCCTCATTCTTAGTCTAGAATATATGTAACTATGTTTTGATAAATTGAAAAAACTGCAAACTTCAGTCGTCCACCTTAATAGAGAAGAGAGATACAATGAGTTGCGTGAATGAAATCAATGTTTTTGTTCCCACTGTAACAGGCCATTTGGAATTATAATGAGAGAGTACTGAGGAATTCCACTGGAATTAAAGACCTGTCACTGTTTGCATTCAATTTTCCTCTTTTCCAGGGGTTAACATTTAGCTATTAAAAGAAAATAATCCTTCACACAACTAGTAAATTTTCAAAGTTATTTTAAATGTCATTTTCTTCTTGACAAATTTGGTTGGTGCCACACTGATCATTTATAACATGTAGATAACTGAGACCAACATTTGCATTAAGGGCTTTTTATTCTTTTTTTTTTTTTTTAAAGGCTTTTTATTCTTAACTCTGGCTAACACTTCTCTCCCTAGGCAATCCCAAAAGTATTCACAAACAAATATGTCAAATTTATGTTTCATTTTGGTAAATATTTTCTACTGCATTAAAACTCATATACAACAGTAATAAAATACAATTTTTTAATTGTAAAATTGACAAAAACATATGTGTATTTTTCCTTCCTTTTTTCTCATTATTAATTGATCATTACTTAGTTTTAATTTGGTATTGTGTAAACAGACTAAAAATAGAAACTCAATTCTTTTCACTTTCCTGAATGCACAGTCTTTGCAAAGTAACTTCAATGTTTCTTCCATTAGATGATATAATCCATTATCCCAACTCTAGAATCTGTGCTGATCTCCTGACTTACTTTGACAGATGGAGTAAGGTAGAAGTTACACCGTACTATTTTTTGAGTTTAGGCCTTAACGAAGCCTTTTAGGCCTGTCTTGAAACCCTGCCCCAGGCACAAGAACAATCTAGCTAGCCATCTGGAGAATGTGGAACAGAGACAGGTCATCCTAGCCAAGGCCACTTTAATCCAGCCAGCCCCCAGCTAATCTGCTAACTAATTATAAACCCATGAGGAAGCCTAGTTGAAATCAGAAGAATTTCCCAGCTTAGCCCAGTCTAAATTGATGGCCTACCGAGCTAGGAGCCAAGTAAGTGGTTCTTGTTTTAAGCCACTAAGTTTTGGGATGGTTTATTGTGCAGCGAAAGCTAAGTGATACTAATAAAAATATTCAAAACAAGGTGCATACAATTTTAGTAATGGATTAAATAAAGTTACATTTATCTGTGGAGTTCATACCAGCAGTGATTTTACTCTTATCCTTAAGACAAAGACTAGAAGTTCATCAAAAATGGAAATTAAGGATGAAAAAGAAGATTTTAAAGTTTATAAGAATAACAAATATTGTACTTATTTATTATTTGCATGTAGACAGTAAATAAATTATTAATCTAGGATATTCATTGTTATCTTATGTATTTTGTATTACTTGATGTACAACAAGTTTCTCTATGTTTACTACAGAAAACTGATAATGTAGTACTATCTTCTTTCTTTGGTATATGTCATTGTAATGAAATCCTATAGTGATAGTTTGAGTTCCACTAGAAGTCAACCTTGAAGTGTTGAGTGGACATACATTAATTTGGAGATTAAGGATACAGCAGTAAAAGAGTGGGAGAATGAGACGGGAAAGGGACGTCAGTCAGATAAAGGGTGATTATTAAGCTACCTACTACTGTGGATGAATGGAGCTTATTTCTCTTAAAAACACGCATCTCAGACTTACTCGAATTGATTGAGACAGAAGTTGGGATATTTATACACTGACTCCCAACAATTATAGGGTTAGGGCTGTTGCTGGGAGTCATTAATGGTCCATCACTTCTGTCTGCTTCCTGGCCACAAATCAAGACCCAGAGGTCAAACAAACAAATGGAAAAACCCATAAATTCAAGAGCTGGCAGTTTGAAGTCCACAGATATGAACAGAGGTGGTAAAAGTGTGAAGATACAGGTGGGATGCCAACAGTGTCTGCTAGTACAATCATTTTACAGATTCAGTCTAGGGATGGATTCAACCTATGCAGGTTAAAAAGAAATCAAGCTTTGAATTAGTGTTTTTGTACTCTTTGGGGAAATACCCAGTAGAGTGATTGCTGCATTGTAAGGTAGTTCTATTTTTAACTTTTTGAGAATCCTCCATGCTGTTTTCCACAGTGGCTGCACCGTTATGTTTATAGCAGCATTATTTACAAGAGCCAAGATGTGGAAGCAGCCCATGTCCATTGACTGATGAATGGATAAAAAAGAGGTAGTGTATTTCTATCAATCTTCTATTTATCTATCTACACCATGGAATATTATTCAGCCATAAAAAGAATGAAATCTTCTCACTTGCAATGACATGGATAGAGCTAAAGAATATAATTCTAAATGAAATAAGTCAGACAGAAAGACAAATACCATATGATTTCACTCATATGTGGAACTTAAGAAACAAAAGAAACAAGCAAAAGGAAAAAAGAGAAAGAATCAAAGCAAGAAATAGATCTGGGTGGCTCAGTCAGTTGAGCGCCTGCCTTCGACTCAGGTCATGATCCCAGAGTCTTGGGATCGAGCCCCGCATGGGGCTCCCTGCTCAGCGGGAAGCCTGTTTCTCCCTCTCCCTTTGCCTGCCCCTCCCCCTGCTGGTACTCTCTCTGTGTGTCAAATAAATAAGTAAAATCTTTAAAAAAAATTTTAAAAAAAGATCCTGAACTATAGAGAACACACTGATGGTTACCAGAGAGGAAGGGATGGGGGATGGGTGAGACAGGTGATAAGGATTAAGGAGCTCACTTGTGATGAGCACCAGGTGATGTATGGAAGTGTTCAATCACTATATTGTACACCTGAAACTAATATAACTCTGTATGTTAACTAACTGGAATTAAAATAAAAACTTACACTAAAAAAAAAAGAAACCAAGCAAACACTTTTCATTGTATTAGGCTCCTCAAATCTTTTCTTAACCTTTTGAAAACTACTGTAGAATCAGCATGTATAATGCAAGTAAATCTATATCCAGCATTGATCTCAGATTTCCTAAAGAGTTTCTATTACAAAGGAAATGCCATGAGTTCATGACCTTTGCTTATAAAAAGGCACAGTCAATTTGAACCCTTTATTATATTTTGCTCCACTAGCTTTGTTTGAAATTACTGTCACTTTGTACATTTAATCTAAAATATAGCTCTAAAGGTCTTAGCTTCGGCCCTACCCCCCTAGTCTTTTTCACACAAATCACTGTGTCTTCTTCCTCCTCATTTTCCTTAACTTCAACATGAACCTCCCATTTGATTTCCATTGTCTTTAGCCAGACTATTTTATCTCCTGAATTAACTAATCTGACCATTCCTCTTCTCCTGGCTGCACTGTTATTTGCTAAGGAATTACTTTACAGTCTCCCTATCTCCTCAGGTCGCAAAGTTATGGACACAGTGGCAGCAAAGAGCCCAGATATCGAGAAAAAGAGCCTGGAAGGAGATGGGGGGCTTTTCTTGGAAATGTGAAGTGAGAAGGGGCATGTAGAAAGGAGTGTGATGCCACTGCCTTTCAAGACAGTCAAGGTAAATGATGATGCAATTGTGAATGACTTTTTGTTTCCTGAAGCAATACTTTTCACTACAGTAAATATAAGATCCATGATTCTGAGCTGGTGCTTCAACTGGTTTTACCAAAACAAACCCAGATTTGGTCACTTCTTTTGTTGTTTTCCTCCATCTGTGGGTCTTTCTCTTCTTGTGAAAAAGTTACTTGATGCATATGTAAAGCAAGGCTTCCCAAGTACTGCCGTCTAATTCTACATGCTGGCTTCCTGAAACATTCTCAGCGTAACCCAGCAAGCAAAATTTTGACCCTTGCTCAAATATAGCGTATTGTTTGATATCTCCATTCCCCACACCATTAAAAAGACTGCTTCTCTAGCTGATATTCCTCACATCTTTACGGTGAACTCTTACCTTTTGACACCAATATTGGTCATCACTTCCTTGGCAGGGACTTTCCTAACACTGACAAACTGACTAGATCAATTCCTGTTTTGGTGCCTCATCTGTATCATGTGTTCTACCTAAATTGTAGTGTTTAGTTTATGGAATAGTATAGATTTGGTTTAGTATTAATCTCCCAACTAGACGTTGAAGTTCCTAAAATCCAAAACTAGGTCTTATTTTCTTTTAACACCCAGAGCTAGGAAACATCTGTTACATAGTAAGAATACCATAAATGGCGTTCATTGTGGAATTACCATTTTATTTGCTTCTCTCTTAGAACGCTTTTTATGCCTCTATGACTCTGTAAATTATAAAGTTCATATAGAAGTCGCCACTTAGGGGTGCCTGGGTGGCTCAGTCGGTTAAGCATCTGCCTTTGGCTCAGGGTTACAGTCCCACATTGGGCTCCCTGCTTAGCAGGGAGTCTGCTGCTCTTTCTACCTCTCTCTCCTGCTCAATATATCTCTCTCCCTCTCTCTCAAATAAATAAATAAATAAAATATTTTAAAAAAGAGGTCTCCATTTAAACATTTTACTCTTCTTAAAAATAAAAGAACATACTCAATTTTTACGGAACCTCCTTTGATTCCTTCTCTTTCAAAGTAAAAAAAAAAAAAAAACAACTTTGCCACTTAATTTTTTAATAAAGCAAATGATTACTTTTCTGATTTGAAATGTTCCATAATTAGGTCCATTTCTAAAAGCTTTTTATATAAAAATTGTGATCATCTCTTCCTTGTAAGTTACTATAAGATAGCAATTGTATCTGGCTAAGTGCTTTATAGTCTGTCTATTTTAGTAATTAGAGTGACAGAAAGAAGAAATGGCATATTCAAGCAGGTGCTTAGTAATATAATTATCATGATCAACATAATCTTAATTCTCCTTTTTGAAATATTGTTTCATTAAACTGTTACTATGACTAATCATGTAGGTGAAATCATTGTTGTCTAGTAGCAAAACCGAATGGTAGCCAAAACCTTAATGTTCTAATTTGGTCCTTGCACATTGTTGTTTATCCTAACTTCTTAACTTCTCATGCCTTTGATTTCCTTACCAATAAAATAAAATTGCTGGTACAAATAATCTGGAATGTTCATTATAGCTCCTAATGATATCCAGTCCAATGTGTATTCCTTTGCTTTTTCTGACACCACTAGATCCATACGCCATATATATATTCTGACACCATTAGCTCCATATGCCATATGTGTATATATTATGTTGGATAAGTGACCTTATGGAATTGGGACTTAAGTTTCTATGGTTTTAGAAATAGTATGAAAGTAAAGAAGGTTGCCTTTATATACTTAAATGAGAAAGAAAAATACCCAGGTGTATATAGGCCAAAGAAATGGAAGCCCAGAGGATAAAAGCTTTTAATTTGGACTGGATTTATATAGGTTGTGGCCAGGGGGATGTCAATAACATCTTTATTTTAGTCATTCTTATTTTTAAATCTATGTAAAAGTCAAGGGTAGGATCTAGATTCTTTAAATAAAAAAATGATGATGATGATGATGATGATGAAGACAACAATGATGACGATGACAGATGATGAAGAAATCCAAAGAGGAAGAAGAGAAGTTAACAAATGCCTGAATGGAAAAGAAAAAAGAAAACAATAGATGCTACTTTTTAAACACCCATTAATGTGAAAATAAGCTGAACAATAAAGAAAAAGTTTTCTTTAAGGAACACACAAGAAGTCTATAAAATTATAGGAGTTTATAAAGATCTATGATCATGAATACCTACAGTAGTCCTTTAATTAAGGAGTAATGTTATAAGGTTAATGAGAAATTTAAAGGTGACAAAAGAGATCTCAATACTTAATTTGTCTGATTCTAACATTAAAAAAAGGGAAAACATTTTTAAAATATTGATTTTCTTCCAAAGCCTTCAGCTGTCTATTTCAAGCTTAATAATATAGAAAGATCCTAGAAATTGAATTTCAGATGTCAGTGAACTTCTAAAGAGATTAAAAGGACCTTTGGATAAATTTTTACTTAACATAGAAAATAGTTTGAAGACTACCCTTAAATTGAAGAATCATGTATTACATAATTTGTCACATTTAAAAAAATAGAGATAGCATGCAGAAAAAAATGTTATTGAATTTGTGGAAGATATTCTGCAAATGTTGATTAGTGGACCAATACACATGTCAGTAATATTTGAGAAACTGACAAACATAACTTAAATTGTGTCAGATTGTAAACACATAAGAATTTCCTTCAGTACATCCCTCTTCAATCATAATCACAAATGTTACTACAAAATGAATTTGGATGTGCAAGTTCTATCTTTCACTCTACATGTTGTCTACTTAATAAACTATCAAGTAAATTCTTATGTGAAAAACACAACTAAGAGAGTTCTTAGTGACTATTCTGTCATGGTCTCAGCCTATCTTAGGCAAATGTGTAGTTATTTTCTATAAGAAATGTCAAGGAAATGTTTCCTAAGCAAATGTCTTTCAGATGTCTTAAAGTCAGTATTTTCTATTACATGGTATCATAAATGTACTTAACTATAACCCCTGTAAAATTTGTTTAAAAAACATTTAGAAAAAAAATGGATTTTAAAACTGTAACAATAAGGCAAAGTAGGAAGTTTTCTCCTATTTAGTACCATTAATTCAGCTGAATTAGTCTCCTTTCTGGCCTCTCTGCCCCTGCCCTAGTCCCACTGTACTGTATTCTCAGCTGATGTGAACTTTTTAAAAATATTTGATCATATCAGTCATTTTCTGAAAACCCAAAGTTTCTGATCTCACTTACAGGGCTCTTAATAACCTGTATCCTTCCAACTGTCTTTCCTCCTTGACTCAGCACCAGTAACATATCTTCCTTGCTGTTACCCAAATATACAGAATCTTGTTTCAGGTACATTTTACTTATTCTTCCCTTATTTATATGCTATTTCCTGATATCATTGTAGCTTATTCTTAGGGTTCTTCAGGCATCTGCAAAAATGAAAACCAAAACAGAAGCCCTTATACCCTCTTCCTTACACATTTTCCCCCTTATCCTGCTTTGGCAGTCTACATTGTATATATCACAGCTTGACATTTTATCTATTTTTTAATATTATCCTCTTTTCTACCCATTAGAATATTAGCTTCCTGTGGGCAAGGACTTTATCCATTTCGTTCATTGCTTTTTCTCAGCCTCTAGAGTATGTGTTCAAGGAATGACTGAGTTTCAGACTGCATTTTGATAATAAATATATCGATAAATACTAACACCGCTGGCCCTTTAGCTCTCAGCCAAATTACCTTCTAATTGAAACAATCAAGAGTATACTTAACACAGCTATATTATATATCTTAGTGTTTGATGAGACCTTAAAAGTGTGCATATGTTCACTCCTTGGTCTGAAAGACAGCCTAGGGTGGCAGGACTGGAAATGGCACCAGAGAAGCTGAATTTGAGAGGCCTTGGTTTTATTTCTTCTTAGAAGTGTGCAATTGGACAACTCAACTGGCTTCTCTGCATCTTATTTTCCTTATCTACTAAATTGGACCAATAGAAATAATTATCTTCTTGCTTACCTCACAGGATTGTTATGAAATTCAAGTAAACTAAAGCATTTTTATATGTTGTATAAATTTTTTTTATAAGTGTGTCTCATATTTACAAGTGTTAGGGAAAATACAAATTAAAAATTTTAAAAAATCAATTCTTCCTGGTGCAAACAGGTTCCTCCCCCTTCCTTTTCTTAAAGTATTTACTTTAGAAATTTTGTAATTATAAGATCTTTATCTGCCTGTTTGAAATGTACGTACATCTTTTCAAAAACTAAATTAGCTTTTTTTCAGTTTATAATGCAGGAATGTTTCCTCAAACCTGGGAGCCTGTCTTTGAAATGTAATCATCAAGGAAAACAGCACTCCTATCTCCCAGTTTCTAAGAAAGGATAAGAGCCTAAAAGGTGGCTGGCATCTGACTCCAAGTTGCAAACTCCTGTCATACAGATATGAGAAACTTTTTTTTTTTGTGGATAAAGACAGTTACCAAACACAAATAGTCACTCCAATCATCAAGTGAATTTAGGATAATCTATGCATGAGAAAGGATGCTATCACATTTTCTTAAGAAGTAGTGTTTATCTTGGGTACAAGTATACAACTGCTTGGCTATATAAAAGGTGAAATTTCAGGCAGAGGGATGGAGTAACTGGGTAATGGACATTGGGTAGGGTATGTGTTGTAATGAGCACTGAGTATTACATAAAACTGATGAATCACTGACTTCTACTTCTAAAACCAATAATACATCATGTGTTAATTAATTGAATTTAAATAAAAAAAATACATAAAAACAAAAAAATAAAAGGTGAAATTTCTTTCTGTCCTTGTATTCTTTTTAGATTGCCTGTGATGTGCATCACATTCCAGTTTAATGCTTATTCAATAAGAAAATGGTTTCCTTTTCCTTCTGACTTGGGGAGAGGTTTTCTGGGTAGGCAGAAGGTTTTTGTTTCTAATTATATTTCCCTAACATGGGTAAATGAAAAGTCATATAAAAAAAAAAAAAAAACCAGAATGAGGGGAATTCTGGTTTCCATTTGGCAACTGGAAGAAGCATTACAACGACAACCAAAGCTGGACAAATGCAAGTTTACAACTTTCTCAAATCCATAAGAGACTTTCAGCCAACCAACTAGGGCCAATATCTAAAAAGAATTCAGATGGAATTATTAAACTAGTAGGGGAGCAGCGGGGATAGGAAAGAGAATGCGGTTCCCTTGGGAATCATAGATGGAGGAGTTTAAACCCATTCTTAGGACTTAACTTTCTCCATGGGCCTCACTGCCCTCCCAAAAATATTGGTAAGGTACCTTAGATAGCAAAACACACTGTTATGAGAATAAAAAGACAAGCCATAGACAGGGCAAAAATACTTGTACGTCACATATATGGCAAAGGACTCATTTCCAGAATATATGAAGAACTTTCAACACTTGTCAAAGAGAAAATAAACACCCTAATAAAAATATGGGTAAAAGATTTGAATACACACTAAATCAAAGAAAAAGTATGGCAAATAAGTAGATTAAATAAAACTCACTATCCCTGCTCTTTAAGGAAATTCAAATTAAAAACACTATGAGGGACGCCTGGGTGTCTCAGTCGGTTAAGCATCTGCCTTCGGCTCAGGTCATGATCCCAGAGTCCCAGGATCGAGTCCCCCATCGGGCTCCCTGCTCAGTAGGGTGCCTGCTTCTCCCTCTGCCTGCTGCTCTCCCTGCTTGTTTGCGCACGCTCTCTCTCTCTGTCAAATAAATAAATAAAATCTTTAAAAATACATAAATAAATAAAAATAAAAACACTATGCAATACTGTCACATGTTCATTAAAATGACTAAAAGAAAATCATTTGCTGGTGAGGATACAGACCAGTTCAAATACTCATACATTGCAAAATGGTACTGCCATTTTGGAAAGCAAAAACAGTTTGGTAGTTTTTGATAAAGTTAGACACACCTATGCCATGTGACCCACAAATCCCACTTCTCCCCAAAAGAGAGAAAACTTATGTTCACATAAAAACCTGTATGTGGATGTGTACAGCAGCTAGTTTACTTATAATTACAAAATACTGGAAAGAACCCAAATGTTCTTCAACCAGTGAACAGATAAACAAACTGTAGTACATCCATATAGTAGAATACTACTCAGCAATAAAATTAAACAAAAACAAAAACTATTGATAAATGTAACATGAATAAATCTCAAATGCTTTCCTCTAGATGCAAAAAAGGCCGTATCAAAAGACTCTAAACTAATTATATTTATAATGACATTCTGGAAAAGGCAAAGCCATAGACATAGAGAATAGATGAGTGGTGTTATGCATTGAGGGCTGGGCTAGGAGTTGACTACAAAGGAAGGCATGAAGAAATTCTTTGAGTTGATGAAACTTTTCTGTATCATGACCTTGGTTATGGATACATGACTCTACATTTGTCAAAAGTGATAAAATGGCACACCACAAGGAGTAAATTTTACTACATGTAAGATAAAAAAATTTAGGAAGAATAAAATAAAATACTAAATTGTCATCAATTACTAATAAATCTCAACTGTGGCATATTGGATTATATAAAAGTTCCAGATTTATGGAGCATAACTTATTCGATTTTTGTGTACCAACAATGGATCAAACAAAAAGTCAAATCATTTTCAAAATGAGGACAGAATGGAAAAAGAACATAAGGTATATTTTACAACCAAATCACTAAGTCTGTCCCATTAAAGGGAGGTAGTATCATATTTGAAACATCAGGCTTACCTCCAGCCTCCTTAAACTAAGAAAAGGATAGTAGAGATTGAAAAGGTTGGGTCAGAGGGTGTAGAAATAATTTAGGGTTTTGGGAATGAATTATAAAGACAGATTAGTCAGAGTTGACTTATAGAACTAAGCAAATGAAATTGTAAGATCACTGCATAGTACAGAGATTTGAAATAGAAAGAAATAGATTGACTCTAGTAAGCTGTTTGAGCTAGTATAATAACTAATTAGAAAAACCAGAGGTTTATCTATCAACTTTGAGAAAGGGATTATTCTATAAGCAATTCAAACAAAATTTCTTTACAAAATGGTACTTAGAATATAGAATTAACTGTCAGAATGTCTTATATAAGAGAAAAGGAGATAGATAAATGTGTATCTATTACAGCAAGGACTTAAATAAGAAAATTATTGACAGGCAAGGTGCAATTATCAATAATTAGAAATAGAGAAATGGAAATTAGAATTCAGCTCAAAGCAGGGTACAAGCAACTGACATGGAGATTGCAGAGTAGTTCCTCAGACACTGGCCAGGTTTCTCTAGTGCACACAAAGGTTTGTAAAGCATCTAGTTAATTTAATCAATGTCAGCAGCCTAGTTTGAAGTAACAAAGTAAGAGGCCTGAATTATCCCTTGGAATATAAAATTTAAGCAAGGCTCTTTTGCTTTTGACTATTCAGGTTTGAACTGCATTTTCTTTATGAATTAAAAGCCAACACTCTCAAATGAAAATTCATTAATTTCACTCAAATTATACTCACATAAAAAGCAAATGGCTATTCTGAAAGGTCATTATAATTTCCCCATTTGTCAAATGTTTATACACATTTTATTTGTCTACTTAACCTGTTTCAACTCTTTAAATATAACTCCATTTGGCCTTTTTTTCTGACAACCTGTGAAAGTTACTTATTAAAAAAACACTCTCACACATTATTGGTGGAATTTTAATTGGTACAGGTCAAGAGGCTATCTTTAAAAAAAAAAAAAAGATTCTGCCCTCAAATACTTTCTCGGTTATTACAGAAGTCAGGTGCATTTAAAAAACGTGGAATGATATCTTAGGAGTTTATAACAAAAGTAAATATATCTAGAGGCTCGACTGTACCTTGTTCTTACAGGGATAATAGAACCTTGAAGTTGACAATGAATATCAGGCATATGAAAATATGAAAAAAAGAGAAGAAAATCACTAGAATTTTACTTTTTGGTAGAAAAATTCATCCCTAAGCTCTCTTGCCACCAGCAGCTCAGCTTTCAGTTATTACCTTTTTTGGAAAAAAATTCCTACTGAGTTGGACTATTTACTTGGCAAATGTCTCCTCAACGTCTTCCATGAGTCAGATTCTGTTTTAGACCCAGGGAATACAGTGATGAATAGGACAAAGTCATTCCGAAGGAAAAATAAAATAAGATAAAAACAGAGAGGGAGGTACACCATCAGAGACTCTCAACTATAGAGAACAAACTGAGGGTTGCTGGAGGGGAAGTAGGTGCGGGGGTGGAGCACTGGGTGTCATAGTAAGTGATGAATCACTAAACTCTACTCCTGAAACCAATACTACAGTACATGTTAACTAACTTGCATTTAAATAAATAAATAAAATTTAAAAAGACAAATTCCTTTCCCTCACGGAGCTTACTTAAGCAGTAAAGAAATCCTTATAGACAAATTAATGCATAAATAACATAAGTAACAAAAGATATTTTAGAGTACTATGTGTAAAGTTGTGAGTAGAATTTTAATGTTTAAAATACCTAGCAGGGAGCTCAAAACTTAATAATCATCCCAAGAATATCAATTCCTTCTTTCCTTTCATCCCCCCTTCCTTCCCTCTCTTTCTTCCTATATCCCACTGTTGCTCTTGGTTTTTTTCCTTAACTTTCACTGTTCTTGCTATGTGTAACTTCTATGCTATGTATTCTCTTGCTCTGTAAAATTTCTACTATACCTATCCCTCCCCCCCAAAAAACCTCAGATTATTCTGTTGTGATTTGTTTTTTGAGGATGACTGCAAAAAACCCAATCCCAGTGCAGCAGTGCCAACACTTAAAAGAGCCTTTTCAATGTGAATTTGAACATCAATGGAACACCCCATTTCATACTTCTACTATTAACCTCCATTATTAAAGCTGATGCTCTTCTCAGTGATTAGAATCTATGTGTGGCCTGACCAATTCTGACACAAGCAATTCAGGACCAATGACTTTCCACCTTTGGTGCCACTGAAATCTCTCTATTCATATCTGTAAGCTGTTCTGTGGAAAAGTGGCAAATGATTTAACTCTGCCTCTTAACATCTCAGTTGTATTTTCATCTTTTGTCAAATAAAGAATCCCTTGGATTAAGAGTCCATCAAGCAAGAGTGCAGGTTACGGCTGTTTCTCTTCTGTCTGCAGTCATGTCATACCATGTGAGGTGTAATATGTGGATGCAAAAATCAGTTTAAGTGCCCTCTCTACCTGATTATGTCATGGTTTACATACCCTGAACACTGATGCTTCACGTGTATGTAGAGAGGATTATATATAGATACTCCAATACTGAAGCCAATGAAATTAAAAGGATATATAAAATTATTACTTTTCCTAGAAGTGCTTATATGTTCATGCTCTAATCTAAATCAATCTCTGTGTATGTGGATAAAAATGAGTATAAATATTGTCTGATTACTGCCTTATATTTTAAAATAGTTTGCACCTTCCTTTTAGGCATCTTACCAACAATGTCTGCCTTGACTGGTTTATAAAATATTGCAAAAAATGCTTCAAGAAATTTATCCTCTTTTTTCTTCTTTCTAAAGAAGTTGTATGTCAAATAGTTTCATGCAGCAAAAGCAGGAAGTTTAGAGTTAAAGAATGATCTGGAAACAAAGACAAGGAAAAAAACTGAGGAGTGATCTGAAAAAACAGGAACCCGTCCTTACTAAGATATTACAGTTTGCTTCAGAAATAGCCTTTGTTTCACCCACTGCAACCAATCCAGATAATCATGCATTATCGTAGTCCTCTCTAGGAGAGCTCAAGACAAAGATGACCATAGCAACTCATCCTAAATAAAAAATACCATAGTAGTGATTTTAGGGGGGGAAAAGCTCTAGGTGCTGAACTCAGCACCTAGAACTCTAGGTGCTGAACTAGCTATTACCCCCACTGAGATTATCCAAAAAGCTGAGCCATTTCACAAGTGTAAGCAACCATATTAGTGTCTCAAGAGTTTAGCTGATTAACAATGATTCACAGCATTGATCCCCATTTCAGCCAAAGCCCAGTTTGCTCTCACCACTATGAACATTAAAATCTCAAGCCTTCGGGCATCTGAGTGGCTTAGTTGCTTAAAGCCTCCAACTCTTGGTTTCAGCTCAGGTCATGATCTCAGGGTTGTGAGAACAAGCCCTGTATCAGGCTCTGTGCTCAGCAGGGAGTCTGCTTGAAGATTTTTGTCCTTCTGCCCCTCTCCCCACTCTCTCTCTCTCTCTCCCTCAAATAAATAAGTCTAAAAAAAAAGTTTTTTTTTAATCTGAAGCCTCAACCTCAATGCACCCTCACTTACCTCTGAACAAGTACATATACCTTTCCCTGATGTTTTTTTCTACAAGTTCCTTGTCTTTATGCTCCTTTGAAATTTTACTTAAAATGTATCTCCATTTTATGGCTTCTAAGCCAGAACCTATTTAGGATCTATCACACCTACCATTTTAATGATTCTCTCTCTCTCACTCTCTTCCACTCTTCTCTCTCTCTCTCTTTTCTTTCTACTTCATCTTATGTATAGCACTTAGTTCTATCTTAGGACAGCTGCATGCAGTTGGTGAAGTGCATGCTTGTATGTTCTTGTCCTTGAGCTTAAAGACACTCTTCTATATATCCCTTGTCACCTACTGACTGATATAGCTAGCAGATGGCATTTTTTCAGAAGTATCATCAACTGCACAAAATATGCTGACATCTTCAGTAATAAATAATGCAAGACAGTTACAGTTTAGAAAGCATAGTTCTTGCTTTTGCAAAAAAAGAGAAATCACAAACTTATAATAAAATGATAAGAAAGACCTTGATTTAGAGTGTTCTAGAAAATGATTTTGGTATTTAGAGTAAGAATTTGCAGAAAACATTGTTCTTTCCTTCACTTAAAAGGCATTTGCTGTGTGCATTCCAATCACTGTCCAAGGCACTCAGGAAGTGAAAGTGAAACACAAGGGCCATGTTTTTCTGAAATGCAAATTCTTTGTGTGGATAAAAAATATAAACAATCAAGAAAATATGTAAATAAGATAATTTTGATACTGATAAATGAGAAGATATAGGAATGTGCTAGTAATTGACAAGCTATCTATATAGTGAGTATGTGTGTTTGCAGGACGAGGTGTGTGATATTAATGCCCTGTATTACATCTCCTTGGCCTTTGAGTTCACCTGCAACTATGATAGATCACCATCCGGAACCTCAAGCACCTGTATATTTCTGCTTCTCTGCCTGGGGCTTTCTCTAGCACCACAGCAGTATGCTTGCCCAGGCACAACTCAGAAGAGTAGGGGGCAGGGTTCAGCTCAACTCTTAGCCAATACGGCATGAGAGTTAGTATATAAACATCACAGCCTTCTCCTCTGATAGGACAATTCTAAGGTGTGTTCCATAGTTTCCTAAAGTTTTCCCAAAGAATTTACCCTGAGTTGGTCACAGCAGCAACCTCCCGATTAAGACATATTTTATAAGGTTTCTTCAATTCCTTGCCTTGCTTTCCCCATTTTTTCATATATTTTTCCTGGAATCAGCTCTTCAATAAATTACCTTCCTTGTCTTAAGACTTGCTGTTGAAGGGGCACCTGGGTGGCTCAGTCGTTAAGCATCTGCCTTCGGCTCAGGTCATGATCCCAGCGTCCTGGGATCGAGTCCCGCATCGGGCTTCCTGCTCGGCGGGAAGCCTGCTTCTCCTGCTACCATTCCCTCTGCTTGTGTTCCCTCTCTCGCTGTGTTTCTCTCTGTCAAATAAATAAAATCTTTGAAATAAAAAAAAAAAAGACTTGCTGTTGAAGAAAACAGAAACTACCACAGTAAGAGAGGGAAATTGAAAAATTGAATTGGGTAATTAAGAAAGATCACACTAAGGCAGTATTATTAGAAATGACATCTAACTGGCAACAAGTTCCATCCGTGGGAAGATCTGGAGGAGAGAATTCCTGGTGGAAACAAGAGCAACTGTAAAGGCCCTGAGGTGAGCAATGTTCAATGAATACCAAGAAGACCAAAGTGGCTAGAGTGGTAGATAACGGTGTCAGAGGGGCAAGTAAGAGATATATTTTATAGGACTGTGTAGGTGACATTAAGGAATTCAGGTTTATAATCATTCTTTAAAAGGTTTTAAGGAAGAAATGATTTAATTTGATTTTTAAATAAACCTTGGGCTATTATTTAGGGAAAAGATTTTAGGGAGGCAAGAATTACAAACTAACAAGAATACCGATTATGAAACTACTGTACTAGGATAGACAAGAGAAAAATGTATAAGATTCATTTTTAATGGGGAGAGAAAGAAGATTAATGGTCAAGATACATTTTTGAGAAGAAACCAACAGACTCACTGATAGATTACATGGAAATGCAGTAAAGAGAAAAGAAAGAAACCAAATTCCATGAAATATGAAAAGTCACATTCAAATGAGGATGTGGCAGAAGATATAAATCTGGGAGAGAATGGCATCCAACCTTTTAAAAACATGAAATCAGATGTGATCCTCCAGAAGAAAGCAAAGAGCATGGGAAGGAAACCTGAAAAAGAATTCAAGAAACTACAAACTAAATTGGGATGGAAAAGTTAGCAGAGTAGAGAGAAGGCAAGAACTATGGTTTCATGGACATGAAAAAAAAATGATACAAATCAAGAAATACCAGGAAGGGGGAAGCGGCCAACTGTGTGGAATGTTATTGGGAGTACGAATAAGAGGACAGAAATTCAACCATTTGCCTTGTCAACTTTCAGATCATTGATTAAAGCAGCATAAGTTAGTAGGCATGAAAAATAGATTGTCATATGTTGAAGAGAAAAAAGAATTTGAGAATGTTTAAATAGGAAATAGAGAGATCTTTTTAAAAACCTTTGCTCTTAAGAAGACCAGAGACATAGAGCAATAGATGGATAGGGCACGTGGGATCAGTCGGACTATGCCAGAGAAAATATTATGTGTTCACATTTCCTTTTCCTGGGCATAGAAAGAGTACATTTCCCAGTATCCCTTGCATTTCAGTTCCCACCATGAAACTGCATCTGGACAGTGAGATGTTGGTAGAAATGATGTATGCCATCCCCAGGCAATGATCTTTAGAAACATCTCATTCAGTCTTCCACTTGTTTTTTCCCTTCAATGGCAAACTTGAAAGTCCTGTGTTACAGATGGAGCAACCACAGAGTGGAAACAACCTAGTTTTCTGGGTTAGTCTTGAGGAGAGCCTCCAAGAAGAGCCATTCTACTCAACTTGGACTCCAATATGTAGAAAAGATAACTCCTTATTGTGTTTGGCCACTGAGTTATATAAGTTCAATTGTTACCTCAGCAAAGCTAAGCCTATCCTAATATCCCAGCAATGCTTTTAGAATGATTGATAAAATATCATCTTGCACATTTTAGAAAATGCACTAGTCAGGTAGACAGATTGATATAGCAGGAGAGAGAGTATATAATTATAAGAATATCATGTTTGAGAAGATAAAAAAGTCTGAGATCAAGAGTAGCAGTTATTGAGGTTGGCTTTAGAAGTAGAGGCATTACAACAAAAGAAAGGCAGAGAATATGAGTACAAAAGAAATCACAATGATAAATCTAGTGAAAGGAAGCTGAGAAAGTTTCTCCATTACTGCTTCCATTTGGTCAGAAAAAAGTGAGATAAGAAAAGAATATCAGCTGACAGAGAGGGAGTAGATTGGAAAATACTGGTTCTTTAAGGAGAAAGGACAACTTACAAAAAATAATTTGAAGAACAAGAAATTAGTCATATTAAGAAAGTAAAAGAAAACTGTGGCAATATTGTGTGTATTTTAAATGTGTAATAATGAATGTAAATTATATCCAAGTAGAACATTTGTGTGCGTTTTTATACTGATTTCAGTTTCCTGGCTGAAGACATAAAGTATTTGAATGGATGGCTTTAGCCAGGCATGTGTAATGGAGAAAGTGGAACAATAATATTGTGGGTAATTGCAAAGGAATGACTTTAATGATGGATCAAGGAATAGTACCTGGGCAAAAGGTGAATATAGACATCCACAAGCAATGGACAATGGATAATCTGTAGATGAGAGGCCTCCATAAAGACAACTAGTTGCTGAATTAAGAGTACTGGTATAAGTGATCTAGAAGGATAAGAAATGGTGGTCAGAATGTAGAATGCTTCAAATCAAGATTTTAAAAAATAGTTGACTTATTTATTGATGATTAAGAAGTCATATGTATTACACAATAAAGGACAAAAAACATTTTCCTTATGAGATCTCCTGGGGGAATATCACTCTCATTCTCACAGCCAGAAAATCTATGACATCAGAGCAAACACACTTGCTTTTGTTTTGATAATAGGAAATGTGTGTTATTAGAGAGGGTTATACACATGCCAGAAACATGAAAGTTATTTCTGTTACATGTAGTACAGATGATAATAAATCTCAGAAAGGGACCAAAAAATAACTTGCAGCTTATCCTATAGAGTATGGATCTGTGGAAATTAAGTGAGGCTAAAAGTGTGAGAGAGGACAGAAGGAAAGAACAGGGTGTTAGACAGATGGAGAAGGCACCATTTGGTGTCTTTACTGTATTTTATCAGCAACACTTGGGTTATATAAATGTTAAACCCAGGATATAGGCTGCAATAAGAAACAGAAAAATCATCTACAGGTATATTGAGGATAATTCACGTCAAATAACGCTTCTTACCTGAATAAAAGGAACTTAGAAGGAATCCAGGCAAGTCATACCACAGTGCAGTGTCATCATCAAACACAGAAAAGGGACAGATAAAAATGCTCCCTGATTAGATATGCTACAAATAGACCTTGCAGGTACTGTCTTCCATATAGCTGCTGGATAAGTGAATTGCCAAGCTACTCCAGAGCTTAGTAAATCATAGGAACCCATAACAGTAATAAAGTAGAAAGCAAAAGGATGAAAGCAGCCCCCATTTACCACACTGGAGAAATAAATATCACACCTGTTTGTGATGCCCATTGTTCAAATAAGCAGAAATCAAAAGACATGTAGAGATTGTGAAGTAAGTTCTATATGATAAAAATATAAAAAACACAAGGGAAACAAATATTTGCAAAATATGCAAATAAAAAGTAATTAGTATGTTATGTAATCTCATCTAATTCATGAAAACATGGATTTCTGAGACAAGATTAGACCATGAGATAGTGAGAAAACAGTTACTCAGAAAAGTACTGAATAAGGTACAGAAGCAAAGATTAGGTAGCTATAGATTTACTGCAAGAATGAAAGAATGAGAATCTATAAATGGAAACAATGAGAATATATAAATAAAGAGAAAATAGTGAATGTATAAGAAAGAAAATGAAAATTCAAAATACATTAAATTTGTGATGAAGTAGAGGAACCAACAGATTAAAACAAATACTACAAAGTTATGATAGTAAATCCAATTCTGAATAAAGACACAAACCTATAGGTGTAAAGCCAGTGATCCTGGGTCCCAGAACAAGTTGTTAAAATGGGAGATATCTCTAGATATAGGCCTGAAATGCACAGTTATTATCAACATGATGAAAATAAATATAACAATCTGGGCAAAAAGAGAGGAAAAACAATCACCTCACACTGATTAGAATGGTTGTCATCAAAAAGAAAAGAGATAGGGGTGCCTGGGTGGCTCAGTGGGTTAAGCCTCTGCCTTCGGCTCAGGTCATGATCTCAGGGTCCTGGGATGGAGCACCACATTGGGCTCTCTGCTCAGTGGGGAGCCTGCTTCCTCCTCTCTCTCTGCCTGCCTCTCTGCCTACTTGTAACCTCTTTCTCTCTGTCAAATAAATAAATAAAATATTAAAAAAAAGAGAGAGAGAGAGACAAACACTAGAGAACAGGGAATCCTTGTATACTTTTGGTGAAAATATAAATTGGTGCAACCACTATGGAAAACAGTATGGAGGGTCCTCAGAAAAAAAACAGAACTACCAAATGATCTGGCAATCCCACTTCTAGAAGAAAGGAAATCTGAAACTCAAAGAGATATCAGTTCTCCCATGTTCATTGAAATATGCTTATAATAGCCAACATATGGAAACAACCTAAATGTCAACAGTCAAATGAATAAAGAAAATGTGGTATATAGCTGGGATATTATTCAGCCATAAATAAGAAGGAAATTTTGTCATTTGCAACAACATGGTTTATCTTGGAGATTATACTAAGTAACATAAACCAGACACAGAGAGACAAATCTTGCATAATCTCATTTATACATGAAATGGAAAATAGTCAGACTCAATGAACCTGAGAGTAGAAGTGGTTGCCACGAGCAAGACAGAGGAGGAAATAGGGAGATATTGGTCAAAGCGTACAAACTTTCAGTTACACAACATAAATAAGTTCTGGATATCTGACGTACAGTATGCTGTCTGTAGTTAATACTGTATCATACTCATGAAAAAATGTTCATCATCTTTAGCCATCAGGGAGATTCAAATCAAAACCATACTGAGATACCACCTTACACCAGTTAGAATGGCCAAAATCAACAGGACAGTAAACAACAAATGTGGGAGAGGGTGTGGAGAAAGGGGCACCCTCCTACACTGTTGGTGGGATTGCAAGCTGGTGCAGCCACTTTGGAAAACAGTGTGGAGATTCCTCAAGAATTTAAAAAAAGTGCTACCCTATGACCCTGCCATCGCACTACTGGGTATTTACCCCAAAGAAGCAGATGCAGTACAAAGAAGGGCCACATGTACCCCTCATAGCAGCAATGGCCACAATCGCCAAACTGTGGAAAGAACCAAAATGCCCTTCAATAGATTAATGGATAAAGAAGATATGGTCCATATATACAATGGAATATTATTCTATCAGAAAGGATGAATAACCAACTTTTGTATCAACATGGACGGGACTGGAAGACATTATGTGGAGTGAAATAAGTCAAGAAGAGAGAGCCAATTACCTTATGGTCTCACGTGCTGAGCGTAAAGAAAAACATGGAGGGCATTGTGAGAAGGAAGGGAAAGGGGAATGGGGGGAAACCAGAGGGGGAGATGAACCGCGAGAGACTGTGTACTCTGAGCAACAAAATGAGGGTTTTGGAGGGGGGGGTGGGGGGTTGGGCGAGCTTGGTGGGTATTGAGGAGGGCATGTATTGCATGGAGCACTGGGTGTAGTGCATGAACAATAAATCTTGTAACACTGAAAAAATAAAAATATATTTGGGGAAAAAATACTGTATCATATACTTGAAATTAGCTAAGAAGGTAGATGTTAAGTTTTCCAAACACAATGACATACACACAAAGAAGGAAGGAAAATAGTAACTATATGAAATGACATATAACTGAAGTAGCTTGACACTTGTGGTCATTTCACAGTGTATGCATGTATCAAGACATCATGTTTTATACCTTAAGTATATGTAATTTCTATTTGTCAATTATATCTCTATAAAGCTGAATAAATTTTGAAATAACTTAAAGAAAGAAAAACCTCACTGATTTGTCTACTGTTTTAAATTCAAGGGCAGAAATCAGAGAAACAATATGTATAGTTTGGGATGAAAAAGAATCCTAAGCCTAGAAGAGGTTTTATTTAAATATGAAGTGGTCACATGCAGGATTTAGAAAACAGATTAGTCAACCTTGAAGGAGTATCTGGAGATTAATCAAAAAAACTCAAGAACAAGGGAGACATGAACTGGCAGAAATTATTAAAAACTAATTAGTAAACATTTAATTTTAATTAATTATTAGAAATGTTATCACAAAATCAAAAGCATCTTCAAGTCTCAAATCAGGGAGAAAAACAGAAACCAAAATAATGTTTAAAATTAAGATAAGGTACTGTGTTTGAAATTCCAGATTATACCAACATCCAAAGAAAAGGTATCAATTTCTTTTCATATATGGGCATGGAAAATATCAGAAGGTCTAGTTTAATTCGTAACATTGTCAAATGAGAAAATTCTAACTCAATATTTGTTGAAGTTTATATGTTACTACCAGTGTATTTTTCTCAATTGAGGAATTACTTAAATTACAAAAAGAAATCTTAATTTCTGTGGATTTTTACACATGTTCACATATATAACCACCACACATATCAAGTTATAGAACATTTCCAGGATCCCAGTAATCTTTCTTGTGTCCCTGCCCAGCCAGTAGTGTCCCTCCTACAATGATACTTTTCTGATCTCTATTGCCAGAGATTAATTTTGTACTCTATTGTGTCTGACTTCTTTCTCTCAACATTATGTCTTTACAATTAAGCCACGTTGTTGCATCTATCACTGTTCTCTTTTTCATTGTCATGAAGTGTTCCATTGCATAAATGTACCACATTCTGTTTATCCATTCAACTTCTGATGGACATTTACATTGCTTCCAGCTATTATGAATAAATGTTCTACGATTATTCTCAGATAAGCCTTGTACATGAATAAATACTAGTTTCTACTGGGTATATACCCAGGAATAAAATAAGTTGCTTAAGTTGCTGTGTAGCTGAAGTTAATACTTTTACATATTTCCCCAAAACAGCTGTGCAAAGTTAAATCATCACAAGCAATGCAATATGGAATTCTAAAATTCCATATCCTTGATAATATTTGATAATGTCAAACATTTCATTATCCAATCTATCTCCAAGAGAATTTTTAAAGAGTTTTGCCTTCTAGGTGACAAAGAAAAAGAAAAATATGTAAAATTACTTAGTCTAGAAAAGTAACAAAAAGGAAAAATAAAAATAACATAAACTAGTAATCATAAAAATAATGAGCACAGCATTTATTTCAATTATTATAATACCTTGTTAAAACCTGTGTTGGGATGCCTGGGTGGCTCAGTCAGTTAAGTGCCTGACTCTTGATTCTGGCTCAGGTGTGATATCAGGAGTTTTTTTTTTAATTAACATATAATGTATTCTTCTTGTTTCATTTTTTCCTCTCTTCCCTTATGATTCTCTGCATTGTTTCTCAAATTCCACATATCAGTGAGATTATATGATAATTGTCTTTCTCTGATTGACTTAGTTGGTTAGCATAATACCCTCTAGTTCCACGCACATCATTGCAAATGGAAAGATTTCTTTTTTTTTTTTTTTGATAGCTATGTACTAAAATTAACAAGTCAGGAAATTACAGATGTTGGCAAGGATGCAGAGAAAGGGAAACCCACCTACACTGATATCAGGGTTTTGAGATCAAGCACCTTGTCCAGCTCTGCACTGAGCAGGGAGTCTGGTTGAGATTCTCCCTCTCCTTCTGCTCCTTCTCTCCCTCTCTCTCTCACTCTCTCAAATAAATAAGTAAATCTTAAAAAAAAAAAAAAAAACCTGTGTGTTAAATACATCAGGCACCTCAACTCTTGTTTTAGAATGTCTCTACAGAATATGTATTGATTGCTCATCTATCTTTATAGTTAACTACCAATTAGACATGAATTTATTGTCTAAACTAAGAAATATACTTTTAATTGCCACACTAGTAAAGAAACAAACAAAAAACCAGCAAAAGGAGAGTCTGTGAAAGTGGACTTTGGAGCATAGCATGAATATACAAGCAAAGGAATGCTTAGGGAGACCAAATCCTGCTGCTGCATGCCGCCAAAGCAGAACAGCTGCTGCACTGAAACCATATAGTATTTCCAGAGAATACTGGAGCTCTTGATTCTAGTTGATCTTTCTGCTCAGTATCATCAACTGTAGCAACTGATTAATGTTATAGAAGATCACTCTCTCCTCAGTTAGCAAACTGTTAAGTTACGATAAATCAAGGCCTCTAATATTTGCATAGGTATAGCTAAGATAATGTAACAGTATATTAGAAAAACCAGGTAGCTGCATGTTGGGGTTATGAATAGGTGATTACAATTCCAAATCCAACTTTAAATGAAAACCAGTATTTCCCAGGTTCCTGTCCATTATTATGAATATTTGAACATTTATATGCAGTAATACAACAGTATTTCTGTATTTCATTTATTTCAATGTTAAATGATGTAAAACTCAGATCTTAAAACATCATAGTAAAGTCATCCCAATTTATAGAACTAGACAAAATTACATACATCTTTATTCCCTGCCAAAAACACAATATTTGTTTTTGCTTCTTTTAACACTAAAAATATTTTAAAGTATTTGTGCTTCCCATTTAGATTTTGTTTTTTTGGAAAAACAGGCCATGTACCCAACAATATGGTCATATGATTAAGCATATTTTTACAATGCTGGAGATGGTTCAGAAGGATTTCATCTGCTTAGTTACTTCCCCTAATGCATTTAATATCAGTGATTACATGCTTGTTGCCTTTTTCTATAAAAAGAAACTTCTGAAACAGGAAAACACTTACCATTGCATGAATATGTAAGTCATGTTCAATGCCAAAATCTTCATTACTTTGGATAATGCCATGAACTCTTGCTTCCTATTGTGGCATCTTATAAATAACTCGGCTAATTTTTAATGTATTCCTTCTATATCTACAATGCATTACCTTTATTTAATCTTCAGCAGTAATATCTAATACACACACAGTAAAACTGAATGTGATTTCCTCTTGTCACTGACAGTAACAAATTGTTCTTGATAATTATGATCCATGTGCAGCTCCTTCTTTCATTAAAGGAGAAGCGCATACAATGCCAGATCAACTGCTAGAGCAGTTCTGTGTCATCAATCTCAAACCACTTGCCAATGTTGGGAATGCACATATCTCCACAGAGTAATATATCTGTGTCATCTCATTGTCATATATCTTGAACTGTTTAGAAAAGCAAACTAGAAAGGAAAAACAAATATAAGCATTTTTCTGCTCTGTATGAAATGTGAGATAAATGGACATTTACTGAGTCTGTATTTTCCTGTGTGTGTGTGCGTGTGTGTGTGTGTGTGTGTGTGTGTGTGTGTGTATTAATGTGCATATAGGCACATGTTATGGGTGGGAAGGGAGGTATATTTACTAGTGTGTACTTTTAATTTGTTTGTTATTTGCCATAATATTCCATCCATAATTTAACCACCAAAAACTATATGGAGAAAAATAACAGAAAGCAGCATTTATTTTCTTCCTGCCTTAGTCAATGTTGAAAGTCACTTTCCCTGAAAATTAGCAAATGATCACAGTGACATTTTTTAAGATGTACAGTCAAACTGATGTAATACAGGCATCATTACTATAGCTATGATCCTACGATCTTATCACTCAAATCCTTTTTTTTTTCCTAGTTAAATCCTGTCAGAGGGACTATTTGGGGTTCAAACCATCCTTTTTTGATGGAAAGACCAAATAGCTGCATGGAACATGTCACAAAGCTATAGGCAACATCCCTATATTATCTGAATGTAAGAGATTAATATCATTAAAAAACAGGGGTGAGTTAAAGAATTTGTAAAAATCCAAATATAGTAAACCACATTTCATTCTTCTTTTTGTCATCAGATTTATTAGGATATGGATATTTCACATGAAAAACAAGAGTATATTTATTAATACTAGCAAAATAGTAGCAAGAAAAATCATTTATAGTCCACCTTTTTCTGAGCACTTGGACAAAGTCGCTTAAATTCTCTACACTTCAGTTTCCCAAGTCATTTTTTGTAAAGACTGAGTATCAAATGGTATAATATCTTTGGAATCATCTTATGAAACTGTAAGCAATGAGATATCTGTAATGTCATTGTTAGCTGCCTAGTTTTAAAGCTTACCAGACATTCAAAACAGAGCAAGAGGGGCGCCTGGGTGGCTCAGTGGGCTAAAGCCTCTGCCTTCGGCTCAGGTCATGATCTCAGGGTCCTGGGATCGAGCCCCACATCGGGCTCTCTGCTCAGCAGGGAGCTTGCTTCCCCCTCTCTCTCTGCCTGCCTCTCTGCCTACTGGTGATCTCTCTCTCTGTCAAATAAATCAAAATCTTAAAAAAAACAAAACAAAACAAAACAACAACAACAAAAAACAGAGCAAGAATCCCAAGAGGCCAAGACTATTTTAAACAAATGCTTGTAGAATTATATATCTTATAATATGTACTAAGCAGAATAGACTAGTTAGGGTATGTTACACACAACCTTCAATATCAGCAGCTTAACACAACATGAAAATGTCCTTGTAGGTCTGGGCAACTCTTCAGGTCAGCAATATTCCATGTAGTGACATGCCATTCCAGGCTGATAAAAGCTCCTCCGTCCTCTCCCTGTACCATCTAGAATGTGCAGTTGCCTGCGTTAAGAAGGGAAGAAAAGCACTAGAGGGTCTTCCTATAGGAATTATATACCTCATTGTAGAAGTGGGCCAAGACCTAATTAACTTTCACTCACAATCCATCTGCAATAACTAGTCATAACAGTCCCTTCTTTTGCAGAAGAAAAAGGGAGCATGGTCCTCTTGTGTTTCCTGAAGGAAGAGAACCAAATACATGAGAGCACCAGAAGTCTACTACAAACTTCATTAATTATGGTAAGGTTTTAAATAGCCCTAAATTCAATTGCCTGTTAGATGATTTGATATAACGATTGGTATCTTTTTATTCTGTACAGGTGATTCAATAAGACAAAATTGAACCACCTATAAAAATAAATATATTTATAAAACAAGGGTGACATATTAACTTATAAATATAACTCAAGGTTTGATTTTTTTTTTCTGTGCCAACTTATTCTATATCTCAGGCCAAGCATGGAAATCCCAAGTAACAACACAAAACCTTTCCATTTCCCAAAGCTCCAAAACCAACCTGCATGCATACTTATACACACATGCACATAGTTTCAGACAAAATGCACATCCATTTTAATGGAATAATACAAAACATCTTCTGAAGACACTAAGACACCATTACAGAGAAAACTTGAGAGGCTAGCAACAGTGGTAGAGAAATGTCTATGCTATAAATTTAAAGCAAATTTCTAACATTTGTTTCCCAATGTGGACAGGTAGAATACCAGATGGATATGAAGATGAAGTCATGCCTTGGATGAGGATTATTATCACTACTAAATAGCTTGAATGAAATATATATATATATTATATATATACTTATGTGTTTGCCTAGCAAGATCTTTGAATAGGAACTAGCAAGGCCAGTTCCAAAATTATATATATAGATGATTCATGACACAGGAAATTTTATATGGCTCATTTTTGATGTATTGGTATAAAGGTATTAAATGTGTGGTTGCTGTAGATCCTTCACGTTGGCAATCAAGATTTTAAATTAAGGTTAATCTTAAATCACATAATTTTAGAGAGAAAATCTGAAGGAAGCCTTTTCTAAGGGTCAGGCAGAATTAAGGACCTTATTTGTGTCTGCTCCCCAGCAAATATTATGCATGGTGCCTCTAATACCTCCCTGATGGTGTATTTTAATAGTTGACTTCCCCAATACCAAACTATTTTTTAAGTCTCAAATAATCCCCCAAATGTAGTGGATTCGTAGTAAACATTTGTTGAATGACTGAATGTGCTGGGAAATTAAAGGTACATGACAGATCATAAGGAAAACAACAATTTAGGCTAAATGTTTTTCTCCCAGATTTAGCTTGAGTTTCACTCAATACTAAAGGTTTTTGGATAGGACAAAGCTGATTTATGAAAGACTACCCATTTCCTTACAGTTTTAAGGTATGAAAATAATAAAAACAGGGTCTCTAGAGTTAGACTGCCTAGGTTCAAATCTAGTCACCACCAATTCATTCTTATGGGATACTAGGTAGGATACTTAAGATTTTTTGTGTTTCAATTACCTCATTTTTTAAATGAGAATAATACTATCTATTGCAGAGATTTGTTGAGAATATAAACAGTTAATATATGCAAAATACTTAAAAAAGTGCATGGCAGGGGTACCTGGGTGGCTCAGTGGGTTAAGTGTCTGCCTTCAGCTCAGGTCATGATCTCAGGGTCCTGGGATTTAGCCCCGCATCCGTCTGACTCTCTGCTCATCAAGGAGTCTGCTTTTCCCTCTCCCTCTGTGCTCTCATGCTCGTTCTCTCTCACTCTCTCAAATAAATAAATAAGATCTTAAAAAAAAAAAAGAAAGAAAGAAAAGTGCACGGCAAACTGAAGCACTTATTTTCTGTTCTCTTCCAAGGTGATTCTTATGATGTACCTAGAGCATTCTTAGTTCTCAGGCTTGGAATTGTCAAGAGGTAACACAGTGGGAACAATGTTATTACTGGCAGATATGGTCTTTTCTACTGTTAGGAAGAGATTAGGAAGGGAGATCCCAAATTAATTGCAACTACCCACACTGCAATTTCAAAGGGTTAACTATTCAGGGAACCATTTTTCCTTAAGAAGGTTCAGCCTCCTATTCCATATTAATTCTCCTCTCCCTTGGGGCGCCTGGGTGGCTCAGTGGGTTAAAGCCTTTGCCTTCAGCTCAGGTCGTGATCTCAGGGTCCTGGGATCAAGCCCCACATCTGGTTCTCTGCTCAGCGGGAGTCTGCTTCCCTCTCTCTCTGCCTGCCTCTCTGCCTACTTGTGATCTCTCTCTCTCTTCTCTGTCAAATAAATAAATAAAATTAAAAAAAAATTCTCCTCTCCCTCATAAAGATGCCTACATTTTGGAAGTGGAAAGAAGTTGAGGACCACAGTCCAGTGATAAAACAATACAGCATCTCTACCAAAATTTTATACATTTGTTAGGTAAAAATATCTTGATAATTGGAGAATCAGCTTAGAACTTGATTTAAAGAACACTCTTGAAAATTCAGAAAGCAAAATAAGTACAAACTTATGTCCTCAATGAGTTAAAATTACCAAAGGTAGGTTGTATCATCTTCCTTTGTTCTATCTATGAAAGCAAAGTGTACTCACCTACTTAATATTAGACGTGTTCTAAACCTATTGGCCTATTTTATCTAAAAAGGCCAAAAAATTATTGTCCTTTTAATTACGGCTAAGAACAATTGAAAATTCCTTAGGAGTATTTGTTGAACTGTACTAAGTTCTAATTAATTTGATCTGCTGAATGAAAACCAACTAGTGAAATCATCAATTTGATGTGAATGATAATAAATAAGCTTCCAGGAGGTGCCTGAATGGCTAAGTCAGTTAAGCATCTGACTCTTGACTTCGGCGCAGGTTATGATCTCAGGATTGTGAGACTGAGCCCTGCATTGGACTCTGTGCTGGACATGGAGCTTGCTTAAAATTTTCTCTCTCTCCATCTCCCTCTGCCCCTCTCCTCTGCTTGCTCTTGCTTGCTCTCTCTAAAAACAAATAAGTCTCCCAATTTTAAATAAGTAAATCTAGAGTTACTTATATAAGTATCCAACATGAAGTTTGAAATTAAAAAATATATATTTGTTTTCTCTCCATATGAAAACATTCACGGCAAAAAAATCACAACTAGAATCAGACTGAAAAACCATTTTCATTTATAAAGAAGTGAAGTCATACAGAAACAGGCTTACTATTTGCCTTCTTATACCATTTCTGGATTATAAAAAGAGTTATTCAATTTCATGAGCTTTTTCAGAAATTTTTAACATATACTCAAAGGAAATTACTTCCTCTGTACTATACTCATATCTAATCTATATCTTTCATATCAATTAGGATTTTTCACTGTCATCAGACATATTTATTAACCTGTTCCGGAGCTTAACTAAAATATTATTTAGTTCTTCTTTTCTGTGCATCTCATTTTTTTAAGGTAGAATATGGGAACTGACATATAGCTTAGTTATGAAAATTAACAACAATTTAGCCCTAAAAGTTGTATTTAGTCAAATGAGAAAATTTGAAGACCAGTAGATTTCTCCCTATCTGAGCTTTCACCTATGCAGAGTGCCCAAACTGGAAACGAACTTAAGGATAAGAAACAGGAAAATGCATACAGTAGTGCCAAATATTTACCAAGCATTCATTTATGCATTTTGCAAGTGCCCGCTCATTTAATTGTTCCAAAAATCCTTAGACCTATGCAATTTTATCCTAAACTAAGGTTGTGAGATTTAGTAAAGTATCCATTTGCCTGGTTAAATGTGAATTTAAGATAAACAACAAACCAATGTTTCTATGTACGTCTTTAAACTAGATCCAAGCCTTGAAGTTTAGCTTTTAGATATTAGATATTACATGAGAAAATCCTGTGTGTGCGTATGTGTGTACATGCATGCGTGTGTGTGTGTGTGTGTGTGTCACACATGGGTATGCATGCACAAACACAAATGCTCTGAGATGGAGGGGAATGATGAGGAAGGCCAAATGCCTAAAGTCATGTCACAGATGGACCTGCCTGCTCTGTTCCTGTTGAGGCTGGCTGGGATTTAGGCTATTTACAAAAGTTAATAGTCTTCCCTCACTCTTGAAGGAAATGTTCTTCTCTATCTAATCTGGTAGACACTAAGCACTTGAATGTGGCTAGTGTTACTGGAGAACTGAACTTTGAACTTTACTTAATTTTAATTCATTAATAGCCACATGTGCCTAAATGTTTACCGTGCTAGATAGTGAACATCTAGGTCAAAAGTTAAACCAACTGGAAATGCAGCCTTTTAAAGGTAGTTATGTTTACATATTTATAATATTTTCTTGAATACAAAGGATTCTAAATGATTATGGATGATCAATGAAGAATCTTTATTTGCAAATCCAAAAATCTTACATATATTTTAGACCGATGATTCTTGAAATGTGGTCCCCAGACCAGCAGCAGCAGCATTACCTAGAAACTTGTAAGAAATGTAAATTATCAAGCCCTGCCCCAAACTTAAATCACCAGACTCGAAGGCTGGGGTCCAGCAATCTGCTTAAGCACCCCTCCCTGGTGATTCTAATGCACTTTTGAAAACCTCTATTGTAGCGCACTAACAGTGTACTTTATAATCGATAAAATAATTACTTAATACAAGTTACTTTCTTCACTAAATAATTAAGTAAATAATCATGTAATACTTTTAAAAATTCTTTCAGATGTCAATGACAATGACACACATTTATTTTATGATTTTGTTTAAAATAAAATTAAAAAGCCAAGGAACACATCTTCCTAAGCTGATGGATCACTTATTCTGTTGGCATATTTCCTGGGCTTCTAATGGCTGTCCCAGTGAAAGGAATTTCTGTCAGATATTTTGTCATACAAAAGCTGCAGCAGCTTTGAGACTCCTGCCAACAAGGGTTACTTAAGGTGCATTGCTGCTTTGAGGGTAGAAAAAAGGTCTCAAAGGAATCATTTGGTTTTAGGCTAAATGTGTCTAAGACTGTTCAGTACCAAAGCAACTACGTGAGAAGTGAAAACTTTCTATTAATCAGCCATTTTGATGTCCAGAACATTATTGGATAAAAACAGTATTCCTTTTATTCTTTCTTTCCATTTTTAGGGTTTTTTTTTCCTTCAGTAAACTGACCGAGAAATGGGCCATGATTTGAAGATCAACAGCTTCTAATTTGCAAAGGGCTAGCATTTCATTACAAAGCAAAATTGCAAATCCATTTCACCACTAAGAATAATCCCGTCTCACTTTTCACAGAAAGCGGTCTTGGCTATTTCAATTTTCTTTATATTTTAATGAATTACCTTTCACTAAATCCCAGAGTAAGGTTAAGGCCTAAAAAATATGGGATTAAAATCAAGCTGATATGAGTGTGAAATCCAAGAAGCTTAATGCCTGTGTGCCCTTAAACAAGTCATTTTTCTCTGAGCCTCAGTTTCCTCATCTACAAAAATGGAAATAATATTTAACTCAGAGAATAATTATGTGAATTAAAATAAATAAATGGAAAAGGCCTAGCTTATAGTCATCAAAAAAGTTTCCAAAGAAGATCCACAAAAAAGGAAACATTCTTATCACTAAAATGGATATTTCCTATTACAAAAGCCAACATATTTTAATACTATTATTAGCTGGAATATATTATTTTATTCTCTTGATACTTTTTCATTAAAAAACAATTAAACTAATATATCTCACTTCTCTATTTAACTGAAGGTTTTTATTACTCTCAAACATTTCTTCTCAGATAATTACATTTCTAATGAAGATACTTAGTTTCAATTTCATTTGATCCTTAGTGCTTACTTTAGAGCTTGATGGTTTATGAATCTATATTCCTTTAAGCTTATGAATTAAATACTTGATAAGATACTTCCTTCTATTACATTCTTTTAGTGTGTTTCATTTTTCTTCTATTTTTTAGATTTACTAAGGCATATCTGACAAATAGAAAGTATATATATTTATGGTGTACAACCTGGTGTTCTATATATATTGTGAAATGATCACCACAATCAAGCTAATTAATACAATGATAACCTCACATAGATTCCATTTTCTTTCTTTTTTTTCTTTCTGTTTGTGGAGAATGGTTAAGATCTACTCTCTAAGCAAATTTCAAGTATACAGTATAGTATTGTTAACTATAGTTACTGTTCTGTGCATTAGATCCCCAGAACTCACTCATCTTGCATAACTGAAACTTTGTACTCTTTGACCAACATCTCCCTATTTCCCCCTCCCTCCTTACCCTAGCAACCACCATTCTTCTCTGATTCTGAGTCTTAATATATTAGGATTCCACATGAAAATGAGATCATGCAACATTTGTGTGTCTGTATCTAGCTTATTTCACTTCACATAATGTCCTCCATGATTTCAAACTTAAAGAAAAGTTGCCAAAAAAATCTCCTTACAGCCTTACTAGATTCACTAATTGTTTATATTTGCATTTTATCCCACTTGCTTTTTAGTCTCTCCTTTCATACACCTACACACACACAAGCACACACACACACACACACACACACACACACACACACACAGCAAACACACAAATGCTTCTTAAAATAAGGGTGATCAGGAAGTACTGTGTCATACTTTAACTAGGAGAATTCATTTTCTTCCTTGGGAATACACAAAATAATATATCTTACAACAGATGGCAGCTTAGATTTGATGAAATGCAGTAAATCTTTGTAGGTTAAGATAATGAGATTGTGGGGGTTTTGTTATAGCAAGGAGTATTAATTACTCTATTAAAAGTGGAATGAGATTCCCAGATAAAAAGAACAGTGTCAGCAAGCACCTAAGACTTAAAATTGTTTGTTTTAGAAGCTGCAAGCAGTTAAGTCTAAGTGGAGTGTAAATTATGGAATGGCAATTGGCAGTAACTATTACCCAGCTGAATGTGAGTGGAACTAGCAAAAGCTTTGATATTTAATAATGCATTTCCTCTTGGAGTGAACTGCATAATCAGGAAATTTTATTTGAGTGATGTTTGTGGCTTTTTCACTATGCTTTTAATAATGAAAGCATATTTTAAGAAATATTTTGAAGGAGATAAGCCAAATAATTAACATCAATGGGCTGCTATTTTACTGGATAACTTATTAAGACTAGTTATACATACGATACAACTTTATTGTACTAAAATTAAGTTTAAGACATATGCATATTTTATGTTAACATAGTTGTTTTCATGTAACACATTTTCACAGTGCAAAGTATTTGTTAACTATATTTTTATTCTTAGCTTTTGCCTGGAAGAAATGCAATCTTAACAGATTTGTTGATTATTCTTGTAATACAATGTAGAACTTTAGTTATATGCAAACTTCAATATACAAACATCAGTGATCACAGATGCAATTCAAACTTTATCCATCCAGGCCTTAAAACAGGTTCTTTTCAGTGAAAGAAGCAGCATATTTACACTCTCTTTTTTAATCTGAGGCAAATGACCCTAACATGGAGTTCATAATAAAATGGTAGAAATAATGATACAATTTCAACATCCTCTGAAAAAAATTTTAAATGGAATGAACATGTACCTGCATTATTTAAAACAATAGAGCTGCCCTATAACCCCACAATTGCACTACTGGGTATTTACCCCAAAGATATAGATGTAGTGAAAAGAAGGGCCAAATGTATGCCAAAGCTCATAGCAGCAAGGGCCACAATCGCCAAACTGTGGAAAGAGCCAATATGCCCTTCAACAGATAAATGTATAAAGACGATGTGGTCCATATATACAATGGAGTATTACTCAGCCATCAGAAAGGATGAATACCAAACTTTTGCATCAATATGGACAGGACTGAAGGAGATTACGCTGAGTGAAATAAGTCAAACAGAGAAAGCCAATTATCATATGGTCTCACTTACTTGTGGAACATAAGGAATAACATGGAGGACATTAAGAGAAGGAAAGGAAAAGTGAATTGAGGGAAATCAGAGGGGAAGATGAACCATGAGAGATTGTGGACTCTGAAAAAAAAAAACAAAAACAACAACTGAGGGTTTTAGAGGGGAGAGGGTTGGGGATGGGTGAGCCTGGAGGTGGGTATCAAGGAGGGCACGTATTGCATGGAGCACTGGGTGTGGTACATAAACAATGAATCTTGGAACACTGAAAAAATTAAATTAAATTTTAAAAAATCTGAGAAACAATAGACTGAAGAGTTATGCTTGTTTTACGACATCTGTGTTTCCCAAATGATTTTCTGTTTCAATAAAAACATGGTAAAGTGAAAAAAAAAAAACCATGGTAAAGTGAAATTTAAAGGAGCCTTTGAAAAAAGAAGCTAAGATATCCCTAGCTTGATTTTGGGATTGATTCTATCAGTATCCCCCAGACTTTCAAATAATGACTTCCTTTTGTTCTATATAGTTTTGATCCACAAAATGATATTTTATTTTTTGTATTCTGACTATATACATACATACATGCTTTGGTTGCTTTGGTTATGTTACCAAGTGAACAAAATGAAACTTATCTGAACTCTAATTCCAGTCTCCAGGATAATCCAGTCTAGAGGGCTTCAAGTTGTTTCAAGGGGCAGAGAATAAGGCAGATAGGACTGATGGAGTCTGAGTAATTAAGATGTCAAATTCCACGCTTTCTCAAATCAAACCAAACACATCCACTTTATCTATTTTATGTATTGGGATATACATGAGATTTCATTTAAAAGACAATTGTATAAAAACTTCTAAAGTCATTTATATACCAAATGTCAATAAAGCAGAGTAATTAAATGGGAGGACAGTAGAATCAGTCTTGCATTGAAAATCCTCAACTATGGGCTCCTGGGTGGCTCAGTGGGTTAAAGCCTCTGCCTTCAGCTCAGGTCATGGTCTCAGGGTTCTGGGATTGAGCCCCACGGGCTCTCTGCTCAGCAGGGAGCCTGCTTCCCCCTCTCTCTCTGCCTGTCTCTCTGTCTACTTATGATCTCTCTCTCCCTCTCTCTCTCTCTCTCTGTCAAATAAATAAAATCTTAAAAAAAAAAAAAAAGGAAAGAAAATCCTCAACTAGTACTTGCTAACTACAGACACTTGAGTGAATTGTACTAACTCTGGATCTCAATTCCTTGTAAAATGAAGTTAATAATTATTATCCAAAGCATAGATTTAAGGATTAAATTAAATGATACATGTAAAATCATGCTACGCCAAGTTCATGGCTGCCTGTCCATGACTGGGTTACAATGAGATAAGGAGTTTATGCCAAAGTGTAAATCAACTATATTGTAAATCAACTAAGAACATGGTTTCATTTGGCTAACTTCTTGCTTTTCACAGTACAACTTTCTCAAAAAAGGAAGCAGTGTATTGAGTTTCATTCTAGTATAAGTCCTTATCTTACTGAAGACTGGCCTTTTGGGAAGCAAAGAATTTTATTCATTTGTTTTCCAGCATTATTGAAATATAATTGACATATTACAAGGTATAACTTAAAGATGTACAGTGTGATGATTTGATACTTATTTTATGTACTTCAAAACCACAGTAGGGCTGGTTAAAACCTCCATCACAGAACCACCATTTCATTTTTTGATGAATACATTCAAGATCTACTCTTATAGCAACTTTCAAGAACATAATATAGTATTGTTAACTACAGTCACCACGTTGTACATTACATCCCCAGAACTTATTAATCTTATAACTGGAAGTTTATATCCGTTGATCAACCTCTCCCTACTTCCTCCACCCCTCCAACCCCTGCAATGTCCATTCTACTCTGTTTCTTTGACTTCAGCTTTTTTAGATTTCACATATAAGTGAGATCATATACTATTTGTCTTTCTCTAACTTACGTAGCATACACACACATACACATACACACACTCCTTTATCATTTCATTTGTAGATAAATAGGTTATTTCCACATCTTGGCTATTGTGAATAATGCTTAAATGGACATGGGGGTGCAGATATCTTTTTAAGGTCCTGATTTCATTTCCTTTGGATATAAACCAGAAGTGAGACTGCTGGGTTATATGGTAGTTCTATTTTTAATTTTTTTTTAAGAACTTCCATACTGTTTTTCATAGTGGCTGCACCAATTTACATTTCCACTAACAACACACAAGAGTTCTCCTTCCTTTATATCCTTTCCAACACTTGTTATCTTTTACATTTTTGATAATAGCCATCCTAGCGGATGTGAGGTGATGACTCTTTATGGTTTGGATTTCCATTTCCCTGACGATTAAATGATGTTGAGCACCTTTTCACCTATCTATTGACCATTTATAGGTCTTCTTAGAAAAAAATCTATTCAGGTGCTTTGCTCCTTTTTATTAGAATGTTTATTTTGGCTATTAAACTATATGAGATCCTTATATATTTTGGATGGTAACCCATTATTTGGTAGATGTTTTGGAAATATTTTCCTCTCATTCCAAAGGCCACTTTTACATTTTGCCAGTTGTTTCTTTTGCTATTGCAGAAGCTTTTAGTTTGATGTAGTCCTACTTGTTCATTTTTTTCTTGTTTGTGCTTTTGGTCCATATTCAAAAAAATCATTGCCAAGACAGATGTCAAGGAGCTTCTCTTCTGTGTTTTCTTCCAGGAGTTTTATAGTTTCAGATATTATGTTTAAGTCTTTAATCCAATTGGAGTTAATTTTTGTGAGAGGTGTAAAATAAAAGTCCATTTTCATTATTGTGCAGGTGATTGTCCAGTTTTCCCAGCACTGTTCATTAAAGAGACTATCTATCTTTCTGCATTGAGTATCCTTGGGTCCCTTGTCAAATATTTGTTGATCATAATTTATTTTGAGGCTCTCAATTCTGTTCCATTGGAATATATGTCTTTTTTATGCCAGTAGCATACTGTTTTTATTACCATGCATTTGTAACACAGTTTGAAATCAGAAATTGTGTTGCCTCCAACTTTCTTCTTTTGCAGGATTGCTTTGGCTATTTGGAGTCTTTGGTTGTTCTGTATGAATTAAAAAAAAAAATTTCTGCTTTGGAGAAAAATGCTATTGGAATCAACCTGTAAGAAAAACTTTCTACTTCTGTGAAAAATGCCATTGAAATTTTGATATGAATTGCAACTGGACAACTATAATTGTCCATCTATAGATGGACATTTTAACAATATCAATTCTTCTGATCCATGAACACAAGCTATTTTCCCATTCACTTGCATCTTCTTTAATTTTTTTCATGAAAGTGTTACCATCTACAAATCTTTCACCTTCTTGGTTAAATTTATTCCTACGTATTTTATTGTTTTGGCTGCTATTGTGAAAAGGATTGTTTTATATCTTTTCCAGATATTTTATTGTTAGTATATAAAAATAACAACTGATTTCTGTATGTTGATTCTATATCCTGCAACTTTACTGAATTCATTGATTAGTTTTAAATCTTTTTGGTGAACTCTTTATTATTTTCTATACGTAGGATCATATCTGCAAGCAGAGATAATTTTACTTCTTCCTTTCTGATTTGGATGCCATTTATTTCTTTTTCCTGTCAAATGCTTCAGCTAGGATTTCCAGTAAGAGTGGTGAGAGTGGGTACCCATGAATTTTTCCTGATCATAGCAGGAAAGTTTTCAGCCTTTCACCACTGAATATTATGTTAGTTGTGGGCTTGCCACAGATGGCCCTTATTATGTTGAAGTTTATTCCTTCTATACCCAATTTTTTGAGAGTTTTATCATGAAAGGATATTGAATTTTGTCAAATGCTTTAATGTGCATTTACTGAGATTATCATATGATTTTATCTTGCATTCCATTAATGTGATGTATCACATTTATTGATTTATGTGTTACACCATCCTAGTGTGTTTGGCAGGGACAATTAATTAGCATTCTGCTTTCTTGAACAGTATTTCAAGAGTTTGAGTTTCTTGATATGTCAGCTGGTAATGTCCTTAGGCAGGTAAAGTTTGCTATCAGGGTCTATTTTGCGTTGAGGCCACTGCTCAAACTCTGAGGTAAGGAGGTGCCACTGGCTTAGGACTGCTGGCTTGGTTCCCTGCCCAAGTGAGGCCACAGGATGGGATCCATGGTTGCCTGGGTTCTCTGGTCAGGCTTCCTAAATGATAGGTCTAGGTACTAAGATTTAGGTGGGGCTGTGAATTAGCTTTCTGGCTCTGGCAGGCTAGGAGAACAGGCCCCCAAGGCCAGCACAGCTCACTGTTTGGGTAAATAAGTAAGAATGTACACTGAATTGCCTGGCAACACAGGGCCACTGGTTTTGCCCTACTGATGAGGAAAGCCACCAGCTGTGCTCTCTGTTCAAGTACCACTGTAAGCAGGGCTGTTGGATAGTATATGCTGCTTCCTGTGTGTTCTGATGAGGTTCTCTGGTTATGCAGGCTAAAGGCTGTGTTCAGCAAAGGGTGGAGCTATGAATTAGTTTCCCTGTCTGGATGGTGGGAGAACCAGCTCCAAGAAAAGCAAAGTTCTTTGTGGTAATGACTCAAGTCAACCAAAGCCCCTGAACAAGGCCACTGGTTTTGCTCTGTGCATAATCAGTTCTGCCTGCCAGACTCTCTGCCCAAGTGTTGCTAGGCTATAGGGCTTCCAGGTGTTCTAGATAGGCTTTTGGTGGGGCAGAGCCAAGGAACTATACTCAGTAGTAGGTGTACTATGACTGAGCTCCTCTGCCTGGCTGGGTGGTGGGGGTGGGAGTCCTGGGACGAGGCTCCAGGGCTTTCAAGGTTCTTGAGGACCAGAATCAGGCAAACTTGTGCTCCACCAAGTTCCCTGGTCAAAATGTGCCACTATCTTGGCTCTGTGGGTGAGCTAAGACACTGGTTGAGGCTACTACTTGAGTGCTGCAGGTAGGAACTTGGCTCAGATTCAAGTGCTAGTTGAAGCTCCTCCCTCTTCTCCCTAACAATCAGATTCCCAAAGGTCAAGCCCCATAGATTTCCTCTTGATCCCCATGAGGTGAGACCAGAGTAGGGACTCCTAAGAAGTAACCCACAATGATGGGGGAACTAGATGTCCACCCCACACCATCTTTTTCCACTGCAGAACTATCAGGGGAAATCTCTCAGTATGGTGCTGTGCCAGCCTGGGGGAAGGGCGATGTGTTTACTGAACAGCTACTCTTCCTACCCTTCTATTCAGTCTGTCTTGGTTTCTGTGGTACAGGGGTGTGCTTTGGCCTCACCAAAGGATTTTCTCAGTGTTGCCTTGTTCATGAATAGTTATTAGTTGTTCTTGTGAGGGGGAGCAAAACTGGGAACAACCTATGTCACAGCAAGAATTTCGTATTTACAATTCATCTTATTGATCCCTTTGTAGTTCCTAAGTGTGATGACTGGATGTTCATGCCATTGTGTGACATGTGCCTCCCTCAAACCTTATTATGACCTCAGCACATTACCTATCTGACATGAATGAATGAATGAATGAATGAATGAATAAAGTTTATCTTATTATGGCAGCCAAGTCTCAAAGCAATAAATTCCAATTTAGCTCTAAAATATATTGAAAACACACGCACAAAAATTTGAAGAAAAGATCATATCACTATCAGAAGCTAAAACTATCTAAAAACCTGGCCCCATAACCTGGGGGAAACTTCTAGTAATTCATTGTGATAAAGATGGCTCTCTGATCCCATAACTTGGAGGCTGATACTGTCCTCTTCTACCACTAAACTGCTAAGAATAACAGTTTTGGAAGCGTTCTAAGATCGCCAACCTCAACATGCTTCATGTTATTGCAATCCTTCATCACAGACCAAACTAAAAGTTATTCCTGTTATCTGTCTGCTTCAAGACTTGTATGCCCATGATACATTGTGCTTTTTTTCAGTTGGAGCTCCTTTGCACTTTCTCTGTATCTCCAAGGCTTTTTTTCTGAGCCCTTGGTTATTGAAATATGTCCCTAGATCATCACTCCCTTCAGTTAATATGCCATCCACTTCATCCACACAAGTGAACTACTTCAAAATGCCAGCCATTCTCTGCTGTTTTCTCATGGTGTACTGCTTGTGCTCCTCTATCTGGTTCAGCTCAGAAAACAAAGTTTATTTGTTTGAAGACCACATGTGTGCATATAACATTATATCTTGTGATATTTCTGGTTTATTCTATTTTGGATACTGGCATTTAATTATTAGATAACTCCTCATTTTAAATAGTTCACCCATGCTTATAAGTCAAAATAAGTGAACAGTATAGTAAGAAGTTATGGAGCTAATATATTTCATATAATATATAAGAATACTTGTCAGATGTTCATGAAAATTCTAGATCTACCTATCCATCTATCCAAATGAAATGTTTTAATAATTAAATGAAATCCATGCAATTAACCTACTTATAAGATTATATAAAAATTTAAAGATCTAGTACTTAATATGATAATTATTTCCTACAGCACATGATGAAGTAAAATGCTTGTGGCATTAAAAAATATTGTCAAAATAGCTTGAATAAACTATAAAGTATAGCAAAATTCACTATTACCAAAGTTCTAAATAAAATATTTCATAGGATTTAGATTAAAGACATACTGAGGTTAAATTCTTATTTCACTATATAGTAGATATAAAAATTAAAAAGTTCATGCACTGGGGCGCCTGGGTGGCTCAGCCGTTAAGCGTCTGCCTTCGGCTCAGGTCATGGTCCCAGAGTCCTGGGATCGAGCCCCGCATCGGGCTCCCTGCTCAGCAGGAAGCCTTCTTCTCCCGATACCATTCCCTCTGCTTGTGTTCCCTCTCTCGCTGTGTTTCTGTCAAATAAATAAAAAAATCTTAAAAAAAAAAAAAAGTTTATGCACTCCATTTTGACATCAGTTTCTTCATAGTAACTGGTTGAAAATGATACAAAACTTACCAGGTCATTATGAAAATTGATAGCAGATATGTATATGATACACCTTGTAGGCTATCTGACAAAAATAGTAGAGTAAATTCAAGTAGAAAAACAGAGCAGCTGAGATGAAACAAAAAAGACAGAGTGGAACTTCTGAGATCTCTTTGAAATAAAGAAAATGACTCCTCTTTTCTCTTAAAATTTTTAAACATTTTTATTATGTTCAGTTAGCTAGGAAGATGACCCTTCTCATAATAACATATACTGTTAAACATTTACAGATGATTTTGTGACTGTGGTGGACACTAAAGTGCTGCCCAAATTTCCTTCAGAAATGACGGGCTGATTACTACCTCAGGTGCTGCACGTACTGCTGCTGGTTGACAGCTCCCAGCTGTAAGGCCTGCTTCAATAATTACCTCAGCTTAAGAGAATAACCTCAGCCAAGGTTATTCTTCCATTCCATCTGGAATGATGACTGATCTACAAAGGAGGATAAAGACTCATTCCTCTCATACAAAATCAAGACTGTCCTAAAATTTCATCTCATCTACAGAACTCTCCATGGATTGGCTAAGGCTTCCACTGATAACTGCATTTCTGTTCAACTTCCTCTGCCTAATCTTATTTTTGTGAATTCCCTTCCATACACTTTATCCCATGATTACTCCTTAATGAAATTAATCTTCAAATCAGAGTTAGATTCCTGGGGAACCCAATCTGCTAGAGCAACACACAATTTATAGCCATTATCTCATGAAATCACCACAAGCACCATTACCATCATCCCCACAAGTAAACTGAGATGTGAAGAAGTTATTTGCCCACTGTCATGAAATTACTACCCAAGATTTAAACCCTACATTTCACAACAAATGTAATGAACTTTGCCAGTATCATATTCATTCTATCTCTACTTCTCTCTTATTCATTAAGAACCATAGAATACTGGAGATAACATAATATTTAAGTTTCTATCATAGGGAAGCCCTGTATTTCCACATGAATATCTGTGCCACAGAAAATTCCTTGGATCGAGTCCTATGTTTGGCATAAACTAAATCAAAAAACAAAAAAAACTGTTTCTGTAAAATGAAATTATTACTGAATATGTTACTCAGTTTATAAACTCATGATCAATATCTGTATTCTACTGTATTAGGCCCTTCCCAGTTAGTATCAAAGTGGATCGCCAACATTTTGAAGTTGAATTTGTTTTTAGTAAAATTTTTCTCCGGTTATGAATTCCAGCCAAAACAAAATCCTCGAATGTTAGAATATTATGATACAGGTGGAATTTATCATAATTACCAGAGGCATTAACAGCTGGGTTAAAAAAAAAAATATGTCCTCATGAGTTCCGTTACTTAAATTTGTAAAGGACAGGGTTCAACTTATTTTTTTAAGTCTAAACTTTTGAACTATTTGTAAAGTGACACATAAACGGTGGATTTCTTGTTTTCTCAGATGTTTTCTATATTCATTTTCCATTAAGCATTATAATTTATCTGACAAGCTCATAATATTTTTTAAACTAAACTAGTGTAGTAATTTTAAGCTGTTTTCCTAAACGATACAGCTGGGCTATGGTGTTCCTGGACAGTTTACTAGCAAAAGAAAATCAAGTTAAAAATGTTAGTTAATATTGGAACATGTGCTTAATTAGAGAGAGATATATAGTGCTTGAACCTAAAGGGGAATAGGTCCTGGCCACACAAACATGGTGAATTTAGCTCTTTAAATATTTGAGATCAATGCTCACCATCAAAGCTTTCCTCAGTGACCTCATGGCAGGAGTCCGCATTTGGGAAATGGAATTCTCGGTCCAGAAAGTTTTACTATTTCTAGTCATTATATTAAAAAATGAGTAGGTTAATGGGCATTTACCCCTTTTGCCCTTTAAAGACTTCTGTTCTGAGAGAGTTTATAATCTCATTGGAAGTAAAATCTGTGTTTTGTGTTTAACATTCCTCACTGCAGTTAACTCCCTAATGTGCACAAAATAGCTCCAATCTGCTGAGTACTTAGTGTGCCTTACAGAAAAATAATCTCTAAAATACAACAACCCTGTATTAGGTATTTTTTTTAAGATGAGAAACTTGAGCCTCAAAAAGATTAAATAATTTATATGATTTATATTTTAATAGACATTCAATGATGCTTGCTAACTGGAATTTATTATATTTTATCTTGATTTAGCAAGAAAAATATGATGATATATGCATTAATGATATATGCATTTATATAACACATATATTATCACACATACTTACACACACATAAATACAGGTATACTCTGTAGCATATGAGCAAACACAAGCTAATCTTTGTATCCACTCCTGATAGGTAAGTCCCTATGCCACATTCGTAAAGAACTATTCTTCCTTTCCTAAATTTTCCATACATTCTTACACTTCCACGTTTTTGCAAATGCAACTTACTAAGGCCTAAGAGAAGAAAAGAATTTTGTAGAAAAGGGGTTTTCAAAGGATATGAACGAAGATAGTAAGGCTGACATAAAAGAAAAGCAGGAGAAACAGAATATTTAGAAGCACATTTAAGACATTAGATTTTATTCCAAATGTAACTAGAAATGATTGAAGAGTTTAAGCAAAAAACAAGATAATCTGATTTGAATTTTAAAATACCACTTTACTTGGTAGGGAATGGATTGGTGAAGTATGAATCAAAATTAAAAGTGAGGGTAGGAAGAAAGACTTTCATGGTGCATAAAGGTTTTCTAATGCTATCATTAGTAGGTAGTTAGAAAGGATCACTACTGGACTACTCATAACTGTCAAGTTATAATAATATCATGAAGGGAGGAAGCCTAAATAAGAGAAAATTATGTTTTAAAAAATAACGGTGTGGGTCAATTTTTAAGTAACCATGCAAATACCAAAGATATGCAAAAAAAAAAACCAAAACTTATGCCAGTTCTGTTTTTTTCTACTGAGGTATACCACTCAAAATACTGAAACTTTGTTTTTAAGATTTATTTATTTATTTGTCAGAGACTGAGACAGAGAGAGCACAAGCAGAGAGAGTGGCAGGCAGAGGGACAAGCAGGCAACCTGCCGAGCGAGGAGCCTGATGCAGGCCTCCATCTCAGGACCCAAGGATCATGTCCTGAGCCAAAGTCAGACACTTAACTGACTGAGCCACACAAGCATCTCTGAAACTTTTTCATAACTTACTAAGTGACTGAATTTTCGGATCTCATTTTACAAAACTGTGGCAGGATTCACCTGAATAAAGAGAGAAGGAGTAAACTAACATTTAATCTATAGTTCTGATTGAATAGATTCACTTTGCAATTGATGTATATTTATAGAGATTAAAGAGAATTTGGACATGCCCTCACAATGTGTCTAATTTTCTGTTAAGCTTTACAAGTAGTGAAAAAGCATGTCTGAAAGGATCAAAATAAAGATGAATATACTTTAATTTTGTCTCATACACGTTTTAAAAGCTCCAATGATTTTTTTCCTGAACACAATGCAAAATAGTAAGTAACAATAAACTAAAGAAAACAATATTAAGACCAAGCATGTGGGATTCGAATAGACAATCGCAGACAGTCACTTTGTATAAATCACCATGAGAAGATTCAAGGAAACCAGAGCAAAACAGACAAGTAAAACACCCTTCGCTGATCATTTGTTTTGTTTAAAAGATTATTTGTGAAAGGGTGTAGATTAAAAACAACAGATGGAACTAAAAAACAACAAACTTTAACGAAGCAATTTGATATACTTCAAGAAAAAACACGGGGCACCTGGGTGGCTCAGTCGATTAAGCATCCAACTTCTGATTTTGGCTCAGGTCATGATCCGAGGGTCATGGGATCGAGCCCTGCATTGGGCTCCATGCTGGGTGTGGATCCTGCTTAAGATTTCTTTCTTCCTCTTTTTCCACCCCTCCCCACCACCTTTCTCCCTCACAAAAAAAAATGGAGAGAGAGAGAGAGAGAGAGAGAGAGAGAGAGAGGGAGAGAACATAACTGCGGATGCTTTAGGTAATCCCAGAAAATGCATAAAGATTTTAGTAGAATTATGTCTACACTATATTCCTGAGGTTCAGGCCTCAGATGAAGGGACAGCAACTTGAGAAATTGTGAAGTAGGCAAAACTGGTTTTCAGCACGCCCTAATGTATCAGTTAACTATAGCTATGACACACTGCAACAAAAACATAATCTTGGTTACATACAACACCATGCATTTATTTTTCTATGCATCGGTGGGTAAGTTAGAGATCACCTGAATCAGGTGGGACTTGGCTGGAACAGCTCTGCTAGTGTATCTTTCTTTCTGCTTGCTGAAATGATAGGCTAGCTCAGAAATATCCTCATGGCAATGGCAGAAGCACAAGAATAAAACCAAGCAAGCAAACAAACAAACAAACAAAAAACCCCATAAAGCCCTCTAAGACCAAGGCTCAGACCAGGCAAACTGTTACTTGCACTTCATTCTGCTGGCCAATGCAAGTCACATCAACAAACACAAAAATCAAAGGATAATAAAAGATATTCCACCCCTTGAGTAGGGAGAAGCAAGAGTAAGTAAATATTTCTGAGCAAAAATATATAATCTGCCACACCCCCTTTCTTTTTTTCTCTGCTTCTCTTCTGTCAGCCCTTTTCTTTAGCTCTGGGGGAAAAGTCAATTAATAAGAAATTAAATCACAGTAAAGGACTTGACATACTCTCTATTGGAGAAATATTTTTGTTTTGAAGAAACAGAGGATAGATGTAATCACTGATGGTGTCATTTCAAACATCTCCTGGGAGCTACACTTCTGGAGAAGGCCTTTATGCATGAAAGCATATTGGATCATAGACAGATGAGCCCTAAACACCAGGTAAGTTTTTTATTTTCCCCTTGATTTCACTTCTGGATTATATTATTTAAATAAGCCTTCTTTTCTCTGTTTCTGCTTCAGAAACACTTGAACTCTTCTGCAACCACAGGAGCAAATCAAATGATGCGCTCACCATAGCTGGCAAGCCACCAACTTCTTAGGCTTTACCGGCTTGGTGAATTGTTAGTATTTTAGTAAGAGAAAACCATAATATCATGAGTATAAAATAATCCAAAACCTAGTCTACTGAAACTGTAACATTATCATTTTCATTTTTGTTCTATATTAGGTATGAGAATTCAAATTTCCAAAGACCTCTGGGCTCTTTAACATACATGCCATATTCACAAAGAGCTGCAAACTGCCATGGATACCATTTAACATGTCTTACTGAGATATGAGACCAATGTCTTATTTTATTCTTCATTTGGCCAATTTGTCATACCTACAAAATTTCCTGAAGTACTACCAAATAAGACAAATATGCCCAGAATTAAATTATTTCCTTAAGAACCATACAGGATTCTGAATTCCCTAACCAATCCACCTCTCCCCACAGCCTGTGCACATTTTCCATAAGGCTTACTTCCACATCACCACTTGACAGAAACACATAATCTCTTTCTTTCTCTCCATCACTGACCATAAGCTCTCATTACATTTTTTTAAAAAAACAATTGTTTTTTTCCTGTTTGGTCAAAGATTATTTGACCATAGAGCTGCGGGTCCATATCTGGGCTCTCTATTCTGTTCCACTGGTCTATGTGTCTGTTTTTGTGCCAGTACCACGCTGTCTTGGTGATCACCGCTTTGTAGTAAAGCTTGAAATCAGGCAATCTGATGCCCCTAGCTTTGTTTTTCTTTTTCAACATTTCCTTAGCAATTCGGGGTCTTTTCTGGTTCCATACAAATTTTAGGATTGTTTGTTCCAGCCCTTTGAAGAAGACTGGTGGAATTTTGATCGAGATGGCACTGAAAGTATAGATTTCTCTGGAAAGTATAGACATTTTAACAATGTTTATTCTTCCAATCCATGAACATGGAATGCTTTTCCATCTTTTTGTGTCTTCTTCAATTTCTTTCATGAGCGTTCTGTAGTTCCTCAAGTACAGATCCTTTACCACTTTGGTTAGGTTTATTCCCAGGTATCTTAGGGTTCTTGGTCCTACAGTAAATGGAATCGCTTCTCTAATTTCCCTTTCCATATTTTCATTGTTAGTGTATAGGAAAGCAACTGATTTCTGTGCATTGATTTTGTATCCTGCCACATTACT
>CM053612.1:83293877-83318585 GCA_028646535.1 Procyon lotor | reverse complement strand
AAAGTAGGAGGACAATTACTTATTAAAACATAGAAAAGTTGGTAAAAGCACTACGCATTGAAAAAAAGCTAATAGGTTTAAACACGTTCCTTAGAGAAAAATTATTTATCTATTTTTTAAAGATTTTATTTATTTACTTGACAGAGAGACAGAGAGCACAAGTAGGCAGAGCAGCAGGTAGAGGGAGAGGGAGAAGCCCCAGCCTCACCAATGTGGGGCTCAATCGGGGATCATGACCTGAGCTGAAGGCAGACACTTAACCAACTGAGCCACCCAAGCGCCCTGAGAAAAATAATTTAAATTAAATAAATATTTGATTTTTGAAAGAAAAAATTAACTGGAGAAAAGCATAAAAAAGCCCAAAACATTTAAAACAAAAATTAACAAATCAGGAATGAAAAATAAATTATAATACAACATATAGAATACTTGTTTTCTTAAAATATTTCATGCATAAAATACTGACAGATTAAATGATAGAAAACATTGATAAATAAAATTTGAAACAAAAAAGAAAACACTACAAAACTATTTGAAAATACAGTGACAGAATACATTCATTCTACAATCTGAAAAAATAATTAAGGAAAATATAAATTATCTAAATGGACATAAGTAGACAAAAACTGAACAAACAAATTAGCATAAAAGAAACAAATACATCAAAGTTTTCAAATTGGTTCTAAGTAAAGATGATATGTTGTTTTCTGTTATGATAATTCCTATGCAAAAAAAATATTTAGTCTATTTGTTTGTTCCAAGTTTTTATTTAAATTCTAGCTAGTTAACATACAGTGAAATACTAGTTTCAGGAGTAGAATTTAGTGATTCATCACTTACATATAACACCCAGTGCTCATCACAAGTGCCCTCCTTAATCCCCATCACCCATTTAGCCCATCTCCCCCACATCCCCTGCAGCAACTTTCAGTTTGTTCTCTATAGTTGAGTCTTAAACCATTTAGTCTTATGGAAAATAATGGAAAGCCAAGCAAATTATTTTTTAAGATTTATTTATTTATTTGAGAGAGAGAGTAAGTGGGGAGAGGGGCAGAGGGAGAGAGAGAGAGATCTCAGACTCCCCAGTGAGCGTGGACCCCAACACTGGGGCTTGATGCCAGGACCCTGAGATCATGACCTGAGCAGAAATCAAAAGTCAGACGCTTAACTAAGCCACCCAGGCACCCCTCAAGCAATTTATTTTTGAATGTAGCACAGTTAGTCTGTCGATAATTTGCACAGGTAATAGACATGCATAGGTTCATGTGCACACACACACACACACACACACACACACATACACACACACACACATCTACATAACACCATGGTTCCATGACAGTCCAACCTCAAGTAAATTCAAATAAGAATATCTGATTTCATGAAAACCAACCCAATTGTTCATTAAATGATTTATCTACTGAAAAAATAGGGCTATATTAAGAATGAAAGAATAGCTTAATATTAAGAATTTTATGAATATAAAATAAAGACACCTCTGTACGATGATAAGTAATCTTGAACTACTGGCAAATAACATTTATGTGGGAGGGGCAATGAGCAAAAGTGTCCAAATGTGAACCTGGGAGCTCACTTTAGTTTGTTAGAAAGTGAGTTGGCTGGGATCTGAGGCACTCTCTTCTCTCGGGGGAGGAGATGTATTTTCACTCAACTTCTCCAAGATGAGTTCCTACTACTGAAAGGAGGAACAAGACACCTGTCATGAGACTTAGTGTCTCCAGAGGTAGGGAAGCTAGCTTTTCCAGACAACCCTAATGTCCTTGGTACCACAACAACCTGTTTCCACACTGATGAGTTTGTTCTCATATGAACCACCTAACAAGGAAAAGCAAGAGGCAGGCAATGTTCCTCCACTTGACCCTGGCATACCTCTTTGTGAAAAGGTGGGAATATCAGGATGTTTATGCCTTCTCTTGGCTACCCTTGCCTTGTAAGTTTCCCCAATAAAACTTGCTCTTTAATCTATTCCTTGTGATACTGCACATTTTGCCCTGATTACCACATAGCACATGACAAATATCTAGAATCCTGGCCATTAAAATCTGAAACAAGAGAGAAAAACAACAACAACAACAACAACAACAACAACAAGCCCAAAAAACCAAAAGGGGCATGCTTTCTAGTGCAAAGAAAATAATAAGAGGAAAAACAATGCATACGTTAGTTTCAGTCCTTTGAGAAGCAGACGCCAAAATGAGATTAGATGTCCAAGAGATTTACTGGTGAAACACTTATGAAGGAAAAATCGGGAGAGAAATACAGGGGACTAGAAGAGTGGTCACACTGTGAGGCAGGTCTAAATCCCATGAAGAGAAAGAAAAGAAGATAATTTGGCCAGGAAATACATTAAACTGTGATTCTAAGAAAGTTTTGGCAAAGTTTATGAGGAGTCCTTGAGCCCAAATCAGCTGTCAGAGAAACTCTGTGTTTCCCAAATGGTGCTGGCTTAGTTAGTATCCTCCATACTCAGTTATTGATTGGGAGCTGCTCATGGGAAGCATGGCCTTGGTGTCAATACCATGGGGACCTCTGTCAATTATAATCCCTGCTGTCAGAGATCTGAGAGGCTTGTTCTCAGAGCTGCCATAGTATAGTTTTTAAATAAGAGGAAAACATGATAATTCATAGGTATGCTCGGAAACCCCAAAAAGAATAACAGCAAAATATTTATTATTTAAAAGATGGTTTAAAACTCATCTGCAGGGCTGGTGATGCATTGGAATTTGGATGAAATTGCTCTGCAGGTAAGAACACTCAATGTGCTATAAGGTGTGATGCATCAAGAAATTTTTTATTCATAATAGCATATACCCAATAATAATAATAAACGAAGCACCACATATAAGCCTCCAAAATTTCATGGCAATCTGTTCAGCTTCCCTATGCTATGATAATAAGTAGAAAAACAGAAAGAATGTGTTTTAGATAGATTATATCATAGCAACTTTAAAATAGCAAAATATTAAAAATAATATCTAACAAAAATATAAAAAACTTGCCTTTGCATACATGTAATGAAATATTATAGTTGCTTAGTAAATCATTTCAAAGAATTTGTGTTAAAATGGCAAAATTTTTATAGTAAGTGAAATTTAGGAGTATATAAATGTTTCTGAAGTGTGATCCCTGCTACACATATGCATACACGTACACGCACACAGAAAAGCAAATGCAAGGGAACAAACATAAGCATTCATGTATAATTTCTGAGGGTTGAATTGGGAAAAATTTGATGTGTATCTTTTATGCTATTTTGATCTTTCCAGATTTTTCCATTACGCATGAAATATAATATCAGAAAATAATTTTGCAAAGTAATTTAAAATTTATGAAGTATTATAGTAGGGATATGGTCATCATTGATGTTGTTTTTCAAATATTTCTGGTCTCCTTCTTCCAAGCACTTCTTGGTGACCTCATGGTTAGGCCAAAATAGGGAGCTGAAAGCAATAGCATGATGTGTCATTTCCAGGTTGGCACATTTAATTGCTGATATATCATACTCTCTGCTGGGATAACTAGAAACACTGAAACTGATGGCTGCTTCATCAGCCTCAATACCTGAGACACCACATGAGCAAAGCTTCTCTGCCAACCTGTGATTGCCATGTAGCATGGGTGAGAGACGAGCCTGTGTTTCTTTAAGCACTGAGATGCACAAGTTGTAGTTTCTTTAACATAACCTAGTCCTTTAAGACTGACATAAAATTGAGTCTTAGGAAAGGGGTACTGCTATAATGAAAACATCAAATATGAGGCATTAGCATTAGGACGAGGTGGCAGACAGGGAGAAAGTGGTTACAATGAGGTGCCTACAATTAGGATATAGAAAGAAACAGAGAGACCTCAAAAATAACTATGGATAATACTTCTGTGATATTCTTGCCAAAAATAAATAACTTCAATCTAATCATGAGAAAACATGAGACAAGTTAAAAAATATTCTACAGACTACCTGGCCAGTTCTCTTTATGAAAAAAAAAAAAAAAGGAAGAAAGAATGAAAAACTGTCATAGATTAAGGGAGACTAAGGAGATATGACACTCAATACAACATGGGATCCTGGAAGAGAAAAAAGATATTAGTGGGGAAAAGTGAGAAAGTTTGAATTAGGTCTGTAATCTAGTTATTATTGCTAATTTCCTGATTTTAACAACTATACTACTGTTATACAAAATGTTAATATTAGGGGGAGCTGGATGAAAGATATATGTGAATTCTCTATATAATTTTGCAACTTTTCTGGAAATATAAATTATTTCAAAATAAAAATTTAAAGAAAAAGATGTAGTGGGAGGAGTGCTTAGTAGTTTTGTCAAAAATGTTATACAAAGGTGAGTAAAGAATATTTCATGCAATTCTTTGTGTGTGTATGTTTCTACAGGGACGAGCTGGAATAGAATAGAAAGAATCCACAAACTCGTAATAAAAATCTTTATGATTCTTTGAGATACAAAGCAATAATGAAGATTCCAAGCGTTGAAATAGACAAAGTAGGATATGAAAGCTGTACTACCCTCAACAAGGGCTTAGCCTCAAATCTGATTTCAAATATGGACAAAGATAGTAATAAGAAAGGAAAAGCCTACCACAGGACACAGAAAGGGGTTTTAAAAATCAACAGCCAGCGAATAATTACTAGGAAAAACACTGGAGTCTAATCAATTCAGATATCTGCCCAGTAACATTTCAGTATTGCTAACCACTTTACACATCCCTATTCTTTCTTTTCCCAAATAGGAGTATTTACTGAGTTATACTGAACCTGCTCCCTCATTGTATACGGTGGAGGTGAATGGGGAGATAACTTGAGTTGGTTTTTGTTCATAGATTCTGCCACAGCCAGAAACATATGTAAGACGACCACACATCAGTCTCTGTGATAGAGGCAACTGTGTGATCATGGACATTGAAACTGAGGCTTTGACTAAAAGATGCCTTTGGTTTATTTCCTCAAGGAGGATACACAGATGTATTCTGTATGTAAGAAAGAGGCCAAATACCTCTGGGTATTCTTCCATTTGTGTACATGGTAGGACTGAACTTTCTGGTCTCTGTATGGTTGAATGGGAGTTGTGTCACTAGATTTAGCTGTTCAGTTGTGAGCATAGGTAATATCTGTCACTACAGCCAGCTCACTGCTGATGTGCTGCCATCCACAGGTCCCTTTCACCTCTTTGCTTATGAACAGCAATATTCCACATGGTGGCTGCTTTGTCTGCTTGACTCCATGCACAACTACCACAAACAAAAAACACTTCCCCTATCTTTCCCCAATGACTCGTTACAAATGTGTAAGCAAGAAATCAACCTTATCATCATCAACTTTGGAGAACTGGGGATATTTTGTTACTGCAGAACAGTCTGGTTTATCTGAGACAAAGTAAACCTCAAATTGCTACAAAAAACAACATGTTCCTGCTATTTAAATCTCTAACTATTAATTTATGCTTTATACTGAGAGGAACCAAGTATTCAAGAGTTGAAATATTCTAAGTTTCTGAATATCCATTACAAGATAGTCATGTTTGTCCATAACAGCACAAGATAGGTAATCAATACATATTTATTAATGAATTTATGTATTAAAGCCTTATATGTATAAATGAATAGAGAGAAGAATGAAATAAAAAATGGATCGAATGTGCCCTGGAAAATGAATATAGTAGTGAATAGCCCAAGAAAGATACCCATGTTGAGTTTAATATCAATGTAAAGATCTAATGGTGAACAATTTCACATAAAGAAGATACAGGCGGGGCGCCTGGGTGGCTGAGTGGGTTAAAGCCTCTGCCTTTGGCTCAGGTCATGATCTCAGGGTCCTGGGATCAGAGCCCTGCTCAGCAGGAAGCCTGCTTCCCGCCCCCCTCTCTGCCTGCCTCTCTGCCTACTTGTGATCTCTCTCTCTCTCTCTCTGTCAAATAAATAAAAATCTTTAAAAAAAAAAAAAAAGAAGACGACGACGACATAGGTAATAGTGCCTAAGATTCAGGCTCCAGATCTTTCTCTGAAAATTTTATAAGAAACAATAAATTTATGCCATCCTCATAATGAGTCCAGTTAAGGGAGGACATGTTCAAATGCATACTTAAAATGTTAAATTAAGGAGTGCCTGGGTAGCTCAGGCAGTTAAGCGTCTGACTTGGTTTTGGCTCAGGTCATGATCTCAGGGTCCTGAGACTGCGCCAGTGTAGGGACTCTGCTTAAAGATTCTTTCTTCCTCTCCCTCTGCCCCTCCTTTCCCTGTTCTCTCTCTCTCTCAAATAAATAAATAAATAAATCTTTTAAAATGTTAAATTGAGATGTGTCAAAATGAATATGTGTGTGTTTTCAAACTAGGCTTGCCTTTCTGTCATCTATGGGGGTTAAATTTCAGAATCTACATAAAATCATCTATCAGAAGATATATTTACTTCCACAATATATAAGGGAAAATAAGAGTGACTGCTAAATATATATCATTTCAACTGCATTATTTACTCTCATAATACATAGATTACCTTTCACTTTCATGAGTTAGTATACAGTACTTGTAGAATTGAGAAAAGTAGGTCATTGCTTGTGTCCAGATGGGCAAAGAAGTTTAGTTTGTTGAAGAGTAGGCCAATTGCAACACAATTAAGACATGTGCCCACTTATTTACACTGCATGAAAAAGACAACCTTTAAGTTTTCTTCTAGCCCTACTGTCACTACAATGTTTCACTATGACACAGTCGGTTAACCCAGAGAGTTAAAATTTTAACATGTATTTCTTATAATTGTCATGTTTCTTCTGTTTTCCATGTCCAATAAGTAAGAATCCCATGTAAAAATTAAATCATCACAAGATTATTGTCTCTTTGCTGAAAACCATATTTCAGTGGAAGATGGGATCTGTAACTGATTCACCTTAACTCAGCCAGCTATTGTATTTTAAGAGCAATTTGCTTCCCTCAGCTTGTATTTTCCATTTTTTCCCTTCCAATGTTTGTAAGTGAGTTATCTGGTCAGCAGGAAACATTCTTTAACATCAAATATTTAAAACAATGGAGCCAAAAAAATAAAAAAATAAAACAATGGAGCCACTTATTTGAAATGGTATCCATGCTAGGCTTCTGCAAAGAACAGAGTTGAGTCATGAGGTAAATTTCTATGGTTTGCTAAGAGATGCATTAACAAAAACAACAAACTGAGAAAGAAATTTAATAAGGTTTGAAATTTGTGAGGTGTGTATATAAAGTATTATGACACATTAGTCCTCTCTTTTTATAATCAAAATTTCTTCAGAAAAATGTTATGAAGCTACTATTTAAAAAATACTAAGAAAGAAGAATAGCAAAGATAAATAATGGAGCATGTATGTTATTCTACTCCTTAACAAATCCAGCAACACAAAAATAAATATGACATGAGGGAATCGGTAGCATATTCTAGAGCAAAGCAACATTAATAAAATAAATTTGAAATGTTAATAAGTTTTTCTCACCAGTATGTACAGTATTGCTTTGACATTTTATTTACTTCTTTTTAATAAGCATAGCATCTAGCTTAGTATGTTCTATATAGTAGATGTGGAATAAACATTTACTGAAATGATTTAAGTGAATTTTTACTTAAAATTTTGGTAAACACATATAAACATATTCTCTCATCATTATTTGCCCTTATTCATTAAATTATATCTTGGAATGTTCTATTAGTAAAATATGTTTCCCTAGGGGAATAATATTTTAAGGAAGCGTTTAGACTTTAGCAGAGATTAATACAAGTACTCTCTCACTCTTTACAAAAGAAGCCTCAAAAATGAAATAATGTGTCACCACCAAGCTCTACATACAAATCCAGTGTTCTTACTATTTTACATGTCTAATTTAACTTCTTTTTTTTTTAAAGATTTTATTTTATTTTATTTTTTTACTTATTTGACAGAGAGAGATCACAAGTAGGCAGAGAGGCAGGCAGAGAGAGAGGGGGAAGCAGGCTCCCTGCTGAGTAGAGAGCCAGATGTGGGGCTCCATCCCAGGACCCTGAGATCATGACCTAAGCCGAAGACAGAGGCTTTAACCCACTGAGCCACCCAGGCGCCCCAATACATGTCTAATTTAGCTTCTGACAGAAATTTCTCTCAATATGAAACACTTTATTATTAAAGTATATTCCAGGAGCTGTTTTCCATGTAAATTTTGAGCTTTTAATATTAATTTGATTTGGGTGGCTGTGGCTTGGCGTAAGGGCCTGAGCCATGAGCATCCTTTCAATACAAAATAAGTGAGAAGTAACAATTCCACAAACCTTCCCCTCCTTCACAATGCAATAATTACAGTAAGTACACTGTAGTTGCACGTTTCAATCAATCAATAAAGATTCACTCTATCTTTTACATGGGAGATGTTACCAGGTGCTGAGGAAATGAGATAATGAAAAGGCGTATTTTTTGCTATTGAGAAACTTCTAAAATCTACTTAAGGAGATGGAAACCTGAATATTCTTCCCTTATGAGTAAAATAATGTTTATAGAGCCCCTATTATGTTTCATGGTGCTTTGTTCCTCTTTTTGGCACACACTTCACTTAGTTATCTTACTATTTTTACTTATACATGCCATATCTTTCTTATTAGAGTGCAAACTTCTTGCAGACACACACTTGTAAGACACTTGTTTTCAAGATTTATGTTGCCGGTCCCATGTAGAACTTTTCAAACTATGGTGAACAGTCAAGAAATATGGGGAACCCTCTATGAAATTCGCTTTGGCAGCATGGAATTTTCTTTCTAGTTCACCTTCTCTGTTGAACATCTTTTCTTTAATCTCTAGAGGGACATGGTATCCTTAGGGGGGAAAAAAAAGCATGAAGAGGGAAACATAAAATAAAATAATGCTTTGCAGTTATGTTATGAATAGTTGTCAGTATTAGCAAAAGAGAAGTTGGCTTATCTGCTAAAGGATCTAAAACCCCTTAAGAAATACAGAATTAGAATCTATTTTTCCCTTCCAGGAAAGAGCCAGGACTATAATCCAGTACCTATGGAGTCTTGTAACACTTATAAAGAACATTGATCCTGATGGGTGAGGAAAGACAGGACTCAGGGAACCAGAGAGAAAAAGGAGAGATGTACCGAAACATGCAAGGAAAAAGGGACATTTACCTTGTCCTTGGATGACATATTCACTACTCTTTATGTTTTGTGGCAGACTAATAGATTTTTTTCCTTCTGTTATACCTTTGTAGATTTTGTAGACATAAACAAATGACTATAAGGAGCATCTTACAATTTTAGACCTGAAAAAGGTTTAAAATCGAATTTTAAGATAATTCTTCTAATTAATATATGAATCAAAGAAACTGAGACTAGGAAAATTTAAGTTTCTTGCAGATTATAAAGAATTTATGTTGACAGCAGACTAAGGACAAAGGTCCAACAACCATATTTATCTTATCCACTGTTGTTGATTTTTTCCCATGGGGGAGTCCTATTATCATAGCTTTATTCTCTTTTATAAAACACACATAGAAAATATACTTCTTCATATGTTAATTTTCCACGAAATTAAAACTAATATTTATCAGTGCAGGGACAGGACAAATAGAGAAGGCAAGATATCATTTCCTCCTTTTTCTACAAATGTTTCTTCATGTCCTTTGTTCATAAGTTATTAATAATAAAGCTGGGTCAGATCTGCCTGTCTCATAATTGATGCTCTCAATAACTTTTCCTTGTTTTTATTGACGGAAATCTACTTTATGTTTTTTCAGATAATACTTTTAACCAAGGGCCCAATATTTCATCTTCCATAAAGTAATTTTATCATAGCAATGGGTTGACATTGCATATATGTATTAGCTGAAGTGTTAGCTTATAAACACATGATCATATTATCTATAGCCATAAATGTAAATTTCTTCACAGTAAGGGTCATTTCTTTTTTGTTTTGAAGAATTAAGTACTGGACCTCTGCAGAACAATCTGATATAAAAGAACAAGTATATTAAATGCATGTTGTCATCCCAGGGAAAGGCATATATTAATATTTACTAAATATCGCCTAATCACTAAACTAATGACCAGTTTAAAAGGATCTCCCTTACTTTTTGTTTTTTTACAGAGATGGCTTTCTTCAATAGCCATGCTAATAGAGGATGGAAACATGTTCCTTGCATTTATAGTAGAGATTACAAAGCATCATCTCCTCTATTCATTGTTAGCTTTTCCTCTTAAATTTGTCATTTTTAAATTTAGCTATCACTCAAACCTAAAAGAAGAGAAAAAATACTCCCAAAAACTTCTATACCTAATCAGACTAAAGTTTTTGCTATGAAAAAACATATTACTTCAGGCAAAGTCTAGATCTATTCCAACTGCAATAACTGCTAGAAATGTTATTAAACAGTAACGAGCTAGAATTAAAGTTCCACACAAAGCAGTATTATTCAACCTTGCATTTAAATAAAAATTTTCTGTGTTCATCATGTGTTTGTTAAACATGCATATGGTATTGCATGTTTAGCTGATGGTAAAAGAAGGAAAACAGTGAAAGAAGAAGGGACAGTGAATCATGGCAATCTAATGGCTTACAGTTGATTTAAAAAAAAATAATAAAATCCTTTGCAGGCAAATAGTTGCTCTCAGATTCATTAAAAGAAGCTCAATGTTTTGTGATGTTGTCCTAATGCTGCTATTTACCAAGAAAAGTTTCAATTTGCCATGGATTTACCTCTACAGAAAACAAACTGTCAAACAGCATATTAAGGCACATCCATATTTTATAACCTTTCCTTTGTTTCAAAAGTTTTTTTAAATTTATAAAATCACACAAGTAACCTTTAATCTTTTAAAGTTATTTTTATACTAAAAAAAACCAATGATTAAAAAACCCCTAATACACCAAGTTGCAAATATAAACCTACACTCCCTTTCCTCACAGGAAGGTTTTATTAAGTTTCTTGCCAACCACTGAGAAATATCATAAGTATACATCCTTACCTTTCAAAACACTTTTATTTAAGTAAGCATTATATGCACTCATTATATGTGCCTGTGTGTATAGTTTTATGTTTTCTTAGAAAATGTTTTATATGTTGCAATATCACCATATAAGAACAAGAATCCAATTTGTTTTAACAACTAATATTACGGGGGCGCCTGGGTGGCTCAGTGGGTTAAAGCCTCTGCCTTGGGCTCAGATCATGATCTCAGGGATCGAGCCCCGCATCCTGCTCTCTGCTCAGTGAGGAGCCTGCTTCCCTCTCTCTCTGCCTGCCTCTCTGCCTACTTGTGATCTCTCTCTCTCTCTCGTAAATAAATAAAATCTTTAAAAAAAAACAACTAATATTACAATTGTGCTATTACAATTTTTAAGGCAGACTATGACTATAAAACCTTTCGGTCCATTGCAGGATTTTACCAGTAATTAATAATACTGAAATAACAAACACTTTACATATTATTACATGGTATGTTTCAATCATATTTATAAACATATCTGTAGGTTACATAAATGAAATGACCACATTAAAAATATGTGCATTTTTAAAAATATGGTATTGCCAAATTGCACTCAAAATGTTTCCTTCTTTCACTTTTTTTCCAACAAAATATTAATAAGGAATTATAAACCTTCAGATCTGTGTCAATATAAACAAAAAACTGTGCCTCCAATTTTTATTCTTCACTCTTTTTTTCAGGATTTGATTTTTCTAAAGGACCTATTCAAATGCTATTATTTTTTCTGTAAAATGCATATTACTATGTTGATCTATTATTTTATTGTTTTGAGTTTTTTATTAATATGAAAGAATTCATCAAATATCAATAAAATAAGCCCTCACCATATTTCTAATGTTTTTTGTATGTTTTATTTGTATTTTAATACTGTGCATGTTCTATTTTGCCTTAAAGAATATCTAACCCCTCCACTACCTAACCTCTTTGTGCCAGATCCCTATCTATAAAATGCGGATAGGACTAGTATCATAGATTCTTCAGAAGGATTAAATGATTAAGAAGGATTGAAGGATTTCTTTTTCTAAAAGAAAAATGCTTAGCACGACTGGGTATTTACCCCAAACATACAGATGTAGTGAAAAGAAGGCCCACATGCACCCCAATGTTCATAGCAGCAATGGCCACAATCGCCAAACTGTGGAAAGAGCCAAAATGCCCTTCAACAGACAAATGTATAAAGAAGATATGGTCCATATATACAATGAAATATTCTGCCCCCATCAGAAAACATGGAGGGGACTGGAAGAGATGATGCTGAGTGAAATAAGTCAAGCAGAGAGAGTCAATTATCATATAGTTTCAATTACGTGTGGAGCATAAGGAAAAATACGGAGGACATTGGGAGAAGGAAAGGAAGGGTGAATTGGGGGAAATCAGAGGCGGAAATGAAACATGAGAGGTTGTGGACTCTGAGCAACAAACCGGGTTTTGGAGGGGAGGAGGGTGGAGGGTTGGGTGAGCCTGGTGGTGGGTACTGAGGAAGACTAGGTGTGGCGCATGAACAATGAATCTTGTAACAGTGAAAAAAATAAAATTTAAAAAAATGCTTAGCACATATTAAGTACTTGGCAGCTATTCATTATCATCATCATCATCATGGTGTTTTGGTTATTTAATCAGGTTTGGCAACTGTTTTAGAGCTTTAGGCTTTCAGCTTTTTTTAAAAATTCTTGCTCAGCATAAAATTATAAAATAGATATTTTTAAAATATGTTTTGTTTTTTATCTGTTTATTCCCAAATCTTTTTTGGATTATTTACTTGACATGAAATACTACATTTAATACATGCTAAATTTTCGTATTTGGTAAATCTTTCTGGACTCACTATTTTGTTTCTTTGATCTGCCTATCCTTTCATTTATTGATACAAATATAGTTGAATATCTATAATTCATTTAGCTTTGTTGTTTTCTTTTTTACATAAAGTTAAATATATGCAAATAATTATGTTATTTATTAGGATCATAAATTTCTAGATTAACTTGGGAAGAAATGGTAATTTTACATGAGTTAGTCTTCAAGGTTAAAAGCAATCTTATGCTTCTAATAGTCTTCAATTGAGTTTTAAAGTTTTTTCATATAAATCTTTCACATTTCTCAACTGCAATTTGCTCTTGTTTTTTACTATAAGTGCTATTACTTTACTTCATTACATATTCTAACAGGATGCTATGCAAATTTAGGAAAAAATTTAATTGTTATCCATTAATTCACAGGTCAGCAAACTATGGCCCTCAGGTTATATCCAGCCCTCTGCCTGCTTTTGTAGTTAAAGTTTTATTAGAAAACATCCAAGCCCATTTGTCTATATATTGTCTATGGTTGCTTCTATGCTAAAAAACAAAGCTGAATGTTGAAATTGATTATATGGCCCAGAAAGCCAAATATATTTACTGTATGGTCCTTTAGAAAAAAAAAAATTTGCTACATTATATGTTACCAACTAGAATTTAAATAAAAATTTTAAAAAAAATTTAAAAAAACTGCTGATCCCTGACTCCATTAATTTTATAACCATTTTTCGATTGTGATTATTCTAATAGACATTAAGGCGATTTTCATTTTCTTCAGCCATATGAACATATTACCCAAATATTAAAACATTTATTTACTCTTTGTGAGTTTATGTATCCCTTATTTCTTTTGGTTGCTTTATTCCATTGGCTAATACTACAATAACAATGCAAAATAATAGTGATAATAGATATATTTTTCATGTTCCTAAATTAAATTTCCTGTAGTATTTAACAGGTAATAATAAGTTGGCTTTTTATAGTCACATTAAAGTACTCTATGCTCCTAGTCTATAAAAATACCTTATCCTTTTCAAAATTAGGATTGGTGTTGAATTTTTTGAAATCCATTTGTACATCCACAGTGAGAATTATATGTTTCATCTCATTACTAGTTAATATTATAAAACATATTCATAAATACTTTAACTACTTTGTAGTGTTATATTAGTACTAGCCAATTCCATCGAATTAGGCAAGAGTAAGGAACAGTAAGTATATAAATTATGTTAGTTTGGTAAAAAGAATTTGGAACTGTCCCTGTTCTCTATGCCCTCTACAGTTTAAAAATCATTGGGTTCATACTCCCTGAAGGTTTCTTAGCAATTTTCTGTGAAATTGCCAAGGATTAGTACCTTTTTGAGACTAATTCTTCAAAAGTATTCCCAATTTACTCAATGGAATTGGAATACTTGGATCGTCTATTTCTGAGATAAAGGTTATTATTATTAATACCCTAAAATTATCAATTAATCCATACTTTCTGCTTCTTTACAAAGATTTGAGGAAGACAGTCTCTTCTTTTTTCCTCAACTATTATTTTCCCCATTTTCATTTTTAAGTGCATGTATTTGTACTTTCTTATTTTTTAATTAGTTGATTATATTATTTTTTGCTCTATTCTCCATCAAATAACCAATTTTCGATTTGTTTCTTATATCTCTTTCTTTTAAGGTTTACTAAACATTAAGTTATGTTGCTCTTTTTCTGTTCTCTCCATTTCTTTCCTTATATTTATTTTATCTCTCTCTAACTTTTAAATTCCATGCTTAATTCATTTATTTTCATTCTTGCTTTTAGTATCACTTTCTGTTGAGAGAAAATATCCTCACAAATGTGGTTGAAACAATAAGGACATTTATTATCTCATATAACAAGAAGTGTGCAGGCAGGGTGATTTCCATAGCTGGTTTAGCAGCTCAATGACATCTTAAAGGGCCACCCTGTATTTTGTATCTTTCTATTCTACCATTCTTAACATATCGAAGTTGTCACCACTCATATTTTAGAGGTAGCTAGAACAGCTCCCAGCTCCACATGCAAATTCAACTATACCCAACAAAGCATTTGCTATTTTAAGCCTAAAGTGTGGAAAGTAATTTCTGCCAGTAAGTAATTAGGGGGTAAGGAGCTGTTGGTTAGGAAATAACAATATCTGCCACACTTGTTAAGATCTAGAATATTTTAAGTTATTAGAACACTGAACATAGCTTTAGCTGTATCCTACTTATACTGATATATATAGTGTTTGCTTATAATTATGTTAGATATTTATGACTTCTAATTTTTACATCCTTATTTACACAATTCCAAGTGTTTAAAAGTTATGCATGTATTTATTTCCTAAGTCATGGCGGGTTTTTTCCTTATTATTAATTTGTGGTCTTATTATATTATGAAAAGAATATGGTATACTTATTTTTAAATATTTGGAAAATTATTAGCAATTCTTATCGATGTAAGTGACCAAATATACAGTTGATTTTATAGACTTGTCATGTGGGCACTTCAAATGAAGATACAGTCTTTGATTTTATGGCACAGATTTTGACATATATCTATCAGAGTCCTTCAAATTTGTATTTACTTGACTGGACATGAGTTGATAGATGTCAGTTAAAGATGCTCAGTGATATTTCATTCTTTCATTTCTTTTTATTTTTGCTGATTCAAACTTGACTTTCTTTTAATGACTTTTTTCCTCTTATCTTGTGCATTCTGATAGTTTGTCTTTCTCTTTTATTCTCACTTCCCTTTGAAATCTCACACCACATCTCTTAAGCCATTTCAGAGAAGGCATATTTACTTTAATATCCTTGATTAAACATAGAAATTTTTTAAATGTGTTTTTATTGTATGCAACTTTTTTCTAAAAGTTTTTTCTTTTATTTTTAATGTTTTGACTCTCTTGCTTATTTGTATTACTTTTGTACGTGACATATCTTAGATATGTTATCATTCATCTCTGAATCGGTAAACTTCCTTTTGGGACAAGTTTCAAGCAGATTCCAGTTATACAGAACATAAATGTCTGTAATTATTTTAAGAACAGATTTAAAACAAATTAGGACATATTAAGGAATGAGCTGACATACATTATTCCATAATGAGCAACATAGAACAGATCCCCCTGTTGGAGTTGCTACATCTTCTATTATCAAGACTATAGCTAATCAGAAAGATGTCACTGAAACTAATGACTGTAAGAACACACCACCATAGCTTCAATCCAGTGACCATTAAGTGGCTCCAGTTCTTGGCTCTAGAGCCATGCCATTCTTTATAGATCCCCACCAGCCCAAAATAGATATCCCACATTCTGCTTCTTGACACCATGGATGCTAGCAATTAACATGCAGTGTTGTAGGGGTGGGAACGGGCGAACATGGCCTTCCTGACAGCAGAAAAAAAAATAGGAAAAACACTTCATTCCAAAATTCACATAAATGCATCTAACTTACAGAATCTACCTAAATTGGGGCACCTGGGTGGCTCAATGGGTTAAAGCCTCTGCTTTCGGCTCAGGTCACGATCTCAGGGTTCTGGGATCAAGCCCCGCATAGGGCTCTCTGCTCGGCAGGGAGCCTGCTTCCCCCTCTCTCTCTGCCTGCCTCTCTGCCTACTTGTGATCTCTCTCTCTCTGTCAAATAAATAAATAAAATCTTTAAAAAAAAAAAAAAAGAATCTACCTAAATTTCAGGTTTCTAGCTAAAGACAGTTAGAAAATACAGTTTTTAGCTTTCCAGACTCTGAAGTACAAAAAACAAAAACAAGCAAAATAAAACAAAAACTAAAATCTGGTTGAAATGAATATTAAGTGCTAACTGAACATATCTTCTACATTCAAGCTTTCATTAAACAGTGTGAAGGAGAAAGACCCAGGGGATGAGTTGAGAAGTAAGTATCCTAGATTTAACAGAATTAAAAACTCTTTCTCCTTGTTATTTCCCGCTGAGAGTATTTTCCAGTTACCAGTTGATAGAAGGCATGACTCTCAGTGAATCCAAGACCTCAGGGATCCTTCATATGGTGATTTAGCTTCCACTAATCTTCAGCTAACCAAGGTCAGCAACTACAGATCTTTATTCTCACCTGCTAGTCATTTATGCTCAGCCATAATTAAAATCTCATTCCCGCAATGATGGTATGTCTATCTAATTCTTTGAACTCCATTCTCCCCTGAACTTCTTGTTATCTCATTAGTTTTGCCACACTTCTCCAACCTATCCATGGAAAATGACCTTATGATTCAACAAATGGAAGGCCAGTTTAGTAGGCTAATAACTTATGAACAGTTCTGTGAGACTAATGCCTGAGAACTTAAAAAGCATATAATTTTTTTAGGGCTACTATCTTGATCTGGTCCAAAGTTTACTCTAATTCATTGGGGACTTGATGATTTAGATTTTTTTGTGTGTTTTTTTTTCCACCAAGTTTGAGTTTTTACTAATTTATTTTTCCATGTTGTTTGTCCTCAACTATTTACAGGGAAGAGGGTGATCCCATTTTATGCATCTATCTCCAATCTCACTTAATAATCAAACAAGCTCATTATAGATAACTTGGAAATGAAGAAAGTAAAGAAAAAATAAAAGGTACCAAAATTTTTTAAATTATGTGATCAATAAGTATGGGAGCCTAGAAAGGTAAAACCAAGAATTTGACTCAGAAAAAAAAACCTTAAAAACCAAATAGTTCCCAACCTTCTTATTTCATAAGTTAGGAAGCTTATAGAAATACATTTGTTTGTTCTAGACTTTGTCAATTTTTAGGAGTGGTCAGGAGGAAATTAAAATCATCAACACAGTACTTTTAAGTTAGGAGCAAAACTATTTCCAATATGTGTACCAAATAGGACATTGGACATAGAATTAGTTGAGTCTGTTCATCAGAAGCACAATGGTTCCAACAACTTTGTAATGTATTATCTTTCAGTAAGGCTCGTCAGATCCTAACAGATTCTAATGGTTAAAGCCTCATAAATATCAGTCATTCAAAACGTGGTCCTGAGTAAAGGGAACTTGCAAAAAAAACAAAAAACAAAAAACAAAAAAAAACAACAACGAAAAAAAACAGCTGCTGTGATCTTCAGTCTTTTTAATTTCTTTAAACAAATCTAAGCCAACATGTTCTCCACGGTGATATCAATTCCTTTGAACATAGTTGGACACAAAATAGAAAAGAAAGTAATAGCAAAAAAGTGTGGGAAAGTATAGAAGTAGATATTGAGGGCACAGGACTTCTGAAAAAGTAAATTTTCAACTGTGTGTTTTCTTAATACCTGGAATAATCACAAAGGAATGATCAAAGGGGCCATACATGATTCTAAAAGCATAACATACCCATGTTTTTTTTTGATTATATGAGCAAGAGTATCCCACAAAGAAATGAGAATGAAACATATAAAGGCAAGGTTGATAAGATGGCCACTTAATAGTAAAGCTCTAGATAGAGATTTTAGCTTAGTTCAGAAGATGTACAAAAACTGATTTCCCTCAGCACTGTAAGTAAAATCTCCCATGCCAGTCAATTACAGTGTTCATTTTCCAACCATTTTCAGCCTATGGGCAGTAAAGGTGGAATTAAAGAGCAAACACCTTAAAAAATAAAGAGCAATCACCTTATAAAAAGAGCTTAATGTAGTTTACAACTCTTATTTATATCATCTTCTTAAATACTGAAATGCTTCATTCAATATAGTATAACACAGACTATTTTTATAAGTCTCACTTATAAAACTGCAATCACTGTGCAATTAAAATACCACTGCAATTAAAATGTGTGTAATGGAACATTCAGAAATGTACACATGACTTTCCATTATAATCACCAAGGGAGACATTTTATATTCAAGTCTCCCAACTTATAAGATTCATTCAGCTAACAAGGGAACTTCTTTACTCACACAATAGCTTTACACACACACACACACACACACACACACACACACACACACACACCTCTCTATCCACCCTGGGGTGTCATATGTTTATAAACACACAAAGGAAAATTTTAAAACTTTATAGTTTTAAAGTTTGAATTGCTATATGAAGATAAAATTTATTTTGTGTTGTTTATAGATTATTCTTTTACATTTTAATTTTTTTCAGCTGAGAAGAGAAAGTGAGCAACATCATGGCACCAGACATTATACTAACTGCTTTATGTAAGCTATCTTAATTGATTCCAAAAACAGGGTGGCAAGAAAGTCTCTTTTCAGTTTCACAGAGACTAATGCTCAAAGTGGTCATGTCACTTATAGCTGTAAGTTGTTGGGCTAGAATGCAAACCTAACTTGCAAAACCCTTGCCCACATATGATCTCTATTCACCTAACATAATTACTACTATAGTTAATGTATTTAGAAATTGGTTTTGGTTATTAGGTACACCCAGTGTGAAAAATTCCCCAAGCATTTTGAATGTGCTTTACTTAAATATAGGTAGACTCTTACAGATGATGTGGTTTCAAATCCTAAAGATTTTGGGGATCTAAGAAGTTGAGGTGATTGCCTCAAGTTCTCAGCAAATAAAATAAGCAGGCTCAAGTTTAGAAATCCCAAACACCTAACAACCAGCTTGCTGTTTGTTGTTTACAACTTACCCAGAATCCTTGGTTTAATAACTATGTAAGCATTGTAACTCTAAACGTTAATCATAAATATTTCAGAGTATTTAATAAATCTAGATTAAACAACTACAAATATACCACAGTAAGCACTGAGCACACTAATATTACTACACATTACAATGCAGACCATCCAAAAGATCACATTTTTCCTTTTATATAACCTTTTATATAACCCTACCTCACAGGGTTGTTGTAAGGATTAAATGAAATAATTCAAGAGAAATACTTAGAACAATCCACAGCACATAATGAATTGCTAAGTATTATTATTGGTAATATTACCCATCTATCACCCATACTCTCCATCCATTCCATGTAAGTACTGCCTATCTCCCCTGGAGAAATATAGTTCTATTTCCTAAAGAAGTTTATAAAACAAAAATAACTGTGATTGACAAATTAAGGAAATATCATAGTATGTTTGATTTTTTTTAAAAAGATCAAATTGAGTTTTTAGTTTTTTATTTTTTTAAGATCTTCTCTTTGATTCCTTGATTCCTGTGGTGGCCTCCACATTTTCTACCTACTTGTATTTCATGCCCTGCATAATATCCTCCCCTTCAGTGTGGATAGGACCTATGACTTGCTTCTAGCCACAGAAGAGGCAAAGGTAAAGGGGCTCTGCAAATTTAAAGATACCAAATCAGTCCAAACCAAATTAATCAAAAGGGAGATTATCCAGGGTGTGCCTGATTTAATCAGGTGAAAGCCCTTTGAAAAGGGACTGGGACCTTCCTGAGCAGCTTGAAGAAGTAAGTGGCCACGTTGGAAAAGCCCATGTGGCAAGGAACTATAGGTAATCTGTGGGACCTGAGGATAGCTTCTAAATGACAGCCAACAAAAAGCCAGGGTGCTCAGTGATAGAAGGGCAAAGAAATTAGTTCTGCCAATGACTTGAATGAGGTTGACAGCAGGTTCTTTCCCAGTCAGGACTCAAGATTAGAACACAGCTCAGCCAATATCATGATTGAAGTCTTGTGTGACCTTGAGCAGAGTACTAAGCTAAACCCAGACCTGGACTATTAACCCATAGAAACTGAGAAAATATATACATATTGTTTTAAACTGCTAAATTGGTTATAATCTGTCACATAGCATAGAAAACAAATATGGGCTTATGTTTTATTTCATTTGTCCCTCTCTACAGCATACTGGTATTACAGATAGAAGGAAAGAATAAGACTCTTAAATATGGACAGAAAGGAAAGAACAGTTTTTTGGTTTACAAGTTAATGAATCAAACTATGGAAAAAACAATCCTTCACTTTAGGCACCAATTTTTTTGTAATGAACTTAAAACCACCAAGTAAGTTATCTCTGACCAAAGATTTCTCCATCCTTAGCCAATTTATTTCTCTGACATGCCCACTCTTACATTTTCACAGTTGAACACGGTGAAGGAACTATTTCACATGTTATCATTCTAAAGATAACACATAAGTGTCCAAATGCTTTCATACTAATGGTCTAATTTGAGTTTCAAAACAATTATGTAAGGTAAGAACAAAAGAACTGTGATAGCCTCAAACGCAGGGGCATAGTCGTGAACCCAGTGGTTATCCATGGGCCTGAAGACATCAAAGGCCCTCAGGAAGTGCTAAAACGAATGAAGATTACTTTTTCAGATAAAGAAATTACAGTTCAGAAAAAATAAATGACTTGCCTGGCCAAGCCTGTACACAAAAGTATGAGAATTAAAACTCATACCATCTGCATCAGAGGCCAAAAGTTATTTTCTGTTACATCATGTTACCCCTGAAAGGGAAACACATTTAGCTATTAACAGCCATTAACCTTTTTGTTCAAATTCGCATCTCTCCTTAGCAAGGAACCCCAAAGGGAGGGGTACAAGAAGAGATGAAACATCATGGTTATGGAGCACCGTCCAGCCTGTGGAACACCTTGAATATCTGAGATAGAGCAGGATCGCAGTGGATGCCTCTAGATAGAGCTGCCTTCTGACAAAGGGAAGATGAGTTGGAAAATGAAATGTTAAGATTTTGAAGGAAAACTACCTATCCATTTCCTTTTCTAGCATGGCCTTTGAAGATGCAAATCAACAATTATCTTCCCTGAAAATGAATTTCCAAAGCTTTTAAAAATAATTTTGCTACTAACGCTTTCTCTCATTCTAATGTAACCTCAAACTCATCATATAAGTCCCTGTTTCACTGAAAGTACTGGATTGATTTGGAAATCACACCATCAGATGTTGAAGAAAATAACAACTGAAGCTTAATACCAGTAGCATCTTCACGCTGTCATGAATATCAAGCCATCGATATTCTGTTACCCTAAGGCTTCTCATTCTTGTTCAGCTGAAATATATGATTTCCTAGTTTTATCCATACAAAAAGCAGTGGTCACTGAAAAGAGGCCAAGATTCCCTAAGCAGTAGTTTTGTGGTATTGATGCTTACCAGCTAAAGACCACCAGGAAAGATACCTGGGTTTATTACTTTCTGCAGCAAAGAAGCATGCACACCATAGTGACATGTCAACAAAAGGCTGTTGGGAAGGGCTTTTTTGTAGAATTTGGGCTTGTGGTGCCTTTGGCAAATTTTCAAGGAAGTGGAGATTTAGTTTGGATTGGGTGTCATTAGAAAGCAGAGGCAATAGAATGACAGGATATCTTAATAACTTTTATCCAGGAGGTGTGAGAAATAACGTAGGGTTGACATTGGTAAAGAAAGAGAAACCATCTTATAAACTGGAAGAGGGGATAGTGTGGACAATTTTGTGGTTTTCAGCATTCTTATTTTTGGCTGAGCTCAGACATGATTATGAAATGGCCATGTTTTTGTCTCACTTCATCAGGGACACAGATGGACTTCATCTGATGTTGGTATTCTGTGCATTCTTGCTCATGTTCAGCAAGAGATCTCTACCAGACTACAGCTGTCATGGATGCTTTGTTCTTTCTCAGTGTACATTCAGGTTGTCAATAGAGAACCACTCCTCCCTATTCACAGACTGTTTGGTTCAGATGAGATTGACTCAATCCCTCTCTCTAAGGATGGACACATGATGTAGGTCTGGTGAATGAAATTTTGGTATCTTTCAGTCCACAGTGAATGTCTCAGAAATGAACACTTGACTCAAGGAAAGCCAAAGACAGCCAATATCCACAGAAATTTTGCTGAAGCTACTACCTGGAAGGAGGTGTATTGCTTTAATGAGACCATTTAGGCCCGGAGGCTATAAAGGGTTAAGATGTTTTTACTACCTTTACCCCAGGAGTTGTAAGCCCTTGCCCTAAAGCATCGGGATTTCCTGCTAAACACAAAACCATGCTTTCTTAAACTGTCCATTTTCCTTGTTAAATTTGAACTGGAGTATGTACTTTCCCAGAATTGCTTATCCATAAAACATCTACTTCAGAAAACTGACAATTATCCAATTGCTTTGACTTGTGTATCATATTGTTTCTTTTTCTATTCCTTTTTCTTAAACCACCTGAGTGCCTGTAGCACATAAAACCTCAGATAACTGCCAGAAGACACACAATCTAATTTCAGACTGCAATATTGTGCTTTATAAGAAATATATATATATTTGGTCCTTCAGATAACCAAAATTTATTTCTCATATATATTTGGTCTTTGTTCCCCATTTCTGGCACAGAGCTCCTAAAACTCTTGGAATTTCCTGTCATAAGAGCAATAAAGGTATCTTTTGTTATGTTAATGAGGTGATTCTTGAAAAACCCTTAGGAAAATATAAGGATAAGGGGTCTGGTTGCCAGGAGAACCGACCCAGTGGAGGGGAAAGGCCTATGTAACAAAGCCTCTATAAAAACTGAGAAGGATGGGGTTCAGAGAGTTTCTGGGTTAGTGAGCACTTAGAGATGTAGGGAGAATGGTACACCTGGACAGAGTATGGAAGCTCTGAGTCCCTTCTCCATGCCTTGACCTATGCTTCTCTTCCATATGACTGTTCCTGAGTAATACCCTTCTATAAAAAATGTGTAACCTAGTAAGTAAAATGTTTTTCTAAGTTTTGTGAGCTGCCCTAGCAAATTAAACCTAAGGAAGGAGTAATAGGAACCTCTGATTTATAGCTAGTTGGTCAGAAGCACAGGTGATAACCTAGGCTTGTGACTGGTATCTGAAGTGGGAGGGGCAGTCTTCCAGGACTGAACACTTAACCTGCGGCATCTGACACTATCTCCAGGTAGATAGTGTCAAAAATTGAGTTGGTTTGTAGGACACCCAGCTGGTGTCTAGAGATTTGCCTGTTGGTGGTGCAGGAAAACGCCCCCTCCACACTTTGGAAATTGGGTCCAGGAACCCAAAAGACAGACCAACCCTCCTACTAGCAGCTGATGGGGAGCAGAACTTGTTACCCCAAAATATACCTCTTGGGCGTAAGGATTATTTTAGGCTGATTATTTTTAAAGAACAGCAGACATGAAGGAAGTTCTGAAAACCAAGTAGAAGTTACCCTTTTGTAAGAGACATTTACATTTATAAAGGAAACATATTTGAAAGAGTTTCTCCCTCTCTGTACCAGAAGAATGACTCAATCTCTAGAACCTCTTATCAATGGAGAAGGCAAGGACTTAAATCTGCATAACAACCTTACCCTTGATTACCCTGCTTTCCCTTATAACTGGCTCCCCACCCCCAACATCTTTTATCTTTAGCTGGAGGTGTTATTTAATGTGGTGGCTTTGGGGAGTTACACAGCTTTCCTGGGTATCTCCCATGCATACCAGAGGTTAACAAGTTACCAAAATAATGATTGTTTTTCTCTTGTTAATCTGTCTTTTATTACCAGAGGCTCTCAGCCCTTAGAAGGTTGAGAAAAAAATATTTTTCCTTCCCCACACAGCCAGTAAAGGCTTTCTTGTTGCACTGTGAAGATATTTATTTCAGGATCCTTTTGAGAAAGTGATGGTGGCCATTTTTATCTCTATATTGGAAGCGCTTTCTTAAGAAGTAAACAATGACAACAACAAAAAGCAGAGTCAAAATATGGAGAAAGATTGTATCATGATGTCATCTGATCTTGTGAATATTCTCTCCTATTTGACTTCAAATAGGGGGAATTTCTTGTGAACTTGTGAACTTCTCAGTTATCAATAAATTACCTTTTGGTTTCAATTACTCTCTGGTTGAGCTTCTGTTACCTCCAACAGGAACACAGTTTTCCCACTCCCTCACACTAACATTGTGAATACATGAAATATGTCAAATAAAAAGAAATACAGACTAAGAGAGATTTTAATTAGAAAGCAAGGCAAGTGCAGTTGTGAAAACACTACTCTCAGAAATCTGT
>CM053612.1:83266940-83293777 GCA_028646535.1 Procyon lotor | reverse complement strand
AATGCTTTGATACTTTAGGCTGCCAATTAAGAGATTTTGGGTTTAATCTCCATTTCCTTAAGTTTAGCATATGTATCTGTTCCTACAGAATACCCTGTTTTTAGATATTATCTTTTTCTTTAACATAGTATAAAATGGCTCAAATCCCAATTCCATGAAAAGTGGGAAACAGTCATCAGCAAAAATCTGTGAGGTTTTCCAGAGACAGAGAACAATTTATTTTCCTTGATTCAGTCCACACTGCAGCCTGCTTCTCCACCACTATTGCATGCCCCACTGATAATCTGAGCTCCAGAGCTTCAGTCCTTCCATGAGAGGGTAGAGAAAATGCCTTACAAATTGCCCAGGAAATTCTCTTTAATACCCCTGCTTCTGCAACTTCTACTTGTTTTTTTTTTTTTACACTGAAGTTGGTGACCAAACTGGTATTTTGTCTCTTTTACATGTCCTGCATAGGTGATCTCCTAATTTGGGAACAGAAGGTTATTGGTACTTAATATCTTAGAGTGTCAGACATAAATAAAACTAAATAGTTCCATTTAACATACTGTTTTTACATTCTTTACATTATGAATGGGTTATTCATAGAAAAGCCAAATAGCTAAGTAAACACATACTAGAAAAATTATAATTAAATTATCAGATATAATATTTTTTAAATCACACAGCTTTTGAATACGTAAAGTGATAAGAACAGGGGAGTATAATGAGAAAAGTTACAAAGAAAAATGATTAATTAGTACTTAATTTTTAATGTGTCATTCATTGATTTTTAAAATGCATTTTTACATTATTAATTCTGAAACAAATAACATTCATACTGATAGGGTTCAGAATGAGTATCCCCACAATGTTCCACTTTGGTATGCAGACTATTTTGAGCTGAAGACAATCAAGGCCCAAAGGACTCAGAAAGAGCTTTTATCTCCCCCTTAACTCCCTAAAATAATTTTAGGGAGGGCCCTAAATAATTTAGAGGGCCTGGTCCAAGAAGAGAGGATCACTAGAGATAATTACAAAGAATATGGGCTAGGTGTAGAACATGGCAGTGAACTCTGATAGAATCTGCTTGTTCAAAATCCCCTCTGTGTCCCATTGTCTCTGCATGGCGTTACAAACATGTTTACCTAACATTTGTTCTTCCCATCTTCCTGTAAAGTGTTTTCTCCCTCATGGAAGTCCCAGACTCCCTTATCCCTTCCTAGCTCAGAATGGAATATAAGCCTCAATTGCCTGACTGCCTGTGGGTCTCTCATTCTTATGGGGCCCTAACACATATGCAATTAAACTTTATTTTCTCCTATTAACCTCCTATTGACCTCCTATTAACCCTTTCTCCTATTAAATCATGTCAATTTAATTATTAGAGCAGCCAGAATAATCTGGAAGGGTAGAAGAAAAATTTTTCAACCTCTGAAATACCAAGGATGATTTTGCTGAATTACACACCATGGAGAGTTACTCATGCTGATAACAATGTACTTCCTTTCAGATCTACACGCACTGCAAGAATGCTTTTCAGATGTGTTATTGTTCTCATCCATCAACCTGAAGATATCTTAATAGACGAACTAATGAGAGATTTATCAAGATTTTATTTATTTTACTCATATATGGTAGCTAGCATTTCAGAATTCTAATAGGGCAAGGAAACACTTAAGTTTCTTTCTTTTTTCTTTTAAAGATTTTATTTATTTATTTATTTGACAGAGAGAGAGAGATCACAAGTAGGCAGAGGCAGGCAGAGTGGGGGGAAACAGGCTCCCTGCTGAGCAGAAAGCCCAATGTGGGGCTCCATCCCAGGACCCTGGGATCATGACCTGAGCTGAAGGCAGAGGTTTTAACCCAATGAGCCATCCAGGTGCCCCAAAACACCTAGTTTCTTCATAAGAATTACAAAGAGATCTAGCTTAATTTCAGTAAAAGTATAAATTTAACAAAATTTAAAACATCTTTTTTTTTTTAAAGATTTGTTTATTTATTTTAGAGAGAGAGAGCACCCACATGAGCTATAGGAGGAGCAGAAGGATAGGGAGAGAGGTAATCTCAAGCAGATTCTGCAATGAGAATGAAGCCCAACATGGGGATCAGTCTCACAACCCCGAGATCATGACCTGAGCCAAAATTAAGAGTCAGATGCACAACAGACTGAGCCACTTTTGCTGCTATCTATTAGCAAAAGATAATAAAATTAGCAAATACTCAGTATTTCCTATAGAAATATAAATTGTTGAATCAGAGCCACTAAAATATTTTTGTTTCAATAAAATATCCCTTAAACATTTTCATTTGAGGGGCACCTGGGTGGCTTAGTCACTGAGTGTCTACCTTCAGCTCAGGTCATGATCCCAGGGTCCTGGGATCAAGCCCCGCATCGGGCTCCCTGCTCAGTGGGAACTGCTTCTCCCCCTACCATTCCTTCTGCTTGTTTTCCCTCTCTCACTGTGTTTCTCTCTGTCAAATAAATAAAATCTTTAAAAAAAAATAATTTTTCATTTGGAATAAGGAATATGTTGCTACTGCCCAAATAATAGAGAATCTATTGGCTTATACTGCCATTCCATAATTCAGGCCAGAAATGAGGGTAGGTCTTTGCTAATACATGGATTGTTTATTTTACGTTTTCCCCTAAGAGAAGAAGAGAAATTAGAGCTTAGGTAGTAGGCTCTATACTATACTGTGCATATTTTGTATTATGCATTTCATAACTACTTCAATATATATTTTAACAAGTTTTAATTAATTAAAGCTATAGAGTTAATGATGGGGTGCCTGGGTGGCTCAGTTGGTTAGTGTCTGCCTTTGCCTCAGGTCATTATCTCTGAGCCCTGGGATCAAGCCCCAGGTCAATCTCCCTGCTCAGCGGAGAGTCTGCTTCACCCTTTCCCTCTGCCTCTCCCCCAGCTCATGCTCTCTCTCTCTCTCTCTCCCCCTCACTCTGTTCTCACTCTCTCTCTCAAATAAATAAATAAAATCTTTAAAAACAAATGACAGAGTTAATGATACAAATAAAAATTAAGTCATGGAAGTAATAATTTTCATGTATTTTTGTGGTTATTTTCAATTGATACAGCTGCAGAGTGAATTAGGAAAGGCTATAATATATATTTGCTCCTTCCCTCTTGAAAGACAGGCTTAAACATTTACATAGGTTAAAAACCCATCTGGGCTGCCTTCACTGCATCATTAAGAACTCATTCTGGAGTTTTCATGTCAATTAAGCAACATTATTTTTTAATGGATTCAGAGATTGAGCACTGTACTAGATTGTGTAGGGAGATATGCCTACCTTCAAAATTCTAATGATCATTTGAGTTAGAGAACATACATGGTGAACAGGTATAATCCAAATATACTAGCTAGCTTATGAGAACAAACCATAGATGAACTGATATTATTGATGACTGTAACTCTGAAGTCAAGCAAACATTACACTTTTGATCTCTTTCTGGCTAAAGGTAGCATATCATGAAAACAAAGGAAACAAACAAACAAAACATATAAACTAAAAATCCTACCAGCTTTGGGGCACCTGGGTGGCTCAGTTGGATAAGCATCGGCCTTCTGTTCAAGTCATGATCTCAGGGTCCTGGGATCAAGACTCATGTTGGGCTCTCTGCTCAGCGGGCAGTCTGCTTCTCCCTCTCACTCTTCCTCTGTGCACGCTCTCTCTCTCTCAAATAAATAAATAAAAATCTTAAAAACAAAAAAACCCTACCAGCTTTAAAGAAACAAATCTGTGATAAAAATCTTGGCTAGTAGTTCTAGAAGTGGGATAATTTTTTAATCTCTCTGAGCCTGTTTTTTCCTCTGAAAAATGTGAAAAGTTATTTGTCTCCTAAACAGAATTATAAAAAGATCTGTACCTGACATACTGTAAGAATTCTATAAATGTAACTCTTATTACAATGCATATAGTGTCAATTGCTGAGAGACACATAACTGGGGGAAATGGTGGTATATATGAAAGTACAAAACAACTTTTTTTTACAAAACAACTGAAAAAATGAAAAGACGTTAAAATAAGGGAGTATGTAGGGGATTTGCCTATGGTTTTGCCCTTGCTTGCTTGTCTCTCATTGGAATTCTCTGCTATTTTGGCAGGTAAAAATAAATTGAGGAAGAGAGAGAGAGAGAATGTAATCAGCTCTGAAATCATGAAAAAAGGTTAAAATTTAGATTCTAAGCTCAAAGAATGCATGCAATTTAACAATTTGGATTATATTGGCAACGGGATTCTGGACTCTACTTTTAGGAAAAAAGTATATAAGAGTGAATAAACAAGCAGAGAAAGAAAAACTCACTAATATATCCAACTACAAAAGTATGTTTTAGGCATGAAGATGGCTCTTCATAGAACTTAGGCAGAAAGTCTTCCCACAGAACTTAGTGCAATGAAAAAGATAAAATGTGGGAAATGATTTGAAGAGAAATGCTAAGCATGCACTAAAATTTAATCAAGCCATAATTTTTTTTCTGTCCCATATTTTCAATCATTTGGCTCACTAAGAGGAAAAAATCATACAGTACCCAGGTAGATAGTGAAGAAAGCTAAAGTAAGCCCTGTTACATCATTTTAGTGCCAGAAACAGGTCCAGAGAGAATTCCCCCACCTAGCATTTTTAGGAAAAGTTTTCAATTAGCAATAATCGCGCCTCGGATAAACCTCATTGGCTACGATACTGCCACTGCGCAAAGCTTCCCCACCTAGCATTTTTAAATATCTGTATATGTGCATCCCTCAAAGAAATATCCACATGCGGACTCATAGATGAGTGGGAAAAAATCAAATTGGGAACTATACGAACTTATAGAAGGAGAGGAGAGTGAGAAAGATGCAGGAAGAAGAAAAGGGAAGATGGAAAGGAGAAAGAGTAGGCTGCTCTAGACAGAAGCAGAAAGGAGAAGGTAGGAAGGCAGGAGAAATCAGGCAAAGGAGAGAGTACATGCACTTTAGAAGTATTCTTTTAAAAAAAAAGAAGGAAAAGAAAAGAAATCCTTCATAGTTTCAAGACAATTCAAATGAAATCTGCCTCTATTAAAATGAAGTTATGAGTTATAAGCTGATGTAAAAACAGAATAAGATAAAAAGAGAACTTTCAGAATTAAGGAACTAGATTTGAGGATAAAACACAGAAATTTAAATGCATGCAAAGTAGCAAAGTGCAAAAACAATGCCGCCAGGAAGTGAATAAGTGGTTTAGAAACAAGGACTGATAAATGTTACAGAGAGAGTAAAGAGAGAATAGTGGGTAGCTTAAAAAGATACAATATTCAGAATGGAAAATAAATGTTTTAAGAATATGATGCAAGGAAATTTTTCTATAATAAGAGAAGACCAGGTATTCAGTCTGAAAGTGCTCACTGTGCACCAAGACAATTCATAAGGAATGTTAATGCTAACACATATCCTGGTGAAATGACTAAACCACAAAAGTACATTCCTGTAAGCCTTCAGTCAGAAAATCAGGCCATTAAGCTGGGGGAAAATAATAATATTAACTACTACGTCTTTTCAAAAACATTAGACATAAAAAGTATAAATGGCAATACCTACTGGGGATTTTTTAAAAAAATATTTTCATCCAACTTTAAAAAGTTAAAATATGCATTATAGAAAAATGAGGGGCACCTGGGTGGCTCAGTCGTTAGGCGTCTGCCTTCGGCTCAGGTCAGATCCCAGGGGCCTGGGATCGAGCCCCGCATCGGGCTCTCTGCTCTGCGGGAAGCCTGCTTCTCCTGCTGCCATTCCTTCTGCTTGTGTTCCCTCTCTCGCTGTGTTTCTCTCTGTCAAATAAATAAAATCTTAAAAAAAAAAAAATGAAAAACCCAACAAGGAAAGGACACAAAAATATCGATAACTATGAGCAGTTTTGTTTGACTCAAACTTTTAGTTCTGTGTGTGCATGTGTGCACATTTATATCCATTTGTGTACATCCATTTTGCGGTTGAGATCTGATAGTATACATCACTCTTTATCACATGTAAAGATACTTAACAATTTAAATCTCCACTTGGTCATGACTACTTCGATAACCAAGAATACAGTACAACTAACTCAGTCAGGATAGAAGTGTAACCTTACCTTCCTCAAGGTCAAATATTGCTTAAATGACAAAAATGACAAGCCTTTGATAAAAAATATGCTGGCAGAATTACAATTAAAGTACTACATTCCCTGGGGCACCTGGCTGGCTCAGTTGGCAGAGCATGTGACTCTTAATCTCAGAGTCCTAAGTTCAAGCCCCATGTTGGGCATAGAGACTACTTTAAAAAAATACTACGTTCCCTTAAAGTTCAATTTAAGATGACACAAAGCAGGACTGCAATGAGTATAATGCTTTTAAGAGAATCTATTATCAGGTCCATAGCATTAAAATAATAGGTAGAAGGTGTTTCTATTGAATTGTTTAACCATGTATTCATAGGATATGGCCAAAAGTAAGCACATGCCATCTTCTCCTCCCTCTTTTCTAACCCAGTATATAAGTACAGTAGGCACTGCTCAAAGAAGTTTAGCCATTCCCTTCCCTAAACACAAGATTTCATATGAATTTTAACCAAGAAAAATTATTTACAAAATGTGTTACTTTTGGGGCACCTGGGTGGCTCATCTAGGTGAGCTCCTGACTCTTGATTTTGGCTAGTGTTGTGATTTCAGGGTTGTGAGATTGAGCCCTCCTTGGGCTCCATGCTCAGTGTGCAGTCTGCTTATCTCTCTCCCTCTGCTCAGGTGTGTGCAAGCACGCTCACTCTCTCCTTCTCAAATAAATAAATAAAATATTTTTTAAAAATGTGTTACGTTAGTAGCTCTACTTTTGAATATATTTTGTGTATCTCAGAACTTGTAAAAAGACTAGATATTTCAAAAAAGGACATAATATAAGCTAATAAGGAGGAATAATATCAACCCTTTGTATTTCTCCCTTCCAACCTCCTTCAACCCAATGCTCAACTCCTGATACTATACTGCACACAGAATTAGTTTACAAATTATATTTCCAAAGAAAATACTTCCCACTAATATTTTCAAAGCTATCCAAAATTCTTATTTTACTACCACTACTTAAATACATTGGGCATTTCTACACATCTAGAAAGTTTAGCTATCTAAAGAACTAAAATCTAAGAACCGTTTTTCTACTTTATACACAGTACCATTAAACAAAACTACACATGTACTGATGGTTACCGTCCAAGGTAAGTTCTAATTGCGACCATCCTAGCTGTCAACCGTGTCCTTCTAACTTCCTTCTCTATACCAATCCAGTGGACAAATATAGATAAATACACCATTCAGAGTTGGGTGAACAAATTCAAATTATTTTCCAAAAATATTTTACAGAATACAAGCTTTCCTATGTGTTCCAACACAAAGTGTACAGATGGGCTAATTTTATTCATATATTTCTTAAACATCTAGATAGTAGATGCTGCAATAATGGGAATTATTTGGCTTCTATGTACTATAAACAGAGCAAAACAAAATATGGCTTAAAGAAGAGGTTTAGCCATGTCATTCCAAAATGATAAGATTTCATACAGATTTTAATAAAATATTAACAAAACATGTTTTTTTACTATCTCTACCTTTAACATATTCTGTGCATCTCAGCAAACTTGGAACATGAAAGATTAGATATTTCAAAAAAGGACACAACTTTACCAACTATGTATGCAAAAGTGAAATAAGATGCTATATAGATTGGTGTTTATGACATGAAAATATCCTCTAAATATGAACTCTTTCTCCTCTAGGTCATTATTCTACCTCTAACCCACTGAAAAAATGTGGTCCTTTGTTGCTCCTGGCATCCTTTCTAGTGGTGGTCTAAAGATTCTTCCATTTCCAAAAGGCCTACCAGAAGACATTTGCTTTTTACGAATTTTTTTTTTAATATAGAAAAGGTTAGTTAATAAAACCTGTGATTTCTAACTATAATTTTCTTTTTATCATCAGCTAACTATACTTTTTATTCAAATGTCAGCAACCTCTTTAGGTCTAGATGCCTAGATGTAGCAAAATAAGAATTTGAAGTTGAAAAAAAAAAAAAAGAATTTGAAGTTGACTTCCTTTGGGCTAAGGGAAAAACTGAGAGAAGTCTTTTTAAGCCATACATATTAAGCGTTTTATAAATGACCAGTACGTCTCTCCAAATGTAGGGCTTGCCCAGCTGGCCAAGACAGTAGTTTTCTGTCTTTTCTCTCACCCGCTCACCCTCCAGGCCTGGCAGCAGGCCTACTGCCCACCTGCTGGCTGCTGACCTCTCCCCTGGCCTTGTCCAGGGCTCTACTAACCTGCTGGGCCAGAAAGGCCTTGCTCTGTCCCGGGCGGCAGGAGGCGGCATCTACTTCAACTGGGACACAGCAGTTCAGCTGAGTTACAGGATGTGCACGTCTCCGGTCAGGACGAGTTCACTCGTTCGAGTTCCCGTACCTTTGGGCATTCTGGCATCCTCCAGCTTCTGCGCCCCGCTGTGGTAATCAAAGAGCAAACCACAATCTGGAAGCGGCGTGGCCTCCAACCGTGCAATCAGGTCACCAACACAGGTTGTCACTGCCTCTGGGCTGGGCAGGGTCCCGAGCGCGGAAGCAGATGCGCGGGAGCAGATGCGCGGGAGTCCCTGGCTGCCTGAGCCATGCGCGAGGCTGCCGGCTGAAAGGTTTCCGGAACCCTAGTGAGAAGGCACGCGTATGATCGTATGATCGGAAGAGCCCTCGGGGGCACCAGCTCAAAGCCGGAAGTAGCTGGAAATTCCCTCGGTCAATACCTGTCCAGCAGTGGCAGGAAGGTCCTTTGTTTCTACAGCACTGGAGCAGGTAAATGGCCAGGAGGGCCTAGGTTCCACAGTGGTCGGGCAGGATCGTGGCCTGAAGAACCCCACGGATCCTCACCACAAGAGCCATGCTGTGGCTGAAAGGGCAAGCGGGTAAGGAGCTCAAGGGCAGGCCCCACTGGAAAGTACCTCAGGGCATCAGTGTGTGCCTGCAGTGGTTGCTGGTAAGAGTCCTAGATTCTGTCTGCACCATCAAGGCAGATAGGTTACTGATTGAAAGGAACCTCCTGGCACCAGCGTGGGTGGGAAGGATGGTGGCCAAAAGGAAAAGTCTTCAGTTCCCCAGAATGCTTGCAGGCCAGTGGCTGGTAACCAGCAGAGCCCTAGTGCCCCAGGATGGGATGCAAGATGACCAGAAGGGCCCTCGTTTTCCCAGCAGGCAGGCACATTGGTGTCTGTAAAGTCTTGTCTAGGAAAAACTGCACATCTGGAAATTAGTACGGAGAGGCTCTTGATAAAAAGTGACTATTGAAATAGGGAGGCAGCAGGGACAATTGTACTAAGCAGATGTTTAAAACCTAAGCCAGAAACAACTTAGGGAAGAGGTGGGTTAGAAAGCTTTTATATGCAGAAACCATGGGATAGGTAGCTGTGGAAGGAGGAAGGATGATGCTGGAAACTGCTAGCAGGAGGGCTTACAATTTAACAACTGTATCAAATATTGCAATAAGGGAAAGGTTGGAGCAGAAAATGTTTATCTGTCCTTAAGCACCTGAGTCACATGTTGGGCTTGAGGTGAGCAAATAAGTCATAGTGCATGAAGTTCAGGTAAAGTTTAGGGCTTGGCTGTCCTAGTCAAGCTGGTCTAAAGCTATGTCAAGGACAGCATTTGATCAATCTTATCAGTCGTTTCTCTTGTTCAAGACAGGTTGCATGATACAGTCTTTGAACAACTCATGGATAGGGAGAATCTGAAATAGGAGATGGCTAAGTGAAACAGTCCTCAGGGTCAGTGTTTTCTCATAGTTTTGTCTCTGGAGGACCAGTTAAACCATCTGTCAGATCCACTGACACAGGTCACTTGTTTCAGGGTCCTACAGTTTAGGCATCTGAAAGGAGTGGTGCCCAAAATGCAAATAATAAATACTACTATGAAAGGTCATACCAAGTAATATGAAAGGCCAGGAATTGATCACTAAGGGAATCCAGTCCAGTGAATTCTAAAAGGTCAGTGCTTAAAAATCTTGCAGTTACACAGCATTGCTCATTGAATTTTTGATGCTGTTGGTGACATTGTCTATAGCCTTTGTTACCTCTCTTATTAGGGCATGCCTTGCCTGAGCTATTCATCCATCTTTACCAGTGGCCCAGACACTTTTCCCTGAAGAAACCATCCCATGTATAGTCTGCTGCTGTGATGAATCCTTCAAGATATAAATTAGATTGGTCTGGCTTTAGCTCAACAATATTTCTTCAGATCCTGGAGAAAAAGGCAGCTATGAGGCCACCTATAATCCCTAGAAAGATCTGGTAGTCATGTTTTAGTTTTTGATGATACCAAGGTAAGAAGGAAGTAGAAAAATTGGAAATGTTGGTTTGGAGGAATATAGCCAGATATTAAAATCAACTGGAAGAATGAAAAACTTGGTACAGTTTGACAGTTTGGGCAAGGTAATGGGATCCATTCCAGTTTACAAGTAGATAACAAAAATAGTTTTTCCACCATGGGAGAGAAAGCCAATTTAATCTCCACCATAAAAGACAGAATTTGCATATTCATCAGTTACTTCTAATTTATAAAGAGGTATGAAATAGCTCAAAGACAGTGAACAAGACCAGAATCTGATAACCCGAAAGAAGTGAAATAGTTTTTGTTTGTTTGTTTGTTTAGTTTCAGGTGTACAACATACTGACTTGACAGCTCTGTGTAATATGTACTCACCATGGTAAGTGTAGTTACCATCTGTCACCATACAGCATTAATACAATGTTACTGACAATATTCCTTGTGCTGTACTTTTCATCTCTATGGCTTAATTTATTTTATAACTGAAATTTTATACCTCTTCATCCTCATTACCTATTTCACCCACCTCCCACAGCCTTTTCCTCTGGGAACTACCAATTTGTTCTCTGTATTTATGAGTCTTTCTTGTTCCTTTTTTCATCTGTTTTCTTTTTAGAGTCCACATATAAGAGATCATATGGTATTTGTCTTTCTTTGTCTGACTTATTTCACTTAGCATAATATGCTCTAGGTCCATCTATGTTGTCACAAATGGCAAGATCTCATTCTTTTTTATGGCTGAGTAATATTCCTGTGTGTGTGTGTGTGTGTGTGTACACCACATCTTCCTTATCCAGTCCTCTATTGATGGACCCTTAAGTTGTTTCCATGTCTAGGTATTCTAGATAAAGCTGCCATAAAAGTAGGGGTGCATATAACTTCTTAAATTAGTGTTTTTGTATTCTTTGGGTATATACCCAATAGTGGAAATAATGGAATATACGGTAATTCTATTTTCAATTTTTTGAGGAAACTCCATGCTCTTTTTCACAGTGGCTGGACCAAATATATTCCCACCAACAGTGCACTAGGGTTTCCTTTTCTCCACATCCTTGCCAACAGTTATTTCTTATCTTTTTATTACTAGCTATTCTGACACATGAAGGTAGTAGCTCTTTGTGATTTTAATTTGCATTTCCCTGATAATTAGTGATGTGGAGCATCTTTTCATGTGTCTGTTGGCCATCTCTGGAAAAATGTCTATTCAGTTTCTCTGCCCATTTTTAATCAAAAAAAGTTTTTGGTGTTGAGTTGTATGAGTTCCTTATATATTTTGGATGTTAACCCCTTATCAGATATATCAGTTGCAAATATCTTCTCCCATTCCATAGGTTGCTTTTTTCCTTTTGTTGATTGTTTCCTTTGCTGTCCAACAGCTTTTTATTTTGGTGGTCGCAATAGCTTATTTTTTTGTTGTTGTTCTTGCCTGAGGAGATATATCCAGAAAAATGTTGCTAAGGGTGATATCTAGGAGATTATTATCTATGTTTTCTTTTAGGAGTTTTATGGGTTCAAGTCTCACATTTTCAGGTCTTTAATCCATTCGGAATTTATTTATAAGAAAGTAGTTCAGTTTCATTCTTTTGCATGTAGCTATCCAGTTTGGCCAACACCATTTGTTGTTCTTTCCTTTTTGTATATTCTTGCCTTCTCTGTTGTAGATTAATTGACTATATAAGTGTGGGTATATTTCTGTACTCTTCATCTTGTTCCATTTAAGCATTTGTTCCATAAAATCAATCTTAGCTCTTTAAAAGTGTCTAGTTGTAGCTCATTAAGTGAACTTCATTCCCAAATGTGAAATTCTTGATAAAGCCTCAGTTGCATAACCAATGTTTCCAAATACATTTTGTTAATAAGAAGGATGGATTCTTTGAATCTGTGCAAATAACTAATATTGCCATGAAAATAAGAATACTCAATAAGAGTTTCTGGATTAATAGAGGGATCAGGCAGGGATAGAAAGATAAATGTTTCATTCTTTTTGCAAAACTGTAGTCTACTGAATTGTTATGAGTTAGAGATAGCTTACATGCAGAAATAGAACATTAAAGTACCAGCAGTATTCCTAACAAACCCTATAATCATCCTTCATCAGTTCATTCAGTCCTGTGTAGTTAATTCTTGTTCCATTTGATTTGGGTTACCAGTCTCATGAACCCATCTGGTTTTCCACTAGAATTCTGGAAATCCTGACTCTAGCCACTGGTATGGTTTTAAAGTTGTTATAGTGATGTCATCAGAAGCCTGTTCCCAAGAATACCCAGCCGGCATAGTTCTTTTCTGTGGGTCTCTGAGACAGTCCTTTGTTGAAGATAAAAATTCTAGCCTGTAGCTGATGGCAGGCACTTTCAGGGAAGCCTCAGAATAAAATAAAAGCTATGTTCTATATGACAAAAGACAGAATATCTATGGTTAACTTATTACTGATCATTTTCAAAATGAAGGATCTGATATGAGCTTACTATAAAAATAATTAAACAAGAAGTTTGCTTGTTTTACGACCTGCAAAATGAAAAATGCAATCCAAAAAAGTTTTGGACAAAAAAATCTATAAACATAATGATTAGCCCCATTTTCAAAGAAAAGTGGGTATCTAACTTATGAAAATGGATCAATATAGTGTTTATAGAGAAACAAAACTTCAAATGTAACACGTAATACTCCTAAGATATAATATACCATGAATACATCAAGAAATTATTTAGATTATATCCAAGAATATATCAAGAATATCAAATAAAGAATATCAAGTCTGGAGCAGTTCCCAAACATCTTTGTATTAATAAAGTTCCATAGCTAAGTGATGTGAATTCCCTCTCTAACATGCTGGATTTACTTTTGAGAAGTAAAATTTGATCAAGTCAACATTAAAAAATAATAGAAAGTATCATTAATAATATTATACTGATGTTGTCTAATGTCAAGAAAAGCAGCACCAGGACTCTGATAAGTAGAAGTAACATTGGCAGCCAAGGCATTGATAAATATCTAGGAACTTCATTTAATTTAACTTATTAATTTATTACTATTTATATTAATAACATTTTTACCCATACATATTTATCCTAGGAAAGGCTAAGTGTCTATTCTGATTTACAGTGCTTCCCATGTAGCTCAAAACATCAAATAAACTTAATTATTGCTAGCAACTTTCTTTTTACAAGATGAAGGAACAAATCTTTTGTGATTTTCCAGGGATCTTCTGGGAAATGCAAAGACAGTTTTAGTTATAAAAGATAACATTTAGGATTCAGTTTGAGAAAGGCAAAATGTGGTAAGTTGTCAGGACATTTAAATACTTAATTAAATGGGATCAGGGATCAGTGTAAAAGAATATTTGGCTACCCAAATGACAATGAAAGATTTTAAGAGTAAATATAGGAAGTAACATGATTATAAAAAAATCTCAGGTCCTTTAAAAATGAGAACACTTTGGGGCGCCTGGGTGGCTCAGTCGATAAGCGTCTGCCTTCGGCTCAGGTCATGATCCCAGGGTCCTGGGATCGAGCCCCGCATCGGGCTCTCTGTGCAGCGAGGAGCCTGCTTCTCCTGCTACCATTCCCTCTGCTTGTGTTCCCTCTCTCACTGTGTTTTTCTCTGTCAAATAAATAAAATCTTTAAAAAAAAAAGAAAAAAGAAAAAAATGAGAACACTGTTTTCTTAAACAATCAAGAACATTATAGAGTCAACAAAAGGCATGGGAAATTCTATAATAACTAGCCATTTGCCTAAAAAGCAGATTACTCAGAAGATAATGAAAAACTTTTTACAGCCTCTTATTAAGAGAAGAGCAATAATCTGGGGGTGCCTGGGTGATCGCTTCTCGGCCTTTTGGCTAAGATCAAGTGGGGGTGCCTGGGTGGCTCAGTGGGTTAAAGCCTCTGCCTTCGGCTCAGGTCATGATCTCAGGGTCCTGGGATCGAGCCCCACATCGGGCTCTCTGCTCAGCAGGGAGCCTGCTTCCCCCCCCCCCCCCGCCTCTCTGCCTACTTGTGGTCTCTCTCTCTCTCTGTCAAATAAATAAATAAAATCTTTAAAAAAAAAAGAGAGAGAAGAGCAATAATCTAAGAAAATTGTGTCAATTTAACAGAGGAAAAAACCAAATTCAAGTTTTGTATAATATTTGATACTAAAGCCCTTTTAGAAATCATATAAATAAAATTATCAACCTTAGCTAGCTTAGACCAGAATAAAATTCCCTGTAGAACAGAATTCCCTGTCAATAAACCTTTTACAATTTTTCACCTTTCCCTACCCTTTTTTCTTTCTCATTCTGAAACAACCAGTTCTTTTACCTTAGGACAAAACTATTCTCTTTTCCTTAGTAAAAACATATTCTGCATACCTTATATGCAATATGTTGATTATAAATTTTAACAATTGGAAACAGGGTGGGATGGGGAAGGAGACAAACCATAAGAGATTCCTAAACTCACAAACGAAATAAGGGTGGCTGGGAGGTGGGGGGGTAGGGATAGGGTGGCTGGGTTATGGACATTGGGGAGGGTATGTGCTATGGTAAGTGCTGTAAAATGTGTAAGCCTGATGATTCACAGACATGTACCCTGGGGCAAATAATACATTATATGTTAATAAAAAATTTTTTAACAATTGGTAATTTCTATTATATAGAGGAAACTTGTAAGTGGATGATTATGAACTATCATATACTAGCATTTTATAGCAGACTAGCAAAACTTACCAATAAACATCTCATAGTTTTTTATAGTTATATAAAGGATATAGTAATATATCCTTATAGTACAGTTGATAAATTTGGCATAAATAAATACATTCATTAATAAACCCAAATATATATACCTTTAAAATTATGCCTAGGAATTAGTATTTCAATATTTTATCTCATTTACAATGATCTAGGTATTTAATGAATATCTGTTAATTAACATAATTTAGTGTAAGTCTAAGGTTTTTAGTTACCTAAATATCTTTAAAAGCATCTTTTTTTAATAGGCTCCACACCAGTGTGGAGCCCAGTGTGGGATTTGAACTCACAACCCTGAGATCAAGACCTGAACTGAAATCAAGTGTTGGATGCTTAACCACCTGAGCTACCCAGATGCCCCAAAAGCATCTTTTTTTAAAACAGCTTTATTGGGGAGCATCTGGCTGGCTCAGTCAGTAGAGCACGCAACTTTTGATCTCAGGGTAGTAAGTTCAAGCCCCATATTGTGCATGGAGAAAGCCACTCAATGATATCCCTCCCCATTGAAGGTCACTGTGTCAGTGATGGGATTCCCATTATTACTTTTTCTCCTTCTCTTCTACCCTTCTCTATGTAGTCCCTTTGTGGTTTATTGTATAGAAGCTTTTCAGTCAGCCCTCAGTTCCTTTTTGAAAGGAATTGTTCTATATGTAGGTATGGATTCAGTGTGTCCATGGGAGGAGGTGAATACAGGATCTTAGACTGCCCTTCTATATATTCTTTGGTGAGGTGTGTATATTTTTTACCCATTTTTAAATTGTTTTATTTTCTCAATTTTGAGTTCTCAGTGTTCTTTCTATATTTTCGATAATAATGCTGATTTTAATCAGATATGTGTTTTGTAAAGATTTTCTCCCAGTCTGTGGCTTATCTTTTTGTTCTCTTAATAGCTTCTTTTTCACTGCAGTTTTCAATTTTAATGAATTCCTATTTAATTTTTTCTTTCATGGCTCATGTTTTTGATATTGTATCTAAAAACTCAACACTCACCAGAATTACCTACATTCTTTTCTTTTCTTTTCTTTTCTTTTCTTTTCTTTTCTTTTCTTTTCTTTTTTCTTTTCTTTTCTTAAGATTTTATTTATTTATTTGACAGAGAGACACAGAGAGAGAGGGAACAAGCAGAGGGAGTGAGAGAGGGAGAAGCAGGCTTCCCACTGAGCAGAGAGCCTGATGTGGGACTCCATCCCAGGACCCTGGGATCCTGACTTGAGCCAAAGGCAGACACACTTAACAACTGAACCACCCAGGCACCCCCCTACATTATTTTCTATGTTATTTTCTAGTAATTTATATTTTTGTGTTTACATTTAGCTCTTTGATACATTTCCAGTTAAATACTGCGAAGAGGGTAGATGTGTGTCTAGATTTAAACACATTTCTTTGCCTTTAGTTGTCCAGTTGTTTCTGTATCATTTGTTAAAAATACTATTCTTTCTAATTGGCTTTGCTCCTTTATCAAAGATAAGTTGATTTGAATGGGTCTATTTCTAGACTCTCTTTTCTGTTCCATTAATCTATTTGTCTTTTCTTTCACAATTACCACACTATCTTGATAACTGTAGCTTTGTACTAAGACTTTAAGTTGAGTAGTGTTACTCTTCTGACTTTGTTCTTCTTCAGTACTGTGTTGACTATTCCAGGTCTTTTACCTCTCCTTATAAACTTAAGAATCAGTTCTGTCAGCACAGATGACCATTAAACAACATGTGTTTGAACTTCATGGGTCTAGTTACATGTGAACTTCTTATAGTGCAGTAATGTAAATGTATTTTTTCTTTCTTACGATTTTCTTAATGTTTTCTTTTCTCTAGCTTACTTTATAGTAATACTATATAATACATGTAACATACAAAATATGTGTTAACTATTTTATCACTAAGGCTTCTGGTCAATAGTAGGCTATTAGTAGTTAAATTTGGGAGGAATTAAAAATTATACATGGATTATTGACTGCATGGGGGTCAGTACCCCTAACCCCTGCATGGTTTATGGGTCTCTTGTATCCACAAAATAACCTGCTGTGATAATGACTGAGTTTGCATTGAGTCTCTAGATAAAGTTGGGGAGAGCTAATGTCTTACAAATATTTACTCTTCCTATTCATTTATATGGAATATCTCTCCATTTTTTGTTTCTTTCATCAGAGTTTTCTAGTTTTGTCCTATAGGTCTTGGATATATTTTATTAGATTTATACGTATTTATTTTTGGTGCTAATATAGATGATATTATGTTTTAAATTTCAGATTTCAATTGTCCATTGCTTTTACATAAGAAAGCAATTGACTTTTGTATATTAGTACTATTCTGTAACTTTGCTGTGATTGCTAACTATTAGTCCTTGGTATTGTTGTTGTGGTTGTTATCATTGTTATTCTTGTTGTTAATTTAGATATTTGTCTTCTTGTGTACATCTTGACAGAGTGTGTCTTTCAAGGAATTGGTTCATTTCATCTCAGTTATCAAATTTGTGGGCATAGAGCTTTTCATTATGGTCCTTTATTTTCATTTTAATGTTTATGGGATTAGTAGTAATTGGTCCTTTCATTGCTGATATTAGTAATTTCTTCTTATTTTTTCTTAGTCTAGAGATCTGTCAATTCTATTAATCTTTTCAAAGAACCATCTTTTGGTTTTGTTGATTTTATCTGTTAATTTTCTGTTTCAGTTTCATTGATTCTGCTCATTTTTATCCTTGTTATGCTGGATTTAATTTTCTTTATTTGCTTTCTAAGAAACTTAGATTATTGATTTTGATTTTCTTTTCTAATTTATGCTATAAATTTCCCTCTAAGCACCACTTCTGTGGCATCATACAATTTTGGTAAGTTTTATTCTCATTTTCATTTCAAATTCTTTTAAGTTCAAAATGTCTAATTTCTCTTGATACTTATTATTTAAGTCTAAATTGCTTGGCTAAATAACCAAGCATTATTTAGAAGTGTACTATTTAATTTCCAAGTGTTTAGGGATTTTCTGGGTACCTTTCTCTTACTGATATCTAGTTTAATTTATTGTGATCTGAGAGCGTAATATATATTATTTATAATTATAAATTATATTACTATAATATATAATATATTATGTAATAACATAATATATAATATGTAATTTTTATTATTTCATAATTATAATTATTTATATTATTCTAAACTTGTTACCTTGTGCTTTGTAGCCCAGAACATGGCTTGTCTTTGTGAATGTTCAGTAGCAACCTGATGAAAATGTATTCTGCTGAGTTGGATGAATTATTTTTTAAGGTCGGTTAGATCCATTTGATTGGTACTATTTAGCTGAACTCCATCCTTACATAATTTCTGCCTGTTGATTCTATTCATTACTGATTGAGGGATGTTGAAATCTCCATTTCTAAGAGTGGATTCATGTATGTCTCCCTGCAATTCTGTCAGCTTATGCCTTACGTAGTTCGATGCTGTGTTTTAGTTATATACACTTTAGGGATTGTTATGACTTCTTGGAAGATTGACTCTTTTATCATTATTTAATGCTCCTCTTTATTCCTGTAATTTTCCTTATTTTTATGTCTATTTTGTCAGAAATTAATATAGCTACCCCACCTTTTTATTAGTTTTAGTGTGTAATATCTATCTTGATCCCTTCGTTTTAAACCTGTGTCTTTAAAATGAGTTTCTATAGAAGATACATAGATAACTTGTCTTTATTTAACTATTCTGCCAGTTTCTTTATTTTAATTGGTGTCTTTAGACTACTGATATCTAAAGTAAGTATTCCTTCTCTAACAGTCTTCTTTTGTTTATGTAGATCTGAGTTTCTTACCTATATAATTTTCCTTTTCTCTGAAGAATTTCTTATAACATTTCTAGTAAGGCAAGTATATGGACTACAAATTATCTCAGTTTTTGTTAGACTGAGAAAGTCTTTATTTCTCCTTCACTTCTAAAGGATCATTTCTCTGGATATAGAGTTCTAGGTTGGTGTGTTTTTTTCTTTGAATACTGTAAATATTTCATTTTACTCTCATCTTGCTTCCATGCTTTTAAAGAGAAGACTGGTGTAATTCTTATTCTTGCTCCTCTATATGTAAGGTGTTTTTCCCCCTTCTGGATCCTTTCAGTATTTTCTTTGTCTTTGACTTTCTGAAGTTTGTTTATGCTACACCTAGTAGCATACTTTTTGGTTATTTTATACTGCTTGGTCTCCTTTCAGCTTCGTACATCAGTGGCTTGGTGTGTATTGTTAATACTAAAATCTTTGCCATACGGTGTCTGGTTTTGATACTTGCTACATTTCCGTAAGTTGTGTTTCTTGTCTTTTGGTATGGCTTGTAATTATTTTGTTGAAAACCAGACATGTGATGGATGAAAGGAACTAATACTGGCTCCAGTGGTTGTTTCTGCTTCTGGGCTTCTGCAAAGTGTCTGTTCCTGCCTGTGTGTCACTAAAATTTGAGGGGCATCAGTTTTCCCTGTTACCTCATTTCTGATGGGTTTTGACCTTGTTTTGTGGCCTACCATATGTTCTATCCTAGTGAATGCTTTATGTGCACTGGAAAAGAATGCATATTCTGCTACTGTTGAGTGGTGTCTTCTATACAAGCATGTTAGCTCTAGTTGGCCAATAGTGTTTTCAAGCCCTGTATATCATTATTGCTATTGTCTAGATATTGTTTTCATTATTGAAAGTGGGGTATTGAAATCTTCAACTATTCTTGTTAACCTTCTTACTTCTCCCTTAATTTTGGAGCTACAAAGGCCCTCCTGACACTACTATGATGGGAATAACAGGGGCCAGAAGGGTTCCAGTGTGCTGGAATTATGGTTTTCAAAAGATTTGTATAATCTATGGCTTGTGATTTGCCTATGGGCATTCTGATCATCAGAAGTGCTCACGGGGAAGATGGTGTCCAGAAGTTCTACCCGCAGCACCAGCAAACTGGCAGTAAGTATCAGGAAGAGTCCTAGAACTTAAGAGGGCACAACTGAACTCAGGCAGGAAGGCCTTGTCTTGCTGCTGGCCCAGGAGGAAGACCCTGTAAGTCCATCACTTAAAGACAGTCTGGGAGCTTGTAGGATCCCTAGAACCTTAGGGAGTGGAAAGTGTGGGGTTTCCTTGGAGCACTTGCATGAAGGATAGACGGAGGGAAGAGAGGGAAGTAAACCCCTGTGGTACCAGCAGGTAGCAAGCACACATCCAGAAAAGTCCCAAGGCCTGAAAAATTGAAATGGATGCAGACCTAAAAGGGTCATAAGGTTGATGGCCTATGACTAAGAGCCCATGTTTCCACCACATAAGGGTGGTTTGAATGATCCCCAGAACTTTGGCAAGAGGTAAATTTGGTGGCAGGAAGGTTTCCTGGGGCACTCACAAGGACAGACAGTTGCTAAGAGGCCTCATTAACTCCTAGCTTGAGAGCTGACTGAAGGCCTGAAAGGCTTATAGTTCCCATGGGGGTGGTGATTAGTGCTGTGAGAGGAAAATGCTCTCTTTTCACCACTGATAGCAGGCTGGTTGATTAAGAACCCTCAGTTCCTCAGAAGAAATACAGGCTGGGAGCCAGTAGGTATCCCAGAACCCTAGCTGTCAGGAAGTATGGAGGCCTGAAAATTTCTGAGTACACTGTCTAAATGGAGGTGTGGTGGCAGAAGGGGCCCTCTTGTACCAGAGTTCTGGACGATTGCTTATAGGGTACTGTGTTCTATGGCACTAAGCAGACTAGTAACCTTAAGGGATCTCCTAGAACTAGTGTATAAGCAGCCTGATCTTAGGAAGGACCCCCTCAAGACACCAGCTCCAGGACAGAATATATATGGAAGTGCTTCCAATGTCCCAGTGATGGGATAGCTTATGCCTGGAAACTACACCCCCCACCCCCCAATACTAGAGGTTAGGATGGAAATGATCCCTAATGGACCCTTGCTTACACAGTCTTCAGGGTAGGTGGTGGTCAGAATGTATATGATTCTCCATCTCACAGGCTAGGGGCATAAGGCCATGGGGAACTCCACAGGCCAGGCCAAATGGTGATGGGAAGTTCCCTAGATACACTCCCTTGTAGGACGCTCTTGACCAAAAGGATTTTGGGTCCCATTGCAAACAGAGTAGCTGAGGACTGAAAGGGCCATGAGTTACCCCGTTCCAGGCCTGTCCAGTGACTCTAAGACTTCTGGGGTCTTCACCATGCAGCCAGGGTGGTATGCAAATAATATTTGATTCTCAGGTACACGTGATAACTCAAGGCCAGAAGGAGCCCTGGAAGCTTAGTGAAGGACCACGTTGTTGTTTGGAATATTTCCCTGGGACACCAGCTGGGACCTGGGAGAAGTAAAGGGTAGGGAAAGAGGATGGGTAGTGTCTGAGAAGCTCAGAACCTAGATTCAAAAGACTCAAGTTATCCCAGCAAGAGCCCTGAACTGTGACCAATGGTGATTCAGTTTCAATTAGCAGACATTTAAATTGATGGCCAGAAACCTCAGTGCCCCAACATGTCCATGTACTGTAGGAAGGACTCCCAAAATTTATAGTGACATAAGGGTCCTCATGACACTAACACAATGAGAGTACAAGTATGGTCTCCAGTAGAGGCATATATTTCTCAACATGAATTCTTACTTTGGCCCATAGTATTCTATTGCACAGGCAGTCTGGGCACAAAAGGGCCCCCAGGACTGAAATGCCAAGGAAGATGGTATCTGGAAGTGCTCACCCAGGCATCAGTATAGTGGTAAGCTCACATCTGGAAAAGTCCTGGGGACTGAGAAAGTGAGAATGACCCAGACCAAAAGAGCGAGTCCTTGTGAAAGCCAAGTAGGAGGGGCCCATGACTCTACTGCATAAAGACAATATGGGGGCTTGAATAATCCTTGGAACGCCACTTAATCATGAGGTTGTTGGGAGGAAGATTGTCCAGTTCCTCCAAGATAGAGCAAGATGGTGGCTGTGAAAGCAGAAATCCTGAGCTTGAAGGCTGACTGATGGCATAAAGTGCTCAAGATTCTCCTACAGGATGGCAGAACTATGAATGAAAATACTTTCCTTTCCACTCAGACAGTCAGGCAGGTCACCAAAGAATACTGAGTTCCCCAGAGTATGTATAGCATGTGAGCCTGTAGAAAATGGAGAACCCTAAATGACAGCACCCTTGATGGCCAGAAGTTTTCCTAGGTCAACACCCAGATATAGCTTTGGTGGCAAAAAGGAGCCTTGTGTGCTAGAGTTCTAGATAGGTGGTTGCTAATAAAGATACCTGTTGCACAGCAAGGGTGCAGGCTAGTGCACAAAAGGGCTGTGCACAGGTAGTCTGGTCTCAGAAAGGACCCAAAGATCAACAACACAAGGGTAGAATGTGACCAGATGTCCTTTGTGAGTGCTATCACCTAGACTAGTGTGATTCCAGAAGAACCCTCAGGTTTCTACTGATCAAAATGGATGAGATATACAAAACGCCCTGAGTTCCACAACCTTTGGGGAGGGTGATGGTTATAAGGGTATGCACATGAATGGCACATTACCGCCAGAAGGAGGGGTAGAACCCTAGAACAAGGCAACTTTTGGTGGTCCAAGGTTCACCAGAGCACTGGCACTTGGGAAAGGAGGGGTGCCAATAGGGCTCATATTCCAAAAGGTACCATATACCCATGGTACCTTCAGAGAAAGCCCTATATTTTGACAGAATATATTCCAGTTTCAACATCGGGTGGTCAAACTGATGGCAGAGGAATCTGATTCTCATATGGACTATGGGCAAGAAGGACATGGAAACTTTAAGGGCTGGAATGGCCCTTATTAGGAACATGTCATGCCAAAGGGAACCCTAAGCTCCAGCGAACAGTTAGTATGGTTTCCAGTAGGGCTGTATATTCTGCAGGAAGGGTTCTTAATTCTGGTCACAGGACCGTGGTGTGCTGGCAGTTTGGTTGTCCAAAGGGCCATCAGGCAGCAGTGTCGGGGAACATGATGTCCAGATGTGCCCACTACAAGGCGCCAGTGAAGGGTCAGGCTGTGGTTCTATGCTAGGGTTCTGGGCTGTGAAAACATGCTAGGGTTCTGGGCTGTGAGAGGGAGCAATGGCTCAATGGACCCAGGGTATAAGGGATGATTGCTGCTGATATGGTGGTAGGAGCCCATGCTTCTACCAGTAAGAACCCTCCTGGGGTGCGAGGGTGCACGGGGGGGGGGGAGTGCGGGTCTGAGGAATCTCTGGAACCTTATCAAGGAGTTAGGTTGACGGCAGGAAAGTTACCTTAGGGCACCAGCTGTATGGGTGGATGGTGGCCGAGGAGGATCTCACTTCATCAGTTTGCCTGCTGACTAAAATGTGGTTGAGACCCATCTGTCTCCTGCCAGTGGCCAGTGCCATGACCAAGCGTGCCTTTCTTTACACCACAGGCGAGTAGGCTGTCTGGTTACTAAAGAACGTTAGACTCACTAGTGTGCATATAGGCCAAGGGCCGGCAAAAATTCTGGAACCCTAGCTGGCAGGAAGTCTGGTGGCCAGGAGGTTCCTCAGGGCACCACACAGGTGGAGGTAGGGTACTGAAACCAGTGTTCTAGATGAATGGTTTCTTAAAAGGCCGTATGTTCCACAGCAAGCTAGTGCCCATAAGAGCTTCCCTGAAATCCAGTACGCATGCTCAGTTCATAAAGGACCCACAAGTTACCAGTGCCAGGGCAGAAGTTGTCTGGAAGTGCTCCTGGAGTGCCACTGCCTTGGACCAAACCTGTCTGCAAGAACTCCAGGAGTCCCAGATGCCCAAGGTTTCTGGGTTCCATAGGCTCAAGGGAAGAACATGGTCTGAAGAATATGTACTTCCTTGATGATTACAGACCAGAAGGAGTTCCGGAATGCTAGTGAGGCAGCTGAACTGGTGCTCAGAAGCTTCTTCAGGGTACTCAGGCAGGTGAGGGCAGAGAGGGGAAGTATGATAACTGAAAAAACTCAGATTAATGAGCCAATAGGAATTACGAGCAGTCAGGCAAAATAATGGCCAGAACATTCCCGGTTTCCTAGCTTCAACTGTGGGCAGAAAGAACTCCCTGGACAGTTTAGAACTGAAGGGCTTTTGTGATGCTAATGTTGTTAGTATACTGGACAAAAGGGGAGGGGCCCCAGCTTCAGGGAACTGGACGTCTAGTTCCAAAAAGGACCATATATTCCAACAGCAAGGGATTTGGGCAGGTCTGCTGGCACTACGTGTGCTATAAGTCTCCTTGCCCAAAGGGCTTCCACAGCAGATGTCCAGAAATCCCCTTCTCACCGCATGTTTCTACCCCGTGACACCAGCAAAGTGGTAGAAAAGTTTCAGAATAGTTACTCCGCCAGAGCAAAGGTGTCTCTAGACCAAAAGGCCTGTTGACAGCTTAGTAAGGCCTTTTCTGAGTTTCTACCACCTGAGGATTAACTGGGGAACCGAGGGATCTGCGGAACCGTGAAGAGCAGGCAGGTTCCTGGCCGGAAGGTTTCGGGCAGAGAGAAACTGGACCCGAGAAGGCTCATGATTCCTGAGCTCATGAGCTGGCTGAGGGTTGAAAGACTCATGCTTCCTCTGTTGGATGCCAATGTTGTAACCGAAAACGCTCTCATTTTCATAGCAGATGGGCGGAGTGGTCGCCTAAGAGCGCTCAGTTCCTCAGCATTCGTACAGGCTGGGGTTGAAGAAGTTCCAGAGCCCTAGTTGGCGGGAAGTCTTGTGGCCGGAAAATTTCTGGGGGCACTACCATGTCGTAATTAAGATGACCGAAAGGATTCATGAGGCTTCGCTATCCGAGAAGGATGATTGCCAGTAGATACTCGTATTCTACAGCAAGGGAACTGGCTGCCATAAGGATACTCTGGAACACAGTTTGTGTACAGTTTGATCTCAGAAAGGGCCCTTAGGGCATCATCCCTAGGGCAGAAAGCGTCCGGAAGTGCTCCTGGTACCACCGAGGTGGCAGGTAGGTTTCTGGAACACTCTTGGGCTCAAAGGGTGGACTGGACTGAGGCTTGAAGTGCTAGTCCTACTGATGGCTCAGTAGAAACTGTGAATTTTACATCACTTGGGTTTCTGAAAGGGTCCCTAGGCATTAGCATGTGGGAGGAATGACCGCTGATAGGGCTGGAGGTTTCTTTGCCAGTATGCAGCCTGGAGCTTCAAAGGCTCTTGGGCTACCAGTTCTTGAACAGAATAGTGGCCATAAAGGTCTTTGAACTTGAATCTGGAGGTCTGTAAAGTGGCAGAAGGACACACCCTCCCTCCATGTGTGTAGTCACACTGATGCTGCAAGGGTAGTGCTTCCCCATGGGAGAGTCTGTGGCCTATAGTCTTCTGGGTTCACTGTCAAAAATTTAGAAATAGCAGAAGTAAAATCAATGAATTGCTGAAGTGGTAATTAGTAAAGTTTACTGTGTACATGCTAAAAGACAGCTCACCAACCAACCCACACCACTCCAACCAAAACATGGAAGTTCAGTGGTATATTGTTACAAAGCAGCTTATATAGTAAGAAAGCAGTGAGTCTTTATTCTTAATAGTGATTAGTTACAGTATTAGAATTTTCTTAAACGTTGGGGAATTGGTCAGTGGTTACCTCGTATCAACTTTAGGAAACAGTTTAAGTTTTGCTTATCATTTCCCAAGGAGCAAGAAATGACACAGGTTAGTTAGTTTTGCAAAATAAGCTAAATTAAGCTTTATATGACTAAATTGGCTTTGCCTGCTCGGGGAATTTTCAAGGCTGGTCTCCATTTGTTTTTGATTTTAACAATCCTCACTTCTACCTCTCCTCCTGGTCATTCAGTAGGTTGAGTGTCACTAATGAGTATAGTGTGATTCTCAGTTACCACCAGTGATGAAATCAAGTCAAAGAATCACATTTGCTGTTTTCACTAGTTGAGTCATTAGACCAGAGGGTCATGTAGTCACTGTCTTCATCATTTATGTGATTATTGTTTGTTGTGTCCAGTTGTTTCATCCTGATGGCTACCATTTGGTGTGTGAGTGCCTGCTAATAGGCATTTAAAGATAGGCATTTAAAACCTTTGAGAGTATATAACATATTAGAAAGGTTAATGTGATTATTAGGAGAAAAATAGCCAAGGATTGGAAAATTCCCCAGAGCAGAGCTTCCCAGGAGCCAAGATTTAACAATAAAATAACTAAAGTGGGTTATAATTTTTTAAAGTTATTTGAATTCCAGTTACAGTGTATTATTAGTTTCAGGTGCACAGTATAGTGATGTAATACTTCATCACCCAGTGCTCATCACACAAGTGCACTCCTTAATCCCCATCACCTATTTCACCCATCGCCCCACCATCTCTATTCTTGTAACCATCAGTTTGTTCTCTATAGTTAAGCGTGTTTCTTGATTTACCCCCCTTTTTTTTCTTTACTTGTTTCTTTTGTTTCTTAAATTCCACATATGAATGAAATCATATGGTATTTGTTTTTCTCTCACTTAGGTCATTTAGCATAATACTCTCTAGCTTCATCTATGTTGCAAATCTAAAGATTACATTCTTTTTTATGGCTGAATAATATTCCATGATACATTTTTACACACACACACACACACACACACGCACACACACACACCCCACATCTTTATTCAGCAGTTGGACACCGGGGCTGTTTCTATAATTTGGCTGTTGTAAATAATGCTGCTATAAACATCAGGGTGCATGTGTCTCTTTGAATTAGTAATTTCGTGTTCTCTGGGTAAATACCCAGTAGTAGGATTACTGGATTGTAAGGTAGTTCTGTTTTTAACTTTTTGAGGACCTGCCATGCTGTTTTCCACA
>CM053612.1:83251621-83266440 GCA_028646535.1 Procyon lotor | reverse complement strand
ATAGAGCTACCCTATGACCCAGCAATCGCACTACTGGGTATTTACCCTAAAGATACAAACGTCGTGATCCGAAGGGGCACGTGCACCTGAATGTTTATAGCAGCAATGTCCACAATAGCCAAACTATGGAAAGACCCTAGATGTCCATCAGCAGATGAATGGATAAAGAAGATGTGGTATATATATACAATGGAATACTATGCAGCCATCAAGAGAAAAGGAATCTGGCCATTTGCAAAGACGTGGATGGAACTGGAGGGTATTATGTTAAGCGAAATAAGTCAATCAGAGAAAGACAATTATCACATGATTTCTCTGATATGAAGAATTTGAGAGGCAAGGTGGGGGTTTGTGGGGGGGTGGGGGGGGAGAAATGAAACAGGAGGGGATGGGGAGGGAGACAAACCATAAGAGATTCCTAGACTCATGAAATGAACTAAGGGTGGCTGGGAAGCGGGGGGGTAGGGATAGGGTGGCTGGGTTGTGGACAATGGGGAGGGTATGTGCTATGGTAATTGCTGTGAAATGTGTAAGCCTGACAATTCACAGACATGTACCCTGGGGCAAATAATACATTATATGTTAATAAAAAAATAATAATAAAATAAAGAAAATTAGTGTTGATAGAATTGTTAGGCTGGCGGGCCCAGTGACACCAAGAGTGTACAAGATGGTGGCTCGGGACTTTCCGCCATGGGGCTTCCTGTCTCAGAGACTTTCCAGATGGTCCCACATAGACGATGAATAATCTGACTGGTCGACCTTGCATTCCTTTTTCTGTATAATAGCTGACAATTGATTGGTGTATTTTGTATCCCTCATATACATAAACTACAGCCAATCAGATAACCCTCCACACCCTAAGGCCCCCTAATTAAAAACCCTTCAGCCCTACGCCTTGGGGCAACTTCCTTGGCCTTGTCCTAACTGGTACCAAGGAACCTCGCCCAAGAGGGCTTCCATTAAAGCTTGCCTCAATTGTACTCGCCTGGCTCCTTTTTTCCACCGCCGATTCAAACCTGACAAGAATTATTTGCAAAAACCCAGGAAGTGGCTGAGCTGATGCTTAGAGAAAGTCATAGTCTTTAAGAAGCAAAAAGTCTTAGATTAAAGTCAAATTCAAGATGGGACAGGGTAGTAAGAAACAAATAGGAATTCATTAATAATGTGCTTTTCCTATAGTAGGAGCTCAGCCAAAATTTTGGACTGTTGAAGGCAAAAGGCCCCAAAATATCTTTTCTTTATCATCGTGGGAAAAAATTAGGTATTAAATAAGATAATGATCCAAATTCTGATCCTGACCTCATAGTATCTCAAGCAGGATAAGTTTTTAGAGAATCAAGTGAAATTTAATAGTTGGGAAAGCCATTTTAAGAACAGGTAAATAACACCCAAATAGGGTGTCATGCAATCAAATTGCTTAACTTGGTATCAAATGTCTGCTTGTGAAGTTTCCCCAATCCATCCTTCCTGAGGTTTATACATCTCCCTTGTTGCCTGAGACAAGGAAACTATTAGATTTCCCATTCCTCATGGACAAAGATTTTTAAGTTGTATTAGTAATTTATTTGACCTTGAGGCATAGAAAATCTATGTGCTAGTTCATTTTGAAGTATGTGTTACTCCCTCTGTTCTCTCAATGTGAGTAGACCCTTCAGTTTTTGTACTCTTTCTAATTAAAGAAATGAGAGAATATATGTAGTCTTTTTTTTTTTTAGAATATATGCAGTCTTACTGGAGGTATATTTTTTGCATAACTGCAACTTTATGTAAACTTATAGACAAAACGAAATGAAAGAAATCAATCCTTTTGTTTAAGTCTTTTCCTATTTTCCCTAAGTTAAAATATAATTCAAATCCACATTTGGAGGATGTGAATGGAGGAGAAGGGCAAAAAGGGAAGGGAGGTGTGAAAATAATTTTTGAAACTTATCAAATACTAAAAATTAAGGAGAAATTAAAAAAGATTGAATTGACCACATACTTTTAAGATTTATGTATCGCCAAGGTAAAAATGGCACTAAAACTTTGAGCCAAGGAGGAAGACTGAGCAGTCATTAACTTTTCTCTTCAATTCCAAATACATTTAAAATGCTCAATAACATATTCAGAAGATAAAAAAAAAACATATTCAGAATAATTAAGTAAAAATATATATATGAATGCACAGGCAAAACTGGAATTTTCAGAGTACTGGAAATAAAAAGGTAACACAAAACAGAAATTGGAACCTGTCATGTTAATGCTTGCTTCATGGTAAAAATGGAGGCTATAAACCCCAAGTGCTGCTGGAAGCCAAAAGCCCAGACTGTGCTTCTTGTTCCTGAGAAAGAGCCTCCAAGTCTCTGCCAGTTATGTGTATGGTTTATTTGCTAATGACAAGATACTTGGCCCACAGCACAGGTGGAAAAAGTTATCTTCGGAAAATGAGAATTCAAAGTTTATGACAATCCTGTGGGTGTGGCCTAACAAGTGCTGTTCACTTCATGTGGAAACAGTAGACCTGAATACTAAAAACTGAAGCTCCTAGGTATTTCAAAATACTCCCAGAGAAAAGATGCCCAGTCAGCTCACACAAGGGAGAAAATTTCTGTAGAAGGATAACTTTAATGGAAGGTGAGCTCACAGATAAGAAAAACAACAGATGTGGAGCCCAATGCCACAAAAAATTCTGCAGACCCAAAAGCTGTATTAGTGTTTGTATCATTAAACAGCATGTCTAAAGCAACACGATGTTTTCTAAATAGATTTCATTGAAAACATCTGCTTATTTTACTTTAGTCAAAGAATGTTTTATATCATGCATACTAAAGCATGTATTTTACATACTTACTAGCTTTGTGACTATGGAGAAGTTGCCTATCTTCTCAGTGGGTCATTTTAACTGCCAAATGACTTTTGTGAAGACTAAATAAATTATTTTTAAAGCATTTTTGTAGCTTCTGGCACATGGTAAGCACACAATAAATGTGAGTAATTAGAGAAAAAATTGTTAACAGTTATCTCAAGGACATGGGTTGTGGTAGGAAAGAAGAAGGAGGACTTTCAGTTCTCAGGTTTTGCCCTCTATATGCATTATTTTAATTCCTTTTGTGCAAGTTATTACTTTATAATTATAAACAATCTGGTTGAAAATAAAAAGAGAATCACAAAACAAAAACTCCTCCCACAAGGTACTTCCATTCCACAGTTAATTAAGGGAGACGTTAAAGTAAGCAAATGAAAGTACCAGAGTGAAACAAGAGGGTGACTAGTGGCTCTGTAAGGACACCTAGATAGAGTGAAGGTGGAAGACAAGTCAGACTTAGTGAGGCTGAGGAAAAAGGCCTATAGGTCCTGCAGTGTTGATAGGTCAGGTAATGAACAACTGTTCACTAGAGCTGTTTGTTTCTCTATTCCCAACCCTGAATAAAGTACTTTGATTTACTAGTCATTGCACCTGTTCTAACTTTTATTTTTTTAAATTATGTTAGTCACCTAACTCTTCACTATCTAAACTTTTAAAGTCTCAAGCTGTTTGACACAAATGTAAAGGAGATTTTAAAGTTCAAAAATATCAAAGGCAGATGAGAAGTCACATCCCTCCTCCAACAAGGAGTTAAGTTTCTCGAAGTCTCTAACAATGGCCAGAGGGGCCATGACATCTGAATAGTTAGAGGAAATGATGGAAAGGTTGAGAGGGCTAAGTAGGTAACTGATAAACAGCAAAAGGTGTCTACTGTTTTGATAGGGAAGTTTGCTATTCTTTGTTGGTGTTGACCACTCGTCTTGAAACTCATTTCTAATAGTCCTTTACACTATTTTCACCTTCCCTGGCTGTTTCTTCTCAATCTTTTAGGATCTTTTACAATCAATGAAGTGGGTTGCCCTCAGGTTTAGCACTGAATACTCTCTCAATTCTATCTGCCTTCTTTCTTAACATGTAATGGTTTAGCTCCATGGCTGTGAACATCATCACTATTTTGACAACTTCCAAATGTACATCAAAATCCCTGAAATCACTCCTGAGAGCCAGGCCTATAGATGCAATGGTTCATTCACTTGACATCTCCACTTGGATATCTAATAAGCACAGACCTGCCAGAATTAGCAGTATTTGGGGCACACTTATATTAAAAATTATTCATCATTGGAAATTCCAATTTAACTGGGTATCCTGTATCTTAATCTAGCAAGCCTAAATAGGTGTTTCAATCTTAACATACCTAAAACAAAATTCCCATCTATATCAATGAGAACTCTTGGTTACATGGGAGAGAAATGAACTCTGTCTCAAGCATGTTAAAGCTAATTTTTGGAATGGATAACTGAAAGGTCCCAGAATCAATCTGGTTTCAGGAATAGCACTGTTTAGGGGATTAAAAATATTATCAGGACTTGGTTTCTCAATCTACCACTTAGCCTGGTTTGTCTCTGCATTGGCCTCATTCTCTGGCATGTGCTCTCAGTGTGTGTATTACCTCCAGGTGTTCCAAATTGAAATCCTCCTAATTTAGCATTCACTTTTAAAGAGGACACATATTGCATGGAGTTATGGGTGTGGTGCATAAACAATGAATCTTGGAACACTGAAAATAAAAATAAAGACCTAAATGTGAGACCTGAAAACAAAACAAAACAAAACAAAACAAAACAAAACAAAACAGCACCTTATCTCCATTAGTTGAATCCAAGCCTTCAGGGACGCATTTGACTGGGCCAGGTGTGGTCACTAAATCAATCACTTTGATGCAAGGTTTGAAAATACTCCTTAACCAAGCTTGCATCTCATACCCACATCTGAGCTAGGAAATGGAGGAAGTCCCACACAAACAATGTAACTAAGGAGAATCCTCAATGAAAAATCAAGATGCTAAATATTGAAGTGGGAGTGGAAGCTGAACAGGAAAAAAATAGCTATCCTTATATTCCCCGACAGTCCATGTGTAACAGGTATGCTTCTTTAAATGCTTAAGTTTAAAAAAAATGGCAGTTTTTTAATTCTTATGTATTATTCACCCAGAATATCAATATAATGTCATCTATTCTACTTCCGGCATTTATCTCAAATCAGTTCAATTCTCTCCTAGTCTAGGTGACCACCATCTTATTCCTGGACTCTTGACATAATCTCTAATCTGGGATTCCTGCTTCTACCCATAAAAATCCATTTTCCTTTACAGCAGCATGAGCAATTTTTCAAAATCAAAAATCCAATTGTGTCATCTCCTTAACATCCTCCCATGGCTTACCTTTACACTCTAAAACCCTATGCTATCTGGTTTTTGCCTAACCCTACACATCAATTCATACACTCCTTCCCCTGCAAACCCTGCTTTTATTACACCCAGTCGCAGTGATCTTAGTGTTTTTTGAATATGCCAGGGAGATCCTTTTCACAGAGCCTTTGCATTTTCTGGTTTCCTCTACTTGGAAAAATTTTCCTTTGTTTGTACCTGCCTTTTCTCATCCCTCAAGCCTCAGATCAAAGCCTAATCTCTTCAGAGATGCCTTCCCTAAACATATTATGTAAAGAAAATGTCCAGTCACTATTATATCTACTTATACATGCTACACAGTACATAATGGTGAGACATAACCTTATTTATGCAATTCTTCACTTTTTTGTTATCTACCTTTAACCTCTAGAATATAAGGTTCAATGTGGGAAACTTGTTTGTCTTTCTCCACACTAAATCCTCAGAATAAACCAGAGCCTGTTTCATATTAAGTCCTCAAAAAAATATTTGCTGAATAAGCACATTAAAACATGAGTGTAAGAACTATAGTTAAATTACTGTTTTTGTTTATATCTTGGCCATATATTAAAATAGGTTGAGCTGCTTCAACATTAACTTGAAATAGTCCTATAAGAAAAAAACTGAGAACTCCAAGTGTGTGACTTGATGATACAGATGGCCTAGCAAGATGTTATCAAATAAAAAGGAATTTCCCCCCTAAAGTTTACTGTCAAATATCTGGAATAAATTAGGGGACTGTGATTCTATTAATCTACTAATTATTCAGAAGTTAAAATGGGGGTATAGGAGTTAGGACTATATATTAGTGAAGGGGATTACCATAAAATGTGTGATTGTATGTAAGTGATCTTCAGAGAACCTTTATCTAGGGATGTTGCCAACAATGAGATGAAGTTCAGAAAAGATTTGATTCTGTTGTAAATTACTTTATTATCCAACTAGTAGAGAATTTTGAAAAGATGCAATCCATTACTTCAGTAAGGATGGAATCTTTTTGAATATGCTCTTGTATGAGGGTCAAATGCAAGTGTTAAGTATTGGGAAATTAACCTAAGGGAAGTAACCTTGACATAGATTAGGGATCAGATGAGTGTGCCCTCAATTATAAACTTCTTACGATAAAATTGGGGTCAGTACTAAGGCAAGAAATGTCTAGTATTTAGAAGTACATCCCACACCACAGAAAACATCAAAGAAGGTAGTACATCCACCATAATTACTTCCAGGAGAGAGGATTGTGTATTTTAGAATATTAAGAGCATGTCTTGTGAATTTGGTTAAATTTTTCCTTGTTTCAAAAAAAGAAGCAAAAAGACATGTAAACAAACAATAAAAAAAAAGACTGGGGTAGAAGTTTCTAGTGTACTTATCAATCAAATTAAAAATTATAACTATTACACCTTAGGAGTAAGAAGCTTTAAACAAATTACAAAAGCAAAATATAAAACTTTTTTGTAAAAGATTTTATTTATTTATTTGAGAGTGAGCAAGAGAGAAGGCCACCCAGGCACCCCATAAAACTTCTGTATGTGATAAATAGAGCTAAAGCACAGAGAAAGATAGAAGAATGATATTTTTTACTCAATATCATTGAGTCTATTGTGGAAGACATAAATAAGTAACCTGCAATGAAATAATACATCTCGGCTCAGACTAGAGTTAAGGAAGCCTTTTTCTGGGGATTTTAGGTAAAAGTTCAGGGAAGCTGTGCCATGTGGATGAAGCCTGTCCTCTTTTATAAAGGAACATTACAGGCAAAGTGAGACCCATGTTCAAAACCATAAAGACAAGGAAAAACAGCATTGTGGCATGTATTGGGGAACACACATTCATTTGATCTTTTGACACATATTTATTCAACATTTACTATGTGTCAGGCACTACTGGACTCTCAGGGATAAGCAGAGGCTATAAAAAAATTGTGGTATCATTAGGTAGCTATCTCAGTGGGGCCTGATGACATACTGGAAGTGGGAGGAGAGGAAAAAACAAAGGAAGGATGGGCTAAGTCATAGTAGCAAGAATAGTTTCCTAAGAAGAAGTAAAGGGGCACCTGGGTGGCTCAGTGGGTTAAAGCCTCTGCCTTCAGCTCAGGTCATGATCTCAGGGTCCTGGGATCAGGCCCCACATCAGGCTCTCTGCTCAGCAGGGAGCCTGCTCCCCCCACCCCCTTTGCCTGCCTCTCTGCCTAATTGTGATCTCTCTCTCTGTCAAATAAAATCTTTAAAAAAAAAAAAGTAAAACTGGATCACAATTCTATTTAGTTTTGTTGCTAACTTCTACACTTGGTCAATCAAAAAACTCAAATTAATCTTTTCTTCAATTAACTCATTCCTACTATCATTTTAAAATTATAAATAGCATCACTCTCTTGTCTTCATTTTTTCTATATATAAGGCAAACAATATTCATTTCTTTTTTGTTCGTTAGCCTCTCTTATTCCATTCTTAAACTGGCTGTCTTTGCTTTTGCATCTGCCAAGTACCTGACCAACAGTCATTCTTACTGCTTTCAATGCTCTGATTAAGACTGGATGAGTAATCATGAGAGGCTATGGACTGTGAGAAACTGAGGGTTTTAGAGGGGAGGGGTAAGAGGATGGGTGAGCCTGGTGACGAGTATTAAGGAGGGCATGGATTGCATGGAACACTGGGTATTATATGCAAACAATGAATCATGGAACACTACATCAAAAACTAATTTTATACTGTATGGTGACTAACATCACACACACACACACACACACACACACACACACACACACACACAAAGACTGGATCAGTAATCAAAAATAACCCAGTAAAGAGAAGCCCAGGGCCCGATAGCTTCATAGGTGAATTTTACCAAATATTTAAAGAAGAGCTAATACCGATGCTTCTCAACTCTTCCAAACAAATCAAAGGGGAAACACTCTCTAATTTTACAAAACCAACATTATTCTGATACCAAAACCAAAAAAAGACAATACTAGAAAACTACAGGCCAATATCCCTGATAAATACAGAGGCAAAAGTTCTCAATAAAGTACTATCAAATCAAATTAAGCAGCACATTAAAAGAATAATTCAACATAATCAAGTGGGATTTGTCCCTGGGATGCAAAGATGGTTCAACATACAGAAATCAATCAATGTGACACACTCCATTAACAGAATAAAAGAATTATATGATCATCTCAATGGATATACAAAAAAGCATCTGTCAAAATTAACATCCACTCATGATAAAAAGTGTTAACAAATTAAGCAATAAAGGAACATACCTCAACATAATAAACACCATATATGACAAGCTCACACCTAACACTGTACCCATGGTGAAAGGCTGAAAACTTTTCCTCTAAGATCAGAAACAAGATAACAAGACAAGTGTGCCCATTCTCACCCTTCCTATTCAACACAGTACTGGAAGTCCTAACCACAGTGATCAGACAACAAAAAGAAATAAAAGCCAAGATCCACACCAGCATTTGTTATCTCTTATCTCTCTTATCTTTTGATTGATAGCTATACTAATAGGCATGAAGCGATATCTCATAACTCCTTAAGAAAAAAAACAAAACAAAAAACCCAGTGCCTAAATATGATATCAGACAGTTCCATTCAAAGTGTGGAGACCTGTAAATGTTTTCTACTGGTTCACAATTAAGTACAGAAACCAAAACTAAACCTTTAGAAATGGTTATAGCAATCTGACAAGAATAATTTTACGCTTAATGATTCTAATAATTTAAGAACAGATTTGTAGTTTCTTTAGAATATTTTTATAAATTAAGTGTTACTCTATTAAAAATTATCCATCTGTGAGAAATCAGTAATGATATTTAAAAAGTGAATGGACAATGGGAGCTTGGGTGACTCAGTTAAGAATCCAACTATTGATTTCAGCTCAGGTCATGATCTCAGGGTTGTGAGATCCAGTCCCACATCAGGCTCCACTCTTGGTGTGGCACATTAAAAAGTGCCAGTAGAAGACATTTTGTTGACAATGTGGAAGTTTTACACTGCCACTCTTCCAGAATGTCTATTAAATTCTAATTTTCTTCTGGAATACAAATTGCAGAAAGTTATGGCTAAATATACCCTTTATAGATCTATCTTCTCTTCCTTAATTTATGTTGAGCTTTTGCATATTCTCTGGAAATATACATTTTTCTAAAATTACCTATAAACACACAAAAATACTTAAAGCATGACATTAAAATTGTTACTGTTTCAGAAAAATTTATTTTGAGAACCTAGAGCCATATTTTAGAGTGTACATAATTATTTGAGATTGTAGGGAGGAGCAAGAGAAAGAAATATCATCAGGTCTCAGGAGTTCAGATAGTTATCAAACCATTCTGAACACCTACAAACTAAATAGGAGATTGAAGAGAAGAAGAGCAGCAATTTTAGGAACAGAAAATTGACCACTTTCTGGAAGGAAGGACATGGGGAGAAATGAAACTGAAGTGATGGGAAGACAGACAGCAGGGGGAGGGGCTGGCTCCGAGCAAATGAGAGAGCTGCAGAGCACAAAATTGGAACTTTTAGAAGTCTCCATTGAGGGACATCATTCCAGAGGCTAAGCGGAGAGTGGAGCCCTCACGGGGACAACGTGGTCTCAAGGACCCACAGGGTCACAGAAAGACCAGGGATGTCTGAGTGTGGCAGAGCTCCCAGGTATCAGAACAGGGAAGCTGGCTGCAGAGACAGAGCCAAGGAGGGGCTTTCAGCTTGGGGGTACCTTAAAACATGATCCAAGGCACAGTCGAGTCACTGCTCTTCAAGATCCGAGGAGATTCAACTTCCTCCCGCCTGGGGTGAGTGGCATGGGTGCGCACTACAGGAAACTGCTGGGTTTGGAGATTCCAAACAGGGCTGTGCACCAGAGATAGAAACGCTCCATCACAGGCTGGGTGAGCTCAGAATGCAGCTAGAGAACAGGCAGATGGGAGGGACTGACTGCTTTTCTCTGAGGGCATACTGAGGAGTGGGGCCCTGAGCTCTCAGCTCCTATGAGGCTGGAGATTGGGAGGCTGACATATTCATTCCCGTCTTCCAAAGGTGTACAGAAAGCATTCAGGTAACAAAAGCTACCAAGAGCAAACACAAGCAGCTTACTCAGCCTGGCCCCTGGCAAGGGCGGTGCAATTCTGCCTCAGGCAAAGACATCTGAGAATCCCTGCAACAGGCCCCTCCCACAGAAGATCAGCAAGAACATCCCTCCAAGACCAAGTTCACCAATCAATGAGAACTGCAGAACTCCAGAGCTAGGGGAAAGCAACACATACAATTCATGGCTTTTTTCCCATGATCCTTTAGTCTTTCAAAGTAAAATATTTTAAATTTTATTTTTTCTTATTCCATTTTTAAAATTTTTCTCTTTCACATTTTAACAGTTTTTTTAAACTATTTTATCAATACTTTTTTAAAAATCTTTTTAAATTTTCATTCTTATATTTAATCCCTTCATTATATTTAACCTTATTTTTTGTATACATACAGGGTTTTTTTTTCCTTTAAAATGTGGGATACAATTTCTTCTAATAGATCAAAATATACCCTAAATCTAGCATATGGCTTTGTTCTAGTCTCCAGCCTGATCACATCCTTTCCTCATTTTGTAATTTTTTTTATTTTTTCAACCAACTTACCAATTCCTTTTTTAGAATCTTTTTAAATTTTCGTCTTTACAGTCATATTCCATCCCTTCATCATTTTTACCCTTATTTTTGTATATTTATAAGTTTTACTTTCTATAAAATTTTGGGAAGTAGTTTTTTCTAACAGACCAAAATATACCCAATATCAAATGTGTGGCTCTGTTGTATGCACCAGTCTAATTAAAATATATATATATATATATATATATATATATATATATATATATATATATGTATGTATATGTATATATATATATAATTTTTTTTTTTCTATTTTCCATTTTCTCCCTTTCTTCTCCCCCTGGTTTTGGGATTCTTCCAATTTGGTTAGTGTTTATTTTTCTGGGGTCATTGCTACCCTTTTAGTATTTTGTTCTCTTATTCATCTATTCTTATCTGGATAAAATGACAAGGCAGAAAAACTCACCACCAAAAAAAGAACAAGAGGCAGTACCAATGGCTAGGGACCTAATCAATATGGACATTAGTAAGATGTCAGACCTAGAGTACAGAATGGTGATTATCAAGATGCGGCCTGGACTTGAAAAAAGCATAGAAGATACTAGAGAATCCCTTTCTGGGGAAGTAAAAAAAATAAAATCTAACCAAGTTGAAAACAAAAAAGCTATTAATAAGGTGCAATCAAAAAATAGAGGCTCTTACTGCTAGGATAAATAAGGTAGAAGAGAGAATTAGTGATACAGAAGACCAAATAATGGAGAATAAAGAAGCTAAGAAAAAGAAAGACAAACAACTACTACACCACAAGAGGATAAATCAAGAGAAAAGTGATACATTAAGATGAAACAATATTAGAATAATTAGGATTCCAGAAGACGAAGAAAGAAAGGGGTGGAAGGTATATTGGAGCAAATTATAGCAGAAAATTTCCCTAATTTGGTGAAGGGAACAAGCATCAATATCCAGGAGGCATAGAGAACCCCGCTCAAAATCAATAAGAATAGGTCCACACTCGATCATCTAATAGTAAAACTTACAAGTCTTAGTGACAAAGAGAATATCCTGAAAGCAGCTCAGTAGAAGAGGTCTGTAACATACAATAGTAGAAATATTATATTGGCAGCAGACCTATCCACAGAGACCTGGCAGGCCAGAAAGGAGTGGCATGATACATGCAGAACACTAAATGAGAAAAATATGCAGCCAAGGATATTATATCCAGCTAGGCTGTCACTGAAAACAGAAGGAGAGATAAAAAGCTTCTAGGACAAACAAAAATTAAAAGAATTTGCAAACATCAAACCAGCTCTACAGGAAATATTGAAAGTGGTCCTCTAAGCAAAGAGAGAACCTAAAAGGAACATAGACCAGAAAGGAACAGAGATAATATACACTAACAGTCACTTTACAGGCAGTACAATGGCACTAAATTCATATCTGTTAATAGTTACCCTGAATGTAAATGGGCTAAATGCCCAATCAAAAGACACAGGGTATCAGAATGGATGAAAAAAAAAAAAAAGACCTATCAATATGCTGTCTAGAAGAAACTCATTTTAGACCCAAAGACACCTCCAGATTTAAAGTGAGGGGGTGGAAAACCATTTTACCATGCTAATGGACATCAAAAGAAAGCTGAAGTGGCAATCCTTATATCAGATAAATTAGATTTTAAGCCAAAGACTATAATAAGAGATGAAGAAGGACACTATATCATACTTAAAGGGCCTGTCCAACAAGAAGATCTAATGATTTTAAACATCTATGCCCCTAACATGGGAGCAGCCAATTATATAAACCAATTACTAACAAAGTCGAAGAAACACATCAACAATAATACGATAATAGTAGGGGACTTTAACATCCCCCTTACTGAAATGGACAGATCATCTAAGTAAAAGACCACAAGGAAATAAAAGCATTAAAAGACACACTGGACCAGATGGACATTACAGATAAATTTACAACATTCATCCCAAAACAGGAGAATACACATTGTTGTTTAGTGCACATGGAACAGTCTCCAGAATAGATCACATCCTGGGACACAAATCAGGTCTCAATCGGTACCAAAAGATTGGGATCATTCCCTGCATAATTTCAGACCACTATGCCATGAAACTAGAACTCAATCACAAGAGGAAAGTTGGAAAGAACTCAAATACATGAAGGCTAAAGAGCATCCTACTTAAGAACGAATGGGTTAACCAGGAAATTAAGGAAGAATTTAAAAAATTCATGGAAACAAATGAAAATGAAAACACAACTGTTCAAAATCTTTGGGACACAGCAAAGACGTTCCTGAGAGGAAGTATATAGCAATACAAGCCTTTCTGAAGAAATGAGAAAGATCTCAAATACACAACCTAACCCTACACCTAAAGGAGCTGGAGAAAGAACAGCACAGAAGCCTAAACCCAGCAGGAGAAGAGAAACAATAAAGATCAGAGGAGAAATCAATGAAATAGAACCCAAAAGAACAGTAGAACAAATCAATGAAACTAAGAGCTGGTTCTTTGAAAAAATTAATAAAATCAGTAAACCCCTGGCCAGACTTATCAAAAACAAAAGAGAAAGGACCCAAATTAATAAAATCATGAATGAAAGAGATAACAACCAACACCAAGGAAATATAAACAATTATGAGAACATATTATGAGCAACTATATGCCAGCAAATTAGACAATCTGGAAGAAATGGATGCATTCCTAGAGACATTAAACTACCAAAACTGAACCAGGAGGAAATAGAAAACCTGAACAGACCCATAACCACTAAAGAAATTGAAGTAGTCATCAAAAATTTCCCAACAGACCAGAGTCCAGGGCCAGATGGCTTCCCAGGGGAATACTACAAAACACTTAAAGAAGAATTAATACCTATTCTCCTGAAATTGTTCCAAAAAAATAGAAATGGAAGGGAAACTTCCAAACTCATTTTATGAGACCAGCATTACCTTGATTCCAAAACCAGACAAACACCCCATCAAAAAGAATTACAGACCAATATCCTTGATGAACATGGATGCAAAAATTCACACCAAAATACTAGCCAATAGGATCCAACAGTACATTACAAGGATTATTCACCATCAATTTATTTCAAAGAAATGGAACAAATAATCCTAAAACTTATATGGGACCAGAAAAGACCACGGTCAGAGGAATGTTGAAAAAGAAACCAAAGTTGGTGGCATCACAATTCCAGACTTCAAGCTCTATTACAAAGCTATAATCATCAAGACAGTATGGTACTGGCACAAAAACTGACACATAGATCAATGGAACAGAATAGAGAGCCCAGAAATGGACCCTCAACTCTATGGTCAACTAATCTTTGACAAAGCAGGAGAATGTACAATGGAAAAAAGAGAGTCTCTTCAACAAATGGTTTTGGGGAAACTGGACAGCCACATGCAGAAGAATGAAACTGGACCATTTCCTTACACCACACATAAAAAGAGACTCAAAATGGATGAAAGACCACAATGTGAGACAGGAATCCAACAAAATCCTTGAGGAGAACACAAGCAGCAACTTCTTCAACCTCAGCCACAGCAACTTCTTCCTAGAAACATCTCCCAAGGCAAGGGAAGCAAGGGCCAAAATGAACTGTTGGGACTTCATCACGATCAAAGGCTTCTGCACAGCGAAGGAACAGTCAACAAAACTGAAAGACAACTGACAGAGTGGGAGAAGATATTCACAAATGACATATCAGATTAAGGGCTAGTATCCAAAATCTATCAAGAACTTCTCAAACTCAACACCCAAAGAACAAATAATCCAATCAAGAAATGGGCAGAAGCTATGAACAGATATTTCTGCAAAGAGGACATCCAAATGGCCAACAGACACATGAAAAAGTGCTCAACATCACTCAGCATCAGAGAAATACAAAACACAATGAGATACCACCTCACACCAGTCAGAATGGCTAAAATTAGCAAGTCAGGAAATGACAGATGTTGG
>CM053612.1:83208077-83243463 GCA_028646535.1 Procyon lotor | reverse complement strand
TGCCCATTTCTTGATTGGATTATTTGTTCTTTGGGTGTTGAGTTTGAGAAGTTCTTGATAGATTTTGGATACTAGCCCTTAATCTGATATGTCATTTGTGAATATCTTCTCCCACTCTGTCAGTTGTCTTTCAGTTTTGTTGACTGTTCCTTCGCTGTGCAGAAGCCTTTGATAGTGATGAAGTCCCAACAGTTCATTTTGGCCCTTGCTTCCCTTGCCTTGGGAGATGTTTCTAGGAAGAAGTTGCTGTGGCTGAGGTCGAGGAGGTTGCTGCCTAGTACTAGAAGTCCTAGCCTCAGCAATCAGACAACAAAAAGAAATAAAAGGCATCCAAATTGGCAAAGAAGAAGTCAAACTCTCACTCTTTGCAGATGATACGATACTTTATGTGGAAAATCCAAAAGACTCCACTCCAAGACTGTTATAACTCATATAGGAATTCAGTAAAGGGTCAGGATATAAAACTAATGCACAGAAATCAGTTGCATTTCTATACATCAATAGCAAAACAGAAGAAAGAGAAATTAAGGAGTCAATCCCATTTACAATTGCACCTAAAACCATAAGATACCTAGGAATAAACCTAACCAAAGAGGCAAAGAATCTGTACTCAGAAAACTACAAAGTGCTCATGAAAAAAATTGAGGAAGACACAAAGAAATAGAAAAATGTTCCATGCGCATGGATTGGAAGAACAAATATTGTGAAATGTCTATTCTACCTAAAGCAATCTACACATTTAATGCAATCCCTATCAAAATACCATCAATTTATTTCAAAGAAATGGAACAAATAATCCTAAAATTTATATGGAACCAGAAAAGACCACAAATAGCCAGAGGAATGTTGAAAGAGAAAACCAAAGCCAGTGGCATCACAATTCCAGACTTCAAGCTCTATTATAAAGGTATAATAATTAAGACAGTGTGGTACTGGCACAAAAACAGACACCTAGATCAATGGAACAGAATAAAGAGCCCAGAAATGGACCCTCAACTCTATGGTCAACTAATCTTCGACAAAGCAGGAAAGAATATCCAGTGGAAAAAAGACTGTCTCTTCAACAAATGTTGTTGGGAAAGCTGGACAGCCACATGCAGAAGAATGAAATCGGACCATTTCCTTACACCGCACACAAAAATAGACTCAAAATGGATCAAAGACCTCAATGTGAGACAGGACTCCATCAAAATCCTTGAGGAGAATATAGTTGGCCTCTTAATGGTAATAAAACTATCAAAAAGATGAAGCCTCTTATAGTACTGCCTGGCTTCTCTTATGCATCTTATTTCATGAACTTAAAAATTTTTATCTTTGTGACACTCATTTGCAGCCTAATCCACTTTTTGCTTTACTGTGTGTTATTTACCTCTTCCTTTCCCATCTGTTTGTATATGTGTTGCTCAAATTCATCAATTTTGAATGATTCTGTAAAGTTGCAGAAATCAGGATCATAGCTGTGATGGTCCAAAAGTATGAAAATCGGCAAATGAATAAAATTTAGTAAAATGTGTGTTACATTAGCCATTTGATAAAAATACTAGGGCATTAAGAACAGCCAGGCATCTGACAAATGAATTACAACTATAATGTATGTCGGGGTATCTCTTACTGGATTCACTACTTTCATAATAGCACCAAAAATCAATCACTTTTTTCTTAAAATGTGTTACATTTGGGATTCATGTATTTTAATGGTCATATATACTCATTTATCTTGGGTATCTATTTTCAGCTTTAATAGACACTGGAAAACACTTTTTCTAAAATGGTTGAACCAATTTAAATCCCACCAGCAGTGGTCAAGAATTAAAAGTTCTTCACATTCTCTCTGATGTTTTGTATTTTAATTTTTTCCTCCACATTTTGGTCAGTACACAGTATCTCATTGTGCTTTTAATTTACATTTCATTCATGACTAATGTTCTTCCAGCACCTTTCTACACAAGCTTAATGGCCAGTTAGATATCCTCCGTATTAGACAACTTGGTCTGCCATAACAAAATACCTCAGACTGGGTGACTTAAACAATAGAAATTTGTTTTCTTATAGTTCGGGAGGCTGGAAGCCCAAAATTATGGTGGCTGCATGGCTGATTTCTGGTGAGGACCCCCTTCCTGGCTTGCAGATATCAGCCTTCTCACTGTGTCCTCACATGATGAAGAAAGAGCTACGATATTTCTTCTTATGAGAACACTAATCCTAAAGGATTACAGCCCCATACTTAGTACTATTACTTCATTTAACCTTAATTATCTCTCTAAAGGCCTTATATTCAGAAATAGTAACACTAAGGATTCGGGCTTCAATATATAAATTGTGAGGGGTACACAAACATTTAGTCCATTGTATTCTTTTTCTGTGAAGTCCTTGTTTACATATTTTATCTAATTTCAATTTGCATTGTCAATTCTTTCCCTGTTGATACAAGAACGTTTTTTTGTATGTCAGGGTATCAATTCTATATTGGATTGACATATTGCAAATATCTTCTCCCACTTTGGGGCTTGCCTTTTCATTCTTTCAAAATGTCTTTTTAGTGCTTGCTTTGAGAGTGCATATACTAAAGTGTTTTCTTATGAATGGAAGTTCTCAATTTTCATAAAACAATTTGTCAGTCTTTTTTCTTTTTGATTAGTATTTTTTTTAAAAGATTTTTTATTTATTTGAGAGAGAGAAACACAGCGAGAGAGGGAACACAAGCAGAGGGAATGGTAGCGGGAGAAGCAGGTTTCCTGCCGAGCAGGAAGCCCGATGTGGGGCTCAATCCCAGGACCCTGGGATCATGATCTGAGCCGAAGGCAGATGCTTAACGACTGAGCCACCCAGGCGCCTCTTGATTAGTATTTTTAATGGTTTTTTGAAACCACTGCCTACTCCAAAATCATGACATTCTTTTACATTACCTTCTAGAAGCTGTTTTGTTTTGACTTTTATGATTATAATATACCTAGAATTGATTCTGTGAATGATGGGTGGTAGGGGTTAAGTTCATTTTTTGTCTCCATCTGTATATTCTCCAATTGATCCAACATTTATTGAAAAGATCGTCTTTTCTTCACTGTATTGCAATGCAGTGTAAGTGTGGGTCAGCTTCTGGACTCTATTCTGTTCACCTGGTCTGTTTATCTTTGATCTAATGATACACTTCTAAATCACTGAAGCTTTATAATAAAGCTTCATACATGGCAGTGTAAGATAATTAACACTGTCCTTCAACCTAGCCTTAACTCTTCTTGGCTCTTTGTACTTTCATACATTTTAAAAACCAGCTTGTCAGTTTCCACAAACAAAATCTAGTTATTGAAACTGCACAATGTTTATAGATTGATTTTGGAAGAACTGATATCTTAGTAACAGAATATCATCCAACCCATGAGCACTGTATATGACATCCTTTTTTGCATGTCTTGCTTCAGTGTTTGGGTAGCTTGGAGTTTGGCAAATGCCTCAAAGGGGGAAAATGCTCACAGAATACAGAGCTTTCAGCAGTTTCCTTCTCTCCAGCATCTTATATCCTCAGGTTCTGACTTTTTGGTAGTCCTGAACTCCATTTATTTTCAATGAGACAGACAGAAGCTCTAAGCTGTTACTTCTTTTGATTCTCAAAGTTTACACTGAGAGTCTTTAACTTTCCTAGGGGAAAGAAGTGAGGAATACAGGACTCAACTAAACACACATTCCTTCTCTTCAAGATCACTGTCCTTCAATTACTAGCAACCATTACTGTTCTCTGATGCCTTATATCACTGTGTAAGTATATTTTATCTAACTACCACTACCCTGTCACAGCTGGAAGAGGAAGTTTTGACAGTTTTTAATTTTTTATTATTATTATTTATTTATTATTATTATTTATTATTCCCTAGTATCATCCTTCAATGCAGCTTTATTAACACGAATAAATGAGTATCAGACATGTTAGAAATGTCTTGAAAAATACAGGAAAGGATGAACCATGATTAAGGATAAAAACAAACTAGGAAACACTTAGAGGAGCATGAAAAGGCATTGATGTCAGAGCCAAAGTCAGTGAGAGGTGTTCTGAACAAGAGGTGACAAAACCAAGTAGGAAATAAAACCACTTCTTTCCAAACTAGGCTTCTTCAGAAATAATCAAATGCTGTGCCATTACACAAGATATGGATTTGAGCAACTGGAGATCTTTAGTTTGAATTAGATCCTCTCGAGGGTAAAGCCCTGTGAAAAATTCTTTCTTTTATGAATAGCATTCTTGTTCTTAATTTTTCTTACTCTATTTCTTCTGAATTCCTGATAGGGTTATGTGCTCCTTATAATACACAGTTTTACTTCATCTTATCTTGTGAATGGCCACAAATTGACACTAATTTTAATTAAACTACATTCCCCCCCCCCGAAACTTTTGAGTGATCCACATTTCTGCTAATCCTTGATATTTTTAATGTCCGCTTAACTCTGGGTCTCAAAAAGTCAAGGATTATTTCTTACAGGATCTGAGAACTACTTATGGAGGCTGGTGTAAAGTAGATAAATGCCACACCATCTTAACGTACTAGGTATTTTCTGTGACATGTGCTTTACAATCATTATTTAATACTCATAAAACAGATAATGTAACATTGTTAACCCCATTTTAGAGGTGAAGAAACTGATATCTGGTGAGGTAAACAGCTATCCTCTGGTGATAAAATGGACAAAACTAATGTTTAAAAAAGCTGATCTTAGAATTTTCCACTACGCAAAGTCTGATTTCTTGCCAATTGTATCTGTTGGTAAAATTTAGGTTAAGGACCCTGTCATTTTCAAGCCCTTACCTAATGAAGATAATGAAGGATGCATCCCTGTTTTACACTAAATTATTTTCTTCTTATACATGGAAGCATCCATGTATAGATATCTTAGGGAGAGATTATTTGAATGCTTTAAAAAGTACATGTGCTCTAAAAGAGATTCAGCCAATTTGACAGGATGGGACTGTCAGAAACTAATTATTATTAATTGTTATTTGTATTCTGTCTGAATAACAACCATCAGGTTTATTCACACAAACGACTGACTCATCCACTGTAATAAGTTCACTTAGATGAAAGTAAAACTGGGAGAGCTTCCTATTTTATAAAGAGTGGATTGTATTATTATAATGGCCTATTATTCTCTATTGAGAATTGGCAGCTCTAGTTCCATATAGCTTTGATATTGCCGATAATATGTGACAGTATGTGACTGTCAGTCACAGTATATGTGACAGTATAAATGTGACAGTATAAATCATATAAACTCTATCTGCCTCAGCTTTATCAATTAAAAAATTAGATGTTTGGTCAAGACTATTTCTAAGGTCACTTACAGTTTAAAAAATTATCTCTTGTTTTATATATTTGTATTTGCATATGTCAGTGTGATATACAAATAACAATGCCCTATAGTGTGTGTGTGAGTTCAATTTTACCCACAGTACATATTTCTACATGTAATGAAATCTAAGTACAAGATTTAATTTTTTAATGTCTATAGAAATGCTGCATAAATAAGGAACTCAACTATAGCATGGGAAGAGACATTAAGTCTTCAAAAATTAGGTACTAGCTAATGTTTATGGAGTAGCTGAAGTGTAGTTTTACATCACAGAACATAGGTAAGACTTGGTCTAGAAATCTTATCACCTAAATGCTTAATACAAGAAACTCCTAATCCAGCCAGGCAATTTCAGACATTTTATAATCAAAGCTAAGAAACATTAGATGTTTTAAAAGCCTTTACAAATTTAATAGCCTTAGGAATGCTACAATTACCCATGTTAGCAGCCAAGATGCCTCTCAGCCAGAGGCACTCAGTCTTTAATAGCCAGCAAGCCACTTCGAATAGGGCTGAAAACACTTTTAAACCTTTTGGGGTTATTAGGGATAATTAAAAGTGGTCAAAAGTGTATAATATCATTTATCAAAGCACTAAAAGCTGTGCCATAAGAAATATATCACAACATTAGCAAATCTAATTCATATACTTCATTCATTGGTTAAGATATAATCAAATAAAATAATGTGAGTAACCTAAATAAAAATACTATTTTTAGATTTTATTATATATAATCTATATTATTTAGGTTTTATTATATAAAACTTAAATAAAATATAAGTATATATGCATAAACACATTGATATATATATTTAAGCAATATATATGTATAAAATGTAAAATTATAACATATATATATATATATATATAAATAAATAAAATAGCTAATGCTTATTTGCTTATTGCCCAAAGTTATGAAGCTAGTTGACCTGCAGGGACACTGTCTTAACCCACTGTCACTTGTAATAGTAAGTCATTGCTGTGCTATACACACACATACACACAGAGTCATTACACCTGTGTAACTTCCACTGAATAGCTAAAGGGCTACTGAAATAAAGTTTCTACAAATGTTGTTCCAATGATGGCAGCCTATTTTTGAAGGTAAGAGTCACTATTTTACTTTGACCTAGATTCACAAGGAACGCCTGCCCTGTATTGAATCACTGTCACTATTAGTGATGACTTAAGTGCTTCTCATTGTTTCAGTCAGGGGAAAATTATTAGGCAGGAAATTTTTAAAAATTTGAACACTATGGGATTAAATTGCCTGACATAGCCTATAGTCTCAAGATAAGTTAACAAGTGTGACTTCAATATATTAACCATTAAATTGCAGTTGGTTGCAATTTGCAAAACGTTATAAAGAGCAATCTCAGGCTATCTCCAAGTACATGTGACTTGGGACATGTTTTCTTGTGCTAAAGGGAATTATGTGTTTACTAAATAATTTAAATCTGATATGCAAAGCACTTCCATGGCAACAAATAGCTCCATCATTCGTCAACCAAAACAGAGTCAACATATTTCTTCTATCATCAACAAAATATTTATTTGGTCCTCTTCCTCATGCTTTTTCTACAACTATAAAAACTTCAGAGGGCAAAACGTACAAACTGGATGGAAATGAATTCCTTAGGAAGTAGTTGAGTATCTAGATCATTGTCTCAGCTCACAAAAGTAGTATATGCTACTATTATAATTTGATTTACAGTTTAAAACCCAAATCTTACATACTCGACCAAATAATAAGGTCGATCAATAATTAATCCTTAGTATGCTGGTATCATTTTATGATACTTCACAGAGTTAAGTAGAAATTTTCCTTTTCCTGCATCCCAGCAGAGTTTCTACACGTCCAGTGTGCTATGGCACACAAAATTAGCAGGCCAGTGATATACAAAGAATAGCAATTACCCAAATCATGACTTTTAAGGGGCATACAGAATGGCCTCCTCTTCCTCACAACCAAAATTTCAGAAATGCTTTATTCATTACTGATTGCCTCACATTTCTAAATTTCACCAACGGGTTTCATGTTTTCATATAGAAACATTTAGAAGGATTAAATAAACTGTTCCCACCTTAAAGTTAACATATCTGATCTCATCACTACTGTAACACTCGGCAGAGATTTACAGCTCTGAGGGGCGAAAGAAAGAACAACAGGGAGCAGGTGATTGGTCATCTTGGTTTTGGCATGCCGATGGAGAGCATGGGAAGAGGGTGAACAGGAATTACATGACGGTGAGAAAGTGCTGAAAAGATATTGTACTACAAAGTCACCCGGGACACAAACTTGTAAGCAAATAACTGTTCATTTACATATTTCTAAGACATTTGCAGGAAGAGACCCATACACACTTAAATTTAACAGAATGGATTTTGTCTAATATTGTGAAGATACTAGAAATACTTACCGAGTTTCTACAATACCTATACTATCACTGTATAGTGCTTATTTTATATTTGGGCAGGATATATATGTATAGTTTTTTGAATTATTGGAACTAATCACTGAAAAAGCTTACTTAAAACTCTTCCTTTTGAGAGTTTTGTTACTCCCATTCACTCGCCTCACTGAGGTAGCATTTTGTTAAAAGCATCCTGATCCAGGGAAACAGCACTTTTGAAAGATATGGAAAGAACCGAAAGGTCCGGAGAGATGAATGGGTAAGGAAGATGTGGTATACACACACACATACACATACACATACACAAATATTATGCAGCAAATAAAAAGATGTTATCATGCCATCTGTGACAATGTAGATGGACCCAGAGTGTATTATGCTAACTAAAATAAGTCAGAATGAGAAAGACAAATACCGTATGATTTCACTCTAAAAAAACCAAATGAATAAACAAACACAGAAAGCAGAATCAGACCTATAAAAACAAAGAACTGATGGTTGCCAGAGGGGAGGGAGATGGGGAGATGGGCAAAAAGGATGAATCGGAGTGGAAGATATAGACTTCTAGCTATGCAATGAATAAATCATGGGAATAAAAGGCACAGAATAAAGAATATAGTTAATGGTATTCGATAGTCAATATACAGTCTATATACGGTGACAAACAGGAGCTATACTTGCACTGAGCATAACAATGCATGAGCTTGTTGAATCACTATGTTGTACATCTGAAACTAACTTAACATTGTGTACCAACTATATTCAAATAAAACAAATTGACAAAAAGAAGGGAACCAAGCAGGTAGGAAAGCACATGTGAGTTACACAGATAATCTTCTAGACAACACTCCTTTCAAAAAATACTATTTTTACTTGCATGAGGCAGTAGTGTTTTGTAATCCTTTGAAAATGGAAAGTATACTTAAGAGTAGGCAGAGTAGAAGGGCCAAGTGTGTAACAGTCCTAACAGTAACTGCCACATGTATACCTGTGTATTGTAATTGCAAAGAAAAAAAAATAATCTATCCAGAACCAAGCAAATATAATAGGGTATATTTCTGAGACAATCTTGTAACTTAAAAGACTAAAATTTGGGCAGTTGAATAAATAATCTGGATGGTGTGGGGTGCCTGAGTGGCTGAGTCAGCTAGGCGTCTGCCTTTGGCTCAGGTCATGGTCCCAGGGTCCTGGGATTGGGCCCCATGTCAGGCTCCCTTCTCAGGGGGGAAACTTCTTTCTCCCTCTCCCTCTGCCTGCAGCTCCCCTTGCTTGTGTGTGTTCTCTAATAAATAATTTTTTTAACTTTATTTATTTATTTGACAAGAGAAGAGAGATCACAAGTAGGCAGAGAGGCAGGTGGAGAGAGAGGGAAGCAGGCTCCCCGCTGAGCAGAGAGCCTGATTTAGGGCTCCATCCCAGGACCCTGAGATTATGACCTGAGCTGAAGGCAGAGGCTTTAACCCACTGAGGCACCCAGGTGCCCCGTTTTATTTTAAAATAAATAAATTTTAAAAATCTTTAAAAAAATAATAATCTGGATGATGCACTGGAGGGTATGAAGTGCGAATCAGATCTACCCTTCAGAACTGAGGCACTCATTCTCCCTACTCTGGGGACTGTTACCTACCTGATGGCAGCTTACAGCAGAGACCCTCCCCAGGAATTCTGCTCAAAGAGTAATACTTTACCTTAATTTATAGATGGGCATCCAATGACTGATCTCTGTACTGTTAGGACAACTATGAAGGGCCATCCCAGCTCCAGAGCTCCTCAAGGGTGATGAGGCCTCACCATTCAGTAAATGCACTGAAGCTTAACTTCTCTTTTTGCCCCTTTAGGCTACCTTCACTCCCTCTCAGATGTTGACTTCAATAAACCTCTTGCCAGCAAAACTTCATTTCAGAATCAATTTCCAGGAAATGTAACCTAACACATGTGCCTTAAAACTGTCCTACAGCCACCAGTGTTATGACATATCTGGTGAACTGGTGGCCATGAATCAAAAGACATCTATGTGGATGAGGCCCTAAGAGAGAATTCAGTGTAAGGTTAGAGACAACCAGAGAGGCAGCTTGATCTAGTAACCACACCACAGGAGCCAGGGAAGAGGAGCAATTCTAAATACTGTTATCATTGACTGTCCTATTCTTCCATCTGAAGTGGGAAACATGGCAGCAGGATCTTTTGGAAGCTAAGCAGCCTGAGAGATGGTCATAACTCATAGATACACCTATGCATAGCAGAAGGAAAGACAAGAGTGGGGGAGCAGAAATACACCATGGATACTATGTTGTAGAAGATGAAACATTTTAATGAAAATTTGTGATGCACTACCTCTAGACTCCAAGAAATTCTGAGGAATTAAGTATAGGTGGACAGAATGTCTACTTTAATAGGCTGGCTCAAAGCCAGCGAAATCTGGGTTATATAAGGAAGAGACAAGGTTAGAATAGACTGGCTTGGAACAGAGAAGCAGACCACTTGAGTCAAAGAACAGTATCTATCTTGGACACACACAAAAAACAATCTGGGCAAAAATGACAATTTTACCTTTCTTGATTGAGAGCCTTATTGATATACTCCTGAAGATTAACATAATTTCAGTTTTCATAAAATAACAAAGCTTTAACCTCCATACTATTTATATATGCTATTAGTTGGAAGATGGGTAGTCAATTTGTTCATACTGTAGATGTAGCTCTGTACTGAACAAAGTAGGGAGACAGGAAGCAGAGTGGTCAAGAGCACAAACTCTGAAGTCAAACTGACTGAGTTTGAATCTCAGCTCTGCTAGTAGTTCTTATGGCTGCTTTGTGAGCCAAAAGTATCAGAACTTTCAAGCACTCAGAATGCTGAATTTACATAGTAAATATGGGAAGGGCTTGCCGCCCAGCTTGAGAAGCCTGGTCAGCAGGCAACATCCAGCTAGCAGCCCCTGCAGGGTCAGACTCAGCTGGTGTGAGCAGCCTTGTCTGAGGCCATTCTCTTCCTTGGGGTAGCCTATGCCCAATAATAACTGAGTGAGGCAGGGGTGTAAAGGTCCTGCCTTTTCAGCCCAGAGTGGAACACTCTGATGGGAACTACTTAGTCCAAAGTCCTCCCATTAGGTTGGCCAAGACAGAGGCTTTGTCAGGCTGCATCCAGATCAGCTTCTCCTTCTGTCCAGCTCTGCTTTCTCCCTCTTCCTTCCATAGGTTACTGATACCAAATAAATGTCTTGCCTCCCCAACCTGATCTCTGTCTATGCATATGTTTCAGGAGAACCCAACCAACAGTGTATTAAACCTTTGTCATACAAATTCATCAATTTATATATAAATGTCCTTTACAAACCTAATGTCAATATGGGGAATTGTATTATTATATAAGATATTCATAAACTTTGTTAATAATGGCCAACCATCTAAAGAATACTAGATAAAGACATAGTTACAGTTTTATGAGACTATAATAACACATTGGATATAAATGTGAAGTACTATTAGAAAACTATATATTTAAAATTTGAAAATTTTTATTTGGAAAGTTTCTGGAACGTTACCATAATACCAAATAAATTGCTCATTAATCTAATTAACCGATATCTACTGAATATTAATTACCTACTCCTGTGTTAGACATGGAAGATAATAAAGCTGAAATGATTCCTATCATCACGGTGGTCTGGTGGGGATGAAAGATAAGGAAAAAACAATTAAATATATATATACACGCACGTATGTATAATTTAACGATATCCAGACAAGGCACTTAGTACTGTAAAAGCATATACCAAGGGTAAACTTATTTAGTCCAGAGAGACAAAGTATGAATGTAAGCTGAGATGTAAAGGATGAACAGGTGTTAGCCACAGAAATGCAAAGAAATAGTGTCCCAGGTACTGAGTTGGAAGAATCTTTACAAAAAATTCCTTCTTTCTTAGCATCCCACTGGAGGATGTGCTATTAAAAAAAAGTAATGGGGGAGTGCTATTACCAAGGTGGCAACATAGGTCATTTCTTTGCTCCGTCTCGCAACAACAACTATTCATGTACAAGACACAAATGAGAAAATCCTAGAGCCTCATGGTGAGGCTGAAGCACACCCTGGCACCACAGAGATCAAGCAGACCAAGAGGCCAAGCAGACTGCACTAGAAAGGTAACAGAAGTGGGTACATGATGACTACACTGCCCCTCCCCGGAGGCCAAGGTAGCACCATGAGAGGTCTCCCCTGAGCCTACAGATCCTCCAGTGGAAAAGGAGAGCCTAGAAGAGACAACCAGCACCCCCATCATTGTGAGTTGCTTTGTGGAGGCCTCTATTCTGGTGCTACACAACAGGGATTGCAAGGCAATCTGCATGGCTCAACCACTGGGAATTTGTGATGGAAAAGGATGCAACAACTAGCACATGGATCTTGGCAGATCCATTTCATACATGCAGTACCCAAGTAGTAATCCCAGCTAGCCTCTTTGCTCATTAGCAAAACCAAGTCAGTAGTACACTCTGACCAGAAAACTCATTGGGGTACAATTCTGCTTCATTTGAGTACTCTGTCCAGAAATCTGGCAGCTTTAGACCCTGGTTTGCCTATTACCAGGTAAGCAGCTAAGTCATAGCCCCACCTACTGGGGAAAGTGTTTCCCAGCCCAATTTGACCAGAGTGGCTGGAGCTGTTCAGCCCAGCAATGCTCTAGATGAGATGTTGATTGCATCTTGATAGTGAGCTGGTACAGCTGGTCACCTCCCAGAGTAAAGCCAGTAAATTCATGGAGGTTTCCCCTGGTACACACAGGCAGGGGGCATAATTTATAGCCAAGGCTGAGGGTAGCTCTCAGCCCCAGGCAACTGCAAAACCTACTAGAAAAATCTGGGCAGTTGCATGGAGTGACCCCTACCTGTCACATCCAGCCAAGTGAGCTGAAACATAGGCCCACTCCTGTGATCCTGGGCTGCATCCAACCAGAAGGGCTGGCAAGAACACCTGGAAGCTGTACAATAAGCAACATGGGAAGCAGAAAGGTAGGCAAGAACAGTTGATCACCCACATAACAAAGTCAACAGCATGTTCAGCTAGGGAACTTGGGGCACTGCTTGGCTTGAAAGAAGACAACAAAGAGACATAACCAGCTTCAGAGTTGCTTTTCCCTGATGCACTCATGCAGAGACACTAATTCATTGACCTGCCTATTGCTGAAAACACTCATCAGCCTGCAAAATCAGGGAACCTAACCAGAGCACATAGTAAGCATCATATCCCAACAGCCCTGCTTCCAATGGCAACTAAACAAAGGGCATGGCCTATGGCATACCCCATCTGCAGAGTAAAACCAATGGATCCATCTGGCCAGGAAATCAGTATACAATCTTGCGTGATTCAACTACCCAAACAACAAGTTTTATGGGTGCTGGGTCCCATCTTGCTGCCTTCCCAGAGTAAGAAAGCTAATTTATAGCCTCACCTATTACTAAAAAAATACCCATTTCTGACCATCTGGTAAGCCTGATCAGACAATCCAGGCAACTGTGTAGCCTATTCTATACCCTTAGTTGGGTAGGAAACTAACCTAGGAGTCCTATCCAACCATTCTCAGTCACTGGCACAATTCCAAACCCTTATTTCAGAGCTCAAATAGTTGCTTTGCTCCCAAATAAATAGCAGAATCTACCTGTCCAAGGATATTACCATTACACATCCAGTAACCCAAACTGAGCTGACTGGTAAAGATCTTACTTGGACAAAGCAAACCTGTAAAGTCTGAAAGAAGAGCCCGATTACTCAAATGCACAGAAACCAAGATAAGGAATCAAAAATAATGAAAAAAATCAAGTAAATAACAAACTGTCAAGGAAACTAATAAAGTTTCAACAGCTGACTCTAAAAAAATGGAGATCTGTGAACTGCCAAAGAGTTTAGAATAATCCTTCAAAGGAAGTTTAACAAACTACAAGAGCACAGAGACAGAAAACTAAATAAAAATAAGAAAACAATGCATGAAAAAAGTTTGACCAAGAAATAAAAACCATCAAAAAAAACCCCAAAACAAACCAGAAACCTGAGACATGAAAAATTCAATCACTGAAAAATTCAATAGGAAGTTTCAAAATCAGACTTAACCATGTAGAAGAAGCACACACAAAATATTTTCTAGGATAAACCATATGTTAGCCCACAGAACAAGTCTCAGCAAATCCAAGAATGAAATCATAACAAATATCTTCTCTGAATATAGCTGCATGAAACTAGAAATTAGTAACAAGAGGAAAACTGGAAAATTCACAAATACAAGGAAATTAACACTCCTGAACAATGAATAAGTCAAAGAAAAAATTAAAGGAGAAACAAAAGAGTTTCTTAAGACAAATGAAGATGGTAAAGCAATACTCCACAATGTATGAGATGCAGCAAAAGCAGTTTTAAGAAGAAACTTGATAGCAATCAATTTCTATATTAAGAAACAAAAAGATCCAAATAAATAAATCCAAGTCTACACTTTATGAAACCAGGAAAAAAAAAACCAGAATTCGAAGTCAGCAGACAAAAGGAAATAATAAAGATTAGAGCAGAAATAAGTGAAACAGAGAACCGAAAAAGAAAATGAAATATCAACACACTAAGAGTTGGTTCTTCCAAAAGATAAACACAACTGATAAACTGATAAACCCTTAGCTACCCTAACTTAGGGGAAAAAAGTAAGACCCGAGTCGGCAGACTAATAAATGAAAAAGGAAACATAATAACTAATACCAAAGAAATAAACAACTCATTATGAGGCCAGCATTACCCAAAACCAAACCCAAAGACAAAAAGAAAAAAAAAAAAGAGTAAAAAAAAAGCAAGCAAGCAAATTACAGGCCAATATCCCTGATAAAGAGATGCAAAAATCCTCAATGAAACATTAGAAAACCAAACTCAATAGTAAAATAAAAGAAGCATACACCGCAATCAAGTGGTATTTATTCCAGAGATTCAAGGATGATTCAATATCCACAAATCAATCAATGTGATACACCACATTAACAAAATAAAGAAAAAACACAATCATCTTAATAGAGGCAGAATAAGCATTTCGCAAAATTCAACATCCATTTATGATAAAAACTCCCAACAAAGTGGGTACAGATGAAATAAAATGGAAAACATCATAAAGGCCATATATGACAAACCAACAGCTATCATCATGCTCAATGAAGAAAAGGTGAAGAAAACTTTTCCTGTAAGATCAGGAACAAGACAAGGATGCCTATTCTTGCACTTTTATTCAACATAGTTCTATAAGTCTTAGCAAAAAAGGCAAAGAAAAAGCAAGAAAAGGCATCCAAACTGAAAAGAAGTAAAACTATTACTATTTGCAGATGACATGATACTACTATATAGAAAATCCTAAAGCCTTCACCAAAAAACTATTAGAATAAATGAATTCAGTGTGCCTGGGTGGCTCAGTGGGTTAAAACCTCTGCTTTTGGCTCAGGTAATGATCTCAGGGTCCTGGGATCGAGCCCTACATGGGGCTCTCTGCTCAGCAGGGAGCCTGCTTTCCCCTCTCTGTTTGTCTGCCTGTCTGCCTACTTGTGATCTCTCTGTCAATTGAATAAAATCTTAAAAAAAAAAAAATAAATGAATTCAGTCAAGTTGCAAGATACAAGATCAATATAAAGAAATCTGTTGTATCTCCATTCACTAATAACGAATTAGCAGAAAATGAAATTAAGAAAACAATCCCATTTACAACTCCATCAAAAAGAATAGGACTACATTAAACCAAGGAGGTAAAAGACCTATATACACCAAAAACTGTAAGACACTGATCAAAGAAATTTGAAAATGACACAAATATATAGAAAGACATTTTCAATGACAGCCTAGCTGGATAAAGTATTCTTGGCTGCTTATTTTTCTTGTTTATTACCCAGAATATATCATGCCAGTCCTTTCTGGCCTGCCAGGTCTCTGAGGATAGGTCTTTTGCCATCTAATATTTTTACCATGTAGGTTGCAGACGTCATGTCCCAAACTGCTTTCAGGATTTTCTCTTTGTCTCTGAGATTTATAAGTTTTATTGTTAGATGTCAGGGTGTTGACCTATTTTTGTTGGTATTGAGGGGGGGTTCTCTGTGCCTCCTGGATTTTGATGCCTCTTTCCTTCCCCAAATTAGGGAAGTTCTCTGCTATAATTTGCTCCAATAAACCTTCTGCCTTTTTCTCTCTCTCTTCTGGTATCCCAATTATTCTAATATTGTTTCACTTTACGGTATCACTTATCTCAAATTCTCCCCAGTCAATCTCATTTACAATTGCACCCAAAACCATAAAATACCTATGAATAAATCTAACCACAAAGAGGCAAAGGATCTGTACTCAGAAAACTATAGAATACTCATGAAACATACTGATGACAACTCAAAGAAATAGAAAAACATTCCATGCTCAAGGATTGGGACAACAAATATTGTTAAAATGTCTATGTTGCCTAGAGCTATCTACACATTCAATGCAATCCCTATCAAAATACTTCAACTTTTTTCACAGAAATGAAACAAATAATCCTAAAATTTGAATGGAACAAGAAAAGACCCCGAACAGCCAGAGGAATGTTGAAAAGGAAACCAAAGCTGGTGGCATCAAAATGCCAGACTTCAAACTCTATTACAAAGCTGTAATCATCAAGACAGTATGGTAATGGCACAAAAACAGACACATAGATCAATGGAACAGAAAAAAAGTCAGAAATGAATCCTCAACTCTAGGGCCAACTTATCTTTCACAAAGCAGGAAAGAATTTACAATGGAAAAAAGACAGTCTCTTCAACAAATGGTGTTGGGAAAATTGGACAGCCACATGCAGAAGAATGAAACTGGACCATTTCCTTATACCACACATAAAAAGAGACTCAAAATGGATGAAAGATCTCAATGTGAGACAGGAATCCGTCAAAATCCTTGAGAACACAGGCAGCAACCTCTTTGACCTCAGCTGCAGCAACTTCTTCCTAGAAACATCATCAAAGGCAAGGGAAGCAAAGGCAAAAATGAACTGTTGGGACTTCATCAGGATCAAAAGCTTCTGCACAGCAAAGGAACAGTCAACAAAAACAAAAGACAACTGAGGGGCGCCTGGGTGGCTCAGTCGTTAGGCGTCTGCCTTCAGCTCAGATCATGATCCCAGAGTCCTGGGATTGAGCCCCGCATCAGGCTCCCTGCTCGGCAGGAAGCCTGCTTCTCCCGCTACCATTCCCTCTGCTTGTGTTCCCTCTCTTGCTGTGTTTCTCTCTGTCAAATAAATAAAATCTTTAAAAAAAAAAAAAGACAACTGACAGAATGGGAGAAGATACTCGCAAATGACATATCAGATAAAGAGCTAGTATCCAAAATCTATAAAGAACTCCTCAAACTCAACACCCAAAGAACAAATAATCTAATCAAGAAATGGGAAGAGGACATGAATAGACATTTCTGCAAAGAAGACATCCAAATGGCCAACAGACACATGAAAAAGTACTCAACATCACTAGGCATCAGGAAAATTCAAATCAAAAGCACAATGAGATACCACCTCATACCAGTCAGAATGGCTACAATCAACAAGTCAGTCAAATGACAGAGGCTGGCAAGGGGAGAAAGGGGAACCCTCCTACATTGTTGGTGGGAATGCAAGCTGGTGCAGCTACTCTGGAAAACAGTATGGAGATTCCACATAAAGTTGAAAATAGAGCTACTCTATGACCCAGCAATTACACTACTGGGTATTTACCCCAGAGATACAAATGTAGTGATCCAAAGGGGCATCTGTACCCAAATGTTTACATCAGCAATGTCCACAAGAGCCAAAGTATGGGAAGAGCCCAGATGTACACTGACAGATGAATGGCTAAATAAGATGTGGTATATATATATTTGGTGGAATATTATGCAGCCATCAGAAATGAAATCTTGCCACTTGCAATGATGTGGATGGAACTAGGGTTATTATGTTAAGTGAAATAGGTCAATCAGAGAAAGATAATTATCATATGATCTCACCGATATGTGCAATTTAAAAACAAGGCAGAGGATCATAGCAGAAGAGAGAAGAAAATAAAACAGGAGAAAACCAGAGAGGGAGACAAATGATAAGAGACTCTTAATCTCCAGAAACAAATTCAGGATTGAAGGTGGAGGGTGGAGGGAGATGGGGTGGCTGTGTGAAGGACATTGGGGAGGGTATATGTTGTGGTGAGAGCTCTGAATTTTGTAAGACTGATTAATCATAGACCTGTATTGCTGAATCAAATAATACATTATGTTAATAATAAAAAAATTTAAAAAGTAAGTTTTTAATTGAGACATTTAATATTGTTAAAATATCCATACTGCCCAAAGCAATCTACAGCTTCAGTGCGACCCCTATTAAAATTCAAATGTCATTTTTCATAGAAACATAAAAATCTTAAAATTTGTATGGAACCATAAAAGTCCCCAAATAGCTAAATCAATCCTGAGAAAGAACAAAGCTTTTGGAGGCATCACATTCCCTGATTTTCAACTATATTACAAAACTGTAATAATCAAAACACAATGGTATTAGCATAAAAACACATAGATCAATGGAACAAAATAGAGAATCCAGAAAGAAATGCACATATACAGGGTTAATTAGCTTATGAGGCAAGAATATACAATGGGGGAAAGTATAGTTTCTCCAATGAATGGTGTTGGGAAAACTGGACAATCACATGCAAAAGAATTAAACTCGACTACTATCCTACACCATACATAAAATTTAACTGGAAATGGATTAAGGACCCGAATGTAAGACCAAAAACCATAAAGCTCCTAGAAAAAAACAGGCAATAAACTTTTTAAGGTAAGGGCTGGCAATGATTTCTAGATCTGACTTCAGAAGCAAAAATAGACAATGGAACTACATCTAACTAAAAGCTTCTGCACAGCAAAGAAAACCATCACCAAAATGAAAAGGTAACCTACAGAATGGGAAAAAATATTTGCCAATCATATATCTGATAAGGGGTTAACATCTAAAATATATAAGGAACTCAAATAGCAAAAATTAAAACAATTTGATTAAAAAAGTGGGCAGAGGATCTGAATACACAATTATTTTTTCAGGAGTCTGGAGCAACAGAAACACATATATACATTAGTACAATTAATTTAGAAAGCATTTTGGAAATACCTAGAAAAATCAATGATATGCCTAATCTATGATCCAGTAGTTCTTGTTCTGAATATATACCACTAAACTCTTGTAAATAAGTGCCAGAAAAATGTGCAAGAAAATTTGTAAAAACAAATAAAAAAAAACCCACAAAAACAATCAGCAACTGTCTACCCATCTGTAAATGGGATATTGATTATATCAGTTGGGGTTATTCATAAAATGGAATATTATATGATAATATACAGGATGATTTCCAGCAAAAACAAAACAAAACATATTTGTATTTCAGAAACATTTTTTTTTTTATTTGACAGAGAGAAACTCAGCGAGAAAGGGAACACAAGCAGAGGGAATGGCAGCGGGAGAAGCAGGCTTCCTGCAGAGCAGGAAGCCCGATGTGGGGCTCGATCCCAGGACTCTGGGATCATGACCTGAGCCGAAGGCAGACGCTTAACAACTGAGCCACCCAGGCGCCCCCAGAAACAACATTTTGAATGTAAAAGTTTCAAAGAATTCATAGTTAATACTTAATTTATATAAAGATCCCAAACATGTAAAATTAAACAACCTATTTTGGGGATTCAAATATATATATGTTACACCTCTACAAAAAAGGCAAGGGATAATAAATACTAAATTTATACTAGAGGTTTCTTTCTTTCTCTTATAATCCCCCCCAAAGGGGATTATAATGTTAATGGTCAAGTTTTACCTTTTTAAATAGTTGACGGATGCATGAATGTTTACATTATTGCTAATCCTCAAATCTTATACACTGTATTTACTTTATGTTCAACATTTTATAGATATTAAATGTTTATAAAATCTTTAGTATTTATACTTTAGCTTTAATTTTAACTATAAACAAGTTTGTTATAATTTAGAAAATATTTCATGATATAAAAATGCATAAGTGGAAATAGATAACTTTAAACATGAAGTTTAATTTGCATTTAATATTTAATTTTTATCAATATTTTGATATATGATTAATATTTAATAAAATTTATAAGGCAAATAGTACAAAAAAAGACCAATAGGAACTCAAGGGAAATTTTTCTGTAAAAAATTAATGGCCCAGTTAGGAAATAAACTAAAAAGTTCCATTAGTTTAAATAATTGATGAAGTAGAAGGAAAAAAATCCATGTGCTCTTGACTCTAGATACATTCTTTTGAGTCATGATGGTTCATGCTAGGAAAGAGAAATGGGAACTTTCACATCTCCTATAGAGTGAGCACAGAAAACTTTACAATGACTGTACAATACAATCTAGATATTAATACCACTGCCAATTTAAAAGTATAGCTGATAAATATGGGAGATGGAAGTAAGGAGAAATGGTGGATAAAAAATTTAGTGGCTTAATATCATTATTCCATCAAGTTGAAAATCAGGAGATACTGTGAAATTGTAATCAAGAAGTAAAAAAAGAAAATAGTACAATTCATAAAGTCTACATCAAAAATTAAAAGGAAAGGAAGTATTAGTATTTAAGTGAGTTAAAGACTTAACCTCTTTTACATTATGGTGACAGTTCAAGAATAGAAGAAGTAGCATGCTGTCTGAATATGGAAGTTTCCACCAGAATAAAAATATTAAAAATAGCTTAAATTAGGAGAGTGAGACCTAAAAGATTAAAAGCCAGGGATTCTTGTGTGATTGTTACCATGTGTTTGTATTACTCAGATTAAAATCAGAACAAAACACAACTTTCCCTCCATCCTGATTTCCCCTAAATCCACAGCTTCATCCAATTTCCATGTACTCCACTTTCAATTATTCTTGAAGGGAACATCCTTTTGTTTACACTTATTCACTGACTTTCTCTATTGTATAGAAACTGCTCTCATATAGCTTACAATCAAGCTCAATCACTGCATCCAAGAGTCCAGTCTTATGATTTGGTATTTGCACATTTTCTCATTTCTCATTGTTTGGAGTTCTATTTCCTTGACTTAGGGCGCTTACTTTTCCTGATTTTCCTAACTTTCTCATCATTCTTCCAAATCTTTTCACTGCTTCCTCTTCCTGTCCACCTCAGTATCTTCCCAGGATTGTCATTTATCCTTCCTTTCATTGTACCCTTGCCCTCAGCTCTCTCATTTTCTTTCATTTATTCCTTATACTCCATTCTCAAGTAGATATTTTTATCTTGCTATTTCTTTTAATAAAAGGGTCTATGTTTCCAATTCACTCAACATACCTAAAAACAAGCTAATTATTCTTTTTTTTTAAAATGTCTGCTTTTTTCTATTTATGTCTTAAATTTATTTAAGGCATCATCTCTGTCACCAAAGCCAAAATCCTTGAATCATGTCTGTTACTTTTCTTCACTACACATATGATGGTCCCTCAAGTCATCTACCTCATTCATAACACGGACTGCTATTCTTTCTGATCCTGAAACTTTTGCTGTCTAATGCAACTGAAAGGAAATCTAAGATGAGGACCAACACATACCTATTGGATGGACCCAAATGGAGATTTTCATTGGCTTTAATTCAGATAATTTCATTAAAGTTTTTGGGACAGGAAAGTTTTAAAAATACGAATGGTAGGTACGGAACTAAAGTTAGCAAGGAAGAAAAGCAAAACAAAAACATTTTACTAGCCAAGAGGAAGGATCCAGTAAAAGTTTTATCACAATACAGAGAACATGATAAGGTTGCTGGGAAAAAGTGGGAGGTCACAACATAAAAGCAGTGTTGGTCAATCTAACTAAAATCATGTTCTATAAAAATTTTGCTGACAAGTTTTACTATATTCCAATGCCTTTAATCTGATAAGCTCACAATATATGTCTTTGGTTATGATATGGGCCAGCAAGATGGCATAGCTGAGTTAGGTAGATCTGCCACCTCTCTTAGAAAATTTCTACAAAGCACATGCTGTACAAGATGGTGAACTACTTATGATTGGCACATATCTGGCACAGAATAAATGCCAAAAAAGAAACGCCACAAATAATGAATGCCATTTTCATGAAGGACTACAAGTGTCAGTTTGGTATTTCATAGAAATTTAGACTTAACCCATTGAGTGTTATTGTTTCTTAGGTCTGTTCCTTTCTTGGCTGTAACACTTACTGGCTAAAGGTCACAGGCTATTTCTGTTTTCCTCCTGTCCTTTCTTGGATGCCAACATGATACAGTATTTTGGCACATTTGCTACCTTAAATCTTCTGTTCAGAATCATAAGCCAGAATCAATCAAAGAAACATGGATAAAAGAAAGAACATTAAATTCATATGGGATTCCTCATCTGAGTAATGGAACAGATTCAACCACTGCAATACAGTACCATGAAACTGTCAGAGAGATGTATGGAGATTCTGAGGACGGCTTATCACCTCTCAAAGTTTGGCCACCAAGACAAAAAGACTTATCCTCTGCTCTTAAGTTGCCATTTAAGAAAGGAATTGTAGTCAAATCACTTTTTCTTCCAGGGAGCAATCAATTAACATGCGATGTTTCTCCTTATATATTCACTTTTAACTTGGCAAATCTTCAGCTTACATGCTCAAGTTTAAGATGGTTAAGAGTTGGAATAAAGGATGTTTAACATCCTTCAAAGTACACTCCAATGACTACCACATATATCAGGCATCTCTTCATACTTGAATTAAATCTAGTATGATAATATTATGGCTTTCATATTTTTCAGAGATGTCCAAGTGTTTTAATTGTTCAATACTTTATGCATTCTTAGCAAACATAACTCCTCATCTAACTGATGATGTTGAAGATCAGAAAGTGGAATGCTTGAAGGACCTTTTTGTACTGGTCCATTTAGTCACAATTTCTCCTTAAAATTCAATACCAAAGATACTGTACCTTTTTAAGTTAAAAATTCAAGACTCACAAAAATACAGAACTTGGTCCTATCTTATAGAGAGAAAGACATAAATATTATACAAGCTAGATACAGCTGCTGTTACGCCTCTCCAATATTCTCTTTTTGAATACACTGCAACCGAAAGATTATGTCTCCCTGACTCAAAAGTAAATAATAAGCACAGAATGGTGATTCTCTCCCTGGACTGCATGTTTATTTAAAAAATAAACAAGTCACAGGCCAGCAGTTATGTTCTATAGTTTGCTGAATGAGTTTTCCTTAGGAAGATAAAATACAATCACTAACTCCACCAGTTGGCAGTCGGCCATGACAATTGACAGCAGCCCTGATTACAGTAACGGAGAGACTTATATGTAGTGTTGCATGAAATGTCTTGACCTGCAGAGTGCCAGCAATGTTCACCACCTTCCTTCCAGCCATAGGCTGACAGCCATCTTATGCCTTAAGAGCAATCATCTGTTTTGAAACTTAAAACTGGTTAAAATGTTTACATATTATTTTTTGATCACCAAAAGCACTACAAAATGTCCTATCTCTGAATGATATATTGGATATATATTTATATTTTATGAAACTCAAAAGTTTTCTTTTCAATCAAAACAGCAACAATTTAATGTGAAACAGAGGGGAAATAATACATTAATCCTGTATGTGAATAGATTATGTATGTATATTTTGCTTTAATATCTTAAATACTCTACTTACAGTTATCTACATATAATAAATACAGTTCTAATATATGGTTACTGTACTTTCTTCCTGACCAAATTAAAAGTCCTCTGGGGGGTTTGGGGGTTTGGGCAAGCCTGATGGTGGGTATTGAGGAGGGCACATATTGCATGGAGCACTGGGTGTGGTACATGAACAATGAATCTTGGAACACTGAAAAAATAAAATTAAAAAAAGTAAAAAAAAAAAAAGTCCTCTAGGAGGATAAAAGCAATTTTATATTAACTATAAATTAGTAATAATCAAATAAGGAGATATAAGGTAAAGGATGAGCCAAACCTCTCAATGTGCAAATATGTGTAAATTAGTTTATTTCCAAATGAAAAATATATGGCACATAAACTTAGAAGTGAAAATAATTTTAGTGATTCTTTAAAAGAAATGAACATTATGCATACACAATGATGGGAAAATTACTACTTCTATCTTTAATTTGCTGCTAATTAAAAATAAGGACTATTTTTTTTTAAAAGATTTTATTTATTTTTTTGACAGAGAGAGATCACAAGTAGGCAGAGAGGCAGGCAGAGAGGGGGAAGCAGGCTCCCTGCTGAGCAGAGAGCCCGATGCCAGGCTCGATCCCAGGACCCTGACACCATGACCCGAGCTGAAGGCAGAGGCTTTAACCCATTGAGCCACCCAGGCACCCAAAAATAAGGAATATTTTAAAAGTTAAAATATTATAGGCAATATATTTCGTTCAATCAGTGTTCCTGCCTATGTACAGTATTACTTAACAAAGGTAATATGAGAGAGAGAGCTCCTCATAGAAAGTAGAAAATGGAAGCTCTGGCTTCTAGGATACAGCAAAATAATAACAAGACAAATGATATATTGACTCTCCCTATTTATATAAATACATAGATGCAATATATCCATATACAACTGTCATATCTATAAAAGTATATATTCATATATAAATTCAACTCATTCACTCATATCCCACATATATATTCAAATAAAGCTTAATATCAATGAATCTCAAGTTTAGTGTACTATTTAGTAGATTTCATTTACTAGCTCTTTCATTTGTTAAAATATCATCAAATGTTTGTTATATACCAGACTGTACTACTTACTGAAAATATTCAGGTAAATAAGATATGGCTCCTACCACTACTATGGTTAGAATGGGTATTAGGAATGAAATATGATGCCAGTCACTTTATTAATTCTTAAAAATACTCAAATGATAAAAGAAACATTTTGTTCAGGCATTTCACGTTTGGGGCATCACAACAACTATTTCCTGATTTGGAACTGCATGCCCCCTGGAGTGACCCACTCTTTTTCCTAGATTCCAGTTATTTATTGTTAGGCTGTCAGGCCCAGGGACGCTGAGAGTGGACAAGATGGCCATCGAGTTTCACAAGATGGTGGCTAAGAACTTCCTGCCATGGGGCTTCCTGTCTTAGAGACTTTTCAGATCACCCCACAACGACTACGAACAATCTGACTGGTCAACCTTGCATTCCTTTTTGTGTATAATGAGCTAACAATTGATTGGTGTATTTTGTATCCCTCATATACATAAACCACAGCCAATCAGATACCCAGCAAACCGTCCACACCCTAAGGCCCCTAATTAAAAACCCCTCAGCCCTACCCCTTGGGGCAACTTCCTTGGCCCTGTCCTAACCCAGGACCGAGGAACCTCGCCCGAGAGTGCTTCCATTAAAGCTTGCCTCAATTAAAACTCGCCTGGCTCCTCTTTTCCACCACCAATTCAAATCTGACATTTATATTCATAGAACTAAAACTGAGTCATTTTCCTACCTTACCCAAACCCATTTCCTTACTTTTTCCAGAAAAGATCCAGTCCTCCTTCCCTTTCTATTTCTACAGCAACGAAAAAAAGGCTAATTGTATACAACTAATATATTTGGGGGATTTTATTATTGTTATATAAAATTACTGTTTTAAGCACCAATAAGACCATAATTTATAAAATTGGAGACTAATATTAGATATCTTTTAAAAAACTTATGAAACAAAGTGTAAGGGCTAGACTTTCCTATTTATTGACGTTCTTGCTTACTCATCATCCCTGACAGTGTACACAGTTCTGAAGTACACTGAACAAAATAGGTATTTCCATTCTCCTCCCTTATCAGAGTTCATACTGCAGGCCTATTATTTACATTCTTCGTCTATTTGGAATTGTGACAAATTTCTGATGATTCATCCTTAATCAATTACCTGGGAGATGATATCTGGATCTAGCAATAAAACACAAGGAGTTGATAACCTTAATTAAAGAAAGAAATAATGATTCACTGAGGGATATGTCTTGCTTATGCTGACTCACACAATAGGACTCCACTATGTAAACAGAATTATGAAAGATTTCTGTTTTGCATGTCTTTGAAGGGAGGAAAACAAGTGCTTTTTAAAAAAAAGCTAGTGGAATAATCGCCATGTTCAACACAATGAAAACTCTCCATCTAAGCTAGAAACAGCAAAATGAGGACACAAACATTAGAATACCTTTGTAGTAAAATATATGCTATGAACTCAGATGCAAAAGCCAGAAAAAAAGGCATCCACGGAAGCTTAAGAGACTGAGCTTGGAAGGTACAGAAATAAATGCATATTAAAGATGTTTAAATACAAAGCATTTTATATAAACTCCAAATGTTATGCTCTGTATTTGGAGCTCTGTTATACTTTTGTACTCAAAAATATTATAAATTCCTTTGCATATCTCCCAAATTAAACTTTTTGTAAGTATGTTAACGGATCTAAGAATGGATTTCAAAGGCTGTGGAAACCTCCTGAAGTTAAGCACACCATCTGCACTTGAGTTTAGAAGAATTATACTGGATGTTTTTAGTGGTGGGAATATACACGAAAATTTGAAAGTTAGATTCAAGCCAGGCTATGGGGGTTTGGAGGTGATTCCTGAGCATTAAGAAAAAGAATTATAGTATCTTTCCAAATAATATCGGTACCTAATATAAATACTATTTAGTATTTACAGGCACTATTAAAATGTCTGAGTTACTTGAACTGATCTTCATAATAACTACATGATGTAGGCACTATGATTATACCCAATTTACAGATGAGGAACAGGCACAGGGATGGTAAGTAACCTGTTCAAGGTAACAACATGTAAGTGGTGGCATCTATCAGGTGATGGGGAAAAAGGAAGAGGGTTTCTTAGATTCAGAAAAACATAGGTTTGTTTCTGTTGTTTCACCATTTTGCCAAAATCAGACCAGATTATAACTACATTTAATTCACTTTTTGAAAGAGACTTGCAAGGTTTTGTTTTTACTTTTTATTTAACGGAAATGCTCCCAGAAGACAGGCTCTTTTGGAAAAGAGTAAAGATCTGTTATGTGCTAAACATATATGCTGTCTAATTGAATCATTAGAATAGCACTGCATATTGGGTGTTAATCCCTTTTTACATATGAGAACACTGAAACCAAGAAAAAAAATCAGCTATTTGTCAAGATCATAAGCAAATGAAAGGCCTAAGTGGAATTTGAAAGTAGAGTTAACTGACTCTAAAATGCCTTTTTGCAAACATAATATGCTGCTGCCCAGGAGGCACAAAGCAAATTTACTTGGTTAAAATAATTAATATTGAAGACAAATATCTTCCAGAATTTTGAAATAAAATTATAAGAAGATAGAATTAAAACAACACTAAAAGATTTGGTTAATAAAATCATCACAATTAACAGCGATTATCAAAAGACATTTTTAAGAGGTTAATTTCACTCAACATTAGCAGTGTGTTAAATTCCAGCTGGTGATATAACTGAATTTCTTCAGCTGAAGAACAGAAATAACTTTAGTAATTTTAAGCACCCCATTCTTGCCTATAGTTGAATATATCTACAGGAAAGATATCTACTCATAGTATGAGTATCTGAAGTATACAATGATGTAATGCCTTTAATCTTTAGGATTTTATACATTTATTTGAAAAACGGACTTTGCTGTTTTAAGACTTCATTAGCTATAGGAAGATAGATAGAGGTACTAGTAAACACGCATCTCACTTGAACATAAGATGCCAAAGATGGATAAGTTTTACCTTCTGCTTTTTAAAAAATTACGTATCAAATTAGTTGTTTTAAAGACTAAAGTTTAGAATAGTGGAATGACATTCAATCAAGTCAGTTAAGGCATTAATTTGAATCACCATTAAGTTATTTAAATACAGAAAAAATATACACACTTTTATTTGCTACAGCATCTCTCTTCTACTTTTTACTCTTTTATACAAATCTTTGAAAATTAAAGTAGGTCCTAGAATTTGAATGCAATTTCTACTTCAATTAATTAGATGAAATAAAATGTAGTTGCATTAATCTTATACATAATACAGTTTAATACTTTATTACTAATCAACTTGTAAAGTGAAATAAAATTCATATATATATTATACTCACCATTATAGAATTTAACAGGATGTATGTGTCCCATCACCATTTGTTATAAATGAATTTGTAAGTAAATTATGGTTTTCTATATACTTTCTTTATAAACTAGAGACAAACATCTCTTGAAGAGACTTGAAACAGTAGATATAATTAAACTAAATTTAAAAATTCACAATAGTATAGAAAGGCCACTTATTTATTTATTTCCTTATTTTATATTTGCTACCATCACCAATATCTGCACCGACGGTGACTCCACCACAGCCTCGTCCTAGGCTTTAAGGCTTACCTCACTCAGCAGCACTCCTACCTCACAAGGCTTAGCGTTCATGGGGTGGGGGGTTGAGGGGAGGCCTCGGCCTGGACAGGAAACCACCACATGCCTCCCTGACCCCCATTCCTCTCACACAGGTCACTGACCACCACCACCAACAGCCAGTATGGGCCCAACGCTCCAGCACCATCCATTTTCAGGGCTAGCTGATTCGGCAGGTGAGTTGTTACACACTCCTTAGCGGATTCCAACTTCCATGACCACTGTCCTGCTGAAAAGCCACATAATTAAAGGAAACATCACATTCAAGTAAATATTACTATCCGTTCCCTATTATTGTTATTGTATTAATTTTACGAGCCATACAATACCTATTAACTGAGGAGTGTTTAGATTAAGAAGAATCATGAGGCTTAGTTTGGCGGTTTTAAAATATAATGTAAATTCTTTCACCTTCTTCCCATAAAAAGGTGGAATCAAATTCCCTTCCCCTTTAATATGGAATGGTCATAAGGGATCATATTTAAACTAATAACGCAGAAGTGATGCAGTGACTTCAAAAGCTAGATCAGGAACAGCAAGGCTTCTGTGTGGCTCTTTCTCCTGGATGGCTCACTTTGGGAGAAGCCAGCCTCCATGTTTTGAGAACACTCAAGCAGTGCTGCGGAGAGGCCCTTGTAGCAAGGAAATAAGTCCCCAACCGAAAGGCTAGCATTAGACCGGCAGCCATATAAGTGAGCCACACTGGAAGCGGATATCCCTGCCCTTCTAATCCTTCAGGTAACTGAGTCGTCAAAGAACTGAATGCAAATATCTAGATGGAGGAAGCACAAATGTCAAGTCTCAAAAGGGTAACAAATCTTGGCATATAAGGTGTGCTGAAAATGCCTAAAGGTAGGCACTATGATTATAGCATAATGAAAAGGGGGTGAGTAGGAAGAGAAACTGGATGGTGAAGTTGACTTACCAGCTGACATTCAGTTACTGTCAATTCCAGGTATCAGTACCCATCTTAGTTCTAATAAGTTGGTGTCTCAAAAAAGGATTGCTTAAATCAGAAAAGCTAGGGAAATGGCCATTTCTACTTATTTAGAACATTTCTGGAAGGCACATTCACATTGCACTTGCTTGACATTTAATCAGATTTTTAGATTGGCAAAAATGATAGGTTGAAGTTGCTCAGTGTAAGTCATAACACATCATTTGATAGCTTGCTGAATAGATGAAAGTATTATATCCATTTCAATTCATTCTTTCAATTCATGTCCATGAGTACCAGGTAAAATATGATTGCTGTTATATGCAAAAAAATGTATAACCTCTGCAATACTACCAGAGCTTTATTGCTATTATTTTTCTGAGCTATGAACTGAATAATTCCTTATGTGTTTCTTCCTCTATCACTCATATGCTTATGGAAAGGAAACAACCATTATTTAAACACTTAAAGATTTATCCAGGCTCAAAATGGAGGATACATTAATGGTTTTAATAAAAATAAAATGCTTTCATTTACAATCTCATTTGAAAGTCAGGGATGCTAGAAACTGAAAGGTGTTGATTCTTATCTCACTTTATACAGAGGCCCTTACTTTCCGTTCTTAAAATAGAGCTGATTGAGGGAAAAAGCCCTTACTTCCAGGCTATGTTAAGTCTTCTACCTGAGTTAAGTCATGAACCATGAACTCTTATATGCCATCATATTCAAGATGCATTTTAAATGGGTTGGGAAGCAGCTTACTGCAGGAAAAAAAAAAAAAAAGGAAACTTGGAAATAAAGGAGATAGTCTTGAAACTTAATCTATAAATTAAGCCCATAACGAATCTCAAGTATACATAAAACTACTTTAACAATCACCAGAGCTTCTTGTCTTGATTAAATGTATTACATACATGTTTTTAAGGGACTTGACTGGAGGTCTCAAGTTAGATGAAGAAAAAAATGGATTGGGTTGAGGTTGATCAGCATTGAAACAGATGAAGTGAAGAAAGAAATGCACATAGAACTCACCAAAGCACTGTCTGGGGGAGAGTGAGTTTTGATTATATATATTATTATGGTCCCATTACAAGGAAGAATGCTTAACTGTAGGGGAGTAGAATTTGCCACCCCAAAGTGTCTCTTTGGTGTGAGGATTAATTTAGGTTCATTTTTTTTTAAAGATTTATTTATTTATGTATTTGACAGAGAGGAAAGAGATTACAAGTATGCAGAGAGGCAGGCTGAGAGAGAGGGGAAAGCAGGCTCCCTGCTGAGCAGAGAGCCTGACACAGGGCTTGATCCCAGGACCCTGAGATCAGGACCTGAGCCGAAGGCAGAGGCTTTAACCCACTGAGCCATCCAGGTGCCCCTAATTTAGGTTCATTTTTTAAAAGATTTATTTATTTGAGAAAGAGAGTGAGCCTAATTGAGTCTGGGGAAGGGATAGAGAGAGAAGGAATCTCAAGCTGATTCCCTGCTGAGCACGGAGCCAAGGTGGGACTGGATCTCAGGATCCTGAGATCATGACCCGAGCCAAAACTGAGTTGGATGCTCAAATGACTGAGCCACTCAGATGCCCCTTAAGTTGATTATTTTTAAGAAACAGAAGAACAAGTTAGTTCTTCTTTTTACCTCCCCCTTAAATAACTTAAAGAATTTCAGGACTTGCTCCAGGAAGAGAGCAATCACATAGATAACCACAGTATACTATGAACTAGGTGTGGTAAACAGGGAGGAATCTAGCAAAGGGTGTTTGTTAAAATTCCTCTCTGTGTCTCATTGTTTCTCTATGGCCCAGCAAACATTTGTTTACCAGGTTTTTACACTTGTTCATCTTCCTATGAATTGCTTTCCTTCCCTTTGAAGTCCTGGCTCCCTACCCACTTCTCCTTAGCTCTAGATGGCGGATAGACCTCATTTTGCCTAACTGTGCTTTGAATCTTTCATGTGTATGTGGATTCCCCCACGTACAAAATTAGTTTTTCTTCTGTCATTTTAATTATTTGACACGCCAAAAAAAATTAAGAGAGGAAGGGGGAAAATTTCCCCTGCTTAATACTACCTTACAGTTGAAGGACACTTCTGAAGACTCTTACCAGAATCTATGCTTCCTTAGCAGTATTTGGGTTAGAGTATGGTTTCTCACTATACACCTGCCTAAAAAAATATTTTTAGTCATGTCAACACATGTTCCATTACACAGGAACTCTGGTATATAGATGTAGATCAATAGATGTTATTATTTCAATTTTATAATTAAAAATTTTTTCACACAATTCTAAGCTTGGTGAATATAAATTTAATTTTGAGTGATGAATCTATTATTGTTATGCTCTTGAGATCCATTATCTGAACCAAAAAGTCCATAGGCCTGAGTCTAGACAATGGTGAATTAAACAAAATGTCCTCCAGTAACACCTTTGGGTACACGGACTTTTGCTGTTTTTACACATTTACATTGCTTTGTCTTTCTTTCAAGTTTATTAGGAATCATTTGACAGGGTGCCTGGGTGGCTCAGTTGGTTAAGTGACTGCCTTCGGCTCAGGTTATGATCCCGGAGTCCTAGGATAGAGTCCCACATAGGGCTCCCAGCTCCATAGGAAGTCTGCTTCTCCATCTGACTTTCTCTCTCTCATGCTCTCACTCAAATGGATAAATAAAATCTTTTTTTAAGAAAAAAAGAATCATTCAACAAATTTTTCTCAATGGATCTCCTCTGGGTTTCTTTCCCTTTGGGAGGGGTTCCCCCAACACACACAAACATACTCCCTTCTGCCTTTAGCAATAAAGCAATCATGGGAGGAGACCTACCGAATGGGAGAAAATATTAGCAAATCATATATCTGACAAGTTAATACCTAAAATATTTAAAGAACTCATACAAGTCAATAGCAAAGAAACAATCCAATTTAAAAATGGGCAGAAGACTTGAATAGGCATTTTTCCAAAGATGACATACAAATGGCCAACAGATCCATGAAAAGATACTCAACATCACTAATCATCAAGAAAATGCAAATCAAAACCACAATGAGATATCACCTCACATGTGTTAGAATGGCTAGTATCAAAAAGAGAAGAAATAACAGGTGTTGGCAAGGACATGGAGAAAAGGGAATCCCGGTATACTGTTGGTGGGAAAGCAAATGGGTGCGACGACTATGGTAAACAGCATGGAGGTTCCTCAAGAAATTAAGAATAGAATTATCACATGATCCAGCAATCCCACTTCTGGGTATTTATCCAAAGAAAACAAAAACACTAACTTGAAAAGATAAATGCACACACATGTTCAGTGGAGCATTATTTAGAATAGCCAAGATGGGGAAATAACCTAGGTGTCCACTGATGGATAAATGGATAAAGAAAATGTGATACACACACGCACACAAATACATACAATGGAATATTATTCTCGCCTTAAAAATAAAAAATCCTTTCCTTTGTGGTAACATGGATGAAACTTGGGGGCATTATGTTTAGTGAATTAAGTCAGAAAAGGGAAATACCACATGATCTCACTTATATGTGGAATGTAAAAAAGAAAATCAAGCTCAGCTCACAGAGGCACAGAATAGATTGGTGGTTGCCAGAGTTCAGAGGTGGGAGTGGAGTGAAATGGGTGGAGGGAATCAAAAGGTATAAACTTCTAGCTATAACATAAATGTCATGGGAATGTAATATATAGCATGGTGACTATATTATTTATTTGAAAGTTACCAAGAGAGTAAATCTTAAAAGTTCTCATCAAACACACATATAAAAGTCTGTAACTATGAATGGTCATGAATGAATGAATGTAACTATGTATGGTCATGAATGAATACATGGTTAACCAGACTCACTGTGGTGATTATTCTGTAATACAGGCAAATAGAGAATCATTAAGGCCTACAGCTAAAACTAATGTAATGCTGTATAATTAAAAATGTAACTTTCAGCAAAGCAGATTTAAAAGTGCCTTTATGGTCAATCACTATTCTTACTTCACTGATTTAAGTAATCCCTCCAAGTTTATTGAAATTAGACAATTTGCAAGCAAATTTGTCTTACTATGGTAACTTTTGATAAAAATGGAGATAATTACAGACAGAAAAATTATGTTTCAGTAATACACCTTTGTAGCTATCAGATTCTAGTACTGTTAATGGCATTGAGGTTTTGTTTCCCCCATAACTGGATTCTGAATTCTTTTGGTTTTGGTTTTATAAACTAAAGCTGGACAACTTCAGAAAAATCACCACAAAAGCTCACGTGTTGGTGATCTTTGTGCCTGTTGCTGTATAGGCCACTCAATGAAGTTCAACAGAAAACTTGATGACATCATCAAAAGACATTCAAACTGCAAACTAGTAAAATCTATGAGACTCAAACTGCCATCCTCAATTTATTATCTGAACATGATTTTCAAACCCAACTCTAGAAATTTTCTAGACTGGCTGCTCTCCAAACTCCAAAAGTGAAATTATAATTTGTTTGAATTATTAAACTTTGTTATTCTTTTGTTTCCATAGACATGCCTCTCACTAAATTACCTGATTTGTTCAAATAATATAGAGGGATAATTTAGGTAGAAGCTCACCTGTAACATCATCTGAAATAAAACAACTTCATGTTCATCCTGTCCTAAGTAATCATTAGGATATGTGTTTGCTAACACATCATGCTGTGCCTAGGCAAGCAACTTTTTAAAAAGTATAACCAACTTAAAAAGTATATAGCAATACAGGCCCACCCTGAGAAGCATGAAAAACCTCAAACAACCTAACCTTATACTTAAAGGAACTAGAAAAAGAACAGCAAAATCTAAAACCAGCAGAACAAAGGAAATAATGAAGATTAGAGCAAAAATAAATGATAGAAAAACCAAAACCAAAAAACAAAACAATGAAATCAGGAGATGGTTCTTTGGCAAATATCAATAAAACTGATAAAACTCTGGTAAGACTTATCAAAAAGAAAGGATCCAGGTAAAGAAAATCACAAATGAGAGAGGAGAAATAGCAACAAACTCCACGGGAACACAAACAATTCTTTCTTTCTTTCTTTTTTTTTTTCTTTCTTTCTTTTTTTTTTTTTTTAAGATTTTATTTACTTGACAGAGCAAGAGAGCACAGGCAGGGGGAGGAGGAGAGGGAGAAGCAGGCTCCCCACTGGGCAGGAACCCGATGCAGGGCTTGATCCTACCAAAAATGAAACAGGAAGAAACAGAAAACCTGAACAGACTGATAACCAGCAAAAAAAATTGAATCAGTAAAAAAACTCCCAACAAACAAAGTCTAGGATCAGATGAATTCACAAGAGAATTCTACCAAACATTTAAAGAAGAGTTAGTACCTATTCTTCTCTAAGTATTCCAAAAATAGAAAAGGAAGATGAACTTCCAAATTCATTCTATGAGGCCAACATTACCCTGACCCCAAAACCAGACAAAGATACCACTAAAAAAGAGAACTACAGGTCAATATCTCTGATGAACATAAATGGAAAAATCCTCAACAAAATATTAGCAAACTGAATCTAACAACAAATTAAAAAAAAAAAAAAATCGGGTGCCTGGGTGGCTCATTCAGTTGTGTCTGCCTTTGGCTCAGGTAATGACCCAGGAGTCCCAGGACTGAGTCCTGCATCAGGCTCCCCACTCAGTGCAGAGTCTCCTTCTCCCTCTGACCCTCCCCCTTCTCATGCTCTTGCTCTTTCTCTCTCTCTGTCAAATAAATAAATCTTAAAAAAAAAAAATCATTCACCACATCAAGTGGGATTTATTCCTGGGTTGCCAGGGTGGTTCAATATTCACAAATCAATTAACATGCTACACCACCTTAATTTAAAAAAAAAAAGGATAAGAACCAAAGGACCCTTTCAACAGATGTGGAAAAAGCATTTGACAATGTACAACATCCGTTCATGATAAAAACCCTCAACAATGTAGGTTTAGAAGGAACATACTTCAACATAATAAAGGCCATCTATGAAAAACCCACAGCTTGGGGCGCCTGGGTGGCTCAGTAGGTTAAAGCCTCTGCCTTCAGCTCAGGTCATGATCGCAGGGTCCTGGGATCGAGTCTCACATTGGGCTCTCTGCTTCCCCCTCTCTCTCTGCCTGCCTCTCTGCCTACTTGTGATTTCTCTCTGTCAAATAAGTAAATAAAATCTTAAAAAAAAAAAAAAAAGAAACCCACAACTAACACCCTTCTAAACAGGGAAAAATTGAGAGCTTTGGATGTCTACTCTTACCACTGTTATTTAACA
>CM053612.1:83162982-83207577 GCA_028646535.1 Procyon lotor | reverse complement strand
AAAGAAGTCAAACTTTCATTCTTTGCAGATGACAAGTTACTCTGTGCAGAAAACCCAAAGACTCAACCAAAAAACTTCTAGAAAACAGGAACTCAGTACCATGCTGTCTTGGTGATCACAGCTTTGTAGTAAAGCTTGAAATCAGGCAACATGATGCCCTCAGCTTTTTTTTTTTTTTTCAACATTTTCTCCGCAATTCAGGGTCTTTTCTGGTTCCATACTCATTTTAAGATTGTTTGTTCCAGCACTTTGAAAAATGCTGGTGGAATTTTGATCAGGATGGCATTGAAAGTATAGATTGCTCTGGGCAGTATAGACATTTTAACAATGCTTATTCTTCTGATCCATGAGCATGGAATGCTTTTCCACCTTTTTGTGTCATCTTCAATTTCTTCCGTGAGAGTTCTGTAGTTCCGCGAGTACAGATCCTTTACTTCTTTGGTTAGGTTTATTCCCAGGTATCTTATGGTTCTTGGTGCTAGTATATGGAATCAATTCTCTAATTTCCCTTTCCATATTTTCATTGTTATTGTATAAGAAAGCAACTGATTTCTGTGCATTGATTTTGTATCCTGCCACATTACTGAATTGCTGTATGAGTTCTAGTAGTTTGGGGGTGGAGACTTTTGAGTTTTCCATATAAAGTATCATGTCCTCTGTGAAGAGAGAGCATTTGACTTCTTCATTGCCAATTTGAATACCTTTTATTTCTTTTTGTTTTCTGATTGCTGTTGCTAGGACTTCTAGTACTATGTTGAACAAGAGTGGTGAGAGTGGGCATCCTTGTTGTGTTCCTGATCTCAAAGGGAAGGCTGTCAGCTTTTCCCCATTGAGAATGATATTCACTGTGAGCTTTTCATAGATATATTTCATGAAGTTGAGGAATGTTCCCTCTATCCCTATACTTTGAAGAAATTTAATCAAGAACAGATGCTGTATTTTGTCAAATGCTTTTTCTGCATCAATTGAGAGGACCATGTGGTTCTTCTCTCTTAATTGATTTGTTCTATCACATTGATTGATTTGCGAATGTTGAATCACCCTTGCATCCCAGGGATAAATCCTACCTGGTCATGGTGGATGATCTTTTTAATGAGCTGAAGAAATAAAATAAAAAAAAAAACCCAGGAACTCAGCAAAATTGCAGGATATAAAATCAATGCACACAAGTCAATTGCATTTCTATATACCAACAGTGAAGCAGAAGAAAGAGAAATGAAGGAATCAATCCCATTACAGTTGCACCAAAACCCCTAAGATACCTAGGAATAAAGCCAACCAAAGAGGTAAAGTATCTGTACTCTGAAAAATACAGAACACTTATGAAAGAAATTGAGGAAGAAATAAAGAGATGGAAAAACATTCCATGCTCATGGATTAGAAGAACAAATATCGTTAAAATGTCTATGCTACCCAAAGCAGTCTACATGTGCAATGTAATTCCTATCAAAATACCATCAGCATTTTTCACAGAGCTGGAACAAAAGACTCCTAAAACTTATATGGAACCAGGAAAGACCTCAAATATACAGACGAATGTTGAAAAAAAGAGACTGTGGACTCTGAGAAACAAACTGAGGGTTTGGAGGGGAGGGTGGTGGGGGGTTGGATGAGCCTGGTGGTGGGTATTGAGGAGGGCATGTATTGCATGGAGCACTGGGTGTGATGCGTGAACAATGACTCTTGGAACACTGAAAAAATAAAATTAAAAAGGAAACCGAAGCTGGAGGCATCATAATTTCACACTTCAAGCTGTATTACAAAGCTGTAGTCATCAATACAGTATGGTACAGGCACAAAAACTGACACATAAATCAATGGAACAGAATAAAAAACCCAGAAATGAACCCTCAACCCTATGGTCAACTAATCTTTGGCAAAGCAGGAATGATACATTCAATGGAAAAAAGTATCTTCAACAAATGGTGTTGGGAAAATTGAACAGCCACATGAAGAAGAATGAAACTGGACTACTTTCTTATACCATACACAAAAATAAACTCAAAATGGATGAAAGACCTAATGTGAGACAGGAATTCATCAAAATCCTAGAGGATTGCACAGGCAGCAACCTCTTTGACTTTGGCTGCAGGAGCTTCTTATTAGACATGTCTCCAAAGGCAAGGGAAACAAAAGGAAAAATGAACTACTGGCAATTCATTAAGATAAAAAGCTTCTGCACAACAAAGAAAATAATCAACAAAACTAAAAGGTAACCTATGGGATGGGAGAAGATATTCAGAAATGATGTTATCAGTAAAGGGTTAGTATCTAAAATCCATAAGAAATTACCAAACACCCCAAAAGCAAAAAATCCAGTTAAGAAATGGGCAGAAGACATGCACAGACATTTCTCTAAAGATTACAAACAAATAGCCAACAGACAGATGAAAAGATGTTCAACATCACTTGGCATCAGGGAAATACAAAACAAAACCACAGTGATATACCACCTCACACCAGTCAGAATGGCTAAAACTAACAATTCAGGAAATGAGAGATGTTGGCGAGGATGTGGAAACAGAGGAACTCTCTTACATTGCTGGTGGGAATGCAAGCTGGTACAGCCACTCTGGAAAATAGTATGGAGGTTCCTCAAAAAGTTAAAAATAGAACTACCTTACCACCCAAAGATTGCACTATGTGTTATTTATCCAAAGGATACAAAAATAGTGATTTGAAGGAGCACCTCCACCCCAATTTTTATAGCAGCAATGTCCACAATAGGCAAACTTTGTAAAGAGCTGAGATGTCCATCAGCAGATGAATGAATAAAGAAGATGTGACATTATATACAATGGAATATTGGCCATCAGGAAGAATAAAATCTTGCCACTTGTGATGATGTGGATGGAACTAAAGGGTATTATGCCAAGCAAAATAAGTTAGAGAAAGACAAATCCCATGTTTTCACTTACACGTGGAATTTAAGCAACAAAACAGATGAACATAGGAGAAGGGAAGGAAAAATAAGAGAGGGAGGCCAACCATAAGAGACTCTTAACTCTAGGAAACAAACTGAGGGTTGCTGAAGGGGAGCTGGGTGGAGGAGTGGGCATGAAGGAGGGCACTTGATGTAATGAGCACTGGGCAGTAAATGAAAATGATAAATCACTAAATTCTACCCTTGAATCTAATAAGACAGTTTATGTTTACCATATTTAAATTAAAAAATTTAAAAATCCAACCATCTGAACATTAAGAAAATAGAAAAAGGAGAAATTACAACAGAAATACAAGAGATCATAAGAGGCTAATATCAATAATTAAACACCAAAAAATGAAGGGTCATAAGAAATGGAAAGATTCTAGGAAACCAAAAACCTAGCAAGACTGAAGCAGGAAGAAATAAAAAATCTGAATAGAGCAATTATTGTAAGACTATTATCAGTAGTCAAAAATCTCCCAAGGGGGAAAAGCCCAAGACAAGATGGTTTCACTGGTGAATTTTACCAACCATTTAAAGAAGGATGAGTACCATTCCTTTTCAGACTCTTCCAAAAAACTGAAGAGGATGGAATACTCCCAAATTCATTTTACTAGGCCAGTATTCTCATTATATCAGAGTGGGATAAGGACACTACTAGAGAAGAAAAATTACAAGCAAATATCTTCACTGAATGTAGACGCAAAAATTCTCAAAAAAAGAAAAATACTAGCAAGCCAAATTCAGCTGCACATTAAAGGATTTGTCACCATTATCAGGTGAGACTTCTACTTGGGATGTAAGAAAGGTTCAATATATGCACACCAGTAAATTGATGTATCACATTAACAGAATAAGGGATTATATAATCATCTCAGTACATACAGGAAAGTCACTTGAAAAATTTAACATCCATTCATGACAAAAACACTACACAGATTAGACAAAGATGTCTTATATATCAATGTAATAAAGGACATATATGACAAACCCACAGCTAACAGAATACTTAGTGGTGGAATATTGGAGTTTTTCCTTTAAGATCAGGAACAAGACAAAGGTATGCACTCTCACCACTTTATTCAACCTAGTAATTGAAGCACTAACTAAAGCAATCAGGCAAGAAATAAAAATGTAAGTTATCAGAACTGGAAAGGAAGAAGTAAAATTGTCTCTATTTCTAGACATCATGATTTTATATATAGGAAATTGTAAAGACTCAACCAAAAAAAAAAAACTGTTAGAAACAGTCAACAAATTCAGTAAAGTTGCAGCATACAAAATTAGCATCAAGTATTGGTAGCATTTCTATACACTCAAAGTGAAATAAAAAAAAATGATCCCATTCATAATAGCATAAAAAACAATAAAATACTTAGGAATAAATTTAACCAAGGACATTAAAGATCTCTATTCTGAAAATTATAAGACATTGATAAAAGAAATCGAAGATGACACAAATAAATGGAAAGGTGTTTTTTGTTCATGGATTGGAAAAATAATGTTAAAATATCAGTATTACCAAAAGCCATCTAGAGTCAATAAAATCACTATGAAAACTCCAATGGCATTTTTTTACACAAATAGCAAACAACCCTAAATTTTGTATGCCACTACAAAAGACATTGGGTAGCCAAAGAAATCCTGAGAAAGAGTAAGAAAGCAATAGGCATTAAACTTTCTGGTGTTTCAAGCTATACAATAAAACTACAGTAGTGAAAAAAATCACGGTACTGACATAAAACAGACAAATAGATCAATGAAACAGAACTGAGGGCCCAGAAACCTAAGCATGGATAGTCAACTAATATTTGACAAGGGAGTCATGAATATTCAATGGAGAAAATAAATGGTGCTGGGATGATTGGATATTTACATGTAAAAGAATGCAATTGGGTTAATGCTTTTATAGAAATCAAACAAACAAGTTTCTGTACAACAAAATAAATCTTCAATAGAGTAAATAGACAACCTACACAATGGGAGATATTTGCAAACCATGCAACTGATAAGGGGTTAATTTGCAACATGTATTAAAACAACTCCTACAACCCAGAAATAAAAAGTAAAAAATCCAATTGGAAAATGGGAAGATGATTTGAATAGATTTTTTACTAAAAATGACATATAGTTGGTCAACAGGTACATGAAAAGATGCTCAACATCATTAATCATTAAGGCAATGCAAATTCAAAACCACAGTGAGATATCACCTCATACTTCTTAGAATGGTGCTCTTCAAAAACATAAGAGAGAAAAATGTTGGTGTGGAGAAGATGACAGGTGGCTTTCCATCCAAGAAGGCAATGTAGGAAGACCCTGAATTCACTTCCATGGACACCAACACTCTCCCTGTCTATAGAGCAGTTCCTTCTGAAAAATAGGGGGCTGAATGAACAGCATAATAAAAGACAGACCACGTAAAGAATGGTAAGAGAGAATGAGAGATTATAATGAAGGGAACCCTGATGCCTGATGCAGCAGACTACAGTGGGGAGGGATAGTGCTGAGGGACTATAAGCAGATTTGTCTGCCCTTGGGCACAGAAAAACAAAAGACATAGTTTAAAAGACCAGTAATATATACAAGATCTAGCCCTAGACATTCACAGAACAGCAGAGGATGCTGCTGGAACTTGCTCCAGGTAGAAGGAGAAAAGGTAATTAATAAAGGTAGTGGATCAGTGACTTCCAAGTAGGAAGGATAAAAGACAAAAATTGTAAAATTAACTAAAACTACAATAATTAGGGTCCTTGAGGAGCTACGATAGTGGCACAGTAGGAATACCCTAGCTTTGTCTTGTCCCTTGAACACAACTAAATAACTCTCAAATTATTCAGAATATCCAAGAAATGGACCTAAGGACTGATGGAACAAACTGTACAACTAGAAGGAAAGAAAGGATCACTTTGAGGAAGGTTGGAAGTGTGGAGATGTGGTTTGGGGGAGAACCAGATCGTGGGTGCTGTGGAGTGGGGGAAAGCCCTGGTCTGGGGTGGGGGAGAGAGAGAGAGAGGCAGACATATGGGGGAGTGCACAATGAGAACAATTCCCCAAAGCCATAGCCTGGGAAAAGGAGAGAGGCTGAATTTTGTGAGTTTTTGTAACCAGTGGGCCTCAAAGACTAGTTTCAAAACCAACCAGTAGAATACACATTCCATTAAAGTGCACATGAACATTCTCCAGGATATATCATGTTAGATCACAAAACAAGTCTCAATTTAAGAAGAATGAAATCATATCAAGCATATTATCTGATCACAATGGTATGAAACTAGAAATGAGTTACAGGAGAACTGGAATAAAACATATGGAAATTAAACAACATGCTACTAAACAACCAATGGGTCAATGAAAAAGTCAGAGGAAATAAAAAAAAATACCTTGAGACAAAAAGAAATATAATCTTCCAAAATCTTTGGAATTCAGAAAAGCAGTTCTAAGAGAGACGTTTATAGTGATATAGGTCTATCTCCAGAAACAAGAAAAAAAACTAGATTGTTTTACTTTACATTTAAAAGACAGAGAAAAGGAAAAACAAAGCCTGGCATTAGTTGAAGGAGGGAAATAATCAAGATCACAGTGGAAATAAATCAAAGAGAGACTAAAAAACAATAAAAAAGACCAATTAAACTAAGACCTGGTTCTTTGAAAAGATAAACAAAATAGAGCTGTAGCCAAACATGAAGAAAAAAGATGGTGAGCCCAAATAAAATCAGAAATCAAAGAGAAAAATGACAACTCATGCCACAGAAATACAAAAAAATCCTAAGCAAGTACTGTAATTATATGCCAACAAATTAGACAATCGAGAATAAATTCCTAGGAACATATAGTCTTCTAAGACTGAATCATGAAGACATAGAAAATCTGAATAGAGTGATTAGTACTAATGAAATGGAATCAGTAATAAAAAATCTCTCAAAAGTCCAGGACCAGATGGCTTCACAAATGAATTATACACAAACATTTAAAGAAGAGTTAATACCTATTTTGAAATTATTCCAAAAATTTGAAGAAGCAGTTACAAACACATTTTATGAGGCTAACATTATCCTAATACCAAAAGCAGACAAACATACTACAAAAAAAAAAAAAATTAGAGGCCAGTAACCCCTGATGAACATAGATGTAAAAATCCTTAAAAAAACTACTAGCAAACTGACTTCAACAATACATTAAAAAGATGTATGCAAAAAAAAAGATCACTGCAATGAGGTGGGATTCATTCTAGGACACAAGCATGGTTAATAATCACAAATCAATAAATGTCATTAATGTTATTAACAAAACAGGATTAAAAAATCATACAACCATTTCAACAGATGCAGAAAAAGCATTTGATAAAATTCAATATCTATATATGGTAAAAACTTAATAGATAAATAGAGAATATACCGCAACATAATAAAAACCACATATGACAAATTCCCAACTATTATCATACTCACTGATGAAAAACTAAGAGTTCTTCCTCTAAGATCAGAAACAAGACAAAGATGCCCATTCTCACCACTTTGATTGAATATAGTACTAGAAATTCTAGGCACATAAATTAGACCAAAAAAATAAAATAAAAGGCATCCAAATTAGAAAGGAGGAAGTAAAACTGTCATTATTGGCAGGGGATCTGACACTATATATAGAAAACCATGAAGACTATCAAAAGTCTATTAAAACTGAGGCGCCTAGGTGGCTCAGTGGGTTAAAGCCTCTGCCTTTTGGTTCAGGTCATGATCTCAGGGTCCTGCTTGGCAGAGAGCCTGCTTTCCCCTCTCTCTCTGCCTGCCTCTCTGCCTACTTGTGATCTCTCTGTCAAATAAATAAATAAAATATTTAAAAAATGTATTAAAACTAAAAAAATTAATTCAGTAAAGTTGCAGAATACAAAATATAAAGCAATCTGTTGCATTTCTGTACACAAATAACAAAGCAGAATGAGAAATTAAGAAAACAATCCCATTTACAACTGCATCAAAAAGAATAAAATATTTAGGGAAAAATTTTAAAAAGGAGTAAAAGACTCGTACTGTGGTAAAAATAAAGGACTGATATAAGAAAAAATGAAAACAAAGACATAAATAGAAATATACACTGTGTTCATGAAATGGAAGAATATTAAAACGTCCATACTACCCAAAGCAGACTATAGATTCACCGCAACCCCTATCAAAATACCAATGGCGTTTTTCACAAAACTAGAATAAATTATCCTAAAATTTGTATGGAACCAGAAAAGACCCTAAATAGCTACAGGAATCTTGAGAAAGAACAAAGCTGGAGGTATCACAACCCCAGATTTCAAGATACATCACAAAGCTATAGCAATCAAAACAGTATGGTACTGTCACAACAAGACACACAAATTAATAGAACACACTAGAGAGTCCAGAAATAAACTCATGATAATAATGACAAAGGAGGCAATAACATAAAATGGGAAAAAGCCTTTTCAATAAGTGGTGCTAGAAAAATGGACCACTTTCTTACACCATATACAAAAATAAAAATAAATGTAAGATCTGAAACCAAAAAAACTCCTAGAAGAAAATAGGAAGCTATTTGACATTAGTCTTAGCAATACTTTTTTGGATTTGTCTCATCAGGGAAAGGCAATAAAAGCAGAAATAAACAGGGGCGCCTGGGTGGCTCAGTTAGTTAATCAACTCTTGATTGTGGCTCTGGTCATAATCTCAGGGTAGTGGGATCGAGCTCCGTTTCTGGCTCTGCACTCAGCAAGGCGTCTCTTTGTCCCTCTCCCTCTGCTCCTCCTCCTGCTCTCTCTCAAATAAATGGAATCTTTTTTTTAAAAAGCAGAATTAAACAAATGGACCTACTTCAAACTAAAAAGCTTTTCAATAGCTAAGGAAACCATCAACAAAACAAAGGTAACCTACTGAACAAGGTGAAGACACTTGCAAATGAGACATGCAATAAGGGGGTCATAGCCTAAATGTATGAAAAAGCCATACAATTCAGTAACAAACCAATCCAATTAAAAACTGGGCAGAGTAACAGACATATTTCAAAACATGATCAATATCAAGTTTGTAAGGAATAATATTATTAGGGAATCACAAATTTGCAACTTCTACCATAATAATTCTAAGAACTGATTGATAAAAGAACCACTGAGGTTCTTTAATACTCGTACCACCCCACAGATTACTTACTAAACACAAGGAAAGAATTTTGTCTTTACAATGGTGCTATCTAGTCAACACTGTGTTAACTAGGTAATTAAATTCAGTATCACCAACAGTGGGACAAACAGACTTTATAAGGCTTCTGATGTGACACAGTAAGAAGGCAGTAACATTCCCTATAAAGCATTTATACCAAAAATGTTTGAACTAACTCTAATCATGAGGAAACAATTATTAAAATTCTAAATGGAATTTAGGGTATTTAGGTATAGGGTATCTTCTATTTTATAGAAGATAACAGACTGGATTCTTTAAAAATTTAATGCAATGAGAAACAAACAAATGTACAAATATAAGCAATGAGAAAAACAAAAAGGCAAATCTGTTTGAGATTAAAAATGAAGAGATTTGTGAACTTTGGATATTCAAAAACTCTAGAAAGACAATCTGTGGACAACCAGGGATATTAGAATATTGCCACCATATTATTGATATTGTAGAAATATTTTTTATTTTAAAAGCAGTAATTATACTTGGTTATATAGGACCATGTCTTAAGAGATGAAGTATCATGATGACGGCTACTTCTCAAGTGGTTTTGCAAAATAATATGTACATAAACATATATGTTAACACAGCTTGGGTGGCAAAATGTTAACAACTGATAAATCTAGGGTGAACATGGGTGAATGATACTCATACTATTCTTTTACTTTTTTTGTAGTTTTGAAAATTACCATCAAGAGATACCTTAAAGAAAGTGAAAAGTCAAGTTATAAACTGGGACTCTATTTGTCATTACACAAATGACAAACAATAAATATGAAGAATATGTAAAAATCTACAAATCACTAAGGAAATCAGAAACAACCCAAAAGAAAAATGAAGGGAAATAAAAGACATGCATTTGATACACAGTAAAAAATTTGGTGCTAATAAATTTGAAAACACACATTATGATACTTTATGATAAAAGAAATGCAAATCAAGATCAAATGATATATATATATATATTTTTTTTTCTCTCTGGACTGGTGAAAATTAAAATAAAAATGTCTAACACTACATGTTGGAAAGAATATAAACACACAGCATTACTGAAAGATTTCAGGTGACAGTCTAAAATTGGTACAGCTACTCTGGAAAACATTTGGTATTATCTCATAAAATTCAATATACATATTCCTTATGACTCAACAATTTCAATCCTAAGAGGAACTCATATTTACAGAGACACATGTGAGAAAATCCATAACACTGTTCATGAGAGCAAAAACCTGGAAACAATCCACTGTCTATCCAGAGCAGAATGGATGAATGAAATATCTATGTTCACACAGAGGAATACTGTACATAAGTTAAAATGAATAAACTGGAGCAAGATATGAGGATATGTAAAAACCAGAATTTTTACATTAAAAAAAATCCCAAAAGATAACATAATGCCTGTACATGTTAATCTATCTAGAGCTATACCTGTATGTCTTTGCATCTGCTTTTAAGGAATATAGATAATTTAAAGGATGCCATTTAACTTAAGGAAATGAACACAGAATTTAGATGGCAATTCCATTAGATGAGGAGTAGGCAGGACAATGGTTTGTATAGGATCACATGTTAATATATTATCAAGGTTCTATGTTTCATGTTGAGTGGCGATTTCTCAGGTTCGTATTAACATAGAGAAATAAATACAAACACATGCATATCTAACTAGGTGAACAATAATAGAGGGTCATGCCTGGACCAACAATGACTATGTGTTATATACCAAAGATGAAGATTAATCCCCAAACTTATGCCCCTGCGATCAGGTGGTATGATAATCATTTGCTGTGCAAATTCAGGCCCTATGAATATATGAATAACTATTGGCAATAGGCAGAAGGAATACAAAGTGTAATGGCAAACTTTAAAGAACACCAGGAGTGAATTAAGTAGTTCTGTCTTTACTGTGTACCTCCTTAAATCCTTTATTGATACTTTGCTCCTTATTAATTCCATAAGGTTCACTGAATATCACTTTGCCTTGAATTTCTACAAAAACTACTGGCTGTGTGGGTGGATCTATTCCTGAGAGTATCAACACTCTAATAAACCTGGATGTTTTGCGCTGTTTCTAAGAGCAATTGGGCATAGTTTGAAAACCTTGGAGGAGGAAAGAGCAAATTAAGTTTAGAAGGTATTATTACCTTTTTTCTCCAAGTACAACTCCTAGACTAAAAAGGAGTCAGATACTTCATCTTCCCGCCCATTTTCCTAGGTGATGAGGCAAATTTAAAGTTTCTCAGAATAAGACTTTCTTTTAAAAAGATTTAGGTAGTTCTCTGGAAGACAACATACAAAGGTGAATGAATTTCTAGAGAATATTCAGCAGCTAAAATACTCCTAATTAAAACTACTTGTGAAATAAGCATCAGTATAGGTAGCATACAGGTAGGTACTAGAAACTTCTCACATTTTAAAACCCAGAGAGATAAATAAAACAATAGACATATGCTTTTATTTATTCTTCCATTTTACTTACTAGATTATTCATCTGTTTGAGTGTATTGGTCACACTGGTCAACTGGGAGCTGGCTAGATGGCTCTGCTGAACTTGGCTATACTTACATGTCTGGAGTCAGTTGATTATTTATGGAGGTGACCGCTCTCATCCATATCTCACCCTCCAACAAGCTAACCAAGGCATATTCCCATCATGATGACAAAGGCCTAAGAGGCAAGTAGAAATATGGAAGACTCAGAGCAGGCACGCTAACAGAGCTGGTCAAATGCAGCATTAAAGGAGAGCAACATTACAATGTGTAAGATACAGGAAGAGAAAATAATTGGGGCTAGTTCTGCCATCTACCAATGGCATTTATGTTTATAACTGTTCTATAATCACTGGTCTTTGAATGATAAAGCCATTTTTTGTCACCTCACATCCCTTCCCATTCCATCTATCTTAGCTTAGATTGAGGCATCTCTCACCTCATTCCTTTGAGGGTTGTTTCACTCCTAAGGCCTGAAGAAAAAAATTTCAAGAGTTTGTTAGCGAGCTGGATTGGTAACTAGTAGTCTCTATTTCTAATTTAATAAGCATCACTTTATTTTTGTATTATGGGTCATTATTTCAAATAAATATGCCTTCATAGCATTTCAGATAAATGTCTTAAGCTTAGTATGTTTTAAGTATCTTATTTTCCTCATAGCATCTACCTACTCATATAATGCTCAATAAATAGCAATTATTTAATGTATATGTCACTTCTGAGGCTAACAAAAAGTCTTTTATATCAAGGAAAAAGAACAATCCGGGCTAAAGAAACAGTATTCAAATATGAATTTTCTAGAGGCAATTCAGAAATTTATTGGTTTAAAAAAAAGACTATGATACTCATTAAAAATTTTTTCTTAGTGGAATATTGTTTTAATTGACTTAGAAGTTTATTAGGAAGCATAGAAAAGTTCAAGCAACTGCTGCTGTTATAAACCAGTGGTTTTCTAGCCTAGCTTCAAACTGGAGTCACCTGGGAAGCTTTTTAAACAATACCAATGACAGGGTTCACCCAGATTGATTAGATGTGTATCTCTGGAGGTGGAACCTAGCCATCGAATATTTAAAATATCCTTAGATGTTTTTTTTTTAAGATTTTATTTATTTGACAGAGAGGAGAGAGATCACTAGGCAGAGAGAGAGGGGGTAAGCAGGCTCCCCGCTGAGCAGAGAGCCCGATGCGGGGCTTGATCCCAAGACCCTGAGATCATGACCTGGCCGAAGGCAGAGGCTTTAACCCACTGAGCCACCCACGTGCCCCTCCTTAGATGATTCTAATGTGTAGCCAAGTTTGAGGACAAATGCTTTAAACTCTTCTAAAAAAAACAACAAAGTTTGGAAATTGAGCAATACACCTGGAAGAAACACATGGCTGTTACCCTGGATATTGCTAAACAATCCTGACAGATGAAACAGTATCCTAATTAATTGGTCTTCCAAAGTCCATTATGGGCCTTCGCCTGGCAGCATTTTCAAAACACAGGTTTGGAAATGCTGAATTTCAGTTATTATAACATAGTTCAGAGATGCTGGCCAAGGAGACTTAAAATTTGACTTACATTGTGATATAAAATCGATTTGATATCACTGGGATGCAGATCTCCTGATGAGAGCTGACAAAGACCAGCTGAGGCTTTAGTGAAATGATGTGTGAGTGCACTGAGGAGCAGACAATTGGAAACTAATGAGATGATAAAGGTATGTGAGTTGATCAGCTACCTGCTGAGAGCCTCTCACTATAGAAGAGAACTCCCTGGCTCAGGGCCGTCTTTTCCATCTTAGGTGCAATCAAGGTTAGTCCAGGCTATATGTGATATTCTGTTAAAAATTGTCTCTACTCATTTTGGAGGTGAAGTTATAGAGGAGTGGGAGCCAGTAGGTATGGCTTCCATCCATCATTTATATACACTCCATTCTAAGGAGTATTCTTATTATCACTTGCATATAGTGGCACAGGAATAACGTGACAGCGATTGTGAAGGGAGTTAGAGCAACAGAACAAAACCCTCTGGCCACTTAAGTTTGTGCTTGCTATCCCATAAACCGCTAACCTTGTATGAAACACTTCACCCCCATCCCTGACCAGACGTGGTCACTTCCTACCTCTCACCCAGAGGAGAATGGCCATGGTAGGAAAAAGGAGGCATGAGACTGTACTTCAAAGTTGGGGTAAAACCAGTTTTTGGATTCTAAGAAATTCATTTGGATTTGGTTGTTTTAACTTAAAAGAATTTAAAATATTTCATGGTAAGATGATGTAGGAACAACTTCTTTCAAGACACGTCTCCAAAGGCAAAGAAAACAAAAGCAAAAATGAACTTTTGGGACTTCATCAAGATAAAAAGCTTCTGCACAGCAAAGGAAACAGTCAATAAAACCAAGAGGCAACCCACGGAATGGGACAAGATATTCACAAAGGACACTACAAACAAAGATCTGATATCCAAGATCTATAAAGAACTCCTCAAACTCAACACCCAAAATACAGATAATCATGTCAAAAAATGGGCAGAAGACATGAACAGAACCTTCTCCAAAGAAGACATACAAATGGCTAACAAATACATGAAAAATATTCATCATCATTAGCCATCAGGGAAATTTAAATCAAAACCACATTGAGATACCACCTTACACCAGTTAGAATGGCCAAAATTAACAGGACAGGAAACAACAAATGTTGGAAAGGATGTGGAGAAAGGGGAACCCTCTACCTCTGTTGGTGGGAATGCAAGTTGGAACAGCCACTTTTGAAAACAGTGTGGCGATTCATCAAAAAATTTAAAAAAAATTGAGCTACCCCATGATGCTGCAGTTACAATACTGGGTATTACCCCAAAGATACAGATGTAGTGAAAAGAAGGGCCATCTGTACCCCAATGTTCATAGCAGCAATGGCCACAATCGCCAAACTGTGGAAAGAACCAAGATGCCCTTCAACAGATGAAAGGGTAAAGAAGATGTGGTCCAGGGGCACCTGGGTGGCTCAGGGGGTTAAAGCCTCTGCCTTTGGTTCAGGTCATGATCTCAGGGTCCTGGGATCGAGCCCTGCATGGGGCTCTCCGCTTGGCAGGGAGCCTGCTTCCCCCCCTCTCTCTGTCTGCCTCTCTGCCTACTTAAAAAAAAAAGAGAGAGAGATGTGGTCCATATAAACAATGGAATATTATGCAGCCATCAGAAAGGATGAATACCCTACTTTTTTTTATCAACATGGACGGCACTGGAGGAGATTATGCTGAGTGAAATAAGTCAATCAATTATCGTATGATTTCACTTACTTGTGGAGCATAAGGAGTAACTTATGGAGAAGGAAAAGAAAAGTGAATGGGGGGAAATTGGAGGGGGAGATGAAGCATGAGAGACTGTGGACTCTGAGACAAACAAACTGAGGGTTTTGGAGGGGAGGGGGGTGGGGGATGGGTGAGCCTGGTGGTGGGTATTGAGGAAGGCATGGATTTCATGGAGCACTGGGTCTGGTGCATAAACAGTGAATCTTGGAACACTGAGAAAAATTAAGATGTAAAAATAAAATTGGGAAAAAAAAAGAAAATACTACCAAAATATAAAGAAAATATATAAATAAAATAATGAAGGATTACCAAGCTTTTGAAGAGTGTGAACAAGCTAAAAATCCTATTAAGACTGGAATAAAGAAATGATTCTCCAAATTAGCCTTAAGAAATTGTCCACAGAACAAGTGTTCCATTGTCATGTATGTGCAGAAAATGCTGCAAACCACGTCCTCAAAGTGTTACTGTATAGATTATCAGAGTAAAAGCCCAGGGAAATAACACAATCAAGAAGGTTTGAGCTTGCTTAGTCCAGAATTTCAACTTAGAATGAGAGCACTTTGTGTTATACAGTGCATACTACATCTGGAGGAACACTGAACTGGTACTGGTACTGTTCATACAATTATTAGAGGGGTTGATCAATTCAATGAAATATAAAGCCACAGATTATGAGTGAAATTGGATGACTTATCCTCCTTGAAATTCACCAACAATTTTCAGGTATGAAGCTAATATTCTTTTAGGTTTTACTATCGATAGGAGTAAGACTGCTGAACTACACTGCTAGATTAAATCTAGCTATAGTTCTACGGCAATCAAGGGTAGAATTTCAGGAGTATGACATCAAGATCACTCACCTCTGAATGTATTCCAGGTTTTCCATTTCTCTTGGCAAATATGATACTTAGAATTTTACAATATTCTTTGTGCAGTCAAGCCAGAACATATTGTAATGTAACTATTTCTTTCTGTAAAATAATTTTTTCTTCCTCTCTATTCTTCATTTTCCTTTAGTCTTCCATTATATTTTCTTTAAAAAAAAACCCATTTTAAAACATCTAAATTCAAAGCCTTTATAAATATATTCATTTAGATTCTCACTTAAAACCCATTATTTCAAAATATAAACTGTTGATACTACATTTTTTATAGCATTTCTTACACTTAACTTACTACTATGTGTTACCACTAGGTAGAATTATTTAATATTGATGTAGTTTAATAGCATTTGAATATGAATGTGTAGTAAGTTCTTTTATCTTGAAATTAAAAAATGAAATAATTGTACACTAGAATATCTACATACCACCTTAGCAGGCAGTTTTGATAATCAGCCACTATTTGGATGTTATTTAGGGGAAAGAGTATTATAAAAGGTCATAGAATGACTTAGTGAGATCAGACAGAGTGGCATAGTAAATAGGTAGAGCCAGAAGTGGGTCTTCGCAAATGAATGAGGGTAAAACAAAAGTAAAAATATGATACATGTATATAACCTCAGAGCAGTGTGTGTATATGTATACATATGCACACATATATCATTGATAAAAATGACTTCTGAATACATTTTTATAAACAGTATTCCTTTGGTGAAAAGTATAGAACATTGAGAACACACCTGTATAGAATACAAACCTGACACCATTTCAGATGCTTTGCAAGTATTAATTTACTGTTAACAGTGCTTTTACGAGGTGCATGTTAAGAATATCCCCATTTTTACAGAAGAGAAAGCTGAGTTTCAGTCACCTGGCATCATAGCACCAGTCTACACAACTAGTGGTAGCATACACTAGTGGTGTAACCCCCAAATGGGACCTGAATGCACACCTTATGAATCCACAGACAATATACTCATTTACTACATGACTAGCATTTGCTTTGAAAGTCTCATATGAATAATACAGAGGTCTGTATTCTTGATGATAGGATCATCAAACACACTAGCTCTTCCTTCCATAAATACAGTGGCACTGGAACTTGTCAGATCACATCTTAAATTCTGTTTGCAAAATATGACTAGGTCTCAAGAGATACTGCTTTTACTGAATTCTGTATTTACATTGCTGCTTAGTCATGGTGGCACTGCAAGTAACAATTTTATATGGATACATAACAGTGAAATACATTTTGGCTGAAATTTCAAAAAATATAGGACTTACATTACTTGAATGGAAGATATTATGTTACATTTTATGGCCAAACCCAGAAATGTTACATAAAGAAATTAGATTTGTTTTTAGGAGAAGAGAATATTTGACTTCTACAAACATACAGAAACAGAGAAAACTCTTGATTAGTCAAATTGCTATTTTGTGAAACAAATGTGATATAATTCAGAAAGACAAAGCAATGGGAGAAAACTCATTTTAATTGTTGGTATTTGTAATTGTAATAAACTGAGAAATTTTGGCATCAATGATCAAATTCCTTGGTGACAGGATTTTTAAGTCATTGGTATTTGAAATAATGAGAGCGTTCTTGGGAAAAAAGATTCTCTTTGGACTTAAAGGCTCTTTAATTAGAAGGTAGATATTTATAATTATTAAGAAATAATTTGGTATGAATCAAATAATTTAGTATTTGAATCAAAACTTAAAAAGTTGAATAAACTTTCACATAAATAAAAATAAGTAGCTTGAAAATGTATACATTAAAGAGAATGTTGCTTGTGCTTTTATAATTCTGATTCTAGGAATGGGAATAATTTAAGAATCCTTGTGGTAATAAACTTTCTGAAAATCCAAAATATGCTTTTCTACTGATAACAAGAGTCATATGAAGGTGAGTTTTCATGGAAATAAATTTGTCCTAGGATAATATGAAGATTAGAACCACTAGTGAATAAATCATTTATAAACAAAATGCCTATAGATTTCAAAAATCATTTCTGATTATGATGAGTCTTTATTCTGCAATGACTTAATGAATTTCAGGATTACATTACTAAAAAAGACAAATGATTTGGAGAAGCAAAGTTTTTGTCTCATTTTTCCTTATCTGTCCCAATTTCTAAATTCCCTATAAATTTGGTTCTGAAACACCTTCTTCTTGACCACAGCATCATAATTTCAGAGAAGATGCTTTTGCTTATATCCAAAAACAACACTTCCAAAGTTTCCTAAATAGTATATTTTTTAAAAATTACAGAAACACGATGCCTAGGTGGCTCAGTCAGTTAAACATCTGCCTTTAGCTCAGGTCATGATCCCAAGGTCCTGGGATCAAGTCTCACATTAGGCTTCTTGCTCAGTGGGGAACCTGCTTCTCCCTCTGCCTGCCACTTACCCTGCTTGTGCTCTCTCTTTCCCTCTCTGACAAATAAATCTTTTTAAAAAAATTATAAAATGATAAAGAAATTCAAATCATTTACCACAGTTAAGTGGGATTTACTCCAGGGATGCAAACAAGAGTGGTTCGGGATTTGCAAATAAGTCAGTGTTATATATTACATTAACAAGGAAAAGTATAGACACCATATGATTATTTCAAAAGAGGTAGAAAAGGCATCTGACAAAATGTAATAATTGGTCATGTTAAAAACTCTCCACAAGGTATATTTAGAGGGAACATACCTCAACCTGATAAAGGTCATGTATGACAAACCTTAACATCATATTCAGTGGTGGAAAACTGAAGGCTAGTCCTCTAAGATAAGGAACAAAACAAGGATATCTATTCTCATCACTTTTATTCAACACAGTGTAAGAGAAGTCCTAGTTGCAGTCATGAGACGAGAAAAAGAACATGCATCCAAACTGGAAAGGAAGAAGTAAAACTGTCACTATTCGCAGATGGTAAGACACTAGATAGAATCCTAAAGATTCTATCAAAGAATACTATTACAACTGATAATATGTGTATATGTATACATATGCACACATATATCATTGATAAAAATGACTTCTGAATATATTTTTACTGTTAAGAAGTGTAAGAAGTGCTGTGGCACTTCTATACACTAAAAATAAAGTAACAGAAAAAATTTAAGAAAACAATCCTATTTACAATTGCACCAAAAGAATATACCACACAAAATAATCTACAGAATCAATCCAAACCCTATCAAAATATCAATAACATTTTTAACAGAACTAGAACAAATAATCCTGACATTTGTATGGAACCACAAAAGATCTCCAATAGCCACAGCAAAATTGAGAGAGAAGAACAAAGTTGGAGGTATCACTATCCTAGATCTCAAGTTATACTACAAAGCTATGGTCATCAAAAGAGTGTGGTACTGGCACAAAAGCAGACACATAAATCAATGGAACAGGATATAAAGATCAGAAATAAACCCATACTTATAGAGGGCCCATTTATGACAAAAAAGACAAGAATATACAATAGGGAAAAGACAGTCTTTTCAGTAAATGGTGTTGGAAAAAGTGGATAGCTACACATAAAAGAATGAAACTGGGCCACTTTCTTACACCATACACAGACAAAAAAACCTCAAACTGGATTAAAGACCTAAATGTGAGAACACAGAACCATAAAAATCCTAAAAGAAAACATAAGCAGTAATCTCTTGGACATAAGTCTTAGCAACATATTTATGGATGTGTTTCCTCAAGTAAGAGAAACAAAAGCAAAAATAAACTATTAGGACTCTGCCAAAATAAAGAAAAAATGTACAGCAGAACAAACAAATCCCAAAAAACAAAAATCAAAACAAAAAAACAAACTCAAAAGAATAAAAAGGCAACGCAGTAAATGGGAGAAGATATCTGCACATGATATAACCAATAAAGGGTTATTATCCAAAATATACAAAGAACTTGATGGGTACAAAATTCTTAATTGACTTAAGCTCACAGACAAAAACCCAAAATGATTAACAAACCATATTCTCTGTCATTTCTTTCTTTCTTTTTTTTCTGTCATTTCTTTCATAGCAGAGAACAGATCTCTGTGATTCATCTGCAAGATATCACCAAATGGTCAGACCATAAGACCAAATTTCCAATCAGTACTGCCACCAAAGGGAAATAACTTATCAGTTGAGCAAAAAGGAAACAAATACAAAACACAAAATCATTAAAATGCGGGGGGGAAAGCAACTTAGAAAAACAAAGTTAGCAAACTGAAAGTTCTACCACCATTCAGAATTCACTCCAAGAGCCAGGAGAAGACTGGCCTGCTGGACTTAACCACACCACAAGCTTTGGTTTATTTGGCTCCATCAGGTGAGACCACAGGGGAACCCCAGTGAAACCTCCAAAATGGTTCAAGTATAGTTTTCAAAAAGGTAAAATCATGAATCTAAGGAAAATAAAAAATGTTAGATTTTTTTTAATTCATCAATTAGAAAACAAGTTGGATGCTGAAAAAAAAAAAAAAGCCCAGAGAACATCTGAAAAATTAGGTATATAGGACTTTAACAAGGACAGATACCTTATAATTTCACTTATATGTGGAATTTAAGAAAGAGAACAATCATAGGGGGAAAAAAGAGAAAAGAAAACCATGAAGCCAACTCAACAACAGAGAACAAACTGATGGTTACCAGAAAGGAGGTGGGTGATGGGGATTAAGGAGTGCACTTGTAATCAACACCAGGTGATGCATGGATGTGTTGATTCACTATTTTGTACACCTGAAATTAATATAACATTGGATGTTAACTATACTGGAATTAAAATTTAAAAAAAAAAAGAAAAGGTAGGATAAGATTGTTGGATTAGATATAAAACTGCTAATGTCTAACAGAGCCACAAAACTTTAGGAGTTATCTGTTTCAATATAGAAAGGAGTTTTATTTCTACCAGATTAAAAAAATCTACAAATTTAGCCTCTGCCTTACAAAATTGTAAAATCGCTCAAACAAAAGAAAGTCAAGCACAGGAATATATTTTTTCTCATAAGACCAAATTTCAGAGAACTTTCCCAATAGATACCACCTATGTTTACCTCCACTGGATGAGAAGAGTTGATGTAACTTCAGGAGAGAAGATGATAAGGACGGGGTTTGAGAACTTAGGGTAACTATCTCCATCTATGGAGCACTGGGTGTGGTGCATGAACAATAAATCTTCTAACACTGAAAATAAATAAATAAATAAATAAACAAATAAACAAACAAACAAACAAATAAATAAATAAATAAATAAAATTTAAAAAAAAATAATTTCCCAAGGCTCCATATAGATTTGAAGGAAGAATTTAAAGCATGTGAGGAATCTCCCCACAAAACAGTTAGAGCTACCAATCTGCTGAGCTAATTAAAGGAAGATTAAATCATTTTATAAATCAATTAAAGAAAGTTAAAAAAAAATCACGTCTATGAAAGTCTCAATATCAAGTCTACTTTCCTTGGATCTAATGAAATTAACAAAAATAAAAGACCCCATAATGATTTTTCAGAAATTTTATACATTGAAATAGTAACTTTCCCACACCCCATTAACACTACTTGTTAAGGCCATCTAAAAAATGACATATACACTCAAAACCTATACCAATTCCTGCAAGTTTCTGTCCTTCTTTCTCTGGCCACCACTATTTCTGGAAAATAACTGGATTATAAAACAAAAATGTGATTATTACACTTACTATACAACTCTCATATAGAAACCCTTGAGACAAAGTGGGCCTCAGATATATTGGGAAAGAAACAAGGAAAATTCATGCACATTAGCTAGAGCAAATAGTTCCTGTTCATGGAGCTTCCCCCTCTATTTATGAATAAGATGAAAATAAATATCATGACAAATATGCAAAATGTACAAAAAATAGAGAAATGCAGGAACATAATTTGAAAAAGAGGGTTAAAAAAATAGAACAGAAATTGTGAAACAACCAAAAAGCAAATGAAAATATCCAGAATAAATTACCTGCACTATAGAAGAATTTTTCCAGCTCTTGAAGCATAATTAATAAAATTGTATAGGGATGCCTGGGTGGCACAGTTGGTTAAGTGTCAGACTCTTGGTTTTGGCTCAGGTTGTGATTGCTGGGTCAGGGGATTAAGCCCTGCATTGGGATCCATGCTCAGCTCAGGTCTGCTTAAGATTCTCTCTCCCCTCGCCCTCTGCCCTTCCCCCCATCATGCTTGCTCTCTCTCTAAATGTATAAAATTTTATTTAAAGATTTATTTAAAAGTGTACAATGTGGTGATTTGCTATATGTATACATTATGAATTATTTACCAATATCAAATAAACTAACACATTCATTACCTCACATAGCTACCTTATTTTTTGTGGTTAGAATGCTTTAGATCTATTCTCTTAGCACATTTCAAGTACATAATACATTACTAACTATAGTAAAAATGCTGTACATTAGATCCTCAAAATTTATTCATCTTTTAGTTGCAATTTGTATCCTTTGATCAGCATCTTCCCATTCTATCCACCCTAACCCTGTGAACTACCATTCTATTTTCTAAGAGTTGGATTTTTTTTTTTTTGATTCCACAAATATCACACAGTATTTGTCTTTCTCTGACTTGTTTCACTTGGCATAATTCCCTCCACATGCATTCATATCTGTTGCAAACAGCAGGATTTCCTTTTTTATGGCTGAATAATACTCCATTGTGTGTGTGTGTGTGTGTGTGTGTTTGTGTGTGTACACACATATTCTTGATCCATTTACTGTTAACATACACTTAGGTTGTTTCCATATCTTGGAAAAGATATCTGCACTCCCATTTTCATTGCATTATTCACAACAGCCAAGATATAGAAGAGTTTAAAAGAATATATTCAGTGAAAAGAAGACATCAAAACCAGGATGATAAAATGATGGACTTCTATGATAAGGACAATACAGCAATTCAAACCAACATTCTGACAGGACTAATAAGTGAATGATAAGCAGCACACAAGAGACTCAATATAGCAAGATGTTGGTAACAAATTAGAAAATCTTAACATAATCAAAAATAGCAAAATTGAAAAGATAAAAAGTTTTTATACAGACATCAAATCTGGACTTGAAGTCTTAAAAAGATGGAATGGATATATTTGTCCTTAGTCTTCCCTAGATATAGCTAAAAATCTGGGACATTTCATATATATATATATATATGAAAAAATATATATATTTATCATACATAAAAAGAATCTGAAAGGTGGAGATGGAGAGAAGTAAACCAGCTACAGCCCTCAGGACTCAATGAATGACACACTAATGAGTATCCTTGGTTTTCTTTTAGTCTCAAATATCCCAGACTGAGTAATAAAGCAACAATGTAGAAATGCCAATGGGCCATAAGAGACTCTTAATTTCAGGAAACAAACTGAGGGGTTGCTGGGGGGTGGCAGGGGGAGGAATAGGGTGGCTGGGCTATGGACATTGGGAAGGGTATGTGCTGTTAAGATTTTGCTACATGTGATGGGGGTACTATTTTGTTTGTAGATATAGCAATATTTAGAGACAACTTTCCTTCAATATACATTCCATTTGAGAAGACAATAAACTAAAAAAATAAAATTGAAGAGAACAAAAATTCCAGGAAACATATTACAAGTTAAATTAAGATCACATCATTCACCAAGATCAAGTGAGATTTATCCCTAGGATACAAGGATGGTTCAACATGTGCAAATCAATCCACATGATATATCACATTAATAGAATGAAAGAAAAGAATCATAGAATCATCCCAACAGATAAAAAGCATTTCACAAAATTTGACATCGATTCATGATAAAAACACTTAACAAATTAGGCATAGAAGGAACATATCTCAGCCATAGTAAAGGTCATATATGACAAGCATACAGCTAACAGCATATTTAACGATGAAAGACTTAAAGCTTTTCCTCTAGGATCAGGAACAAGATAAGAGTGCCTCCTCTTACCACCCTATTCAACATAGTACTAGTAGGAAGCTGTTGTAGGTTGAGCAATCAGGCAAGAAAAAGAAATACAGCCATTAGAATTGTAAAGGAAGAATTAAAACTGTCTCTCTTTGCACATGACATGATTTTATACAGGCAAACCTTGGAGGTACTGTGATTTCAGTTCTAGATCCCTGTAATAAAACAGATATCTCAAAAAAGCAGGACAAATGAATTTTTTGGTTACCCAATGCACATAAACATATTTACACTATACTGTAATCTATTAGGTATGCAATAGCATTGTGTCAAAAAATGTACATAATTTAAAAATATCTTATTGCTAAAAATAGCTAAACAGCATCTTAGTTTTCACTGAATCATTATCTTTTTACTCATGGAGGGTCTTGCCTCTGTTGATGGATGCAGACTGATCAGGATAGTGGTTGCTGAAGGTTGAGGTGGCTTTGGTAATTTCTTGACTCTTACTTTCACTGAAACACTCAGAAGACATTGTAGGGTTATTATTTGGCCTACTTTTAACACTTTTGTGTCTTAGGGAATAGGGAGGCCTGAGGAGACAAAAAGAAATGGGGAAATGGCTGGTTGGTGATGCAGTCGGAACACATACACAAATGTTGTGTGATAAATGTTATCGATTAAGTGTGCCATGTTTAGGTGGGTGTGGTTTGTGGTGCTCCAGAACAATTACAATAGTAACATCAAGGATCAATGCTCAAAGATCACCATAACAAATAATAATAGTGAAAAAATCTGAAAATCTGAAATATTGTGAGAATTAGCGAAATGTGAGAGAGACATGAAGTGAGCAAATGCTGCTGACAAAATGGTGTCAACAGATTTGCTCAGTGCACATTTGCCACAAACCTTCAATTTCTAAAAAGCACAATATCTGCAAAGCACAGTAAAGCAAAGCACAATAAAATGAGGTATGTCTGTGTACTATAAAGTTATAGTAATTAAAATAGTATGGTACTGGAATAAAAACAAATAGATCAATGAACAGAATCAAAAGCCCAGAAATAAAGCCAAGCATATATGGTGGACTAATATTTTACAAGGAAGATAAGAATATGCAATGAGGAAATGATAGTCTCTTCGATAAATGGTGCTGGGAAAACTAGCTATTTACATGTAAATGCATGAAACTTGACCCCATCTTACACAACTCATGAAAATTAACCCAAATGGATTAAAGACTTCAATGCAAGACTGAAAACCATAAAATTTCTAGGAAAAAATATAAGGAAAAAGAAACCTGACATGGATCTTGGTAATGTTTTTTTGAAAATCACATCTAAAGCATAAGCAACAAATAAAAAAAGACAAGTGGGACTACATCAAACTAAAAAGCTTTGCACAGTAAAAGAAATCATCAACAAAGTGAAAAGACAATTTACAGAATGGGAAAAAATACTTGCACACCATTTAACTGATAAGGGGATAATAACCAAAATACACAAAATCTCATACAACTCAATAGCAAAAACCCAAAATAGATAGTCCAATTAAGAAATGGGCAGATGACCTAAATAGACATTATCCTGAAGAAGACAGATGAATGGCCAAGAGGCACATGAAAAGATGCTCAACATCACTAGTCATTAGGGAAATGAAAATTAAAGTCACCTCATGCCTGTTAGAATGGCCATCATTAAAAAAGAGGACAAATGCTGGCATGGATAGGAGAAAAAGGAACACTTGGGTACTGTGGGGGGGGGGGCTGTAAATTGGTACAGCCACTATGGAAAAGAGTACAGAGGTTACTAAAAAAATTAAAACTAGAACTTTTGGGAATATATCCAAAGGAAATAAAACCACTAAGTCAAAGAGGTATCTACACCCCCATGTTCATAACAGCATTATTCTCAATAACCAAGACATAGAAACAACCTAAGTTCCACTGATGGGTGAATAAATAAGTATATATACCATTACACACACACACACACACACACACACAGGAATATTATCCAACCATAAAAAAACAAAACAATTCCAATCCTATTTGTGACGATACGAATAGATCCTGAAGACCTTATGTTAAATGAAATGAGTCAGAAAGAGAAAGACAAATACTTTGATCTCATTTATATGTGGAATTAAAAAACACACAAAACAAACTTATAGAAAAAGAGGTGAGATTTGTCATTACAAGAAGCAGGGATGGAAGAGGGGGAACTGAAGGAAGATCATCAAAAGGTACAAAACTTAGCTACTAATAGCCTATTGTTGGCTGGAACCCTTAATAGTAACAAGAACAGATGATTAACACATACTTTGCATGTTATATGTATTACATACTATATTGTTACAATAAGATAAGCTAGAGAGAATACAATGTTATTAAGAGAATCATAAGGAAGAGAAAATATATTTATAATACTATATGGTAAAAAAATAAAAACAAAAATCGACATATAAGTGGGCCTGCATAGTTCGAACCCATGTTGTTCAAGGGTTGACTGTATTTAATAAAAATGAAAAAAATAAAAATTAAAAATCAAGATCAATGTACCGAGTTACAATAAAAAAAGTGCTCAGTGAAGAGTGAAGATAAATAAGAAACCAGGAGGTTAAGACCCAAGGATAATATGAAGAATAGAGAGAGATAAACTTACCTCAGTAGCAATAAAATACAATCAGAGTTCAGTTTATTGACATTTTGGGCAAAAAGTAAGTCCTAGTTTCTCCTAAATATTTTGAGTAACCTATTTATTTATTTACTTTTAAAGATTTAATTTATTTATTTGACAGAGAGATCACAAGTAGGCAGAGAGGCAGGCAGAGAGAGCGGGGAAGCAGTCTCCCCGCTGGGCAGAGAGCCCAATGCCGGGCTGGATCCCAGGACCCTAGGATCATGACCTGAGCTGAAGGCAGAGGCTTCAACCCACTGAACCACCCAGGCACCTCTTGAGTAACCTATTTAAAACTGCAGAAAACGTTTTCTATGTGACATCTCAAGTCCCTAACTTAAATACTCTTTATAGTCACCCACATTAAAATCATGACTCCTTTAATTTTTATTTATCAACTTTCTTTCATGCCACTGATTTAAAATAATTATAGCTTAGCAGATTTTATTTTGTCACTGAGTATGTGTATAACTTTTGTTGCAATTTATTTTTTAAATTTTATTTCACTGTTTTAATCAAGTATTTTAACTTTAAGTCTGAATGATTCGTTTTAGCTATATAAGATTTACTATTATGTATATCTTTTGTAGATCAAAATCAAAGCTAGTTAATTAATGCATGTGTCACCTCACTCATTCTACAATTTATATCAAATCATCACATTGTACACTTTAAATATATACAATTATCTTTGTCAATTTTTCCTCAGGAAAGTTAAATAATGGGGGGAAAAGGTATAGTATACCACAGCAAAAAAACCAACACAAAGAAGCTAATTAAAAACAGTATTTTAAAAAGCACTATAGACTATCAAACATTCTATCTTACCATGCAGTGTTTTTTCCAAATTTGGTACTTTGGGTTTTATTAAATTCTTTTTTCTTCTAAAGATTTTATTTATTTATTTGACAGAGGGAAACACAGCAAGAGAGGGAACACAGGCAGAGGGAGTGGGAGAGGGAGAAGCAGGCTTCCTGTCGAGCAGGGAGCCTGATGTGAGGCTCGATCCCAGGACCCTGGGATCATGACCTGAGCTGAAGGCAGATCTTAATGACTGAGCCACCCAGGTGCCCCATGGGTTTTATTACATTCTGAGTTGCCTAAAATGCACTAATAAGCACAATATTCATGGAAAGGTCCTGTCTAACATTAGATACATTTCAGACATGATTGCAAATGTTTTTCTTTTAATGGTAATGTAAAATGTATAGCAATATTAATCTTACCTTTTATCTTCATTTCTTAAATGGCAGCCATAACTACATCCACATTCTGTTTGGAAAGAAATCCCAAATGGTTTAGTGAATGTCTGACATTATCTTACATAAAATTTATACTCCAATTTCTCTGAACTTGGATCAAGGTGATTAGAAGCAGTTCAGGTAGTTTTCTTAAAAAATAAGTCCATACAGGAATATGGACTGAGTTTAATTTTAGGTATTTCACTTCAAAGTTAAAGGGCACTCAGCATGAAGTGAGGACACTATTATGAAGGCCTTGATCATAACAGTGTTCCTTGGGGACAAATGAGATATACTGTATTTCACTAATTCTATAAAACATTCATGTTTGCATTTTGTAATATTTCAGAACTAGGAAATTAATTTTCAAAAAATACCATCTTAACATATTTACTTTCCTTTGAAATATCTATTAGACTAATGGTGCTATAAATTCAATAAAGTCTGATGTATTTTATTTCCCACATGTGGCCTTCTTAGCATTATTTTGTTAGTTTTATCATCAAGAAGTCCAGAAATCTGCATAGATTTTGAATTTTTCTAGAGGGAAAGGGTGATAATTCTGTAGTGCCCTACTAACACTTAACTTATTATGGCACCTTTATAAGCCCTGTGTTTTGTTATCTTTGTTTGCTTGCTTTTAGGTAAATCAGATAAAAACTAAAATATTAGCAGTTTATCCACATAGAAATAAACTGTGTTTAGTGGAATCTAAACTCATGGGAATTTGGCAATATGAGTTCTGGGTTTTGTGTTTGGTGCTTCTTGGGCCAACCATGTGATCAAGTAGATGTTAATATTCCCATCAGCTTATGCTACTGAACCTCAAAGCTCTAGTTTTTGTGTGTATCTAAATAGCCCAAAGATATTGATAAAGTCCTTTGTATTCTTAAAATTTATTGACAGCTTTGAAGAACAAGATAACTTCTTTCACTTTCTATCTTAAGCTTCCTAATTCCATCAAGGTTTGGACTACCAATCAAATGAAAGGGACTTCATTTTATTAACTCCTTTATTAAGTCAGATCTTAAAGTAGTATCCTTGGTGACCAATCAGTTCCTTAATTTATATAGATGAAGATGAAAGAGGGCATGCTGGACATGAGGGTGACTTAACTAAAGTATCAGAAACATGGTTATCTAGGAAACAATGAACAGATCTGTTAGGCTGAAAAAGACAGCTTTTCCATGTTGAAGAAATAGGGTAGTGGCTAGATTTAAGAATCTAAATCTAAATCTAATTTTATTATTTGGGAAAAATATTGAGCCATTAAAAGCTTTTGAGCACAGTAAATATTAGGGAATAGAAGAGGGTTTGAAGTAAGCCTAAGTAATTATTCAAAAATAGCATTTTAGAAGGTAGCTTCAGATTTAAATTTTGAGCAAGTGTGTGCCAGGAATGTTCTGGGAAAATCCCTAACCTCTGAGCATAGGAAACTAGAGGCAGGCCAGTCTATGAATCCAGCAGGTCTAAATAAGATTTTAGGACATTCACTTAGGCCTTGAATTAGCTAAGTATAAAGTAAATAAACCAGGGGGAATTACTCCAATACCAAAAACAATGAACTATCAAAGAAGGGGCTGAATAAAGAGAAAAGAGCCTGCTTCACACCCTTATATGCCATCACAATTCCACCACCATTAACTGACCTTTAAGACTGGCCCCTATGTTTCCCTTAGAATATTTGGCATTTTTAGAAAATGGTACTGTTGTGAAAATAGCACAATTCCTACTTATATAGTTGTGCCAGACAGTGTATATTGTTCCAGTTAAATTCAGCCCACCTCAAGAAAAAAAAATTGTTTTTAAAAGGGAAAACACAACCAAACCAAACCAAACCAAACCACCACCACCAACAAAAACCACCCCACCTGGCTTTAGCAGAGAATTACCTTAACAGCTCAACTATTTTCAAATCCATGAGGTCAAGGGTATAGTAGTTGAATATGATGCAAAAAGAAGAGATATTAAGGTAGAAAAAGAAGGAAGGATCCTTTATATCCATTACAAAAATCTCAGAAGAAAATAAAGATGTTGGAGGAAATGCACTATATAAAGAAATAACAGGAAAAAAAAATCCCCAGAGTTTACATTAAGTTGAAGTTTTCAGACTAAAAGAACTCTTGAAGTACCTGGCAAAGTTAATGGAAAAAGAAAAACATGTAGACATACCAGGGTGAAATTTCTGAAAATAAAACAATAAGTAAATTCCTAAAAGCTTTCCAATCAGTTATCAGCAAAGGAAAAGAAAAATAGGCTGGTAATAGTAAATATCTGAATACATTGGTACAAAGTTTATAAACAAACTTTTGGAGAAATAGGTATATTTGACAATCTGACTATACACCTTTTCCCTGGAAAAATGAATGTATACTCATTCATATAAGGAGTTGGTTCACAAACTCCCTGAAGTCCATTCACATATCCTAGATGGTCCAGTGGAATAAAAAGAACACAGAATTTCAAAGGTGTGACTGTCTATGAATATACCTTGCAGTAAAGGTATGGTATGTTCATATATAAAGGCAACAGAGAAACTATCACAGGAATTAAGAATTAATGTACCTCTGCCTGTCTGCATATAGTTAAAAAAAACCAAAAAACAACACTCCCCCCCCCCAAAAAAAAACCTCAAATTCACAGAAATACTTTAGCCAGTTGAGTAATGGCTACAGCTAAATATCTCAAGGATGAGGAAGACAGAATACATTGGACTAAACACTTGTTGAGGCTAAAAATTAATGTCTAAATAAGGGCTATATTAAAAGGATTCAGAAATGTAATTAAAACACTTTTTGTAAGGAACAATAAACCAAAATGATTTTTAAAAAGGTGTGTTTTTCAGAAATAAGATTACTTCAATCATATAAAAGAGTTGCAGATAGTTAAGTAAAATTATGCTTTACATTATCCTACTGAGGGATAGAATAGTGATAGATTATAGTTATTGGTAGAAAACAGACATTCAAATAATAACAGTATAAAAATAATTATGATTCTACAGTCTTCTAAGAAGGAGCATTTGGTCAATAAGTATTTTAAAAAAACAAAAAATAAAGCAGAGAAATAAATATCAAAGAAGCTTGCAATCATAAATCACAAAAGAGGCTGACGAATATAAAATTCTAATTAATCTTGTTATTCCTACTGTATGTGCATAATATGTCTTCTCCCTCTAAAAGTAGAACCAAACTGACAGTAAGATTTTAGAGGTATTAATAACAAACAAGATCACTGAGAACATGACTATATAGCCATGAGGTCAGGGAGGATTAGTCTTGGTCTCTGGAGAAACTGACGAATGAGGGGCTGGCTAGGGACCAGAGAAGATGGTTCATGGCTGAGATGCAAACCTGAAAATGGCAGAATTAAGTTTATGTCTATACACTGAACTGTGAGTATTCTCATCTCAGTTCTTCCTTCATTATTCCAGAACATGAACACTTAGGCATATACTTACCAGACAGGAGAGGAAGGATTATTTTTTTATTTCCTCAGAGAAAAAAAAATGTCCTAAAACTGACATTTGGGAGATCCATTAATAAAAGCTGGGTTTGAGATCTGATAACCCTACAGTTAAGACAACAGAAAAGAGACTTTTCTAATGTCTCACTTTTAATTTAAAAGGACAGCCCCCAAATAGTAGGCATTTAATGAACCTCATACTTGGAAAAAAAAAAAGGGGGAATTGAAGGAAACTTAGACACTGTATACAGTAAAAGAAAACTGAAAATATTAATACAAAGCATAAGACATTTCATCTAAGAAATAGAAGAATTCTACTAAAACAGGAGAAATTCAAAGAACATCAAAGAGTTATTGATAATGACCATAAGATATTCAGAATTGAAAATTCAATAGGGTTGAAAGATAAAGTTGAGAAAAAATCTCAAAAAAGTAGAAAGAGACAAATAGATGGAAAATAAAGAAACTAAAAATAAGAAAATAGGTAAACAATTGACTAGCTCCAACATCTAACTGCAGTACAAGAAAGAATAGAGGAAACAGATGGAAGTAGACTGTCAAAGAATGAAATTTCCCAAACTGAATAATGAATCTCTAGATTAAAATGGCCCATTAAGAACCTAACACACGAATAAAAGGAACCCACACTATGTCAAATCACTGGGAACATTCACGATTCCAGGAGAAAGAGAAAACCCTAAAAATTTGCAAAAAGAGGTCACAAGTAAATTAATTGTGAATTAGTAAAGATATTAGCAATATAAAACAAGAACTACAATCATGAATTCAGAAGAATTATTAGGGCATAAAATCTAAGATGTTAAAATAAGGAATATACTAGGTGTTTTTGTGAGGTAGAACCAACAAATGGAATTACCCTCCCTGATAGCAGAAAGAAAAGAGAGGATATGCAAAAGACAAATTTAGAAATACAGATTACAGAATAGTAGCAACGCATACTAAGAGAAGAAGATGAATTTTTTTTTTTTAAAAAGAGGGGAGGAAGAGAGGAGGAGGAGGAAAAATGGAGGAAGGAAGGGAGAGGGGGAGAGGAAGGGAGAGAGAGATTTGAAGAAATAATAAAGACAATATTGCCAAATTTAAAAAGGTGAAAAAAATATGTTATATTGAAAAGGTACACAAAAGGTCAAAGGAAGGGGTGGGGAGTAAGAAATTCCGGAAAGTAAAGATAACTCAAAGAAACAAAAACCAGACTAACATCATAGTATCTTTGGATGTAAGAAAAGAATGTTTTTCAAGTACTGAAGAAAAAGATTTTTTCATTTAGATTTATATAACCAGTCAAATTGACATTACTATGTGAGAGTGTAATAACATGTGTTATCAGGCACTTAAAAAAAGCTACAGGTTTATCATAAAAAGACCCACATTAGAGGGGAAAAAACAAAAGTCTGGGAAATGCTCAATATAAGACATATCACAGTCCCTGACATATGATAGATACTCTGTCAATCATTGTTGAGCTAATGTAAACTGAGGTTGTGATTTTTGAAAGTCCAGAGGACCTGGAAAGCTTTGGGAGTGAAAGCATAGCAACAAAATGAAAAGTACAGGCTAAATGAGGCATATGTGCAGGTTCCTTGGTGTCTTCCCATCCTCTGATCCAGTATAGCTTTCTTTACTGCTACACATAATTTAGTTTTCAGCCAGAGAAAATGTCTCTTGAGATTTACAGAGGGGAATTAAAGAACATCAAATGCCCAACACACCAAAATATCTTTTGTATCAAGGACACAAAATTGCTAATACATAAAAGGCATATGTTTCTATTAGTTCATAGGTAGAAAGTCATTCATGGAAAGGAAATTTTTTTTTAATAGGGAATGATAAAGGTCTACATACATTCTCAAAGAAATATTTGTGCAACAGCTACTATTCAAATAAATACAAAGATATATTCCCAAGCCTAAGAAAAAGGGCCTAATTACCGCATCTGCTTGCAGCTTGTATTCATTCCTTTCTATTACAAGGTGTTTTCAGCTTTCTGAGGTCTGAAATCAATTAAGGTAATTCTGGACTCTTTTAACAATGGTTTCTAGAGAACCAGAGCTTATTTCCTTTCCTCCAAATGGTGAATATATGAAGAACCCTAAATTTTTTCCAACCATCTGAACAAATGAGTGGTCTTTTATTATTTTATTTTATAAACCTTGAAGATAAAGTATTCATTGATAAGAGTCCTTTGATTTTATATTCAGAAATTCAACTTGAATTAACTTAAGCAAAAAGGCTAATGCATGAGCTCAGTTATCCTCTATGATAAAAAGGGATGCGCACAAAATTCTTTCTGTCCCTACTTTCTGCTTCTTTTATTTACACAGACTACACAGCATTGGGCATGATATACAGTTGACTAAGTCCCACCCCCTTATAGGTTATGTCCAAAGGATAATAAGGAAGTCTTTTACCCTGCCCAATTTTAAAAACGTCTCTAAGAGAAAGGTCTAGCTTGGCTCATATGCCTGTCCTTAAAGCAATAAAAATGTGTAGGTGAGAGAGATACCATGACTGCATCTGCCTAGGTCTTGTGTTCATCCCAATACTAAGGGATTTGTTTCAGGTTGGGTTCCCTAGTAAGCAGGCTCTTGAGAAAGAGATTTGCATGCAGGAAGTACATGCAAATTTAAGTGCTCTTAAAATCAATATCTGTGAGAGAGTTTAGAAAGGACTAGACAACAGGAGATACTCATTAGTCATGACAAAAACCTCAGCCAATTCCACAAAAAACAACGGAAGTGGGATGTCTCTGTAGAGTTGTTCTGAATCAGCACTAGGGTTTTTTACTCCTAAATCCACTAGTCAGTCATTAGTAGAAGGTTGCTCCTGGGACTGTCTGTGACTTTAGGCTATATGCTTTGAGCTAACTATAGTTATCTTCAGCTAGGGTACTCTCTGGAGGGGGACCCAGCTGTTAAGTGGTTAGCTGTCAACATTCCCGAGAGCTGGGGGGATGGGTTCTTCAGTCCCGGAGGAGAAAGGGATGGGGATCTGGGCAGAATACCACAGCATCCACTAAGGGAGGCAGAGCATTTCTCTTAGAACAAGGGTGAGAAGTAGAACATGGGCTGAATAGACTAAAACAAACCCACTAAAAGTCACAGTGTAATTACTACTAGACTGGTTAATAAAACTCATTTTTTAAGTTTTAACGAGCACTTTAGAATACTTGGCTCTCAGTGAGAAGGCACAGTTTCCTTGAGAAAATCAGTTAACCTTTCTGAGCTGTGGTTTTTAAGAGAATGAAAATATTGCCATGCTTGTGTGGGTTATGTGGAGCATGATATGATATGGCTGAATACTAATATTCAATTTATAAGTATCATTTATTATTGGATCAGAACTTCTAATTCTGAGCTTCGAGTGTATACCTGGCTCCTTTAGGAAGAAAAACTGCTTTCTGCTTAAAATTAAATATGGGGTATATCAGTATTGACAGCCAGGCTGAAATATAATTTGCAGAGCATACTTTTATTCTGACGGAGCACAAATTAAGAGTTTAAGAATTATCAAACAAGCCTATGGCCCTTGCAGCAAGTATTCGCTCTGTTAGGTGCTATGCAAAATTAGCAGAATCCAGTATTTCCCTTCTTGAGGTTTTATTGTATGGTTGGAGGTTTCTGTGATTTGTCCTGCATGACTGACCACCCAGAGCCGCACAGGCAGGCTAAAGGATATTGTCTGTGAGACGTGTGCTTCATGAGTGACCTTAAGAGCCTGGTTAGTTGACATTAGCTGGCCTCCAGGTCAGAACTGGCCCTTCTGGTCTGGATGCCAACAGCTACAAATTTGCCTTACATCCCATCCCCTCTGGATCCGTGCTGGGCTGGCCCCAATGGAATAGAATCTACGAGGGAAGGCAACCACATCTAGCCCAGGTTCCTTGAAGCTGTAAAGATGTGATAACATAGGAACGCAGCCCTCTCCAAACAGCAGGTAGGCAAGCAAATGTTTAACTTCAGATTCTGTCATCTGTCCTATAAAAACAGCTCTTACAGTGATACTCAGATGGATGCATCACCTGAGGATAGGATGCTTTGCCCAGGCCCCCCATCGGGACTCCAGCCTGGCTGTCTCAACAGGGCTTCTCCAGCTAGTGAGGTTGAATGTCTTCAGTACCTGATTTGATGTAAGTCTAGTTTATTCTCCTTGACTGCTTACTATTGCCCTCATCTATGTGAAGATTTCCCTTTTCTTCTTTCTGTTTCTATTAGATTTTTATAATATCATTAAGGTGTTTTTTTCCCCCTTTGAAACCCAAAACACAGCTGTTGTGAATCTTTTCTTTAGAATAAATATTATCTTCATAATTTAAGAATATATACCTAAATATCTTGGCATCTCTTTAAAGAGTATTTTTAGTATTTTATCACCACTAATTTATCTCATATCGGTTTGGGTCTTTTTTATCTTTCAGTTTTATAGCTACTAGAATTTGTGAACCCCATAAGTTATTGTCTATTGTTCAAATTAGGGTTTCTCTCCATTTGTATGCTACCTCTGGCATGCTTCAAAGAATGCTTCCTTGCTCTATCACCCAAGAATGTGATGACTATGTCACATTATGTTATTATTTTTACAATGGTACATATTTCAGTGCATATCTTTTTTTTTTTTTTTTGAGAGAGAGAGGGAGAGAAGGGGGGGGGAACAATGAGCAGGGGGAAGAGCAGAGAGAGAGGGAGAGAGATGAGCTTAAGCAGGCTCCATGCCCAGAGCACAGTCTGAAGCTGGGCTTGATCTCTCAACCCTGAGATCATGACCTAAGCTGAAATCAAGGGTCAGACACTCAACTGAATGAGCCACCCAAGTGCCCCCAGTATCTATTTTTCAAATCTATGTCTTTACAAGATAAGGCACTTTAATTTAAAATCTTTTCAACATTTTTAGAGCACCGCCCTTTTACCAATTTAATGTTCACAAGTTTATCTTTCAAGTGTGGCAACAAAAATCAAATTCATGATAACAAATCACTACCTTATTTTTATATCATTTGTAATTTATAAAACATCTTTAAAAAATTTCATTACACTCTAAAATGGAGTTAATTCTGATATGCAGATCAAATCCTGCTTTTAAACTGATCCATGAAATTTTTAAATTTTTAAGTGGCTAGTTCAAGTTTGTACGTAGTTAGTATGTAGTGTTGAGTTCTGAACTCCTACTGCAAAAGACTTTTTCATCTTATAATTGATTTCGATCTCAATCCACAAAGTCAGTTAGGCAAAAGAGAATGATATTCTTTATTTCTTTAAATCAATTATTTAAGACTCTGGCCCCATCCTTCTGGGATGTGGGGAAATTCAAGAATGTCTGAAATCCAATTTTGCCACTCTGATCAAGCTTCCATAAACATTTCCAGAGCCTTCCACTGCACCAAAGCATCACTGGTTACATTTGACACCAGTGAGATGTCTCTTGTCCCAGATAATATGGTCCCTTTAGTCTTATAGCTTTCTGTTTCTGTGCTGTGTACCAGGAAGAGAAATATCTTGCAAGGGAATTTCTATATGCCCTGAAATAAATATAATCTGTAGGGCCAATTTCAAAATGAAATTTAGGGCCTCTTGTTAGAAAATTATTAAGTATTTCAAGACACTGACAGCAGAGAATTAAACCAAGTGTAGCTCCCTTATAGGTGCAGTGCCCTGTGCAACTGCACAAGTCATACATCCAAGAATCTGGCCATGCTTCTTGAGGCAAGGGTACCTCAAGGAGATACTGTATCAATGAAATCTACTGTCCATGCTTGGCTTTCCTGATCCATGGAGATCAACTACCTAAACCTTCTCCCCTTTCTAAAGTAGTATCATTATTTGGGAATAGTTTGCAGACAGTTCAGCTCAAATCTGTGCATGCATGAATATGTTATAAAAGGGCCAGATCCAGGATTTCTGAGTTTTAAGTTCCCAGAGGCCTACTGTCTTCGGAGCCAAAGTCTTCCATTTTTTTATGATTGTACTCTTGCCCCTTAGAAAATCTTTACCAGATTCACTAAGTATGTTCTCTGATTTGAATGTCTATTAGCCTGTTATAACACTTACGTTAAATAATTCACAGTCCCTCTGGCACTGTTTGCTTTGAAATCACTAATGTTCATTATCTGCAAATATTTGGATGTCACAGGTACCTGCTATTTGGCATCACTGTTTCAAACAAAATTCAAATGTGACTTCTTCTGGATAAAGAGGTTTATCATCAGTAAAAAAACACCTTTAAATTTTGATGAATCACTGCATTACTGGTAAAACAGATTAACCTATAGTCTTTTTTTTTATTATGTTCAATTAGTCAGTATATGGTACATCATTAGTTTCTGATGTAGTGTTCAACAATTCATTAGTTGCAAAAAACACCCATGCTCATCACCACACATGCTCTCCTTAATACCCATCACCCTTGCCCCCACCCCCTAACTCTAACCCTTCTGTAACCCTCAGTTAGGTTCCAAGAGTCCTGAGTTTTTCATGGTTTGTTGCCCTCTCTGATTTCTTCCCATTCAATTTTCCCTCCTTTCCCCTGTGGTTCTCCGCATTACTCCTTACATGCCACATGAGTGAAACCATGTAATTGTCTTTCTCTGCTTGATTTATTTCACTTGGCGTAATCCCCTCCAGTTCCATCCATGTCAGTGCAAATAGTGGGTATTCATCCTTTCTGATGGCTGTGTAATATTCCATTGTATATATGAACCACATCTTCTTTATACCTATATTTTTTTTTTTATCATTTTAGCCCATGTCTTGTTTTATTAAGGTTGTTTTGATGTCTGAGTACTACTATGGCAGTATTGTCCACTTTGTGATTCTCCTGTTCTAGAAGGAGGTATTTTTGTTTGGTTTTGGTTTTTGTTAGTTTGAAATAGACTTCTTAAGTTTCACCACCCAGGTGCCTCCATTTTTAGGTATCACCTGCGAAGGATGGAGAAATGAATTTCTTCAGCAGATTCAAACAAAGCTTCATTTCCCTTCTCTCTCTTCCTTATGACAACTACACTATGTTATCAGTCTCTAAAGGAGTATTTGAAAGTCTTTCAAAGTTATTCTCATTAATATCCACTTTATCCTACACATGTGAAGGGGTTTCTGAGGCTTTATAGTTATAATTATGTGCATTTTTAAATATGTGATCATGATTGCTGTCTCAAAGTGAGTAAGTTGCAACAGTAAGGGGTGAAATTGGTCCCTGTTACATGTAAGTGCTACAAGAACTCTTAGTAAACCTGAATGAAATCCCTACATGAAATGCACAAGTCTTAATCCACAAACTTGAGAGCATAAAAAATACCACATTCCTTAAGATCTTCTGCATCCACAAAAATTATAATACCTAAAGTCTCCACCTTATCACTGTTGTTCAATCTGTCATCATTACTCTCCTCCTTCCAATGAAAATGTTCAATAACCATGGGGTCTTGCACAGCAACAAGTCATAGTCAGCCTCCTATCTCCACATAGCTTACCTTTGAGATGATCATGTCCCAACTCCACAAGCTGCCTCAGGTCCAAAGTTCTGCAGCTTTCTTGCCATGTCAAAAGGTGCACATCTTTCCTCAATATTGTATTTCAAACTTGGGGAGCATGGTTCAACTTCCTCAATGAAGACCAGAAAACCATATCAACATGACTGAGAAGAATACAATAATGTAACTTTGCCTTGAATAACGTTACAGTTTCCCTGGACTCTTCATAGCAGAGTCGAATTCAATCAAATCACTGCACACTAACTTTCCTTGTACCATTTTCACTACAACTCTCACTACCTTTTGGCTATTTTCCCTTTGTCCTGATACTCTAGATATACTGCTTTAGTTGTTAAAAAATAACACTTGGACACCCTTAGGCACTTTAAGAGCCCACACAAGGAACATCAACTGGTATCAGACTCCAGGGCAGGACATCTCACCAGGAAATGTATTCCATGCACATCTACTTTCATTCATGTGTGAAGCTGAATTCTGATCCACGGTCTCTCTGAGGTGAGACAGATTTTTGACAGTATGGCCCATGACTCTTGTTATCCATTTCCATCATGACATTCTTTCCATAGGCCAACTCTGGTACTTGATTTATATGAAACAATCATAAGAACCACCTGAGATGTGCTAGTAAGTGGCAGAGCCTGCCACTGGGTGAATCTGAGAAAGCAGTGTCGCTCAAAAGAGAAGACAAGCCCTAGTCTATGGTTTCTTTGACTGTGAGACTCGTTATTGAGATAGACCTACGGCAGGAGAACTTTAAATGGATTAATTTTTCTTCTTTTCTTCTCCTCTCTTCCTCTATCACCAGACTATTTTGAATGCTTACTTTTTGTCACGTATCACTAAATAAGACTTTAGCTGGGTTATCTTCTCATGCTGACAAAAACTCTATGAAGAAGGCACTATAATTTCCTCCATTCTTCAGATTAAGAAGTGAGGCAGAAGTGGATCAAGTAATGCCTAGGAAGAAGTGGGACTGAGATTCACTGAAACCCCAAGTCAAGCACAACTGGATATTGTCTGTACAGATTTTAGGTTATAAATCTAATTACACATATAATACATGCTTACTATAAAAAATTCAGTCTGCAAAAGAGTTAAGAGGCAGGTGGAAAATTCCCAACTCTGACAGTTCAGCAGAAAACTATAAACACTGTAAGATGAACATCATTTTTTATGTTTTCATGCACATATATACGTAGTTACCTAAAATATAGTTGTATAATTCATATTCATATAGATAGTAGATATACTGATATCAACATCATGATAGCAACATTATATACTGTTTTATCTCCCTTTTCACTTACCAATATGTAGAGCTGCATAATAATTCAATAGGCAGGTATAATATATTTAAATCAACCAATCCCTACAAGTAGTTATTTTAGCATATCATATTATCATTTTGTTACTCATGCACCCTCCTCACAGGACTGAGTATTTACTGAGAATAGAGAATTCCTGAGGTATTCATTTTTAATAGATCTCCTGAACACAGTACCTAGTGGATGGATAAATATTTGAATGGAAGGATGAATGGACAAATGGAAACAAAGATGGATGAAGTGTGGCAAATGTTCTGTAGAAACAAACATTTGATGACAGTAAGAACTACTGGGTTATTATTGCCACAATTGATGTAAGAGTAGTAAGAGCCTGAACTAGGGTAGCAAACATAGTAACAGAAGAAGGTGAAGGATCTAAAAAGCTATCTTGAATGGCTGGTTGTTTTGCTTTTAAAAACATTTATCTCAAACTTTTAATAAGATGGTTTTAAATAGGGGCGCCTGGCTGGCTTAGGTCATTAAGCATCTGCCTTTGGCTCAGGTCATGATCCCAGGGTCCTGGGATAGAGCCCTGCATCGGGCTCCCTGCTCAGTGCGGAGTCTGCTTCTCCGTCTCTCTCTGCCTCTCCCCCTGCTCATGCTGGCGCTCTCTCTCTTCCTCTCAAATAAATAAATATATGTTTTTGAGGGTTTTGGAGGGGTTGAGCGAGCCCGGTGGTGGGTATTGAGGAGGGCACGTATTGCATGGAGCACTGGGTGTGGTGCATGAACAATTAATCCTGTAACACTGAAAAAATAAACATATTTGGGAAAAAAATTAAAAAAAAAAGATTGCTTTATACAGTCCACTCATTTCCTGTGATTATTGACTTTTACATTTTATCTTCAAAATTTGACTTACTACTGCATTTTGTCAGTTTCATCTGTATACTGAATAATTATATTACATATTCCTTTGGCTTCCTTTCCCACCATGATCCTGAATTTAATTGTGTGGTGACTCACTAACATTGATTCCTACAGGAGTTTCTATTCATCATCCAACACAATGTCCTTCATAGGTTCTAGAAATAATTACTAGAGAAATATGTATGTTTGAGCAAGACCTTTATTTCATTTCTTATTCCAATGAAATATTCTATGACTGATAAATAATAATTTATTGAGTAACTACAATGTCATAAATAGCAGTAAGTGATATACACAAGTATTATTTTAAAAAGAATTTAATCCCCATAACTATGAGGAAGCTAATAAAGTGACAAAGTAGCCAGCCTACGGTATTAAATCAGTATAATCTGACCTTAAAGTTTATTCCTTTCTTCCCCACAAGAAAACACTCCTCTATAGCCTGCCTTATGTCAGTCTTCAAATCTGTAGTTTTTCATCTTTATTTAAATTGTTAACTCAGCTCTACTTCTCTGGTCAGATAACTTATAGAGTGTCAATGATGAGACAAAACATAGAAAGTCTCTTCTTTGTCAATCTTCCTCATTTTGTGGGTTCATTGCAATCCTTTGCCCATAAGGAGGCCTGATCCTGTCCCATTTCTTGGACAAATATATGCATACCAGCATGACTACTGAGTTTCTATACATCTCTCACTCCTTCCCTCAGGCTATCCTTAGGCTGATGCAGGACTGAGTCCACAGTGTTGAGAAATGGGCCTGCAAAGGTGTTCCTAATTCTCTTACTTTAACACATACCTGGAAAGCAAATAGGATTTTATCTTTCACCATATACATCAATATTGTGTCCACTTTCTCTGGGGTTATTTGAAGGGCTTACTAAAATGTGATCACTACCAACCTCTCACCATTTTCTTCCACTCCTACAGTTCTCCAGCATGGTAGCTAAACTTCCTGATCACACCACACCCGTTCTCTCTGATTTGTATATGTAGTTCCCCATCTTGATTTTCTTTAACCCAGAGTATGTGTCCTTGGCATATGCTTATGTGTTTAAAAATATTTCATTATTTGGGAATGTTCTGTGACCCGTTTAGGTGGAGTTGAATACCTGAAGGAATACCCTCCTACTTGACATTAGACTTCAGTTTGCATGAGTCACATTTGAAGATTATTACATCACCCCTTGGGCTGAATCTCCCAGCAATCAAACCTACTATCCACTAGAGGGCAATGATTTTGTACCACCTCTACTTCTTTGAAAAAGTGATTGTCAAGCCTTCCCCCAAATCTTGGAAACCGTGAAGGCTAGAAGGCAGTGGGATTGCATATTCAAAGCCCTGAAGAAAAGGACTATTAACCAGAAGTCCTATATGTAGCAAAACTATTATTCAGAAATGAAAAAGAAATTACAACATTCCCAGAAAAACAAAAAACAGATTCACCACAAGAAGACATACCCTACAAGTAATACTAAAGAACATTAGACAGTAAATCAAATCTACATGATGTGTGGATCAAAGAGTATATAGTTTCATTAGTGCTTATTCAAAAGAGAGAGAAAGAACTTTTAGAGGTAATGGTTCAGTTTATGGTACTGTATGTAGCAATGACTTCACAGGTGTATACTTATCTTCAAACTCATCAACATGTATACATTAAATATGTACCAGCTTTTTATATGTCAATCATACCTCAATAAAAAAATAAAGAGCACAAGATAACTATATACGTAAATATAAAAAACAGTATAAGTGTATTTTTCTTAGTAACACTTTTTTTCTTCTATATGATTTGAAAGACAGAGCATAAAGCAATACTTATAAAATTATGTTGATGGGTTCAGAAGGCATAGTAAATATAACACATAATATATGCATAATATAACATAATAAAATTGTAATTTGTTTGCAATAATAGCAAGAAGAAAGTGGAGGGAATGGAGCTATACTGGAGCAAAGTTTCTGTACACGACTGAGATTAAGTCAGTATTAATCTGAATTAGGTTGTTTTAAATTATCATGCTAATTTTAATCCCCAGAGCAACCATGAGAAAATAAAACAATACTATACTGCTAAGGCTAGACTATACCATTTGGAGAATAAAAAAGATTACTTGACTGCACTTGAAACCAGAAAGAATTAGAATTATTGTCTCTTTATATGTAATTTCTCAATTTTTAAAGACTGTAGCTTTAACTCTGTAAATGAATTAGGTAGTATCTACAAGTAGAAAAACATCCAAGTGAATTAATAAACAAGAATATATAAGAAGTGACATCAAAAACAGAAAGTGTAAGGTGGGGGTGGGTAATGAAAATGTTGAGTCTTAGAGTGTGTTCAGATTTACCTTGCTATCCAAGAAACAGAATCTTAACTATAGAGAACAAACTGATGGTTACCATTGGGGAGGTTTGTAGGGAGATGGGTGAAATAGGTGATGGAAGTGCACTTACTCTGATGAGCACTAGGTACTGTATCGAAGTGTTGAATCGCTATGTCATACACCTGAAACTAATATTACACCGTATGTTAACTAAATGGAATTCAAATAAAAACTTAAAAATATATATTTGTAAATTAAAATATAAAAAAACATAAATAAGTGCTACCCAGGTGGATTCAAAATCTAAAAACAAAATTACCTTGTTATCAACTTAAAATAGACTATTATAAGCACAGGGTGATATAGGTGAATCTCACAGTAATACTAAAAGTCATCACACCAAAAGGGAAGAGAGAAAGAAAAAAGGAACAGAAAAGAACTATAAAAACAGCCACAAAACAATGAACAAAATGGTAGTAAGTGCATGACTATCAAAAATTACTTTAAATATAAGTAAACTCATTTCTCCAATTAAGAGACAGAGCTGCTGAATGGATAAAAAAACAAGACCTATCGATATGCTGCCTACAAGAGACTTCAGAAGTAAAGACACACACTGAAAGTAAAGGGATGGCAAAAGTTATTCCATGCAAACGGAAATTAAAAGAAAGCTGAGGTAGCAATATAGATCAGACAAAATAGACTTTAAAACAAAGGCTGTGAGGCGCCTGGGTGGCTCAGTGGGTTAAAGGCTCTGCCTTTGGCTCAGGTTATAATCTCAGGATCCTGGGATCTAGCCACTCATGGGGCTCTCTACTCAGCAGGGAGCCTTTTCCTCCTCTCGCTTTGCCTGCCTCTCTGCCTAGTGATCTCTCTCCCTCTGTCAAATAAATAAATAAAATCTTAAAAAAAAATAGGGTAGCTCTATTTTTAATTTCTTGAGGAATATCCACACTGTTTTCCAAAGTGACTGCACCAGCTTGTAATCCCACCAACAGTGTAAGAGGGTTCCCCTTTCTCCACACCCTCTCCAACATTTGTTGTTTACTTTCCTGTTGATTTTGGTCATTCTCACTGGTGTAAGGTGGTATCTTAGTGTGGTTTTGTTTTTTTGTTTTTTGTTTTTTTTTTTAAGATTTTATTTATTTATTTGACAGAGAGAGAGATCACAAGTAGGCAGACAGGCAGGCAGAGAGAGAGGAGGAAGCAGGCTCCCCGAGCAGAGAGCCCGATGCGGGGCTCGACCCCAGGACCCTGGGACCATGACCTGAGCTGAAGGCAGAGGCTTTAACCCACTGAACCACCCAGGAACCCCCTTAGTGTGGTTTTGATTTGAATCTCTCTGATGGCTAAAGATGATGAACATTTTTTCATGTGTCTGTTAGCCATTTGTATGTCTTCTTTGGAGAAGTGTCTGTTCATGCCTTCTGCCCATTTTTTGATGTGATTATCTGTTTTGTGAGTGTTGAGTTTGAGGAGTTCTTTATAGATCTTAGATATCAGACCTTT